>JAPPVO010000017.1:2911508-3511508 GCA_030407325.1 Camellia japonica | reverse complement strand
AGGTGGCTAGTTGATGATCATTGGCGTCTCCCAGGATCAGGAGAGTATTTTCAAACCACTTCTTCACACTTTGTTATAAAATTTTGTAAGATCAAAAATAAAATACGTAAATTCGTTAAAAATTGACTAATAAAATATTTAAAATTTTGTGATTGATGATATGAAAGTTTGTAATTTTGTTATGATATTTTTTATTATATCAATATGTAACGAAATTACATATTTTATAATTAATATTATAAAATTTTATGATAAAATACATTAATTTAAAATAAGATACATATAGTACACACTCTAAGCCCTTGTTTAGCAATTGGATTTTTTTTGACTTTTTGGCTAAATTAGTTATAAAAAGAAAAAATAAATTAAAAAGTCAATAAGATAAAATGTCATATCCAAACTAAAATTATTTTACTTTTTCTCTTATAAAAGTCAAAATGAAGTAAGTTAAAAACTAATTTTTTGGTTTTTTTTTTAAAATTTTTGTGACAAAAACGTATAAAAAAATAGATAGATGATGTGATTCAAAAGAAATTAAAAGTTAAAAAACTGCTTTTAATCTTTTTGTCAAAAAGACCAAACTTTCTAACTTGGGCTAAAATAAAAAAATAAAAAAAATACTAAAGAGTCAATCTAACTTCCAAACAAAGCCTAAAAAAGTGCACAAATAAGTTCTCATGCAGTGTAGGCACATCTTCAGCTCATAAAGCTCTCCAAGTGACAAGATGTCGGCAATGAATAAATTACCACTAACAAAATGAATTTCAATGCGTGGAAATTTTGGTTGTGGTTGGTTTAATTTTTAAATCAACCTTTGGATTGAAAAAAATATTGAGGGTTTAAAATGATTTAAATAAATATATTTTTTTTATTTTTTTATAAAAAGATATGTAAAAAAAATAGAAAGGTGATATGATAAAAAAATTAAAAAATTAAAAAAATATACTAAGCCTTCATTTGTGATGTGGGTTGACTTTTTGACTATTTAAACTTGGGTCTAAAAAGCCTCGATAAACTTTTTGATTTTTTTTACTTTTGTGAGAAAAAAAAATGAAATGATTATGATTTGAATGTGATATTTTGTCTTATTAACTTTTTAGTCTATTTTATTTTTTCATGACTATTTTAACCCAAAAAATTTATGTCAAGCATAGCTTAAAATAAGAGATGTCAAATAGTGTCTTAAAAACATGTTTGGTTTACAATGAGAGAAAATTGTTTTTAAAATTGTTCTCTCTCCTCTCTCTCTTTTACACATCAATCAATCGCTTTTTCTTTTTTCGCTCTTCTCTCTTGTTCTACATATCAATCAATCAATTTTTTTCTCACATCTATTTATTCAATGACAAAACAAAAAAAAAAATTACAAATCATTCTAAAATTATTTTCAGATATATAACCAAACAAATTTTAAAATTTTACAAACTCTTTTAAAAAATTACCTTTTAAATTTAGGAAACAACAAAGGCGTCGAAAAGCAAAATATTCTACTAAACACATGCTATTTTCAAATAAAAAACATGGAAAAAAAAATACATTAATTTTTTTTTTTGGGCAAATTACCAACACCCCTTCGAGGTTTGACTAAAATACAGATTCTTCCTTGGAATTTGAAAAATTACAAATTGCTCCCTGAGATTTATATTTGCATAACAAATAAGGGGGCAATTTGTTATGCAAATTTAAACCTTATAGGACAATTTATTATGCAAATATAAATCTCAGGGGACGGGATGTAATTTTTCAAACTTTAAGGGAGAATTCATATTTTAGTCAAATCTCGAAGGGGTGTTGGTAATTTACCTTTTTTTTTAGGTTTAATATTTCAGTTTGTTTGTAGCCGTTTTCACTGGTGCAAACTCTATCAGGTGAAGGTGGGAAGAGAGAACGCATTGGCTATACATCTCTAATTGTTTGTACATAAGGTTTGGAGTAAATTACATTTAGTACCTGCACTTTCATTAAAATTTATTTTAAATTGTAATAGTTAATGATGATTAATGTTATCGATCCAAAAATAAATAAATAAACAATTATGATACAATCTTCTAAATTTAAAATTTTAATTGAGGTCTAATGAAATAAAAAATCAAAAAAAAAAAAAAAAGATCAAAACATTATATCAGATGAACTCCACATACACATTAGTTCTATTAGAACTCACAATTAAAACTTCAAAACATTTTTCATAAATAAATAAATTGAACTTTTTTCTTGTTTTAAAGTGAAAACGAACAGGGCTAAAGTCAATAATTAGTAGTCAACCGTAGAATCATGACCCAAAATAATGCAGAGTAATAATAAACAAATTAAAGAATTGGTTGTACATGTTCTTCAATGTGCAAGTGGATTAAAAATTCAATTGTAGGAAAGAATAAATTTAAATAAAAGGCATTGACTTTGAAAACTGATGAGAAAGAAAGTCAGTTTTCGTGCAATTTGATTTATATAATTAAAATTGTAAACTTCTACTGTGATTTTCTTTGAATTTTTCTGACATCTTGAATCTTGCATTACTGATAGAAACACTCATATAAACTCTCTTTTTTTTCCCTTCAAATTTACAGAATTTTATTTTTGTTAAATTTTAGAGACAAAAATGATTGAACACTTTTTTTTCTTCTCCAGTCAATCATTTGATGATAAAATAATGCATACATATTGTCAGAACTGTATCTGTTAGAACAGTAGGAAAAAAATCAAATATATATTGAGATTGATGACAAACTATTACAAGAAAGTATATTTAATATTTATAGACTTACACAAAGTGCCAACCAAACAAACTAACGTAACTTATAGTAATCAAGCAGCACAATTAAGAGAATATCTAAATATGGAAATACAATTGTTATGAAAGTAGTGAGAGAAGAGAAAGAAGAAACTCTATATTGAATTGAATGAATAATACAATAGGAGAAGCCTGTATATATAGGCAGAAAGGAAACCTAGATAGGTACAGAAAAGATAGAGATAAGCATAGAAGGAGATAGAGATAGAGAGCGATACAATACAAATAGATAAGATACATCTATAATAATATACAGCTAACACCCCCCCCCCCCCTCAAGCTCAAGACGGTAAGTCAAAAATCAATTTGAGCTTGGAGAGGAGATCAGAAAAGCGGCCTGGAAGATGAGCTTCGGTGAAGAGGTCGACGGTCTGATCAGCAGAGGTAACAAAGAGAAGACGAACATGGCCACTAGTAACATGCTGTCGTATGAAGTGGCAATCAATCTCAATATGCTTTGTGCGATCATGGAAGACATCGTTACGGGCAATCTGAATAGCACTTTGATTGTTACAATAAAGATTAGTGGTAGCTGAATGAGAAACACCCATGTCAGAAAGAAGCCAATGAAGCCACACAAGCTCCTGAGTAGTGTCTGCAAGAGCACGATACTCAGCCTTGGTACTAGAACAAGCAACAAGGGTTTGCTTCTTGCTACGCCAGGAAATGAGAGAGGTGCCCAAGAAAAAGCAGAACCCAATAATGGAACGACGATCGGTAGGATCCCCTGCCCAATCAGCATCAGAAAAGGCATGCAGCTGTAGAGAAGAGTGAGGGGAATAGTGAAGACCATGAAACAAAGTTCCTTTGAGATAGTGCAAAATGCGAACCAGAGCAGCATAGTGTGGAGAGCGAGGAGCAATCATAAATTGATTGACAATGTGAACAACATAAGCAATATCTGGACGAGTAACTGTGAGATAGACAAGACTACCAACTAACTGACGATATAAAGTTGCATTTGACAATAGGGGGCCGTCAAGAGGTGTAAGACGAGTCTGAGGATCAACTGGAGTAGTGACAGTCTTGTAATCGGAAAGGTTAGCACGAGCCAAAAGATCAGAAGTATACTTGGCCTAAGTAAGAAAATAACCAAAGGAATCTTGAGAAATTTCCAAGCCAAGGAAGTAGCTATGTGCATCCAAATCTTTCATCTCAAACTGGCGATGGAGAAACTGTTTGAGACTAGAAATACCCACTGTGTCATCTCTAGTGATAATCATATCATCCACATAGAGGAGAAGGAGAATAGTACCGCGCTCCGTCTTACGGATAAACAAGGTAGAATCATGGGCACTGGAAGAAAAACCAAAGTCACGAATGGTAAAGCTGAACTTGGCAAACCAGGCACGTGGAGCTTGTTTCAAACCATATAAAGCACGGCGGAGTTTGCAAACCTTGTTTGAGGGAACAGAAGAACCAGCAGAAGGTTGCATATAAACTTCCTCAGTGAGATCACCATTGAGAAATGCATTCTTGACATCCATCTGAGAAAGATGCCAGTGGCGAGCAGCAGCAACGACAAGTAAGCTGCGAACTAAAGTAAGATGGGCAACAGGAGCAAATGTTTCCTCATAGTCAATCTCATATTCTTAACTAAATCTCCGAGCGACAAGGCGAGCTTTGTAACGCTCAATGGAACCATCAGAATGAGTTTTGATCTTGTAAACCCATTTGCAACTAACAGTACGCTTGCCAGGAGGAAGATCAACCACATCCCATGTATGAGTTTAATCGAAAGCCTGCAGTTTATCAGTCATAGCTTGTTGCCAAAGAGGGTTAGAAGAAGCTTCTTGAAGTAGGTTCATGAGAGAAAAAAGTAGTGGAACCAACAATATAATCACGGAGAAGAACAGAATGTTGCCTTACCCGGGTAGATAATGCTCAGGCGGAGGAGGAACCTCAATGGAAATAGGTTCCAAAGGAACCTCCACCGGAGCCGGAGAAGGCGTAGGGCCATCAGCTGACACAGGATCCTCAAGATGGACGATAGGCGTAGGCGGCTGTGGAAGCATGGGGCCAGAATCTGCATCAAAGTCATCAGAAAACAAATTTATAGAAATATCAGTGAAGACCGGTGAGTGGATGGACTGTGGTAGGTGAAACTTGGAAAGAGTGGAGAACATTTTGTGTTCCCAGAAGACCACATGACGAGAAATACGAAGACGCTTGGAGATAGGATCCCAACAACGATACCCTTTATGTTTGATACCATACCCTAGAAAACAACAAAGACAAGAACGAGGTTCTAGTTTAGTGTGTTCATGAGGCTGAAGTAGAACAAAACAAGCAGAACCAAAAACTTTAAGAGTGGTATAATCAGGAGGAGAACCATACAAACGCTCGTAAGGAGTGGTGTTAGCTATTACAGGGGTAGGGACTCGACTGATGGTATGGATGGCAGTGAGGGCAGCTTCCCTCAAAAAAATTTCAGGACAAAAAGAAGAAAGGAGAAGAGCCCGAATAGTGTCTAGAATATGACGGTGCTTTCTTTCGACTCGTCCATTTTGTTAGGAAGTGCCTGCATAAGATCGATGAGAAAGAGTACCATGAGCCCGAAGAAAAGAAAGAAAATCAGAATCCAAGTACTCCTTAGCATTATCAAAACGAAAAAGCTTAATAGTATAAGAAAACTGAGTGTGGACCATAGCAGAGAAATCATAGTAAATTTGTTTAAGTTCAGAGCGATTTTTGAGAAGAAAAAGCCAAGTATAGCGAGAAAAATCATCAACAAAAATCACAAAATATCTAGACCCCCCCCCCCAAAATGGTAGGTATGGGGGAAGGTCCCCAAATATCTGAATGCACAAGATCAAAAGGAACAGTAGAAATAGAATTACTTTTATTAAAAGGTAATGTAGGTTGTTTAGCAATTTGACAAGATAAACAATCGACATTGTCAAGACAGACACGACCTAACTGACCACTAGAAACTAAATTTTTTAAACGACTAAAAGAGACATGTCCTAAGCGACAATGCCAAAGATGAAAAGGAGACATAGTAGATGTAGCAGCAACATGAGATGATTTGTGCGGACTGCGAAGATGGATAAGCTCGAACAGACGTCCAATGTTACGGTCTATCCCAAGGATCTGTCTCGTCTGAGGGTCCTGCACCAAACAACCATTAGCAGAAAAGGTAATAGTTAGACCAAGTTCACATAACTGACCAACAGAGATAAGGTTCATTTTAATAGAAAGAATGTGGTAAGCATTAGAAAGAAACACATTAGAAGTAGAGATTTCGCCAATATGACTAACAGGCATATAAGAACCATCAGCAGTGTGTATAGTGGGAGCAAAAGATGATAATGACAAAGAAGAAAATAGAGTGGAGTTAGAAGTCATGCGATTACAGCATGCGGAATCAAAAATACCATGAAGAGTTACCTGAGGTTACTGAAAGAGCAGTAGAAGGAGGAGTACCCGATTTGTTGAGCACATGGTGGATAATGGACTCAACATCATCCATAAAGAAAGAAGAAGCAGAAGAACCCTCAGAGGCAACAGCAGCAGAGCGAGAACCGTGGTTAAATTTGGACTGAGACCCAGAACGAGAAGCCCCTTTCTTAGATGAAGTAGTGGAGGGACCTCGAGGACAATTGCTTTGGAGATGGCCCGGAACAGTCTTATGACAAGTCAAGCATTCGCGAACCTGGCAGTGAACAAGAGAATGATTGGCTGGCAGGCCTCAGTTGTGACAATAACTGCATATGAGTGGCTGTGAAGATGAGGAACTCTGAGAAGATGGAGTAGCAAGAACAAAATCCATGTCGTGAGATCTGAGACTCCCAAAACGAGTCTCCTCTGATAGGAGCTTAGTAATGGCTTGCTCTAAAGTGGGCAAGGGCAAATGATGAAGCAAAGAAGCACGCATGGGCTCAAAAGTACTATGAAGAGCCATAAGAAACTGTAATAGTCGCTGATGATTCCGATAAGTAATAAATAGCTGTGCATCATCAGAATGAGCCCGTGGAGGTTTAGAAAGAGTGAGCTGGTCCTAAATGGACAACATGTGGGATAAGAAGTCATTGAGAGACTGACCGGGTGCTTGGCGCATGTGATGAATAGTCTGCAACAGTTGATATTGATGAGCATGGCCCGTGGTCTGATAACATTCCTTCAAAAAATCACAAATTGCTTTGGCAGGAGAGGCAAGGGAGTCATCGTCCTGAAAGCGTCCAAATTGAAGGTTGATGGAAGGAACTGAGGTAGCCCGGAACCATGTGATAATTTGATAATTCTTATTTTCCCATTCGTCAAGACGGTCATCGAATGCAGAGTCTGTCTCATCATCGTTCTGGTTGGGTTTGGGAAGAGCACCAGTAATGATCCGCCAAAGGTGTTTGCCTTTGATGAAACTAGAGAGAGCTTGAGCCCAACTAACATAATTGGACCCATCAAGGATAACAGAAACAGATTGAATGTTCTCTGTACGATCCATAATTGCCAAAACGGAGGTCACCAACAGATTCAGAAGGCTGGAAAACCTTAGGGACAAGTAGGGCTGATGTTAGCCCTGTGGCTGGATGATGTCAGCAGCTAGTGTGTGGCTGATTAGGGCTGACGTCAGCAGCTGAGAAAGGAAGCAAACGGCTGGGCAAGTCGGGTGGAAGCAGCACGCGGCTAAGAGAAGCCGGGCGGCTTCGAAGCTAATGGCAAGAAGCCATGCGGAAGCCGAAGGGGAATCGGCTAGGGCGGAAGCCGAAGGTGAGTCGGCTGAGGTGGAGGTCGAGGGCTGAAACGAAAGCCGAGGGGCTGAAGCTGATGGAGGCCGGCTGAGACGACGCGTGCGGAGCGTGGTGAGAGTGGGAACGAGGGTGAACGACGTGCCACTCGTTTGGAAGCGCGTGAAGGCACGTGGATGTTCTTATGGTGGCGAGTCTGGTGGCGTTGGCTTCGTCATGAAGAGACGAAGAGGTTGGTATAGTCCAAACGTGAAAAGACGGATGAACTAGATACGCAGAAGCCAACAGAAACAAACCAGGGACAGAAGCAAACTGCCAAAAAACGTGAGGAAAAAAAAAAAAGGCTATGAGAGAATCCTAGGCTCTGATACCATGTTATGAAAGTAGTGAGAGAAGAGAAAGAAGAAACTCTATATTGAATTGAATGAATAATACAATAGGAGAAGCCTGTATATATAGGCAGAAAGGAAACCTAGATAGGTGCAGAAAAGATAGAGATAAGTATAAAAGGAGATAGAGATAGAGAGAGAGAGAGAGATACAATACAAATAGATAAGATACATCTATAATAATATACAGCTAGCAACAATATTTAGAAATATTCTTCATCGTCCCCTCAAACTCAAGTAGGTAAAATCAAGTTGAGTTTAAAAAGAACAACTAAAAAATCAAAAATAGAGATCCACCAATACAGTCATGGAGGTGATAAACCAAGACGAGGCTACCTTAAGAAGAAAGTTTTATAGTGTAAAACTTAGATTTTTCTTACATACTCCCTTCTCATTTTGTAAAATTTATAAAACATTGTCGCTTTACAAAGACATTCTGCAGGCCTCATTGAGTTGTGATCGTGTTAGATTTCGTACATTTGATTATGACAAAAAATGGCTTGCATAATCAAATGTATAGAATCCAACAAGATCACAATTCAATGAAACCTGAAGAATCTTTTGCGATGTAACAATGTTTTATAAATTATATAGAATGGGAAGGAACTATGCAAGAAAAATTCAAGTTTTACCCTATGAGGTAGTCCCATTTGGGTTTATCACCTCCATGACTACATTGACGAATACCTAATTCTCAGATAAATAGGCCTTCCACAAATCCTAATCGAACCAGACACCATTGTTGGGAATCACAGGCAACACGTAATGAAACAGATTGAAACACGATCAAAATCCAGAAACAAGAAGCAGCAGAGAAAAGGATTCTCTAAGCAAGTAATTTTTGCCATGTGAAAAACTTGGTCTATCTTCAGAACATGGCTACTTCACCAGGTGGAGTTAAGAATGATTCTCCATGGAAGCCCTGCATGTTGCCAATGAACTGACTGGAAAAAGAAAAAAAAAAAATGCAAGAAATTTTAAAAGAACTCTGAAAATATTGTATTGAGATATTAATGTCTAACCATCGCAAGAAATAGCTTTTATTTATAGACTCATATAGAGTGCTAATTCATCTTTGAATAATTTTGAATTGTTTTACTCGTCTTATAATTCATCTTTGAACAAGGATAAAAGGGAGCATGACCCATACAGTAGAAAAAGTGCATTGAGGTAATAATATTGTCAACCAAATACTAATTGAATCACATGAATATCAGCGAACACGAGCTTGACACTGCTTAACTTCAGTTACAATGCAAATCAGTGGATTTAATACTTTTTCCTGCCATTGATATTGCCGCCTCAAGCAGGGGAACTGTGATTTGGCGATGCCAACATCTCTGCGAGTTGCTCAGCCATCTGCATCTGAAGCTGAATCTTAAACAATTCCACAACCGCCTCTTCCGACAATTGAACCTCCAATTGATCCTCACAACCACTCTGAAAAGGCCCCAACTGCGCTGCCTCTATGGTTCCAGAATCCAAGCCACCATCATCATCGTCATCCAGATACAATCCTGGCTTTACCTCATTCGTAGCACAAAATGTATGCAGACGAAAATCATCACACTTAACACAACAATAACCCCATTGCTTACTCTGCAACACATTGTTACATACCTTGCAGTCATGATCACGGAATGCCTCTTTCTCTGGAATGGTGTGAACGAGGCTTAGTTCGTGTGGGTGTGACTTGTGATTCACCTTTGGAGGCAAGAAAGCACAGTGGAGATGGAGGTCAACCTCACATGTCGCACAACAGTAGGAGAAGGACTTGCCTGTGGCCCCGCAGGCGTTGCAGAGGAAGGAGCCGCTGCAGTAGGTCGGAGATGGGAGGAGGATGAGAGGGTGGGAAGGGTGAGATGGGTGTTTTATGAAGCGATTGGCATTGCCACAGTGATCGTGGAGGAAGAAATTGCATTGCCAGCAAGCATAGATGGAATCTGAAGTGCATGAAGTTTCACAGCCTGAGCAATGGAATGTTTGGCCTTGCTGCACTTGATAGAGGTTCAAGTTGTGATGATGGCTGAAATGCTTGTACTCCATTCTCTCTCTATCTCCCTCCTCTTTGATGTCAACTTGAACAATATATACATGTAAACACCTGTCCAAAAAAAATAAAATATTCAAAAAATATGTAAAATTTTAAAGAGTCCACATTATATCAAATTTAAATCTATATCAGAAATATACAAATTTCAGACATTTTTTCTGATACATAACCTATTCTCAAAATGGACCAAGTCAATTAAGCTGTAGCCAAGATGTGCATGTTCTTTATTTTCCAGTGGGCAATTGGAGTTAAATAGAAGTCAAAGTAATTGATGATTTATAGAGCTTGTTATAAATCATAGCCTAGTTGATAGTTAACTTTTGACTCAGAAATTGGTTGTATATATATTCTTCAGGCATGTTACTGCAATAGGTTGAAAAATTCAGCTACGGGAAAAAAAAATATTAAAATAATTGACTTCAAAAAGTTGACTTTTAGATGCCAATAATTAGGCGGGAAATATGCACATTACAATTAAAAAATAAAATGATATAATTTCATACTTTTTGAAATATAAATAAAAAAATAAAAATAAAATGTCATAACTAAACACAATATAAAGTATAATTAAAGAATTCATGAGTCACAACTAAAATAATGTCATAACTAAAAAAGAAAATTACTCACAATGAAAGAAGAAAGTGACTTAACTATGGATGTATATGGTACACCCTTTTCAAAGGTATGTATATTAGAATTTCCCTAGTTAGGCACCTTAAAGTACAAAATAATTTCTAATTAATACGATTGTGAATTTAAAAAATCATCAACGGCTAAAAAATAACTTTATAATAGTTGAATCTATCATATCAATTGTGAATATGAGTAATGCTAAAGACCCACACATTTGACCTACAAATGCACCCACAGTGATGTGGCAAGTAGGGCTGGGCAACAAACCCACCCGCCCGCACAAACCGCCCGACCCTACCCTACTCGCAGCGCTTTGGGCGGTTTCGATGTAGGTAGGCGGGCGGGTGCGAGTCAAAAAATTCGCAAAAGATCGGGTTCGGGTCAAACCCGACCCGCCCGCAACCCGCATCTTATTTTATTTTATTTATTTATTTATTTTTTTTTAAAAGAAAAAATAACTAGTTATTATTATTTTTTTTTTTGGATTTTGGCTGGATGGAGATAACTAGTTATTATTTTTATTTTTACATTTTGGATGAAAGTAAAATTTATTATATGGGCACTTATATACATTATCATGATCTAATGATATTTAAATTAGTGTTACTAGTTTGACTTTTATTTATATATATAAAAAAAATCATTATATTCCATTAGTCTAGTAGACACAGTTAAATATGATATTTTGAATTGTCATTCTATTATCACATTATTGCATATTAAAAACTAAACAGTGAAGATTAATCCACTATTAAAATTAGTGTTACTAATTTGACTTTTAAGGGTTTGTTTTGCAAGCTAAGGAGGAAGATTAATCCACTATCCTCAAGCATGGTTCCATATCATCTTATCTAACATGTGGACTATTTATTATGATCATGAATTGTATATCTTGTAATTTAATTTATAACTCTTCTAAAAAAAAAAAAAGTGTTTAGAAAGTAACAAAAAAATGTCAAATTTGCTTAAGTTAAAAAAAAAAAAAAAAAAAAAAAAAAAAAACCTAAACCGCAAACCGAACCGCACCCGCCCGCACAAACCGCGAACCGCATCGCGGGCGGTTGCGGGTCCATTTTTCCCCAACCGCATAAGTGCGGGTCGGGTCTGGTCGGTTTTGACCCGCACCCGACCAAAACCGACCCGCGAGCAGCCCTACTGGCAAGGGAATCAAGCCCTTAATCATTAGATAATGTGTAACAAATTAGAAGTTGACACCTATTATATCATTATGGGTAGAATAGTGAGAACTTTTTGTGGGTCTCAAGCATTTTCCTTATGAATTGTCCGCACCTGCTGTAAATTGGATTGTGAATCAGCTATAAACCGATACAAATCGTGAATTAGCCTCTACGTAACTAATTTTTTTCTAACAAATATACTCGAGTATATCACTATCGAGAGGCCAAAAAATTGTGTCAGCCAATATAATATCTTCCATATTCTGGAAGTTGTAATGAAAACAAACCACAGCTATATTGCCCTAAGCAACAGGATTTGTGGATCATTTGAATCAAGCCAACCAAGCTCCTACTCTTGCAAATAAGCCAGGTTTTTCCAAATCTAAAGAGGCAGTGTTTGTTTGAGAATTAGGCATCAGCTTGGAGTAGATATATCCCTGCTAATTCCAAATCTTATGTTCGGATACAAAAGGGGACCTTTGGATTAACATATATCACCTATATAAGGAACAACTATTGAGTTCTTCCAAGGGGGTGGATCAAAATAAGAGGATAAAAGAGGATCCGAATTAAGGATTAAAAATTCAAAATATTCTCAAATTAAGGATGAGGACTCCCACAATTCTCAAAGTGTTCCACACCACTCATGATGTAAGCCCCACACATACATGAGTGGGCCCCACACATGCACTCCACATATCATGAGTGGTGTGGATCACTTTGGGGGTTGTGGGGTCCTCCAAAAAGAGGGTCTCACTCATTTTTTTTTATACCATATAGTCTATGTCAAGTAATTCCAAACAAACATGGAATATAATAGTATTCTACTAATTTCTTCCCAATCTAGGGATATTCCAAACGTGAGATATGATACGAATCTTAAGGGATTAGTAATCTAATCCAATTCAAAAAAACCAACATAACCATAATGGGCTTAAGTAATATCACATTAATTTCAAGTTTAAATTGGTGTACAAGGAGCAAAATATCCGACGTTATCCGCACTCCTCATCGTCCAAGCTCTTCGTTGCTCCAAATGATGCCGTTCAACCTAAGAACACAACGACAGTGAGCTACCCGGCGGGTGGTTGTCGGAAAACCCCTTCGACAGTCAAGTTAACACCCTTGTACAGAAAGAAAGAGAGAGAAGACAAAAGAGAGATGGAGCTCTCGGTAGTCAAAAAATCAGACATGTTGTATGGAGGCGCCGCTCAGTCTATATAGCCTCTGCGCGCACTACTTTGCTCGTCCTTTCCTGGACGTGTAGTTGTACTGCCCTCTCTATTCTTTACACATGTACCCGTCAATACCGCCAAACAACATTGGTCAAACTGCCAAACAGTATTGACGCACACCATTGGCGGGTTTCTCTTCTTGCACTCTAATTGGACCACCTGGCAATTTCCACCGAGCTAGGCATAGCCCGGTCAGTTCCAGCCTCAATTCTGGCCGACCTTCAGACTCAAGCTCAATAACTAGCTTAGTTTGCCCAATTCTGTTTGTTCCTGCTGACCTTGCTCGGCCTTGGACATCACTTCACCTAGCTCGGCTTAGCTCGATCCAACTTCCGGACCTTGGGCTAACTCAGCCGCATGATCTAGAACCTCGGCCAAACTGCCCTCGGCTATGCCAACTCGGTTGCATAATCCAACGGCAAGGCCCAAGTCACAACTAGCTCGGCCCGTTTGCTTAGCGCAAACTCCCCTTTCAATTGCCCCTTAATTTCGTCCGCATTCGCGTGATCAGAATTACATGACTAGGCCGGGCTAGACTATTTGCTTAGTGGTTCACTTTGCTCGGTTGTTGGCCTTAAATCCCTTTTGTTGTAACATGAATGGCATTACTCAACTTTAGCTCGGTTTAGGAACTTCCAAGTTGGTGAGCAAAGTTAACTCAGCAACTTGTTTTTTGGCGAGTAAAATCAGCTCGGCAAGGAACTTCAATGTTGGTGAACAAAATCAGCTCGACAACTTGCTTCTTAGAAAGCAAAATCAGCTCAGCAATGAACTCCAAAGTTGTCGAGCAAGTTCAGCTTGGTAGCTTGTTTCTTGGCGAGCAAAATCAGTTCGGCAAAGAACTCCAAAGTGGGCGAGCATGGTCAGCTCGGCGACTTGCTTCTAGGTGAGCAAAATCAGCTCGGCAAGGAACTTTAAGGTCGGCGAACAAGGTCAGCTCGGCGACTTGCTTCTTGGCGAGCAAAATGCAAGGAACTTCAAAGTTAGCGAGCAAAATCAGCTCGGCAAGGAACTTCAAGGTCGGCGAGCAAGGTCAGCTCAGCCACTTGCTTCTTGGCGAACAAAATCAACTCGGCAAGGAACTTCAAGGTCGGCGAGCAAGGTTAGCTCGGCGACTTGCTTCTTTTGCTCGGCAAGGAACTCCAAAGTTGGTGAGCAAGGTCAGCTCTGCAGCTTACTTCTTGGCGAGCAAAATTAGTTCGGCAAGGAACTTCAAGATTGGCGAGCAAGGTCAGCTCGGCGACCTGCTTCTTAGCGAGCAAAATTGGTTCGGCAAGGAACTCCAAGGTTGGCAAGCAAGGTCAGGTCCACAACTTGCTTCTTGGCGAGCAAAATCAGCTCGACAAGGAAGTCCAAAGTTGGCGAGCAACGTTAGCTCAGTCACTTGCTTCTCGGCGAGCAAAATCAGCTCAGTAAGGAATTTCAAGGTTGACGAGCAAGGTCAGCTCCGTAACTTGCTTCTTGGCAAGCAAAATCAGTTCGGCAAGGAACTCCAAAATTGGCGAGCAACGTCAACTCAGTAACTTACTCCTTAGCAAGCAAAATCAGCTCAGCAAGGAACTCCAAGGTTGGCGAGCAAGGTCAACTCGGCCACTTGCTTCTTGGAGAGCAAAATCAGCTTGGCAAGGAACTCCAAAATTGGCGAGCAACGTCGACTCGACAACTTGCTCCTTGGCGAGCAAAATCAGCTCGGCAAGGAACTCCAAGGTTGGTGAGCAAGGTCAGCTCGATGACTTCCATCTTGGTAAGCAAAATCAGCTTGGCAAGGAACTCTAAGGTTAGCGAGCAAGGTCAGCTCGGCCACTTGCTTCTTGGCGATCAAGGTCAGCTCGGCCACTTGCTTCTTGGGGAGCAAAATTAGCTTGGCAATGAATTCTGAAGTTGATCAAAACCATCAACAACCCTCTTGCCAAGCAAAATTTGCCCGACAAGGAATTCCAAAGTTGGTCAAAACTATCAACAAACCTCTTACTGAGCAAAATCCACCAGGCAAGGAATTCCAAAGTTGATAAAAACCATCAATAAACCTCTTGCCGAGCAAGATCCGCTTCAGCAAGGAATCCCAAATTTGATAAAATCTATCAACCAAACCTCTTGTCAAGTGTAGACACCCCATTTTTGACCGCCCGCAAGACTTAGGCGCTTAGTTCGATATACTCGATAATGAAAGATGAATTGTGTGCTTTGAATTCGCAGCGATTTGGATTCAATCAGGCTCTCAAAATGACCTCAAATCTTCAACATTTACCTTGTTTGAACCTGTGAGTTTAATTTTTGGACCTTTTTCCACTTTGAGCTGAGTTTGAACCAAAAAACAGGAGAGGGCATCAAAGCCCGACCGTGCATCAGTGATGGCCGGCCGATCCTTGGTGGCAAAAAAACACTATTCTGGGTGGGAGCTCGCCAATTGTCCATTTTTAAAGATATTTATCACCTTTTGAGCTCAAATTCTATAAAAACGAAGTTGTGTGATTGTTTTGAGGATTGAACAAAATTTAGAGAGCCTATACACACCTTGAGAGCTCCTCCTTCCTCCTTCTTCCATTGCAAGCAACCTTTGAGCTAACCCAGCTTCCTTGTGTCATCTCTATACTCCATACACAACCTTGTCTCACCACCTTAGAGCCTTGGTTGATCTTGGAGATGCATAATTCAAGCTTGAGATTGGGTTGAAACCAAGTTTGGATCACAAACAACAAGCTTATACCCCCTTGAAAGGTATAAGCTTGTTATCTTCTCTCTTACCTTCATTTCTTTCATTTGCCACATAATTCTTACTATTTTGTATTGCTTTGAGTCTATTTGAAGTATTTAAGATTGGGTTTGAAGAGCTACCAAAAGGGTAGAGAGAGCTTGCTCTTTCTACACCTTTACCTATAGCTCAAACCCTTCCTTTTCCACTCTTTTTCTTTGATATCTACACTGATTTTGAAAGTTTTAAAAGGGCCAAAAATTATGTTTTGAAGTTTCAAAAGTGGAAGGGTTAGCCACCCCTCCTTGTTCTTGCTTACTAGCCTTCATTCTTCTCTTTATTGTTTAGCTTTTTAAGCTCTTTTCATACATGTTTAGCCCCTATTTTTCATATGTTAAGGGTTGTTTTAGGGCTGTCCAAGCCTTTTAAATTGATTCATGCTTTATTTAGTTCATTTGTTGTCTCATAAGTTAGCATATATAACTTGTTGTATGTTGTTCTAAGCATTTCTTTGCTCATTTTCATGTTTAAGAGTCTAATTTTAACAATCAATCCACCATCCCTCTCTCTTTCATTCTTGAGAATGATTTTAACTGATTGAGGTTATTCAAGACATGTAAGAGAAACTCTTACTTAATGGCTTAATCTTTTCGGAGATTCATTGTCAACGGTGTGGTCTCTCTCTCATGCTTTAGAAGAACCTCTCGTTTGACATTACTTTCTGTTTAGAGGACTTTAACCTCATCATGGACAAATGGACTAAAGAATGGCAAGGCTTCATAAAATTGGCTTAAAACTTAGATCAATACACATAAAGAAAGTGACTTAAATGGCTTCAACTTGGCTGGACGTTATGCCAAGTTCCTTGGGTCAAGAGTCGTCACATGCTAATCCATGGCATTTTGATGATTCTTGAAGCGTTGCAACCTTCCTCTTTGAGTTCATACTATGACAAGAGGAAGGGGTGGTCATATTTTTTGCATTTTATTGAATTTTATCCAAAATTGCATCCGAGACCATCAAGCATTCATTTTGCTCATTGATGGTTTTCAAATCAATTTTTATCTTCTCTTGAGGTTTTCCTATGATAGACAAGAAAGAAAGGGACAAACAGAGCTTGAGGACACTCTGTCTGCATTGGTTCACCTCAGAACACAAAAACAGAGCTTTGCACCAAATTGATGCATGGCCGGCTATCTGTAGGCCCGGCTAGCCATCAGTGATGCATGGTCGACCCTCAATGTGTGGCCAGCAGTGCAATTTTGTAGGAAACAGAGGTAGTGGCTGAAGGTAAAACAGAGGCTGCTTGGGTAGACAAAGTAGATCTCAAGCGCTGTGCATGGAACCTTCATCCATCTTCACTTACGCATTTTGTTGAATGTAATTTATCTTGTTGTAATTAATTAGTTGTAACTAGTTAATTTTGTAAAGTGTTATAATTAATTAGTTAGTTAATTATTCATTCAAATTTTGTTTTGTAATTAGTTAGTTAACTAGAATAGTTAGTTAATTCATAATCATTTGTAATAATTAGTTAAGTAATTTAGCTAATTTCATTTGTTTTGTAATAATTAGCTTAATTAGCTTAGCTTTAATTAGTTAGTTAATTAGTTAATCTATTCGAACTCTCTTCTGTGAGAGCGCAATGTAATAATGTGTATGTTTTCCAACCCCACGTCTTTTTCTCTTTTATTTAACTGCTTAGGATGGTTAGTTCAGGGACATCGTGTTTTATTTAGCATTCTTTATGTTTGCATCCATCTGTATTGCATGCACCGAGGCTCGGTTCATCATTCTAACTGCATTGTTGTTTAAATATTTCTTTGAATATGTGCTTAGACCACATGTTATCAAATAGATTTATATGCTATGTTAAGTAGCCGAGCCTAGTAATTGCATATTACATGTGTTGCATTAGTCATATTGCATAGTTAGAATCATGCATTTTTCTAACTTTTTTTTTTTTTTTTTTGGCTTAGAGTACTAGGTAAACCTTTATTTGCTTTGGCATAATCGCATGCATGTGAATGTAGCCATGTCTAGCATGCTTGCCATGAGGCTAAATGCTTAATTGATAAACTACTTGAATGCTTGTAGATGACGGCTTATTGCTTGAATTAGAATAATTTGAGCAATGTTTATATGCGATCACTTTTTCAAGTGGTCCATATTTCGAAACAATTTTGTAAAACAAACATGACTCGAGATGTTTCAATTCTTGTAATTTTAGTCTATACTTATGTGTGTACATATCACATAGTAATGCTAGCCTAAATAAACCGGAATAAGAGCATATAATGTACATAAGATTCATATCATGATTAGTAGAGGCTGATCTTTGATCAGGCGAGCGGGGGTGCTCAATTCATGACCTTCCCCTCTCGTACTTAAGTTCCCGAGCCGAGACAATCTTGGTGATGACGGACACGTGGCCTTTGGCACGAGTCATGGCTTTCCTAAATTTCTCCAAAATAAAATATTTAGGTGGTGACTCTGTATCTAGCAAAGTAGTCCAATTTTGACATTTTTTAATTCAAAATCAATTTTCCAAACGATTTTCCGGATTTGGATTCTTTGGTGTTTATCAATTTCACATTGCACTTGTGTGATTAGATTCAGAATCACAAGTGGAGTCCAAACTGTAAGGCTTATTCCGAGCTTCCGAAAATGGGGTGCAAAAAAGTCGAACTACATCGAGCAAGATCTGCTCCAGCAAAGAATCCTAAAGTTGATAAAATCCATCAACCAAACCTCTCGTCGAGCAAGATCTACTATGGCAAGGAATCCCAAAGTTGATAAAATCCATCAACCAAACCTCTTACCGAGCAAGATCCGCTCTGACAAGGAATCCCAAAGTTGATAAAATTCATTAACCAAACCTCTCACTGAGCAAGATCTGCTCCAGCAAGGAATCCCAAAGTTGATAAAATCCATCAACCAAATCTCTTGTTGAGCAAGATCTACTTTGGCAAGGAATCCCAAAGTTGATAAAATCCATCAACCAAACCTCTTGCCAAGCAAGATCCGCTCTGACAAGTAATCCCAAAGTTGATAAAATCCATCAACCAAACCACTCGCCGAGCAAGATTTGCTTTGGCAAGGAATCCCACAGTTGATAAAATCCATCAACCAAATCTCTTGTCGAGCAAGATCCGTTCTGACAATGAATTTCAAAGTTAAACAAAACACCAACTTCTATCTTGTCGGGCAAAATCAGCTCGGTAAAGAATTCTAATCCATCAAGATGATCGTCAGTTACCCTTGAACAGCGCTAAATCCGCTTGGTGAGACAAAAATACAACAATTTTTAAGAAAACAATCTACTTGTTTCATTGTGCCAATGGCAGAAAAGGTTACAAAAATAGAAATAAGAACAAAACTTTAGATTGGCGGAGTTCGATGTTTTGGAAATAGATCAGCCATCTATATTATGTGAGTTTTATGCTCCCTTTCCTCGGCCTTCTTACTGACGTCTTCCAAAATTGAACTCCCTAAATCTCTTCCATGGTGGTTTGCATGACCACCCTCTTGTTCAACTATGAAAACCTTTCCCACTACTCACTTGTCCTCTACCACCGAATTTGCCATCACGGTAGCTATGGCCGCATCGTTTTTGACTCGGATACGCTCATTAATGTGTTGCATGAGTAATTCCATAGTCGACGATTGATTCATTGTGAGCGAGTCTCTCAATTGATGTCCAACTGGAAGACCACGCTTATACTTAATGATTGCAAGGTTGGTCGGGCAATCAAAGATCTCATTGAATGTCTCATAATACTTAGCATTATACGTCTTCAAAGAGTCGTCCGGCTCCATCTCTATTCCCAAGAGATGGTCAACTTCCTTGGGCGTTGTGGTGTTTGTCTTGAATCTGGTGACAAATGCCTCTGCCAACTGTTGTCACCCCTCAATGCTCTCTTCCGGCAGCCTCTCAAACCATTTTAGGCCTAATTTGCCTAAACTCAATGGAAAAATAAGGCATATCAATGCTTCGTTCTGCGTTTGTCCAGCCATACCTTGCTAGAAATGGCTCACGTACATGTAGGGATCGGTTTTTCCGTCATAGAGCGTGAACTTGGGCTGGTGGAACCCAGTGGGGAGCGGCGTGTTCTCTATCTCAATGGAAAAATGGGTGGCGTTCAGCCTTGCCAACTCTATGTTTGGTGGCATGTGTGCCGCTAAGCACGATGGTGGCATGGTGACCTCTTCATTGGCTCGCCCTCTAGGGGCCAGCCGCTGCAATGTAGGCATCTATTGCGCTTTCCGCTGGCGAGCGCGCTCCTCCAACACTTCCTTCAGGTCTTTTGACCGGTTGGAGCGTAAATATCTTGACACCATCGTCGGACGTGAGGGTGGTAACTGCTGTCCTACGTACGAGATGTTGCCGCTGGCACGACATAGTCTCCAACTTTGAAGCTTCTTGTGACGGAGAATGAAGTGGTGCAACGTCTATTTTGACTGTCGGAATAACGAGAATGAGCGTGCTCACAGTGGTTTCCCACTCTAGCGACGTCATTTCCCTTCATCTAACGTTTCATGGTCTTCATCTCTATTGTCATCTTCTTGATGATGGTATCCTGGTCTCTCAACTTGTCTTCCAAGTACTGAGTGTGTGAGTCTCACCGTCGGCGATGCTCTTTTGGGCTGATAGAGCGCCCAGAACTCCTTGCGTACTTGTCTCATGTATCGCTGTGAAGTCCTTGCCCGGAGGTTTCCAAACCAGCCATCGTCGGAATGGCGGGCATGCCATCTTTGCGTCGAACAAACTCTGGCATGATGCTGTCGATGGCAGACAACAGAATGTCGTCGTGGTTCGCCATAAAAGATGATCGGAAAAGCTTGGAGGACAAGGTTTTGTCTGTCAAAGATTCCCACAAACGGTGCAAATTGTATGGGGAGCAAAATATCCAACGTTATCAACACTCCTCGTTGTCTAAGCTCTTCGTTGCTTCGAATGACGCTGTTCAACCTAAGAACACAACGACGGTGAGCTATCCGACTGGAAAACCCCTCCGACAGTCAAGTTAGTACCCTTATAGAGAAAGAAAGAAAAAAAGAGAAGGTAAAAGAGAGATAGAGCTCTCGGTAGCCAGAAAATTAAACCTATTGTATAGAGGAGCCGCTCAGTCTATACAGCCTCTGCGCGCACTACTCTACTCATTCTTTCCTGGATACGTGGCTGTACTGCCCTCTCTATTCTCTACACGTGTACCCGTCAATACCGCCAAACTACCAAACGGTATTGATGCACATTATTGGCAGGTTTCTCTTCTTGCACTCCAATTGGACCACCTGGCAATTTCCACCAAGCTAGGCATAGCCCGGTCAGTTCCAGCCTCAATTCCGGCCGACCTTCAGGGTCAAGCTCAATAACTAGCTTGATTTTCCCAACTCCATTCGTTCCCGCTGACCTTGCTCGGCCTTGGACCATTGCTTTACCTAGTTCGGCTTAGCCCGATCCAACTTCTGGACCTTGGGCTAACTCAGCTGCATGACCAAGAACCTCGGCCAAATTGCCCTCAGCTATGCCAACTCGGTCCCGTAATCCAATAGCAAGGCTTAAGTCACAACTAGCTCGGCCCGTTTGCTTGGCGCAAACTCCCCTCTCAATTGGCATTGACACCCACGTTTTGGATGTAATTAGAACAAAAAATTCATAAGACAAAAGTTAATGGACCAAAGATATTGTAAGTTTGTTGATCAGGAGATTATGTTTGCAACAATATTTTATCTTTTTATGTTCCTCTACAGTTTTCAAAGGAAGACTTTCAAGAGGACGTTGCACTCACAGGAATAAGACTCCAACTCAAGTATTATACATGGTAATATAGAACCCATCCGTTAGGAATTATTATAGTTCAAGTGATGATTGGCAAATTATTTATCAACAATCTATTAAATGAAGAAAAATCTTCTAAAGTCTATATATGAACGAGTCAAAACCATAGGCAAAACGTCAACTTTCCCCATACCCCTCCTTTCACAACTAATATTATTTCGAAATACATAATGATTCCTATCAACTGACATAATCAAATCAACGCAAGAGGGATCACAAACCTACTGCAACAACGGTAGTTGCTAGTAGCAATAAACCCTATGTTGCACATACAACAGGCTTGTGCCTACCATTTGTCCATCGAGTTCTATAGCATCAATCAAGCACTCATTTCTTATGCAGTTGTTGTCACGCGCCTTCAAACGTGCCTGTTTCTTTTTTCAAGCTCTTCAATAGCTTCATCCAGTTTGATAATGGTTAGCTGCATAGAATCTGTCTTCTTGCGGAGATCATCAGTTTCTCCATCTTGTTCAATAATGACGAGCTCTTTAGAATCTACGACTGCAAGTTGCTCTGCGACCTAGACATCTAGTCCTGCAAGGTTAAGGTGTACAGGAACATCATGATTAGCTTGGAGACCAAAGTAAGCAGGCACCAATTTCATCAAACGGGCAATGAAAAACTTAATTTCGAAGTCTGCATATTGAGCAAGAGCGAAGGAGTCAAACCAGGTCAATAGTAGACTTGTAGTTATATCCAAGGCCTCGGTGCTGCACATGCTGTGCATGGCTTCACATACTGTCACTATGAATAACATCATTGCCTTTGTAATAAGTCCTTGTATTTGGAAAACAAGGCTTTTAGTATGGACACATGGTTCTCCAAAATCAAGTATTTTCCATCCTCAATAACCTTTGATGTGGAATTCCAATTTTTCCAAGGCATTGTGACATCAACTTCAGAAACAAACTTTTCCATCAAGACCTTGGTCATACCTATTTTGTTGTCCTCATCCTCATCTTCATCCTCATCCTCATCCTCATCCTCATATAAAGATAGATTTTTGGAACGATGGTAGCTTCTCGAACATCTTTTTTGTAGGATTCAAAAATACCTTGCACCTCTTTGTTCTCATCCTCTATAAATGAATCTTAAAATTCTTTCAATGTTAGTGCAGGCTCCTGAAAAGTACCAAAAACTCATAATCAAGATGATGACTTTTTGAATGAGTTAAGCAATAGCAGAAGCACAAGTTCAAAGAAAAGAAAAAGAAAATAGGGACATAAAAAATAAAAATTTAAAATTTAAAAAAGAGCTCGAAGAATGTAGGCACTTTCACCCCAAGGCTCAAGTAGAACTAAGATAATTGTAGATAGAACACTTTCCAGGGCAATATCAACATAAGCAATTTTTATCTCAACTTTTTCATGCTTTCACCTCTCTTCTTCTAGAATATGTATGATTTAATTATCAAGACTAGCAAAAAAACTAGCTTTTAATTTTTTTAGCCAAAAAAATTAATTTTTTTACCGAAGTCACTATCTAAAAAGCTAACTTTTTTGACTAAAAAAGTCAAAAATTAATTTTTTTATCAACTTTTCAAAACATCACAAAGTAAAGTTAGAACGACTTAATAAATAACTGAAGAGAAAAGGACAAACAATGAAAAATGGAATTAAATTATTAAAATATAGTTACTTCTCTACATTGTCCATAGTTCTTTTTCCAGATGCCCTCGTATTCATTAAATTTAGAAGGCAATAAACTTTTAAAACATTTTTCTAAAAGAGCTTTTGACACTTTTGAACATTCACAAGTCTCATTTTTTTAGGAGAGTATTAGACTAGTACATTTATTTTGATCATATCATCTCTTTATTTTTTTATATATCTTTTTATAAAAAGTCATAAAATATATTTATTTAGATCATTCTAAATTACCTACGAGCAGGAGTTAACCTTTTAGTTGCATCTTGACTTCAAACACGTTAAATACTCAAAGGCGATGTATTCCCAAACTAGAGTGTCAATGCAATATGTGCATGCAATTTTACATGAATTTGGACCGGAGCACATAGTTATTTGTAAATTTTTTATCTGTGAAACTAGTAACATTATATATATATATATATATATATATATATATATTATTAAAAGTAATATTTTTCTAGTACTTAGGTGACAGAATCTAAAAGTTTACTTTTTTTAAAAAATCCACATCAGAAACTTGCTTTTTCCATTTACATATAAAGTTCTACACAAATTCAATTTCAATTATAATAACCAATTTTATATGTACTCTATTTGAAAAATACTTATTTTTCATATATATGGTTATAATTTAATTATTATGATATTTGAAAAAAAATAATCTCGATATCTCACATCGAAAAAAAAAGGAAAAAATGAGTTGTTTTACTTATATAAAATGAACCTTGTACTCCTATTTGTTTGGGGTGTCCCAAATAAGTGCACTTTTTATTTTTTTAGACTAAAAAGTTGAGGTTGAAAATATGAATGTTTGGATAACTTTTTGACTTTTTATGGAAAAGTGTGTATTAAAAAATTGTATAAATTAATGTGTAGGGAAAAATTAGTATTATGAGTTGTGCAGTCGTAATTGTTGACTTTTGGTGAATAGTGATAACTTTTTAACCTTTTGAGTAACTTTTTGGCTTTTTGACTTTTTTGAGACTTCCCAAACTTGGCCTTAATATTGTAGTATTATGCATGTTTCAGTTCAAGATAGTTTAAATCTTAAAATTAAAATAAAATTTAAAAGTTTTAATTAATTAATTTATGTATAAGTTGATTGGTCTTTTGACCTAGTTGATTACGCTGAACCGTTTTTGGTTTAATTAATTCACTAGTTTAACCGCGATCTTAGCAATTTTATCAAATATATTGGTTAGATTTGTTTGTTTTGAAATAAAATAAAGATTGACCTAATAAAAGATTAAATGACCGATATTGTTTGATTCAAAATAAACTTTTTTCCCGAACAATTGTTAATTTTTATTTTATACAATCTCACATCGGAAAAAGAAGGAAAAAGCGTAGTGTTGTGCATATGCTCCCATTTAATATTGTAGTATTGTGCATGTTTCAATTGAAGACAGTTTTAATTTTAAAATAAAATAAAATATAAAAGTTTTAATTATTTAATTTTTATGTAAGTTGGTTGGTCTTTTGACCGATTTTAATGATTTTATCAAAATACATATATTGTTTTATTTCTAAAAGATATGTTTAAATTTTATGACAAACTTTAACATGGAAAAAACTAAAACTAAAAAAATTATAAAATGAAATTTATTTTTATTTTATCATAAATATAACTTTTTTTAATTTATTCTTTTTTTTTTCATCTTTACCGATTAAATTATGACATATATTTTTTATTGTGAATTTAGAATATACAATTAATGACATAACAATTGCAATAACTATTCTAATAAAATAGTTAAAATTTAATTCATTCTAAATTATTTTGTATACTTTTTAAATAAATTTTATAATATTATTTAATTTTAAAATTATTTTTAATTATTTATTTAACTCGTGCATCGCACGGATTCGTATGCTAGTTTTATTAATTAAAATAAACATTACAACAAAAAAATAAAAGATGAAACATTCTTAAGCAATCCAACAATGAAAAAACTCAAATAGTTGCTCAAACATATGGCAAACCAGCGAAACTGAAAGGAAGTTGGCTAGGTGCCAACTACCTACATTCTCCTTAAACTCATTAATATTGTGTTTGATTAGGAGATTTGAAAAAGAATTTAGAAAGAAAAAAAAAAAGAAAAAAAATAAATAAAATATCGATAAAATATAGTTACATTTCATATAGTTTTACATACTTTTTCTATTTGTCTTTCTAAATTTCTTTTTAAAATCCCAAACCAACCATAGCGTGAAGGAAGTTGATTTTACTACATTGGACCTTATGATATATGACATCAATTTCAATAGCTAAAATAGAAGTAATGGAATCCCTGTTTTAAATCAAAAGAAAACCATGAGATCTTAGTAAGGACCAATCAATCATGAGATCTTATCTTATAGGACCAATCCGTTCGGTCAACCCAATTGTGTAAATTGGACAATGATTCTTTCTCTTTACAGGTCATTTTGATCAATTTTAATTTGATAGTAAAACTGAATGCAGACATACTTCAGAAACCACACAATGAGGATGAGCAACATAGTGGCATTGTTCACAATAATAAGTTGGTAGCACTAGATCCCTTCCTTCTTCGCAAGCATCACAGTAACAACTCTGCATCGTCATCTTCATCCGGACGGTCTTTAATTGGACGATTGGTAATAAAAAGGGGATGAACATGATTTTGGTATTTGAGGGCAGGCAATGTCGAAATACAATGTACATGGAGACTGAAATTGCACCACACACAATAAAAGAAGGGGAATCTGGAGTGCTTCCCACAAGTATCGCAATTTATTTCATAATGTGTCCCAAATAAGACCAAAACGAGAGGGCGGTGGTGAATTTTAGACCTCCCCATGATGGTGTGTTTTGACAGGAAAGCACATTTAACATCCATATACCATTCACACTGAGAACATTCATAGAGAGAACCAAAACAATTGCGCCTCGCGATTCTCTTTAAGGGTGAGTGTGTGATGAGGGTGAAGAAGATGCTTAATTTGTTGAGGCAAATTAGTGTTGGAAATGGTTAGAAAATTCTGGGTAAAATCAGAATTTTTTCCTAAATTTGGTCTATTTTTTAGGTGGGCCCCATGCGTCGATTTTCGCGGGTCAAAGTGGTAACGTGTTCTATGCCGCGTTGTGATTCACGTGGTATATTTGGTTGCTCAAAACCATTACCGAGTAAATGGGAAATTGAAGCAAAAGTATGCTCCATTGAAATGGAGTTTTGGTGGAAATTCTTTAAGGTTTGAATAAGGCTTGTCCCACATTGATTTGGTGGGAAGTTTTGAATGGGTTTATAAGGCATGGGATTGGAACTTGGGGTGTGCCCCAAGGGGTATCTAAGTGTTTTAGAGAGAGAGGTTATGGACAAAATGGGCTAGACCCATTGGACCAAAAAATCACCACACGCGCGCCGCCGTCGTCCGGGCGAGTGTGTGGTTGGGTTGGGTTGGGCTTGTTCAGCCAAATACCTATCTTTTGGGGCTAAAAACATTTGAATTTTATTTTATTTTTTGGTAAAATAAAATCCAAAATTCAAGAAATAAACTGGTCCGGTTTAATTTTGAACCCAACATATTCAAATTTGTTTAAATTCAAAACCAAACAGGTTTCATACCTGTTCAAATAGGTTTGCACCTGTTTAATTCAAAACCATGCAGCCACCACTATATCTATAAATAGGACAGCCCTCATTTGATGTTTAATACATTCAGAAAATTCGTACTTCGCCTCTACAAATTTTATTCTTCATTTTGTTGCATTATTTTCTTGTAAGAAAGAGTGTAGACACTTAGTGTGTTCGTAAGGCAAACAATTTGTAGTGCTGCTATTGTTTGTAGTTGATCATTTCATCTTGGGAGATAGACGTCCACATTCTGAAAGCACCGTGGAGATGACGAATCTGTCTTAAGGACACAGTATCAAACACTGGACTTGATCAGATTATTAATCGAACAAATTAATCAAGTAAGTTGTTTAATTTATTATTCTGTTTTATTTAATTTTATTTCTAGTTTGATTTTTGTAATCAAACATTCTCTCTCATTTCCTTTATTTCTTTTATATTCTGTTTGTTATTAAGTACATAAACAGAATTAATTAATTACAGTGAAGATTGTCCAACAATCTTAAGATAGACCCATTTTTGGTATCTTCATTGTATATAATTTTCTGTGATTTCATAAAAACATATTCTGGTTGGAAAAACAAATAGTGATTTATGCTATTTAACAGATAGTAGTAATATACTGTCTCTTTTCTTTGACAACTAGTAGTAATATACTGGTGTCATTAACAATTGCAGAATATTAATTTGTGTTACAGAAAATTATTGTGGTATTTTATTTTTCTAGTTTTAGTAACAAAGAAAATAAAACTATTTTGTTTTATAATTTATTTTCTGGTTTTAGTAACTAGAAAATTAATTTGTGTTTTAATTTTTCTGATTTTTGTAATCAGAGATTATGGCTACTACAACTGAAAGTGGTACTCCGATTGTTACACCAACACCGGTTGCTATCCAGAACCATGTTCATGTACCAATAAATCATGGAGAAAAACGGGAAAAATTTAACGGTACTGAGTTTAAGAGATGTCAGTAGAAGATATTGTTCTATCTTACAACTCTTAATTTGGCCCGGTTTCTCCATGAAGAGGCTCCAGCACTTAAAGAGGGTGAAAGTGATCGGCAAGTTGTTGCCGCTGTAGATGCTTGGAAACATTCAGATTTCCTGTGCAGAAACTATATCCTCAATGGCCTTGATAATATACTGTATAATGTTTACAGTTTTCTGAAGTTAGCAAAAGAATTGTGGGATTCTTTGGAGAAGAAATACAAGACAGAGGATGCCGGCACGAAGAAATTTGTCGTCAGTAAATTTCTGGACTTTGTTATGGTAGACTCTCAAACGATAATTTCTCAAGTTCAAAGTTTTCAATTAATTTTACATGATATTCGTTCTGAGGGTATGTCTCTAAGCGAGTCTTTCCAAGTCGCTGCTTTAGTGGAAAAGTTACCACCAGCTTGGAAAGATTTCAAAAATTATTTAAAACATAAACGCAAAGAGATGAACATGGATGAACTTATTGTAAGACTGAGAATTGAGGAAGATAACCGTAAGGCTGAAAAGAGGAATGGGAAAAATCCTATTGAGTCCAAGGCTAATGTGGTTGAACAAGTTCGAAAACTACATAACAAAAAGAGGAAGTTTACTAGAGATGGTCCTAAACAAGGCGATAGCAACAAGAAGCTCAAAGGAAAATGCGATAACTGTGGCAAGACTGAACATTGGGCTTCTGACTGCCGCTGCCCTAAGAAGGATCATGGAAGTACAAGCAAGAAGACTACCAATCAGGCCAATGTAACTGAACTAGATTACATCTCTGACGGAGTAAATGATATCAACTTTTCTGCTGTGGTGTTTGAGGCTAATCTGGTTGGAAATCCCAAAGAGTGGTGGGTTGACACTAGAGCAACTCGTCACATATGTGTGGACAAGAAGATGTTCACTACCTACATTGAGGTTGCAAATGGTGAACAACTTTTCATGGAAAATTCTTCTACTTCTATTGTGGCTAGATAAGGGAAAGTGATCTTGAAGATGACATCAGGAAAAGAACTGACCATCAACAATGTACTGCAAGTACCTAACATTCGGAAGAATTTAGTTTCTGGTTCTTTGTTAAGTAAAAATGGTTTTAGGCTTGTTTTTGAGTCTGATAAATTTGTATTAACAAAGAGTGGTATGTATGTTGGTAACGGATACATGAGTGATGGTCTCTTTAAGTTGAATGTAATGACAGTTGTACCAAAAGTTGCTAGTAATGAGAATAACACATCTTTTACTTATATTCTTGAGTCGAATTTATGGCATGGTAGATTAGGACATGTGAATTTTGATGCTTTGCGTAGATTAATTGGTTTAGATTATATACCAAAGTTTGAAATTAATCCTAATCATAAATGTGAAATTTGTGTAGAAGCAAAACTAACTAAGGCTCCATTTAAATCGGTTGAAAGAAAAACCGAACCTCTAGAATTTATCCATACTGATGTATATGATCTAAAATTTGTTCAAACTAGAGGAGGCAAAAAATATTTCATAACATTTATCGATGATTGCACAAGATATTGTTATATTTATTTACTTAGAAGTAAAGATGAAGCCTTAGAAATGTTTAAACTCTACAAAACAGAAGTTGAAAATCAACTTGGTAAAATCATTAAAATGGTTAGAAGTGATAGGGGTGGTAAATATGATGCACCATTAAATGAATTTTGTGCACAACATGGCATTATTCACCAAACTATAGCACCTTATTCTCCTCAGCAAAATGAAATTGCTGGAAGGAAGAATAGAACCCTAAAAGAAATGATGAATGCAATGTTACTAAGTTCAGACTTACCACAGAACTTGTAGGGGAAAGCAATATTGTCTGCTAATTATGTTCTTAACAGAATACCCCACAAGAAAACCAACAGCACTCCTTATGATTTGTGGAAAGGTCGACTGCCTTCATACAAATACTTAAAAGTGTAGGGGTGTTTGGCAAAAGTTGAAGTTCCTGCTCCTAAAAAGACTAAGATTGGACCAAAAACAGTAGATTGTGTGTTTATTGGTTATGCTCAGAATAGTAGTGCATATCGGTTTCTTACTTATAAATCAAAAATACCTGATATAAATGTGAATACTATTATAGAGTCAAGAAATGATGTGTTTTTTGAACATGTCTTTCCTTACAAGAAATGACAGGAATTAAGTTCACAGAAAAGAACTTATGATTGTACACAAAGTTAAGAGACTAATGACAATCAAACACAAGAGACTAGTAATGGTCTCGACCAACATGATTTAACTGATGATGAACCAAGACGAAGTAAAAGAGCGAGAACATCAAAATCCTTTGGTCTAGATTTTCTGACATACCTGTTAAAAAATGAACCTCAAAGCTTTAAGGCAGCAATGACAAGTCCTAAAGTACCTTTGTGGAAAGAGGCTGTTAATAATGAAATTGAATCCATTATGCAAAATCATACTTGGGAATTGGTAGATCTTCCACCAGGTTCTAAACCTCTTGGATATAAATGGATATTCAAAAGAAAAATAAAAGCAGATAGTTCAATAGACAAGTATAAAGCAAGATTTGTAATAAAAGGTTACAGACAAAAGGAAGGTCTGGACTATTTTGACACATATTCCCCTGTGACTAGAATAACATCCATTCGCATGCTTATTGCTATAGCAGTGTTGTTTAATTTAGAAATACATCAAATAGATGTTAAGACAGCTTTCTTAAACGGTGATCTAAATGAAGAGATCTATATGGAGCAACCTGAAGGAGTTGTAATGCCAGGGCAAGAAAAGAAAGTTTGTCGGCTTGTAAAATCTCTTTATGGATTAAAACAAACATCTAAGCAATGGCATGAAAAATTTGATCATGCAATGCTTACTAATGGGTTTAAGATAAACGAATGTGATAAATGCGTCTATGTTAAAAACACTGACCAAGGATATGTCATAGTTTGTCTTTATGTGGATGACATGCTTATCATTGGAAGTAGTCCAAACATGATCAAATCAACTAAGCAAATGCTTAACAAAAGATTTGATATGAAAGATATGGAGGTCGCCGATGTTATATTAGGAATGAAAATTACTAAAACATTAGACGGATATGCATTATCTCAATCACATTATATTGAGAAAAATCTTGGTAAATTTATCAAAGATGATATGAATTTAGCTAGAACACCTGTAGACATCAGTCTTTATTTATCAAAAAATAAAGGAGATGCAGTGTCTCAGTTAAAATACTCCAAAATCATTAGAAGTCTAATGTACCTAATGAATTGTACTCGTCCTGATATAGCTTATGCTATCAGTAAATTGAGTAGGTACACTAGTAACCTTGGAGAAGACCATTGGAAAGCGATCATTCGGGTTCTTAGATATCTAAGATTCACCCGTGATCATGGTTTGAACTTTACTCGATATCCAGCAGTACTTGAAGGTTATTGTGATGCAAATTGGATATCGGATACTAAAGATTCAAAATCCACAAGTGGATATGTCTTTACTCTAGGAGGCGCTGCTGTTTCTTGGAAGTTCATGAAACAAACATGCATCGCACGATCCACAATGGAATCCGAGTTCATAGCTTTAGACAAAGCAGGTGAAGAAGCAGAATGACTTCGTCACTTCTTAGAAGACATTCCAATGTGGCCAAAACCTATGCCAGCTATTTGCATTCATTGTGATAGTCAATCTGCAACAGGCAGGGCACAAAATCATATGTATAACGGTAAGTCATGACATATTCGTCATCGACATAATACCGTAAGGCAATTGTTGTCAAATGGAATAATCTCAATAGATTATATAAAATTTAAAGAGAATATTGCGGATCCGTTAACAAAAGGTTTGACAAAAGAGCTAGTATATAGTTCATCGAAGGGAATGAGATTAAAACCTATTACATAAGAGTCGTCATAATGGTAACCCTACTTATATGACTGGAGATCCCAATAATTAAGTTCAAAGGGACAACTAAGTTATGTATGGCTTGCCAGAAATCACCAAGGGATTAAAATTCCTTACCCATTCCTATGGTGAGAATGATATCTGCAACATATGTTGTATGCAGGGGTATAAGGATAAGCTTTGCTTTTAATGATTACTTATATCTTGATTAAGGCATAAAATCAAGACGAGTATAAGGAGATACTCATAATAAGAATCACCTATATGAGTGTCGAACTGGGGCCGGTTCTATAAGAATGCAAAGGCTAAATTCTCTAGAAACACTCATGAAAACCAGGAGCGTTCAAGGCCAAAATGAACACAACAGTGAGAACCACGATGTGTTAGAAGATATTTTGTGTGAAATCTATTGTCTTGGCTTACACAAACGGCTGAACAATTCAAGGCATCGCGTCCATTGGTTAGCCAGTAAGTCCGATAGGTTATCGCTAGGGAAGGTTCAAGGCCGAAAGCTACCTATCCTGATGCAAGATATTTTCGACTTATACTCTTTCGATAAAGTCTGCATATTATTGCATTTCTGTTGTCATCAAATTCCATTCATGTGGGGGATTGTTGGAAATGGTTAGGAAATTCTCGGTAAAATCAGAATTTTTTCCTAAGTTTAGTCTATTTTTTAGGTGGGCCCGTGCGTCGATTTTCGCGGGTCAAAGTGATAACACGTTCTATACCGCGTTGTGATTCACGTGGTATATTTTGTTCTCAAAACCATTACCGGGTGAATGGGAAATTGAAGCCAAAGTATGCTCCATGGAAATGGAGTTTTGGTGGAAATTCCTTAAGGTTTGTAAGGCTTGTCCCACATTGATTTAGTGGGAAGTTTTGAATGGGTTTATAAGGCATGAGATTGAAACTTGGGGTGTGCCCCAAGGGGGTACCCAAGTGTTTTAGAGAGGGAGGTTATGGGCAAAATGGGCTAGACCCATTGGACCCAAAAATCACCACACACGCGCACGCGCGTCGCCATCCGGTCGGTCGGACAGGCTGGGCTGGGCCTGGGCTTGGGCCTGGGTGTGTGGTTGGGTTGGGTTGGATTTGTTCGACTCAATACCTATCTTTTTGGGCCAAAAGTATTTGAATTTAATTTTATTTTTTGGTAAAATAAAATCCAGAATTCAAATTAATTCCGGAAATAAATTGGTCCGATTTTACTGTACACCCAAACAGGGCCCTTCCCGTTTTTTATCTGTTTGAATTTTGAACCCAATAGATTCAAATCTGTTTAAATTCAAAACCAAACAGGTTTCATACCTGTTCAAACAGGTTTGCACTTATTTAATTCAAAACCTGCAGCCACCACTACATCTATAAATAGAACAACCCTCATTTGATGTTTAATACATTCAGAAAATTCGTACTTCACCTCTACAAATTTTATTCTTCATTTTGTTGCATTATTTTCTTGTAAGAAAGAGTGTAAACACTTAGTGTGTTCGTAAGGCAAACAATTTGTAGTGCTGCTATTGTTTGTGGTTGATCATTTCATCCTGGGAGATAGACGTCCACATTCTGAAAGCACCGTGGAAATGACGAATCTGTCTTAAGGACATAGTGTCAAACACTAGACTTGATCAGATTATTAATCGAACAAATTAATCAAGTAAGTTGTTTAATTTATTATTCTGTTTTATTTAATTTTATTTCTAGTTTGATTTTTGTAATCAAACATTCTCTCTCCTTTCCTTTATTTCTTTTATATTCTGTTTGTTGTTAAGTATACAAACAGAATTAATTAATTACAGTGAAGATTGTTCAACAATTAGCACATGATTTGTGAAGCAGGACATAGCATTCAGATCAATAATATATGGAATCGGATATGGGAAGCCCACAAGCATAGCAAGGATAAGTAAAATTCTGTTCATTGTAGCATAAAATCAAGGAATGTGAATGACTGAAATGGTAAATCTGAACTGCGAAACCGTTCTGCCTTTGGCGACAGACAATGCAATGAAACCCATTGAATAATGAGCCTTGCTGAGATTGGAGGACCAGAGTATGAGAAGAGTGAAATGGGTGCTCAATTTCAATGGGTAGCTCTGCACATGAAATGTGACGCAAACCCTAACCCTTACACTGTAAACAAACATAAACCCAATCTCCATCAACAGTCAAGTCACAGGAACTGCAAGTATAAATCAAGCTCTTATCTTTATTGCACAAAATCAATGTATGTGGGTGATTGGGTTCTGAAACTCAATCTTCTTGTTCTGGGTATTGTTTTTCTTGGGATTGAGCAGAACACAGTAGACATCGAGGATAAAAGAACAGCCAATACACTTGTAGCCGAACCCTTTGTAGCAAATGTCTCTGCAAGCTTATTGCAAGGGTTGAATGGGTTGATTTTGTGGGAAACGAAGATGGTGTGGTGAGGAAGAGAGTGAAATGCGTGGTGATCGAATTGGGGTGGGATTCCAGAGCAGGAATAGTGGTGGATGTAGATTCCAGGACACTCATTGCAACGATAGTAGTGCCAATTCGAGATGGGTTGTCCACAGACACTGTAATCACCTTCATAGTCAGCCTTATCATTGAGTTCCAATGTATGCTCGTGTATTAAATACTTGCATATCGTTTTCTTCGTGCTCGCCTTCTCTGTTTCTCTCTCCCCTCTCACCAGTAAATATATTTTTTACATTGGGGTATTTTAGATGATATAAATAATTATATTTTTGGGCAAATTATTAAATCAATCCATTAAATTAAAAAAATTAAAATTTAAAATATTTTATATATTAAATATATTGATTACACATTAAAAACTTAATAACCATTAATTACATGATAACTATTCAAAAATATATGTTAACAACAAATATAACCATTTATTTATGATAACCATAAAAATTATATATATATATATATTAATAAAAACAATTAACCATTACATGATCATCATCTAAACATATACTAAAAATTAATTTGGTAAAAAATTAAAATGTAAAAGATTTATCATTTTTATATAATTTTGTCTTTCGTAGGTAGAAATAATTTTTAAAAGTTTAAAAATAATTTTTTTCACATTTATTTTGGTCAAACTAGCTTATATTTTATAAAATTGACAATTTTACCTTTAAAATAGAGTAACAATGTCTTCAATTGTCATTTGGAACAAAGACTCAAAATTTATGGTCAAATATATCACAATTGAAATGTCAAAGATCAAAGTGATACAAATCCCAAATTATAGGGGCCGTTACTGTAATTTGTCCTTTATTTTTTTAGATTTTTATGTAAAGATATATAAAAAAACAGAGAGGTGATATGATTCAAATAAGTGTCTTTACAAAAATTATGCCAAACATCCTAAATTATTTCATTTTTGATTAATTTTATCTCACCTTCAACTATGGTCTATAATTAAATGAAAGTTGATGATGTGCTATCCAAAGTTCATTTTACCTCACACACACTTCACACAAAATATCAATTAACTCCTAAATATATAATTAAAAATACAATGATCAAATTAATAAAACTTGAACTTTTTAAGTATTATACCGAGTAAGAGAGACCCCATCAATTAGAAATTGTTACAGTGAAATGATAATTGGAAAAATTATCTTTCAACAAATCTATTAAATGAAAAAAAATAAAAATAAAAAATAATCTTCTAAAATCTATGTACGAGAACTTATTTACCAATGAGTCAAAAGCTCCACTCTACTCGATGGGTCCACAGTTCGATCATAATCAAGGGATTCGCCTCATTACTTGACTTTACTAGCAAGTTTGTTTGATTGGATTCATTTATGAGATAGGATTCTATATCTGAAGTACAAAATAGTTTATTATTTGGTTTAAAAATTTTATACCAAACTATTAACCATAAATTTGCTAGACTATTCTGACGGAGAAGGATAGGAGACACAAAATGAAAGATAAAATTTCAATAGGATTAGATAGTAAAAAGACATTTTTGACTCTCTAACTTTCTCATGTGCCGAACCTTCATATCACGTTTTACTGGCCATTGCAAAAGTGAACTGGCCACCTTCCCAAAAAAAAAAAAAAATTAAAAAAAAAAAAAGTTTGCTTAGACATAATATTATAGAGTTAAAATTTTTCAAATTTAGCATATTCATGATATTAATTATACTTAGTGAAGTAAAATAAATTTTAAAAATCTCGATTAAAAATTAAAATAAATTTATGTAATTTTTATTGATGTTCTATTATTTAGTAAACAATTCAAGGGCAAAATAGTCTTTTGAGCATTTATTTTTCTCCATAATATCCCAAATAAGTATAGAATTCAATAGAATAATCTAATCTTGACATCTAATCTCATGACTAAATAAACATGAGATAAACATCATTTCCAATCAAATAGTCCAGGAACAATATTCTCGGAATTTACAGTCTGGTAGATTACATTCTCCCTTATTTAGTCCATTGAAACAAACATGACCTATATGTTGGCCTCTTTTGGCAAGAGGTTAAAAGTAACTTTTTTCGCTTTTAACCTCTTTTGGATCATATCATTTCTCTATTTTTTTTTACATGTTTTTTCAAAAAAAAAAAGAAGACCAAAAAACTAGTTTTTAACCTACTTCTCAAAACAATCCGTTATCACTCACATAAGGGTTCGTCAAGCTCATGATGATTTGCATGGAATAAGGATTTTTTTGGCGGGTCCAACATCAAGAGATGAAGATTTTCAAAGTTGCATGCCACGGTGAATCGCAGTAGAGGATAATGCTATGCTAATGAAGCTTCTCACTGAAGAAGTAGTTCTCGAAATTGTTCGTAGCATGCCTGCTGATAAGGCCCTCCCTATCCTTTAAAGTCGAATCCTCCCCCACTTTTCGCACCATACCATAAAGACTAGAATATTTGTTTTTCTTCTCTTAATACTAGTTTCACTTATCTTTCATCCACTCTCTTATCGATAGTGTGTTGGGCAGGTCGGCGTCCAAAGCTCTGCCCAACCAAACCCTATCACAGAACCACTAAACTCTTATTCTAGCTCTTTTCTAACTTCCGGTGTGGGCTCAGGAATTTGATTCTTTTCTGGTTATAGCATGGTATCTATGTCGTCATTGTAAATAAAAAAAGAGTTCTATCTATATCAAAGTGGCCAAGGAATCGAAGTTTAACTATGTCTAGGTGAAAATAGTGTTGGAAAATACAAACCCAACTCAACAACAAAGATCTAGAAGTCTGAAGAAGAAAGAAGAAGAATTGAGAAAGAGACATGAAGATTGAAGAAGGTAGGAGAAGCTTCATGGAAGCCCTCCATTGTTGAGCTTTTTCAAATTTGATTGGATCACTACCTGTGAAGAAGCAGAATAATTCAAAGTCTTCATCTATGTGTCTGGTTACGTCATAGATATTTTCGATTGGCCTTGTCTTAACATTTCGTTGTGATGATTCTTCACTTGAAATGCTGCTTGTCCCCCTTACAGTGAGTGTGGGGTCATTGTGGTCTCCATGTCTAGTGACTTATTTTCTTGGTTGTCGTCTAATGACAAGCTGTTGTTTGAGCATTTTGTTGCCAATCCCATCGTGATTCTTCGTCAAACTCAATATCTCTTGAGAAGAAATTTTTCTTTGTATCGGGATTACATAGTTTATATCCCGCTCCACCATAGCTTATAAAGACACATTTCTCTCCTTTGTCTTCAAGCTTTGTTCGTTTGGCTTCTAGCACTTTGGCATATGCAATGCAACCAAAAATCCATAAATGGTTGACCTTTGGTTTGCTGTTGCTCCAGGCTTCTTCTGGTGTCTTGTTGAACAATCTTTGTGGTGGAAATTTGTTAAGCAAGTATACTACAGTAGAAACTGCTTCACTCCAAAATTATGGGGACATATTTTTCTCTTTGAGCATGCATCGAACTAGATTCAGGATGGTTTTGTTTTTACGTTCAGAAACGCCATTCTGCTAGGGAGTATAAGGAATAGTATATTGATGAACTATTCCATCAGCTTTGGAAACTCATAAAATTCTTTGGAAGAGTATTCTCCTCCACAATCTGATCGGATTGCCTTGATGAAATAACCACTTTGTTTTTCGACGAGATTCTTAAACTCCTTGAACTTCTAAAAGACTTCATTTTTCTCTTTAATAATGTAGACCCATGTCTTACTGTTGTAATCATTTGTGAAAATAAGAAAGTATTTGTTCCCTCCAAGAGAAATAGGAACAATTGGGCCACAAACCTCTGAATGGATTAGCTGTAGCAGCTGAGTTGATCTTCTTGTTGGCTTGTCTTTGAAGCTTTTTCTGTGTTGTTTGCCAATGAGGCATCCTTCGCAAACTTCCTTGAAGAGCTTTAGCCATGGTATTCCTGTCACACTATTTCCTTTTGACATGTTCTGTAATCCTTGAAAATTCAAATGTCCAAATCTAAAGTGCCACAAAGTTAAATTATCTTCAATTTTTGCTCTAAGGTGTCTAGAATGGACATGTTGATTTCCTTGGAAAATTAATGAAAACATGTGATTTCTTATAATGTTGACATTTGTGACTAATTTGTTATATTGATTCCATAGTGAGAGGCTTCAATCCTTCATCTGAATTGAGAAACCTTTCTCAATCAATTGACCCATGCTTAAAATATTGCTCTTCATGTCAGGCACATAATAAACATTGGAGATAAATTGATATTCTCCATTGCTTAATTTAATGCCAATCTTTCATTTGCCTTCTACGGGTCGCTTTGTGGAATCTCCAAAGGTAACATTTCCTTTGTAATTTTCATCTAGTTGTACGAACAACTCTTTTCTTCCGTTGATATGGTTGCTGTTGGAACAATTCATCTTGAATTCTTCAGTTGGTGATCTTCGGGTCTTCAAAACTTGGCGATGATCTTGTCTATATAGAATAGATATTTGCTGCTTCAAGTCGCGTTACTTAGTTACTTTCCTAAAGACAATATTTGCACCCATCAAAAGGTGTGCAGGGGGTTATAGCAAATTCGCCTCCATGATATAATGAAGCCTGATCTAAAGATCAAGTCTACCGGCGTCTACACTGATGACAGTAGATCAGAATACTCTTGATATAATCAAGAAAATCAAGACACCGATAATCAAGTTTGTAAAATTTGATTACCAATAAGAAAAGCAGAAACTTGAGAGAGAGAGAGAGAGAGAGAATTACAGGAATGCTTTCTGAATTTTGGATAGATTGAAATGGTTGATTTCGCAGCCTATTTATAGGCCTTGATGCATCTGATCGAATGGTCATGTCCCTTGATCGCATTCGATCAGATCTAATTGTTGGATCAACGATCTATGGTGTAGATCATTCTCACACCAAATACATGCCTTGGTTGATCATATCTGATCATGATCATTCTCATCCGCACGATCGCGCACATCTCCAATCAACGACTATGATCAAACCACTCAAGATTAGACACACAACCGTTCGTTCGGTTAGTTGACTCATTGCCAACAAATGCCACATCACTACCACGTGAAGCTGACTACATTCCACATCACCCATGCCACGTTAGATCCATGTCATCGCTCCAACCTGTCCGATGCAAACAGAAAAGTGCCCTTATGGCGCCTTGCGCTGATGTGTCCGTGCTAAGTGCAAAGTGCGCCATCAAACGCCACACAGCCCACGTCACGCGCGCATGTGTGTGCATGTGTGTGTGTGCGGATGGTGAAGCACCACCCTTACGGTGTGAGTGCATGTACACTAGCATTAATCCTACAATTCCATATTCAAAGGAATATTCCATGTAACGCTTTATTAAGTGCTTCATATTTTCCTCTCTTTCCGATATGGTACAAAGTCCCCAAGCTTATTTTAAGCTTTCCAAAGAAAACAGGGAAGGTTTTGAAAACACTCAAAAACTAAATAATAAATTTTGAAGACCCATTTTGAAAATTCCTCAACAGTTGCTTCCTCTAGAGTCGAGATAGCATAAGTTGTCTTGTTGTGCCTCGTGGTCTTTGTATGCAAGCAAACTGGTGGATCCCGTGTCCCCTTCTTTGATAAAATATACTTTCTTTTCTTCAGTGTTGGTATTTCGATGCCAACAGTTCTTTGCGGAGTGTCCAAAAATTTCACATATTTGGCACTGTACTTGAGGTCTTCCACATTGTTAATTTGGTCAGGTGAATCTTCATTTTCCTCAACTCTTTAGGAATTCTGCCAAGATCCTTTTTTGTTGTCTTGGCGTTGGTGTTGATTATTTTGCTAAAATCTTCCTCGTCCACGACCTAATTAAAATCGGCATTGGTTGGATGCTTCTGATTTAAAATTCAACTTTGTTTGGAGAACTTGGTTGGGTGGCTTCTGTCTATCTCGTCTTGCCAATTTTTGTTCATAGGCTTGCAGGGAACCCACAAACTCTTCAACTATCATTTCTTCCAAGTCTTTGGATTCTTCAATGGCAACGACAATATAGTCAAACTTTGGGTCTAGGGACCTCAACATTTTCTCCATGACACGAACTTCAGTAAGTGTCTCTCTATTCCGTCTAAGTTGATGTACAATTACCATAAGTCTAGTATGGTAATCAAAAATCGACTCGGAGGGCTTCATTCGAACTAATTCAAACTCGTTTTTCTGCACCTTGAAAGGTTTAGCAGAGGAGGTTCCAAATTTCTTTTGCTGTATTTGCTCCTACAATGATCTCGAACATTGATTTGTCCAATCCACCATGGATCGCTTGTACTGCGATATCATCATTTTTCCTTAAATTTTTAAGGAGGTTTTTTTTCGGCAATTGTCAGATTGTCTTCGTCTTCTTTTGACAGAGGCGTTGTATAGCCTTCTTCTACAAATTCATATACTCATTTGGCTCATAAAATAACCTTCATTCTGATGCACTAATTGTCATAATTTTCTTTAGTGAGTATCGGGATTGAGGAATCTAAATTTGAATTCACCATGGTGCCTTTTTAATCTTCAATTGGAATCTGAAATTTTTTTGGAAATGAATTTCAAAAATCTGACTATACGGATGTGTCCGGAATGCTCCAAATAGCTGGAAATCACTATTGAATAGTTGTGATTGAACTCTGGATGACTTAGTTTTAGCTGAAATAAATTGCACGGTTCGGATCTACTTCGAATCTTGTCCGCGAAGCATTGGATAAAATCTTCTGAACTCTGAGAGTGGCCGGCACATGGAAATGGCATCAAAGCGTGTGGAGGAGTGTGCGAGCTCCCTGGAGCTCAGTTTTTTACAAGAATTTTTTCTTTGTGATCATCTCAACGAGACCTACACATTGGTATGATCAAAAGTTGATTTCAACAATTTTGATTTCTGGGCAATTCTAAAAATTGCTCCGTTCTTCTTCTCTTTTGCAGAAATTCTAAAATTTCAGGCCACCTTGGCTCTTATGGCTCTCATACCACTGATGGGATATGGGAATGGGATCCCAATGTATTCTTTGAGAATTTAATTGAAGAACAAGCACTCTTTTTTTTTATTTCTAAAATGAATTTGGATACATGTAGTATCTCTTTTACAAATTGAATTGATTTATTTAAAACAACCTAAATCATCTATTTATAGGTTTCCATTCAGGTGTGAATACCATATGGCTATGAGCTATAACTAACTCAATTCCCATGCTTTTCATATTTGCTTCATGGTGAAGCTTTTGACGATTCTTCGTCTAGATAGCCATTTAGAAATGTTGATTTCATATCCATTTGATAAATTGGCCACCTTTGTTGTGCGGCTAAGGAGATGAAAAGTCGGATTGTCTCCATTCAAGCAACTGGAGCGAAAACTTCTTCATAATCAATTCCATGTTTTTGTTTGTAGCCCTTGACTACAAGTCTTGCTTTATGCTTCTCAACTTCTCTTTGTTTTGTAAATCTATTTTACACCAATTGGTTTGTGTCCTATTGGAAGTGCTGTAAGCTTCCATGTGTTATTCATGTTGATAATGAATGAGCAATAGCACTAGCGAAGAATCTAGTGTTTCACGAATGAAACAAACACATCGATATGCGCTATCACTACATCTGAGAGCAAGTGAAGAATAAAAAAGTGAATTTAATCCCTAGCAAGTCTCAAGACCAAATAACAGTTATCTTCACAAAGCCATTGACACATGAACTATTCAAAAGACTAAAGATATTGCTTGGAATAAAATTTAAAAAAAAAAAAAAAACTCAGTGAATTGGGTTTTAGGGGGGATGTTGAAAAATACAAACCCAACTCAACAACAAAGACCCAAAAGTCTGAAGAAGAAAGAAGAAGAATTGAGAAAGAGGAATAAAGATTGAAGAAGGTAGGAGAAGCTTCATGGAAGCCCTCTATTGTTGACCGTCAAAAGCTTCACCATGAAGCAAATATGAAAAACATGGGAATTGAGCTGGTTATAGCTCACAGCCATCAAGTATTCATACCTGAATGGAAATCTATAAATAGATGATTCAGGTTGTTGTAAATAAATCAATTCAATTTGTAAAAGAGATACTACATGTATCCAAATTTATTTCGGAAATAAAAAATAGAGTGTTTGTTCTTCAATTAAATTTTCAAAAAATACATTGGGATCCCATTCCCATGTCCCAATAGCATTGGGAAAATGTTAATTTTGCCAATACCTCTCATTTCCAACTTCTGTTAAATATCCCCCTTCACTGTGACTGGCTCAACTACTAAAAAGAAAGCCATTTGAAAAAAGCCAGTCACTTCTTACAGTTAACATTGTCTCAAAATACATAATGATTCCTATTGAATGATAGCCAAATCAATGCAAGAGCCAAAGACCTCAAACCTGCTACAACAATGGTAGCTGCTAGTAGTAGTAGACCCTTTGTTGCACATCATAGCAAAGTGTGTGCCTGCCATCTCCCTCGTGAGATCTAGAGCATCACTCAAGCACTCCTTTATTATGTACCTCTCCTCGCACGTCTTCAACAGTTCCCGTCTCTTCTTTTCAAGTGCATGTTTCTTCTTTACAAGTGCATTTTTCTGTTTCTTATTGTCAAGTGTATGTTTGTTCTTTTCAAATGCATGTTTCTTCTTTTCAAGCTCTTTAATAGTTTCATCCAGTTTGGTGATGGTTTGCTGCAACTTATCTACCTTCTTCTGGGTACTATCAATTTCTCCATTTTTTTCAATAATGGCGAGCTCTTTAGAATCTTTGACTACAAGTTGCTTCGCAAATGGGACCACCAGTCCAGCAAGATTAGGGTCTACAAGAACGTCAAGATCAGCTTGGAGACCAAAGTGAGCACGAACCAATTTCGCCAAACGGGCAATGACAAACTTAATTTTGAAGTTTGCATATTGAGCAAGAGCGAAGGAGTGAAACCAAGTCAAAAGTAAACTTGTAGTTATGTTCACAACCTTGGTGTTGCACATGCTATGTATAGCTTCACATACCATCATTATGAATAATGTATTTACCTTCTTACTTAGTCTCGATCTATTACTGAAATCCTCATCTTTGAATAATAAGTCTTTAAGGATAGACACTTGTTTCTTAAAAATCATGTAGTTTCCATCCTTAATAATTTTTGATGTGGAATCCCAATTTTCACAAGGCCTTGCGACTTCAACTTCAAAAACAAACTTTTCCATCAAGGTCGCGGTGTAGACACGCCCCTTGGGCCTTCATGCTACAGTTCGGACTCAAATTGTCACGGTTCTTAATCTGATCTCACAATGTGCGATGTGAGATTGATAAATCACCAAAGAGTCCAAATCCGGCAAATCGTTTTGGAAAACTGATTTTTGTAAAGAAGTTCCAAACATGGACTGCTTTGCCAAATATAGTCGCCACCTAAATATTTTATTTTTGGGGGAAATTTAGGAAACCCTGACTCGTTGCCTAAGGCCACGTGTCCGTCATCACCAAAGTTGCCTCGGCTCGGGAACTTGGGTACGATTGGGGAAGGTCATTTGTGAGCACCCTCGCTCGCCCGATCAAAGATCGGCCTGTACTAAGTATGATATCTTGTTTTTGAAAACACATGTGTTCTTATTTTGGTTAATTAGCTAGTCTTACTATGTGATGTGCACAACACACAAGTATAGACTAGATCGCCTAATTTGGAACAAAGCATCGCATATCCGTTTGTTTGGAAATGGTTTGAAGTTTGCTACTCGTAAGTAGGCTAAAACACGGATTTTAACGAATCATTCCAATTCAAGTAATCCAACCTTCACCCACAGGCATTCAGGCAGTTTATATCAATTAAGCATTTAGCCTCATGGCAAGCATGCTTTCATGGCAATCGATGACACACATGCGGGGATGCTAAAGCATAAACACTTACAGTGTACTCCGAGCCAAAACAGAAACTAGTTAGTAATCAATGCATGATCCTAGTTCATGTTAAGATGGCTAATGCAACACATACAGAATACAACTAGAAATAGGCTCGGCTATTCTAATATGGCATATGAGATGTGATTAGATAATCATGTATTCAACTTGGATTTGAAATACGATGCAGTTAGCAAGATGCGCCGAGCCTGGTGCATGCAATATAGATGAATGGATGCATGCATGCAAAGCATAAGGATGCTAATTGAAAATATGCCCTAGAACTAACTATTGTAAGCGGTTAAGTAAAAGAGAGAAAGATGTGGGGTTAGAAGACATTCACACACGCACGCACACTTATTACAAAATTCGCCCTCTCGACGGAGGGTCCGAATAAATAATACAAACCAACTAATTAACTAACTAATAACTATTACAAAATCGAATTGAATAACTAGCTACAACTAATTATTACAAAACTTAATTAATTAACAAATTAACTAATTAAACTACAAAACCAAATGCTAACTGACAAGTAAGCAATTTAAACAATGTTGCCTCGGCAAGTTGAAGAGAGTGAACATGCATGCTCGGTTCCCGTCCCGGTAAGCTCTCTGGATACTCTTTAGAGGCTCTGTCTGCAGGGTGTCCTTGAGACCTTGCTGCTAGAACTTACCAAAAACATGCTGGGGAGTGCATCAGTGGCCTGCCGGCCATGGAGAGATGCTGCCGACAATCTGCCGGCCAAGAATGAATGTCTGCCGGCCAAGGATGAGGAGGTGCCGGCCATCTGTAGGGCACTGCCGGCCATTGATGTGCTGGGACACCAAGCTGCGGCAGAGCACAAAATAGAGAAAATGGAGGGTCTCCCAAGGGTATGTACGCACTATGCCAACCCATATCACCTCGAAACATCAAGGGAGAGGCATAATCAGATCCAAGACCATCAATCACGCATCCCGATGCATGATGGCCAAAGATCCAACTTGTGCAAATCAATGTAAAATGAATGCACAAATAAAATACATAAGTGCCTAGAACTCTATCATGGATAATCAAGAGCATCGGCGACCGAGAATTGAGACACGTTTCATCACTTGAAGTATGAAACGTTCCTCGTTTCTCGTGCTCGGATTAACACTTAATCCAAACAACAATGCAATGCAAGGATGGCATACACAATGCGATGCATGCAAACATATAATGCAATATGAACAACCTAACAAGGCTAATGGCATGCACAATACTAATACATGCACACAGTTGACACACAATGCAAAGCAACCTAGACATGCAAACATGCGATAAACCAAGCATGCAACAACATACAAGGTGACAAGCATGCTACAACATGCAAAGACGGAGCAAGCATACAACAATATGCAAGACAAGCATGCGACAACATGCAAGGATGGACTTAAACCAAGATAGGCAGACCTCAGCTATGCCCAAATCAGTGGCTAATGGTGATGGAATTAAGTCACCAAAACACACACAAGCATGCAAAATGCAATGGCTCATCAAAGAGGCCCAAGAGCACAACTCTCTAGAGTGCTTAAGGAGTGACAAATGTGCAAGTGTAACAACACTAAGTACACTGAAATGAGGTAAGAAATGATGCCAAATCATTCAAACAACACAAGTATGGCATGCTAGGGTCCTTAAAGCATTAAGCTAGCAAAGAGGACTACAAAGGAGGCATGCAATACATGGCAAATATGCGCGAACCAAACATGGGCAGAGCTCAAATAGGTCAAAATAAGGACCTAAACATGCTGTGATGGTGGCTCAAATACCTAGGCAAGATGGCATGTATGCTAGGCCGCAAACAAGGCAACGATGCATAACACTTAAAGGCATTCAAAGCATGAATGAAGTGGGAACATGGCAATGCTATAGGCTCTGAAATGAAGTATTAAATGATGCCAAATCATCTAAATAGCTCAAAGATAGCATGCAATGGTGCTCAAAGCTTGAGGCAAGCAAGAGCATTTGTACTACAAGTATACAAAACATGAAGCATACGGTTAAGGCAACCCAAAAAAGTTCTAGGACATGTTAAAACAATACTAAAACATGCAAGGAAGGAAGCCAAAATGTGCTAACATGAAGGGCATAAGGCATGGAATATGCAAGGCAAATAGGGTGAATTACACTACACCTATTAGGACCAAGCATGGAATGACTTAAGCGATAAAAATCAGAGTTATATCATGGCATAATAACCCCAAATAACCACTGAAATGATGGCTCACAAGCTATGGCATGAAGGCATACGCAATGGTTCATGTTAAGGCATAAAGGGGCAAACCCTCCAACGCATTGAATGGGTGAGAAATGTGAATACATGGACATGAGACATGAACTGAAATCACATTATGAATGATGCCAAATCATTAGAATAGGCCAAGTAGAGCATGCTAGTGGACTCAATACACAAAGCTTACAAGCAAGATTAAACCAAAGCTATGCAAAGCAAGTCATGGATGACCAAGACAACCAAAATCAGAGCTAAAGCATGTTAAAACATGGACAAAAGCTTCAGGAAGTTAAGCTAAAAGCATGCTAAAATGACATGTCACAACATGATGCATGTTAGGCTATTTCATGGAAATGCACTACAAGTGCATGGAGCATGCAAAGGCTAACCAAACCAAACCTAAATAGAGGTATGACATGGTAAAACAAGCCCAAGAACATGCTGAAATGGACACAACATAGGCTAGGATAACATGCTAAAGTAAGAAGCATATAAAGCTAGTTTATGAGATTTACACTACAAGTGTATCATACATGCATGGAGTGACAAAACCAACCCAAAACAGATCTAAAGCATGGTAAAACATTACCAAAAACCTACTGAAATGGACTCAACACAAGCTAGGCAAACATGCTACTTTGATGAGCTACAAATGGGATTATACTACACATACAAGATGCATGCAAAAGGTGACCAAACTAGCTATGGACAGAGCCAAGGCAAGTCCTAAAAGTCACAAAAAGGGGCCTGAACCAAGCCTCAAAAGTACAGAGAGGCATGCTCCTTTGGAAGGCCAAAAATGCAAGCAAACAAAAACCAAAAGAGAGGGGGGCACCCCCTCTGATTTGAGGCCTCAAAACTACATGCCTACCACTGAAAATCCACTAGATTTCAGTGGTTAGAAGGCCAAACCAAGGCTAGCTCGGAGGCCTTAAGGCATGGCTCAAAACAAGGCCAAACAAGGCCAACAAGAGGGTTGAAGACCCTCAACAGCCAAAAGCCCTTAAACAACCATCAAAAGCACTTAAAAATAAGACTTTTTTCAGTTGAAAGCAAGGCCTAAAGCAATATGCAAGGATGGCCAAAATGAGGTACAAAAAAAGTGCTAAAAATGGGAAGAAGCTCACCCTTGAAGATTAACTTCAAAACCAGCAACTTCAGGGGGTAAAACCTCACTTTCAGAGCTCAAAATGTCCTCCCAAGAACCTCAATCCAAAGATGGTGGTGTATCTCTAAGTGTTGTAGTGTAAAAGTGCAAGGAAAAAAGACTTCAAGGCACAAATCAACAACAATAGAGAGAGAGAGAGAGAGAGAGAGATATTTCTTCTCAAAATGCTGAACCTCTGCTAAGGAGAGAGGCTCTCTCCTTATATAGAAGAAAAGCAATGCAAAGCTTCTTCAAGAAGCTTGGCAAGAGCTTCATCCCTCCATACACGTGTATGGAGGGCAGATAAAAGGATTCCAGCTAGCTCAAAAGATCTGGAGTGAAACATGCTGAGACAGGGGTGCTGCTGGCCATTAGGGATGGCCAGCAGTGGCTCATTGATGGCCGGCAGGCTCAATCAATGGTCGGCAGCAACAAAGTAGGGGCCGTCAGGTCCAAAAAGGGGCCGACAGTGCACCAAGAAACACATTCTAAAAGGACCAAGTCATGATCCAAGAATGGGGCAGAAAGGATACAGGGTCTGGAAAGCTCGAACCTGTGACGTTCTGTCGCAAAAGTTGAATGCCCGACGAGCAATAGAACTTGTGTCCGGATGTACCTGCAAGCACAACCGAGTCTTGAGGACGGTCAAAAATGGGGTGTCTACACGCGGCCATACATATTTTGTTCTTGTCCTCATCCACGTCCTCGTATAAAGATAGAAAGATTTTTGGAAGGATGGCACCTTCTTGAACATCCCTTCTGTAAGATTCGAAAAGACTTTGCATTTCTTTGTTCTCATTCTCTATAAATGAATCTAAAAATTCTTTTAAAGTCACTGCAAGTGGCTCCTGAAAAGCACCAAAAACTCATATTCAAGATGCTGACTTTTTGAATGAGTTAAGTAATACCAAAAGCACAAGTTCAAAGAAAATAAAAGAAAAAGAAAATGGGGACCTAAAAAATAAAATTGTAAAAGAGCTTGAAGAGCGTAGGCACTTTCACCCAAACGATCTAAGTAAAAATAAGGTATTTGCTGATAGAACATTTTTAAGAGCAATATCAATAGAAGCAATTTTCACCTCAACATTTTCATGCTTTGACCACTCTTCTTCTAGAATGTGTATGATCTAATTATCAAGATAAAGTAAAGTTAGAACAACTCAATAAACAACTGAATAGTAAAGGGCAAAAAATGAAAAATTAAATTAAATTATTAAAACAGAATTACTTCTCCACATTGTCCATAATTCTTTTGATACTTTGAACATTCACAAGAAGTTATCAGGAGTTAATTTTTTAACTGCATCTTGACCCCAAACACCTTAAATACTCTGAAAGGTGAAATGTATCCTCAACTAGAGTGTCATGAACTAATGCAATATGTTCATGCAATTTTACATAAAATTGGATTGGAGCATTCGGGGGGTTTTTTTTTTTTTTTTAATAATTTAGTAACATTTTATTAATTAAAATAAACATTAAAGATGACATATTCTTAAGCAATAAGACATCGAAAAAACTCACTGAACTGCTCAAATATGCAAACCAGCAAAACAGAGAAGAAGGTTGGTAAGGTGCCAACTATCGACAAACTCATTGAATCCACTAAACAGAGCATCATCCTTGCTCATCAAAACAGGCTACACAGATCAACATTGAAAACCACAAAAAAAAAAAAAAGAACTCCCAATGCAGAAATTGAAAATCGAAGCAAAACCAATTAAGTGTTACGAAATAAACCACTCAGATGCCAAAACCTTCAACAAAAAACTACTCCAAAAAAGCACCAACCACATTAATGGCCTCTCTCCACCCTTATGAAGCACATCAATAGCCTAAAAGTTCATCCATCTAAATCTTAAATAAATAAATAAAAACAAAACACTGTCCAAATTAATCGTAGAGTCCTTAGCCAACACAAGAACTACATTGCCTACCGAATGACTTATCTAAAACCCTGTCAATCGCTTCAACAAATTAAGGCTTTAGAGAAAAATTTAAGGACGGAATCACTATTTGAGAATGAAATGTCTTATGTTCAATGACAAAATTGGGCATGGCATTTAGTAAGATTGATGGAATCCCTGTTTTAATTCAAAAGAAAACTACGGGATCTTATACTAAGTCCTTCTTTTTCTTTATGGGTCATTTTGATCAATTTTAATTTGATATGTAAAACTCAATGCAGACATACCTCAAATACCACGCAATGAGGATGAGCAATGTACTTGCATCTATCCGTACAATAATAAGTTGGTAGCGCTAGATCCCTTCTTTTTTCGCAAGCATCACAGAAAAACTCTCCATCATCACCATCCTCCGGGCGATCTTTCCTTGGATGATTTGTGAAGGTAAGGGTGTGGACATAATTTTTGTATTTGAGGGTAGGCGGTAATGCTGAAATACAATGGACATGGTGATTGACATTGCACCACACACAACGGAATAAAGGGAAACGAGAGTTCTTACTACAAGTACTGCAGGTCATTTTATAATGTGACACATCGGAGATTAAAACAAGCGGGTGGCGGTGAAATTTAGTCCTGCGCACAATCGTGGGCCTTGACAAGAAAGCACATCTAACGTCCATGTACCATTGACAATGGGAACATTCGTAGTAAAACCATAACAATAATTTAAACATACCCCACATTCCAGGTTGCGCGTGTATACATGACTTTGTCGATGGTAGTGGAGGGAAAGAGTGTGCTGAGAGTGTAGGAGATGTTTGATGATTTCCTGAGGGAAATTAGCACATTTTTTATGAAGCAAGACACAGCATTCAGGGCAAAAAATAGATGGAATCCTCCAAGGGAAGCGAACACGCATAGCAGGTATAAGGAAGGTTGTCCTTATTGTGGCAGAGAACTAGGGGATGGGAATGGGTGAATTTTTGAATCTGAATCCGACGTGCCAGTTTCAAACAAGCACAATGAACGTTTACAACAAACTTGCACTTATGACAATGGTAGGCGAAACCGTCCCGCCTCTGGCAACAGAGGCTGCAGATGAACTCTCGGTCATAAAAGGCTAATCGAGATTGGAGGAAGAGAGGATGAGAGGAGTGAAACGGGTGCTCGATTTTCCAGGCTAACTCGGCAGAAGAATGGTGGAGCAAACCCTTGCATTGTAGGCATACATAGAGCCAATCTCCATCAATAGTCAAGCTGCAGCTGTTGGGTATACCTCCTTATTGGAGTGTGGGACCCAATTGGTTTTGGAAAAAGAGTTTAATTTGGTTTAATATTAATTATAATATATTTTTATATATTATATTTAATTTGAGGAGACCCAATCTAATTTGGAAACAACTAAGATTTTGATAAAAAAAACCCTAGATTCACAATAGAGGATTTGTATTGTTTTTCCCAAAGCAAAGTGTAGCCGTTTTCTTTGTGAGATGGTGCTTCGGCAAAATCATTGAAGCAAAGCAGCAGTGGCCTAATTAATTTGTTTTTCCCGAAGTGGAGTAAAGCAGCAGCAAATTGATTTCGGTGATATAAGGTTTGGTGCTTCTTTGTTTGGGTGCTTTGGTGGTGTTGATTTGGGTAATTATTTTGGGTCTTCTACAACTCTGGTTCTGAAGATTTTGGTTCTTCTATTTGGTGAGGTCTTTTCTCTTGTTTATTTGTGATTATTTGGAATTCACCTAAGGGTGGTTTTGTGAGACCATACGTGTCTCGTTTGTAATCGTTTGGAAACTCTTTGGTTGATAGTGGAATCGGATTTCGATCCCGTGGACGTACCTCACATTGAGGGAACCACGTAAAATTCTTGTGTTGCCTTTGATTTAATTTTTCCGCATTAGTTTTTATTCCCATTGATTGATTTACTTGTGGGGAATCACATATTTTCCCTAACAACTGGTATCAGAGCTTACGGTTTATTGGGGTTTATTTATTTTGTAAATCAATGGAGGGGAATGTGGGTCGTATGTCTAGCTTCAATGGAAGCAATTGGGTAACTTGGAAAACTAAAATGGAGGACCTATTATTTTGTAAAGACTTGTATGGGCCTATTGAGGGTGATAGTGGCAAACCTGATGATATGAAAGATGATGAGTGGAAGAGGCTTAATCGAAAAGCCGTTGGTGTTATCCGTCAATGGATTGATGACAGTGTATTTCATCATGTTGCTACTGAAACTTCGGCACATGATTTATGGAAAAAATTAGAGTCTTTATGATAGAAAATCAGCCACAAATAAAGCCTTTCTGTTTCGTAAGTTGGTTAATTTAAAATATAAAGAGGGCAGCCCTATTCCGGAACATCTGAATGAAATAAAGAGTATTGTTAACCAACTTGCTTCTATGAAAATTATTTTTGATGATGAGTTGCAGGCTTTGATGCTACTTAGTTCTTACCCGAAAGTTGGGAGACTTTGGTTGTGACAGTTAGTAATTCGGCGCCCGATGGAGTTGTCACAATGGGCCAAGTCACTAGTAGCTTGTTGAATGAAGAAACTAGAAGAAAATCAGCGGGTTCCTCTCATTCAGAAGCATTTGTTGTGAGAGGCCGAAGCAAAACAAGGGGAGGAGTAAGACTCCTCATGGTCGTGATCAAAGCCGTGACAAATCAAAAGATGGTTCTTTTTCAAAGAAAGACATTGAGTGCTATTATTGCCATGAGAAAGGGCACATGAAGCGGGAATGCCGAAAGCTCAAGAACAAGGAGAAAAGGCGTGACAAAAGTGTGGATAAGAAGCAAGAAGACACAACGGCAGTTACTACCGATGATCTCATGGTCGTTTGTGAAGATGATTGTATCAATTTTGTGGGCCAAGAGAGCAATTGGGTGATTGATTCCGGTGCTTCTTTTCATGTGACTTCTCGAGTTGATTTCTTCACTACCTACACCGAAGGAGATTATGGTTCTGTTCGAATGGGTAATGAAGGTTTGTCCAAGATTATTGGCATGGGTGATGTTTGCTTGGAAACAAATTTGGGCTGCAAGTTGTTGCTTAAAGATGTGAGGCATGTTCCCGACATTCGCCTCAATTTGATCTCTACTGGGAAGCTAGATGATGAAGGCTTCAACAACAAATTTGGTGATGGAATATGGAAGCTCACAAAGGGTTCTTTGGTGGTGGCTAAGTGCAAGAAGACTCATACACTTTATTCGATGCAAGGAAAAATTTGTAAAGGTGTTGTCAATGCACTTGAAGATGATACTTCTACCGAATTGTGGCACAAGCGGCTTGGCCATATGAGTGAAAAGGGGCTGCAAGTTTTGTTCAAGAAAGAGCTTCTACCCGGTTTGAAAGGTACACATCTTAAAACTTGTGTTCATTGTTTGGCGGGTAAACAACATAGAGTTTCTTTTCATAAAAATGTTGCTTCTAGAAAAGAAAATGTTTGGAGTTGATTCATTCGGATGTTTGTGGTCCTTTAAAAGTTAGAACACATAGTGGTGCACTTTATTTTGTTACTTTCATTGATGATTATTCAAGGAAAGTTTGGGCTTTTCTACTAAAAACTAAAGATCAAGTTCTAGAAGTATTTAAGCATTTTCAGGCCATGGTTGAAAGAGAAACAGGGCAGAAATTGAAGTGCATCCGATCAGACAATGGTGGTGAATACATTGGGCCATTTGATGAGTATTGTCGCAGCCAAGGTATTCGGCACCAAAAGACAGTTAAGAAGACTCCTCAACAAAATGGCGTTGCCGAGAGGATGAACCGCACCATTGTGGAAAGAACAAGGTGTTTGCTTTCACAAGCTAAATTGCCAAGATCCTTTTGGGGTGAGGCATTGAGTACAGCGGTTGACGTGATCAATTTGTCTCCTTGCTATCCTTTGAATGGTGATGTTCCTGAAAGAGTTTGGACTGGCAAAGATGTGTCTTATGAGCACTTGAGAGTGTTTGGTTGCCGAGCTTTTGTTCACATTCCAAAGGATGAGAGGTCCAAGCTTGATAGTAAGTCAAGACAATGTATTTTTCTTGGCTATGGGCGTGATGAATTTGGGTATAGATTGTGGGATCCGGTCGACAAGAAAGTCATTCGAAGCCGTGATGTTGTGTTTCTTGAAGACCAAACAATTGAAGACTTTGGCAAAGGTGATCAACCGGAGCCAAAAACTAGTGATCTCATTGACATGGATCCATCTCCTTCATCTTCAGTTGATGATGAAAATGGGGGAGATGTGCAGCCACCTATTGAAGAAGTGGAGGATGATGCTAATCCTAATGAAGTTGAGCCAGAAATTGAGGAAGAGCATCCAACTCAAGAACCGCCACCACAACTTGAGTTAAGAAAATCTACAAGGGACCGACAACCTTCAAGAAAGTATCCTCCCAATGAATTTGTGTTGATTTCCGATCAAGGGGAGCCGAGAGCTACCAAGAAGCAATTGAGCATGCAAAGAAAGATGATTGGAAAAAGGCCATGGAAGAGGAGATGAATTCCTTGCTTGAAAACCAGACTTATGATTTAGTGAAGTTGCCTAAAGGGAGGAAAATTCTGAAAAATAAGTGGGTTTTCAAATTGAAGAATGATAGGAAGAATCTGAGGTACAAAGCACGTCTTGTTGTGAAAGGCTTTGGGCAAAAGAAAGGTATTGACTTTGACGAGATTTTCTCACCGGTTGTAAAGATGTCTTCTATTCGGGTTGTACTTGGCATGGCTGCAAGTATGAACCTTGAAGTTGAGCAACTTGATGTGAAGACCGCATTTCTTCATGGTGATCTTGAAGAAGAAATTTACATGGAGCAACCGGAAGGTTTTGTGGAAAAAGGGAAAGAGAAATTTGTTTGCAAATTGAAGAAAAGTTTGTATGGCCTCAAGCAAGCTCCACGGCAATGGTACAAAAAATTTGACTCTTTCATGATGAATAATGGTTTTTCTAAAACCACTTCGGACCATTGTGTGTTTGTGAAAAATTTCCGGATGGCAAATTTATTATTCTTTTGCTTTATGTTGATGACATGTTAATTGTGGGTCAAGATTCTACCATGATAACAGGTTGAAATTGGAGTTGAGCAAGTCTTTTGCTATGAAAGATTTGGGACCGGCAAAGCAAATACTTGGTATGAAAATTGTTCGTGATCGCAAAAAGGGGCTGATTTGGTTGTCTCAAGAAAGCTACATTGAGAAAGTTCTTGAGAGGTTCAACATGGATAAAGCAAAGCCGGTTGGTTGTCCACTTGCGGGTCACTTCAAACTTAGTTCGAATCAATGTCCTACAAGTGAGAAAGACAAAGAAGAGATGTTGAAAGTTCCTTATGCTTCAGCAGTTGGTTCTTTGATGTACGCCATGGTTTGTACAAGGCCGGATATTGCTCACGCCGTTGGTGTGGTGAGTCGGTTTCTCTCTAATCCGGGTAAAGAACATTGGGCAGCGGTAAAATGGATTCTAAGATATCTTCGAGGGACTTCGAAGGTGTGTTTGTGTTTTGGGGATGGTAAGCCGATGCTTGATGGGTTCACAGATTCTGACATGGCTGGTGATGTTGATTCTAGGAAATCTACTTCGGGGTATTTGATGACTTTTGCAGGGGGAGCTGTGGCATGGCAATCTAAATTACAAAAATGTGTTGCTCTCTCAACTACCGAAGCTGAATTTATTGCCATTACAGAAGCTTGCAAAGAAGAGTTATGGTTGAAGAAATTTTTGCAAGAGTTGGGTTTGAAGCAAGAAAAGTATGTGCTTTATTGTGATAGTCAAAGTGCTATTCACTTGAGTAAAAATTCTACTTTTCATTCGAGATCGAAACACATTGATGTGAGATACCATTGGATTCGTGATGTGTTAGATTCGAAATTGTTACAACTCGAAAAGGTTCACACAGATGATAATATTTCGGATATGTTGACAAAGACTTTGTCGAGGGACAAACATTTAAAGTGTCGAACTTTGGCGGGTATGGTTGATGTCTCCACCTAAGTCGGTAGGGGGAGAATTGTTGGGTATACCTCCTTATTGGAGTGTGGGACCCAATTGGTTTTGAAAAAGAGTTTAATTTGGTTTAGTATTAATTATAATATATTTTTATATATTATATTTAATTTGTGGAGACCCAATCTAATTTGGAAACAACTAAGGTTTTGATAAAAAAACCCTAGATTCACAATAGAGGATTTTTATTATTTTTCCCAAAGCAAAGTGTAGCCGTTTTCTTTGTGAGATGGTGCTTCGGCAAAATCATTGAAGTAAAGCAGCAGTGGCCTAATTAATTTGTTTTTCCCGAAGTGGAGTAAAGCAGCAGCAAATTGATTTCGGTGATATAAGGTTTGGTGCTTCTTTGTTTGGGTGCTTTGGTGGTGTTGATTTGGGTTATTATTTTGGGTCTTCTACAACTCTGGTTCTGAAGATTTTGGTTCTTCTATTTGGTGAGGTCTTTCCTCTTGTTTATTTGTGATTATTTGGAATTCACCTAAGGGTGGTTTTGTGAGACCATACGTGTCTCGTTTGTAATCGTTTGGAAACTCTTTGGTTGATAGTGGAATCGGATTTCGATCCCGTAGACGTACCTCACATTGAAGGAACCACATAAAATTCTTGTGTTGCCTTTGATTTAATTTTTCTGCATTAATTTTTATTCTCATTAATTGATTTACTTGTGGGGAATCACATATTTTCCCTAACAGCAGCAAGTGCATTTATAAGTCAAATTCTTATCCTTATAGAACAATATCAAGGGATGAGGGTGATTGGGAAGCTGCAGCTGCTGAAATTGAAACTGAATCTTCTTCTTCTGCCGGTGGTACTGTTGTTTGTTGTTGTTGTTTTTGGTGAGGAGAGCGCAGTTGACATCGAGGATAAAAGCACAGTCCACACACTTGTAGACGAAGCCTCCATAGCACTTGCCGCCACAAGCATCGCAAAAGTCGGTTCGATGGACTTTTTCAGAAATGAAAAACATGTGGAGAGGGTGAATGGGATGGTGATCCAATTGGAGTGGAATTTCAGAGCAGGAATACTCATGGATGCGTATTTTTTCAGAGCAGAGATTGCAATGATAAAAGTTGGATTCAGAGATTGGTTGCTTGCAGATGCTGCAATTGTCTTTACAGTCCTCATCGTCGCCGTCTCTCTCTCTCTCTCTCTCTCTCTCTCTCAAGTCAAGACTCAAAGGTATCCGAAGAGAACCACAGTGCTGTGGCGTGGCCCTCAGAGTTTTCAATTTATATGCATATTTTGCATGTTTGACTTTTCGTTTTAGGTTAAATTACAATTTGCACCTCAATTGATCCCTCAATTGATCCCTCACCTTTCAATTCTAGCAATTAAAGACGGTGAATGGTGCAGTTTCCTACAAGTTAAAGTTTGTTAATCATAAATCACAGTTTCTAAATAATCATTTTTTTCAATTTCTTTAAGCTATTTATGTCTAATAAGCATGTTGCACCAAATAATCTATACAGGACCGGCCCTAGACATAGGCCCATCAGGCTATGACTTAAAACTCCTCAAAATAGACTCAAAAAAGAAACTCCTCCTATTATAATTTAGTCTAATATATTAGGTATGTTTTAAGTCCACAAAAAAAAAAGTTAAAGGCCCAAACTAATTTAAAATAAATTGACTGATTAAAAAATTAAAAAGTCTATTTAAAATTAAAAGGACTCATTCTCTCTCCTTATCTAATTCCTAAGCCTAACTCTTAATTTAATTTTTCTAAAAATTTGAGAGAAGCGGCACAACAGAGCACTAACGAATTTCTCAAGAATTTGGCGCAAGTATAATTGATTTATTTACTTCTAAAAATGCAAGAAGAGCGAGGATCAAGTAATACTTATTAGTTGTTGTAATATAATGCTAAGTATTTTTTGTGATTTTGACACAAATCTCTTATCATTTATCTTCAAAAAAAAAAAAAAAATCGTTGAATGAAAAAAAAAAATATGTGAAGGATCCCAAATGATGAAGGATCCCAAATGATCTAATGATATTTATTAGTTAATTATCGGGTTTGGGTCCCGAAAATCTTAGGGCCGGCCCTCATGTTCTTCAATGTACAAGTGGATTGAAAAATTCAATTGTAGGAAAGAATAAATTTAAATAAAACGCATTGACTTTGAAAACTGATGAGAAAGAAAGTCAGCTTTCGGTGCAATTTGATTTATATAATTAAAATTGTAAAATTATATTGTGATTTTCTTTGAATTTTTTTGGCATCTTGATTCTTGCATTACTGACAAAAACACTCATATAAACTCTCTCACTACAAAAAAAATAGTTTTTTGCGACGGCAAAACGCCGTCGCAAATACTCCCGCACGCCGTCTCAAAAGCTATTTGCGACGGTAATTTTACTTTTTGCGACGGCAAGTAGGGGTCGTGACAAAGGGGGTTGCAAAAGAGATTTAGCGACGGCAAGTGCCGTCGCCATTGTTTTTGCGACGGGAAATTTTCTCTTTTGCGACGGCAACTTTCTGTCGCCAATAATGGATGAAAAAATGGGTTTTTTTGCGACGGCACAAGCTTTCCGTCGCTAAAAAATGTCGTCGCTTTTGATTATTGGCGACGGCAACCTGAGCCGTCGCTAATGACTATTGGCGACAGCAATTATACCGTCGCTAAAGATTGTTTCAAATATATCTCATACCTTTTGCGACAGTATTGCTGCCGTCGCAAAAAACCTGGCACCTTTTTTCTTTTTTCTTTTTTCTTTTTTTTTGCGACGGGGTGTGCTGCCGTCTCCAAAAAAAAAAAAAAAAAAAAAAAAAAAAAAAAAAAAAAAAAAAAAAACCTGTTTTACAATTATTAAAAATATAAAAATAACCTGTAATGTTGGCAAATGATATAATAATATAAATACATAAATAAAATAACTAATGTTGGCAAATGAAAAATAACTACAAAAAAACCCAAAAATTACATAATAATATAAATACATACATAAACAAAAGTTGGCAAATGATGAAAATACATAATGTTGGTCACATGATACATACATAATGTTGTTCACAAATTTAAATAACATAAATCAAAATCAAAATCAAAACCAAAAGTTTTCGTCTTCATTCTTTCGTAGGTTACAAAAACAGAAATTGGTCATAATCTTTACATGTCCACATTCCACACGAAGCAAACTGCTACTCAGGAAATATCTGAAAAAACAAAATAAAAATAATTAATAACAATATAATGGTGTTAATATTTTAATTACAGAAAAATATAAAAAAAAACTACTATATAATTAGAAAGATAGTTTAGTAAAGAATTTTGACTAGACCGAAATCCAACTCTAACTCTCAAACCGGGAACCCAATTCGAGCCCCGTCTTCTTCCACAAGTCTCTCGTGCCTAGGAGGTCGTGTGTGCCAAGTTTCGTGCTAAACCGACGCCGATTGGTGAATTTGGGGCATTAACACCTCGAATTTAAGTTTCTTAAGGAACTAGTTTGCCTAAAATGAAATCCGGCTCTAACTCCCAAACCGGGAACCCGATTCGAGCCCCGTCTTCTCCCACAAGTCTCTCGTGCCTAGGAGGTCGTGTGTGCCAAGTTTCGTGCTAAATCGACGCCGATTGGTGAATTTGGGGCATTAACTCCTCGAATTCAAGTTTCTTAAGAAACTAGTTTGCCTAAAGTGAAATCCGGCTCTAACTCCCAACCGGAGAACCGATTCGAGCCCCGTCTTCTCCCATAAGTCTCTCGTGCCTAGGAGGTCGTGTGTGCCAAGTTTCGTGCTCAACCGACGCGGTTTGGTGAATTTGGGGCATTAACTTCTCGAATTCAAGTTCCTTAAGGAACTAGTTTGCCTAAAGTGAAATCCGGCTCTAACTCCCAAACCGGGAACCCGATTCGAGCCCCGTCTTCTCCCACAAGTCTCTCGTGCCTAGGAGGTCGTGTGTGCCAAGTTCCGTGCTCAACCGACGCGGTTTGGTGAATTTGGGACATTAACTCCTCGAATTTAAGTTTCTTAAGGAACTAGTTTGCCTAAAGTGAAATCCGGCTCTAACTCCCAAACCGGGAACCCGATTCGAGCCCCGTCTTCTCCCACAAGTCTCTCGTGCCTAGGAGGTCGTGTGTGCCAAGTTTCATCCTAAACCGACGCGGTTTGGTGAATTTGGGACATTAACTCCTCGAATTCAAGTTCCTTAAGGAACTAGTTTGCCTAAAGTGAAATCCGGCTCTAACTCCCAAACCGGGAACCCGATTCGAGCCCCGTCTTCTCCCACAAGTCTCTCGTGCCTAGGAGGTCGTGTGTGCCAAGTTTCGTGCTCAACTGACGCGGTTTGGTGAATTTGGGACATTAACTCCTCGAATTTAAGTTTCTTAAAGAACTAGTTTGCCTAAAGTGAAATCCGGCTCTAACTCCCAAACCGGGAACCCGATTTGAGCCCCGTCTTCTCCCACAAGTCTCTCGTGCCTAGGAAGTCGTGTGTGCCAAGTTTCGTGCTCAACCGACGCCGATTGGTGAATTTGGGACATTAACTCCTCGAATTCAAGTTTCTTAAGGAACTAGTTTGCCTAAAGTGAAATCCGGCTCTAACTCCCAAACCGGGAACCCGATTCGAGCCCCGTCTTCTCCCACAAGTCTCTCGTGCCTAGGAGGTCGTGTGTGGCCAAGTTTCGTCCTAAACCGACGCGTTTGGTGAATTTGGGACATTAACTCCTCGAATTCAAGTTCCTTAAGGAACTAGTTTGCCTAAAGTGAAATCCGGCTCTAACTCCCAAACCGGGAACCCGATTCGAGCCCCGTCTTCTCCCACAAGTCTCTCGTGCCTAGGAGGCCGTGTGTGCCAAGTTTCGTGCTCAACCGACGCCGATTGGTGAATTTGGGGCATTAACCAATTCTAGATAAGTTGTCCTACTTCCTTTGGGGCTAGAAGCCTCGGGTATGGATTGAATTGAACAGACTACAGGTACAAGACTTACCTCATGCTTGGTTTTTAAAGATCTAAAGGAGACTTGCTTGCCAGAAAAAAGAAAAAAGAAAAAAGAAAAAGAAATAAAAAAAATCTGCGGGTGACTAAAAGAACAACCTTTGTGTAGAAGGAATGCTTATCCAATGATTTTGTTTCTTTTTCTTAATTTTAACTTCTTCAAAGCATCAACATATCTAATGGTTTTTGTATACCCAAAGACGTGCAAACATTTATTTGCCTTAACCAAGCACCAATCAATTTTTTGTAGTAAAATAATCTTGAACCACTGAATCAACAATTAAAAAGTTAATGCAACAAAACAAAAGTATGAACTACAAACATCTGGAGCTGACAAAAAGGAGAGTGAACTATACATAGCCACAAAAAAGAATGCATACATCCATACACACATATATATATATATATATATATATAATCCTGATGCATATGTTGTGAGACACTAACAGCCATAAGAGATTACTTCTAAACAAAGATGGCTCTTACATACTTTCCAAGTGCTGTCAACTTCTGGAAACATACTTATGTCAGTCCGTCCACCACCTAAAAGAAGAATGAAGGAATGGACCACGTTAGAATAAATAAAAAAGTTATCCACTAGGTGGAACAACTTCAGCAGAGTGGATTTCACTTCAAATTATTATTGTGCCACTAGATGAAACTTGAAAGTAACATACTAGCATGGAACCAACCACAAGGTCCACAACTAGTAATTTTCCAACTATGCCCCAGCTGAGTGTGAAGTGTGAACATTTCAAAAGATTGCTCAAGGACCCTTTCAGAGAGGCAGCATAATATCCTGCCCACTGCAGTATTTTGCCCAGGCAGGATAGAATATGTGGAGATCATCCTTGTGCCAGCCAAATAATTTCTTGCCATTGAGAAAGATGCATTGCAACCCTACTGAGTCTGTCCATGATATTCAGAAATTTAACAACAATAAATCCAGACAACATGAAAACCAAGGAAGGCTACATGATATATATATATATATATATATTTTATATACAAAATGAAAATACAATGATTAAATTAAATCACCTTCACTCATACCTGATGTGTAATCAAATGTCAACAAGTAAAAATATTGAACAGCTGGACCCTCAGCCTATACCAACCATTATTGCAAATAATCAAATAATAATCTCCTAAAACATCTAGGGATTGATTGAATAATAGTAAATTAATTGAATCATGACGAATGTTACCATTTTCTTGTTATAAGCTTCAAGAGTTTTATTGTATTCGGTCTTCCTTTTCTCTGCCTCCGCAATGTAGGGAGCTTTCTCCTAATTTTTTCAAAACATAAAAATTGAACAACAATAACAAGTAAATATATTTGATTTCAGAGAATAAATCAAAATCAAATCATTATTTGGAATTGAATTACTCACAGCTTCTGACAAAGATTTCCATTTATCTCCTCCAGCCTTACCAACCTAATCCACATTCCAAAAACAATAAAAATTGAAATCAAACTTGAACAAAATCCACAAATCAGAAATCTGTAAAACAAATGAGGTGAAAACACTCACGGCGGCTACAAATTTGTTGTTAGGATGCTTCTCTTTGTACGTTTTCCTAAACTCCTCCCTAAAACATTTTAAAATATATTCATTGACGCAGAATATACAGATCTAACAACGATTTTCATGCGAGAGAAAGGAAAATAGATGATCACATGAAAACAAAGAAAGCATTAGCAGGCCTCTTCGGCTTGTCAGGGTCCTTGGCAGCCTTCCCCTTCTTCGCCGCTGGCTTTTTACCAGCCTTTTCGCTCGGAGCACCTCTCTTCACCGAAAGCCTAACAACAAAAAAATCGAACTCCAATACCAAAAAAACACACTCTGAATCACACGCATAATAGATCTCAGATCTAAAAACTCCAAAAACAACAAGGCAAACAAAACTTACTTGCTATCAGTCCTTTTGGTCTCCGTTTTCGATCTACTCCTTTCATGGCGGAACCCTACAAACCTACAACCCTACAAGCAAGGCCATCGAAAGAGAAAGAAATGGGGGTTTGGTCGTCGCCTTTGGCGAAAGAGGGTCGTCGCCACTCTCTCTTCTCGACCTCGCCGTCGGTGAGAGACCACGGAGGGCTTAGCGATGATGATGATGATGATGATGATGATGATGAGAGACCCGAAGATCTTCTGGACTCGAGCTCTGAAAGTGTTGTCCATGGAATCCGAAGATGAAGCCATCGATATTAGGGATTTTGAGATTGGGTATTTTGGTTCAAGAGAGATTGGGGATTTTGGGTTTGGGGTGGGGGGAAACCCCGAGCGGGAATGGAAGGGGGGGGGGGGTTGGTACAAATGATTTTTCTTTTTTTTTTTCATTACAAATGAATATTAGAAGATTACAAATGAAATTTTTTTTTATTTTCATTATAAATGAATATTTAAATAATAAAATGACTCTTTTTTTTTTTTCGCAGCGGAGGATGCCGTTGTCAAAAAAATTTATTTTTATTAAAATAATTTGTTTTTATAGTTAATGAGTTTTTTTTTTTCCATTTAATAAGGTTAAAATATATTTGTTTCATATATTATTTTAATGAATAAAAAATTATTATTATTATTTTTTATTTGGTAGAAGTAGGGATAATATTTTCTATTAAAATAAAGTTAATTTTTTGTAATCAATAAAAAAAAGATTTTGCGACCCCTTTTTTTTTTTTTTTTTGTTACTAAAAATCAAGAATTAATTTTTTGTGGTAGAGGATGGGAAGTGGCAGTAGTGGTTAAAGTAGTGGATAAGAGGTGATAGTGGTGGTAGTAGTGATGGTGAAGGAGATAAGTGGTGAAGTTGTGGTAGTTGTAGAGGAGATAGAATAGCGATTGTGGATGAGAGATAATGGTAGTAGTAGTGGTGGCAGTGGAGTGGTGGCGATGATGGTAGTAATGATAGTTGTAGACGTTGAGTGACAACAGTGGTAGTAGTGAAATTGCATTTGCAGTAGTGGTGAATGTAGTAGAGAAGATGGGTGGTGAGAGAGAGATGAGTGAGAGACAGATAGAGAAGAGAGAAAGAGAGAGATAGACAGACAGACAAAGACAAAGTGATGAGCGAGAGAGAGACAAAGTGGTCGCTAAAAGTGCATTTTCTTGTAGTAGAGAGCTCGGTAAATAGAGAAGAGATGATAGAGAGAGTGAGCAAGGTGAACACAACGGGAGAGAGAGACAAACAGACAGACAGACACATAGAGAGAGAGAGAAGAGTGAGAGACAGACAAACAGACACAGAGAGAGAAAGAGAGAGAGAAGAGTGATAAGTGAGAGAGAGACAAAGAGAGAAAGAGATATAGAGAGAGAGAGAGAGAGACATATAGAAAAATAGAGAGAGACAAGAGATGGGCAAGAGATAGACAAAGAGAGAGAGAGAGAGAGAGAGAGAGTGAAAAGAGATGATCGAGAGAAAGACATAAAAAAAGAGAGACGAAGAGAGAAGAAAGATGAGCGAGAGAGACAGAGAGAGTGATAGAGAGAAGATAAATGAACGAGAGAGAAGAGAGATAGAAAGATGAGAGAGATAAAGAGAAGAGAGATGAACGAGAGATAAAGAGAGAAAGAGACAGAGACAGAGACAAAGACTGACAGATAGATAAGAGTGATGAGTGAGAGAGAGAGATGAGAGGTAATATTTTGTGGTAGAGGAGAGAAAGCGGCAGTAGTGGTGAAGGTGGTGGATAAGAGATGATGGTGATGGTGATGGTGGTGGTGATGGCGAAGGAGATATATAGAGAAAGGGAGAGACAGACAGACAGACAGAGAAGAGTGATGAGTAAGAGAGAGAAAGAGAAGAGAGACAGAGACAGAGAGTGAGCAAGGCGAACATAGTGAGGGAGAAATAGACAAATAGACAAGTAGACAGAGAGAGAAAGAGAGAGAGAAGAGTGATGAGTGAGAGAGAGACATGGAGAGAGAGATAGACAAAAAAAGAGATAGAGAGAAAGAGAGAGAGAGAGAGAGAGATAAAGGGAGAGATAGAAAAAGAGAGAAACAAGAGATGAACGAGAGATAGACAAAAAAAGAGAGAAATAGAGCGAAAAGAGATGAGCGAGAGAGAGACACAGAAAAAGAGAGAGACAGATAGAGAAGAGAAATGAGCGGGAGAGATAGAGAGAGATAGAAAGATAAGAGAGAGACAGAGAGAGAAGAGAAATGAGCGGGAGAGATAGAGAGAGATAGAAAGATAAGAGAGAGACAGAGAGAGAGAAAGATAGAAAGAAGAAAGATGAGCGAGAGAGACAGAGAGAGAAAACATATGAGAGAGATAGAGAGAAGAGAGATAGGCGAGAGACACATAGAGAAAATGAGAGAGAGAAACAGACAAACAGAGAAAGAAGAGTGATGAGTGAAAGAGATAAAGAGAAGAGAGAGAGAGATAGAGACAGAGAGACAGGAAGATGAAAAAATGAATGAAAAGAGAAATCTTATATCAAAAGAGTAAGACGACATTATTTTTTTTAATTTTTTTTGCGACAAAAAATACCGTTAAATTTATTCAAACCATTTTGTGACTGTATATATATAAACTGTCTCAAAACCACAATCACTATGTTAGATTAGAGTTTTCCAAAAACTCTTTTGAGAAAATTATACTTTCTTGTTTTCCGTGTTATATTGTTTTTACTGAATTTTTTAATATTTTAAGTATTTTTTTTTAATTTTTAGACACACCTAACATAAATACACCTAAATATTAAAAAAATTGTAAAAAAAATCTTTTAAAAATTCACTAAATACCAAAAATACAATAATTCAATACATTTTTTTTGGTATTTTTATGTATTTATTAATTTTTAAAAATATTTTTTCATAATTTTTTTTTTAGGATACATCTAAGTAAGGTACATCTAAAAAAAAATTTAAATTTTAAAAATATTCACTAAAAAAAAAAAAACGCGAAAGCCACTTTTTGCGACGGCAGAAAATACCGTCGCAAATGCTCTCATTTTTTGAGACGGCAAATTGTGCCGTCGCAAATGCTCTGCTTTTTTGAGACGGCAAATGATGCCGTCGCAAATACTCTGTTTTTTTGAGACGGCAAATGGTGCCGTCGCAAATACTCTATTTTTTTGAGATGGCATTTTCTGCCGTCGCAAAAAGTGACTTTTTGAGACGGCACATGTGCCGTCGCAAATAGTTCCGTCTCATAAACCCACTTTTCTTGTAGTGTCTTCTTCTTTTTTTTTTCAAATTAGAAAATTTTATTTTTGTTAATTTTAGAGACAAAAATGATTGAACACTTATTTTTTTTTCTCCAGTCAATCATTTGATGATAAAATAATGCATACATATTATAAGAACTATATCTGTTAGAACTGTAGGAAAAAAATCAAATATATATTGAGATTGAATGATGAACACTTTTTCTATTTGTGATTTTGACACAAATCTCTTATCCTTTATCTTCAAAAAAAAATATGTAAAGGACCCCAAATGATCTAGTGATATTTATTAGTTGATTATCGAGTCTGGGTCCTGGAAATCTCAGGCCGGGCCTCATGTTCTTCAATGTGCAAGTGGATTGAAAAATTCAATTGTAGGAAAGAATAAATTTAAATAAAACGCATTGACTTTGAAAACTAATGAGAAAGAAAGTCAGCTTTCGGTGCAATTTGATTTATATAATTAAAATTGTAAAATTTTATTGTGATTTTCTTTGAATTGTTCTGGCATCTTGATTTCTTGCATTACTGATAGGAACACTCATAAGCTCTCTTCTTCTTTTTTTTCTTCAAATTACAGAATTTTATTTTTGTTAATTTTAGAGACAAAAATGATTGAACACTTTTTTTTTTTTTTTCTTTCTCCAGTCAATCATTTGATGATAAAATAATGCATACATATTATAAGAACTATATCTGTTAGAACTGGAGGAAAAAAAAATCAAATATATATCGAGATTGATGACAAACTATTACAAGAAAGTATATTTAATATTTATAGACTTACATAAAGTGCCAACCAAACAAACTAACCTAACCTATAGTAATCAAGCAGCCCAATTAATGTTGTGTTTGGTTAAGGGATTTGAGGAGGGATTTGGAAAGAGAAATGGAAAAGGTAGGTAAAATGTGAATAAAACATACTTATATTTCACATAATTTCACACACATTTTCCCTTTCCCTTTCCCTTTCCAAATCCCTTCCCAAATCCTCCAACCAAACACAGCGTAAGAGAATATTTAAAAGTGCCTGTTTCTTCATGCGGCTTCAAAAGTGTCTGTTTCTTCTTTTCAAGCTCTTCAATAGCTTCATGCAGTTTAATAATGGTTAGCTGCGTAGAATCTGTCTTCTTGTGGAGATCATCAGTTTCACCATCTTTAAAATCTACAACTGCAAGTCGCTCTGCGACCTGGACTTCTAATCCAGCAAGGTTAAGGTGTACAGGAACATCATGATCAGCTTGGAGACCAAAGTAAGCACGCACCAATTTCATCAAACGGGCAATGAAAAACTTAATTTCAGACGTCTACATATTGAGCAAGAGCGAAGGAGTGAAACCAGGTCAATAGTAGACTTGTAGTCATGTCCACGGGGTTGGTGTTGCACATGCTATGCACGGCTTCACATACTGTCATTATGAATAACATCATTGCCTTGTACTAAGTATTCATCTATTTCTGAAGTTCCCGTATTGATCTATTTCTAAAGATTAAATAATTGATATTGTTTGATTCAAAATAAATTTTCCGCCTGAACAATTGTTAATTTTAGAGCAATGCTACGTACCTTGAATTTGAGCATGCCTTGAATGGCTCAAATTTTATTTTGTCAGTCGTCCGGCTGGTCATCTGGCCAGTCATCCGACAGAAAAGGTGACAGTTGCAGTCGACAAAGTGACAATCGTGATAAACAAGTGTTTCACTTGGTCATCCGAATGGTCATCTGGTAGGTCGACTGGTGAACACAAATTCGAGGCAGCTCAATTCGAGGCATCAAGGATTTCTGTAATTTTTATTTTACACAATTCTACATCGGGAAAAGAAAGAAAAAGTGAGTTGTTTCATTTATATAAAGTAAACATATGCTCCCATTTAATATTATAGTATTATGTATGTTTCAGTTGAAGACAGTTTAAATTTTAAAACAAAATAAAATTTAAAAGTTTTAATTAATTAATTTTTATGTAAGTTGGTTGGTCTTTTGACCGATGTTAATGATTTTATCAAAATATATATAGTGTTTTATTTCTAAAAGGTATGTTTCAATTTTATGACAAACTTTAACATAGAAAAATTAAAACTAAAAAAATTATAATACAAAATTTATTTTTATTTTATCATAAATATAATTTTTTTAATTTATTCTTTTTTTTTTCATCTTTACCAATTAAATTGTGACATTTATTTTTTATTGTGAACTTAGAATATATAATTAATGACATAACAACCGTAATATCTATTCTAATAAAATGGTTAAAATTTAATTCATTCTAAATAAATTTTTTGTTATTATTTAATTTTAAAATTATTTTTAATTATTTATTTAGTTCGTGCATCGCATAGGTTCATATGCTAGTTTTATTAATTAAAATAAACATTAAAACAAAAAAATAAAAGATGAAACATTCTTAAGCAATTCAACAATGAAAACACTAGAGGAAATATGTGTTTAGGTGCATTTTTTTAACGGCGTTTTTTAAAACGCCACTGTTTTTAATATTTAACGGCTTTTTTAAACGTCGTATTTTTCTTTAATTGAAATGGCGCCGTTTTATGAATAGGAGGCGCTTATAAACGCCTTCAAATGCGTGTTGTCTCACACGCTTCCTTTTGTTTTTGTTTTTTTTTTTTTGGGTACATCGGAAAGAACACGCGCTTCCTTTTTGAATCTGAGAATCTCAACTCTCAAATTGTACCGATTCACTCGCAAATAATCTCTCTCTCTCTCTCTCTGAGTTCATCTCAGCGATTTCGAAGTTCATCTCAGCAATTCAGATCTCGAAATCGAAGTTCATATCTCCAAATTTTAAAATTTTGAGTTCATATCACTTCGATTATTGCGATTCAAATCTGAGTTCATATCACTTTGATTTCGATTCAGATCGCGATTCAGATCTCAGTGATTCAGATCGGTCTCAATGATTCATATCTCGAAATCGAAATCGAAGTTCATCTTAGCGATTCAGATCGATGAGCTCCATTCTCTCTTTCTCTCTCTCTCTCTCTCTCTCTCTCTCTCTCTCTCTCTGTGTGTGCTCTCAAACCCTAATTATCGCAGAGATTCAGCTTGGTGATTCAGAGGTTCAGATCGATTTCAGCGATTCAGATCGGTGATTGATTTCGAAGTTCTCTCTCGAAATCGAAATCGAAGTTCATCTCAGCGATTCAGATCGGTAAGCTCCACGCACACTCTCTCTCTCTCTCTTAAGGTGAAATCAATCATGTGATATTCTATGAATGGTTTTGATATTTGATTTGAAATGATCCTGTCATATCCCTCATTTATCAACCTATATGTATTGACCTTTCTCATCTATAAAAATTATACTAATGCCCTATTCTAAAAATTATGGGTAGGTAAAAAAAACCCTGGTTCTGATTTCTATATTGAATGATTTGCAGGAAGACATAGAGCCTAGACTTTCCAATGTAAGAGTTCAATCATTTCCTATATCATTCTCTTCTCCTTCAACTTTATTAGTGTTTCTAAAGATGCAAGCACAAGAACCTTATTCTTGTTTTGTTGATTTATTAAATATCATGTCACTGCAACCGTCACTTGCACTAAAACTACATACCATAAAATGTAGTCTTAGGAGCATCTGGTACCACCCTCTCTTATTGCATGGTGCTGCACATGCTGTGTATGGCTTCACATACTGTCATTATGAATAACATCATTGCCTTTGTCCTAAGTATTGATCTATTTCTGAAGTCCCCGTATTTGGAAAACAAGGCTTTTAGGATGGACACCTGGTTCAAGTAGAACTAAGATAATTTAAAAAATAAAAATTTAAAATTTAAAAAACGAAAATGGGAACATAAAAAATAAAAATTTAAAATTTAAAAAAGAGCTTGAAGAATGTAGGCACTTTCACCCCAAGGCTCAAGTAGAACTAAGATGATATCGAACAGTATTGGCTGAAATACTCTTACCCCAACTTTAATATGCCCTTATTTAATCCACATCAAATTCTAGCAATTTTCAAGGTTGAAATACAAATTGGTGTTGGTGGGTAGTATTGGTTATGTTGATTGCATTGTGTTCTATTGATGACTCTGTTGTTATACAGTGTTGAACAAGCCAGAGCATCTCATATATACAGCTACAGACATGGTTTCAGAGGCTATGTAGCCAAGTTGACAGAGGACCAAGCTTCCCAATTAGCCGGTACATATTGATGAAACTAGTACTACAACAATTTCTCATCATTTTATGTGGATATATGTTCAGGTGCTAATTACTATTAATTAGCCGGTACATATTAATTTCTCTTACAACTTGTTAGTGTTCTCTAGACTCTCTATAGTAGCCTTCTATGTTTGTTTCTGGAAATTTGGATAGTTTTGCTGCATTTGATGTATGTGGGTTGTAAAGAATATACAAATCCTATTTGTAATTTATTTTTGCAGTATGAATACTAGTTATGGGAAATTTAGTGAAGTTTGGAAGGAATTAGATCATATATGTATATATATACATGTAACTATGTAAATGGAATTAAGTTTTGGCAGTTTAATTTAGATAAAAGTTAGCAATTTGAAAAAGTTGGGATACAAGTTTGGACCATATATATATAATACATATATACGATGCTTTACTGCATTTGATGTATTGCAAAGAATATACAATTCTTGTCCGATATGGAACTATTATTTTGTAATGAAAATAATATCTGGTTGTTCATCAGTTACTAGCATATGAGAATTATTCAAACCAAACTTGTGTTTTACTTTTGTTGAATGACTTTTTGTTTACAATGTTCTTGTGACTTACAAGCTAGTGTCGACTTACCCATATTATATCTTTGCTGAACACATGTAAAAGAACTAGTTGACAAGTAAACTATCTTGGCATGATACTTGAAAATTATGCTTACCTGTTACGCAAAGTTAGTGCTAAACCTCATGGGTGCCCTTGACATATAAATAGATTTTTTTAATTATATATATATATATATAAATACAGCTCTTAAATGGTAGAATAGTGAGTTGAATTATTGATCTCTACTTTCATTGGAATCTAACCATTGTGTTTATTGTTTATTCTCTTAAGAAATTTTAAAAAATATACAAAAAGAAAATTAAGAATCTCATTAATGTGTCAAAGGGAAACTATGTCCCTCTAATGTTTGTATGTATCTTTGTGTTGTTGCATTGGTAATTCATCTAGTGAATGAATTATTGAAATTAAGTGATATTACCATCAGTGGCTGCTTTGTTATGATTTCTCTATGTAATGCATTTGGACATGGGAATGGCTCTCCATGGAAATGAAATAGTCTAGATTTGTTTTGATTATTTGGTGTTGATCCTTTTTCAGTTCTTCAGTATAGTAAGTTTGTTTGTAATTATTTTTACAGGTGATTTACTCTGATAAGGATTGAAAGTTCAACACAGATATTACTGTTGGCCTAATTTACAGTGAACTACTAAACCTTGCTGAGTACAATGTTCATATGGCTAAGTTGCTTGATGGAGGAAGGAATAGTACATTTAAGTAATATTGCTCTACACGAGTAATCCTTGAAGTAACATCACTAACTAGTTGGCATATGATGTGCAGAGGCTGCGACTGAGTTTGCCATTTCCCTTATTCAAACATTGTTGATCAATGATTCAAAAGTCATTTCCAAACTTCATAATTTCGTTGATGCGTTGGCTAAGGTTTGTGACTATTCATTTTGTTTGATATGATGGCTAAATCAGATTGTGTCTGGTTCTGATTGAGAACTTACCTGTAGCTTGCGGCAAGGCTTGGATCTCCAGAGTCATTACAACAGCTGGTTGAGGTTGCCAGGAATCTTGCTACCAATCCTGCTACTCTTTCTGCTATTTTTGTTGGGGAGGATAAAACCAGACAAGCTACAAAGCAGAAGGTTATCAGAAATATTGGTCTCTGTTTATCAGAAATATTCCTAATGATCTGTCTCTGTTTTCACATGAAAAGGATGCTGGCGAAGGGAGTTAAGGAAGGGAGATGGTCACAAAAATTTGTTTCTCGGTGTGTTGTCTCAAACATTTTCAATTTTTTGTTTATCTATCCTTTTTGCACTCCTGTATCATAAGAATGCCCTCATGAATCCATTGGTTATAAATTTGCAGTGCACTCTCTTATTGTTATCTTCCTACTGTCCTAATACAATGGTATCAGATCAATCAAAAGGCAAACCAATTGCCTTGGGTAGTTCAAGACTTGTAGTTCTATTTACAGCTTAGCTAATTTTGAGTGTATTAGATTGCTTTGACAACAAACATACTTTGTTTTGTGCCAGAATAAAATTTAGTGGAGATTTGGTTACTGTAACTCTTGATATTTTTCAAGTTCCTCTTAGCTCAGATGCAGAATTTATACTATTAGCATCTGATGGCTTATGGGATTACATGAACAGGTTTGTGGTTTCCTGTTTGAACCTTGTACTTACATTCTATAAATTATCTTAAATTAGCACGATAGTTATTTATTTAATATTTTTCTCAATTAACCACAAGATGAGTATTATCTCGTCAACTTTGCTATTGTTTCAGCTCAGAAGCAGTTAATTTTGTTAGGAATCAGTTTCAGCAACATGGAGATGTTCAGGTAAAATATTTGCCTCAATTCTGGTATACCAGTGTTATGGTTTACAAAGTTTTAACTTCTCTCGTTCTGATTTTCCTTAGCTTATGAGGCGCTTGGAAGAGCAGCTCTGGTAATGGATGCGTAGATGTTTATTTTTCTTGCACAATGCTTGATCGTACTTGTATTGTTTGGCTGTTCTAATTACCTGCAAATTTATGTATATTACAGGACCGACGTTCACAAGATAATGTCAGCATCGTCATTGCTGATTTGGGGTATGCACTTGTACGCATTAAGTTAATTTAATCTAATGTTTTCTATTCTAATCTAATGTGTTAATCTATTGTACTGATATTAACCTTTCTAATTTGGTCCTGGCTGTGACTTTTTGCAGGAGGACAGATTGGCAAAATTTGCCTGGTCAGAAAGAAAATTTTGTTTATGAACTGGGCCAAGCTTTTCCTACTATCGGTATTGTGTCATTAGGAATATGGATGTCTTCTCTGCTTTTTGCATGAGTTTTCAAGCCTGCTGACTTTGTAAATAAATCCTCACGGATTTCCAATATATTTTGTCTAGATATATTCTATAATTGTACATGTATCACATCTTATTACATTGCTTTTATTTTTAATTTTGTTTTCAAGCTTAGTTTATTTATTATTGTAATAAACATCAATTATTAGTTCTTAATAATTATTTATGACAGGTTTTTTTGTAGTTCAACCATATAAATTAGCACAACTTTAAATAAATTAATAAAAAGGCCATGGCGGCGCTTTTTAAATGTCACTGTATCCCTACCCAAAAGCTAGATTTTTAAAATGTATAAATGTCTATGACGGCGTTTTCAAAATGTCGCTAAATGTCCTAGTGACGTCATAGTACAGTAGGGTAGGACATTTGGCGGCGTTTTAAAAAACTCCGCCTATACTAATATAATGACGTTTTTTAAACGCCATAAAGCTATAGTGACGGCCGCGTCATCGGCGTTTGATATTAAACGTTGCAAAAAGAATTAGTGACATTTTTAATACTTATAGCGGCGTTTTAAAAACGCCGCTAAAAGTCAATTTTCCAGCAGTGAAAAACTCAAATAGTTGCCCAAACATGTGGCAAACTAGTGAAACTGAAAAGGAAGTTGGCTAGGTGCCAACTACTTACATGCTCCTTGAACCCACTAATACTGTATTTGGTTGGAAAATTTAGAAGAAATTTTAAAAGAGAAAGGAAAAAGAAAAAGGTAGGTGAAATGTGGATAAAATATTCATACATTTCTGTTTGCATCTATTTTCGTAAATTTTTTATCGACAGGTGGATTAATCGAATGATGACACGTGGCAGTGAAGTCAAAATGAAGTCTTTCAGCAATCAAGAGGCTACGTGGTGTAAAGGAATTGATCATGTACATCAATCGATTGAGAGGGTCATGAGCTAGTTATCAATTAGTTAATTGGCTTGATGGACTGATTTATAGGGGACCATATTTGTGAATTGGAAAGCTTTCCTCTGTCGATCATCCTTCAAATCAGCAGCCCACTTTCACTCAACTGCTCAAAACTGACTTGGCATTTTTGAATCTTCAAACCTTCTTTGGTTCCTCTTTTTGAAGCAAAACCAACTCCTTCAATGCTGCCACATGTCTGCCATGATCTCTAACACTATCTTACACAAAGGAAAATATTTTACTAAAGCCTATAACTGCTTGCAACCTCCTTTACTTCTTTAAACCTTTATCTTTGACCCAACTCCGCTTTTAAACCTCCAACCACATCATCACACAATTTCCCTTTGTAACTGGTTAATTGTTCCAGAGAAGTCCCCATTCCTTTGTGCATTTGACTCAATTACACAATTGCTTGGTTATCCTTGTTTAATTGTTTGGTTTAAATTGTTGTTTAATCCCTGTCGATTGGGAATAAACATAATTTTTATTAACAATTTTTGGCACGCCCAATGGGACAACATCCTAATTTGGAAGAATGGAAAAGACGAGACATCAAAGCCAAACGAATGGCCCTTCTATACTATCTAGTAGCAATTTGGTTCCACAATTAAAGGAGGCTCTTGCATCTCTTTCAGTTGAGGAAGAATAGGTGCTAGTTGGTGAGTTAAGAAGTGTTATTGATGATTTTTCTAGAGGGCAATGTCAGCCAAGGATGGAGGTCCACAAGACACCTTCAAATGTTGGTGTTGTTACCCCATCAATTGTCATGGTTGCAAAAACAGAAGGCCATGAGAATCAAAATTCCATGGCAAGGGGACAATTTCACAAGGAAGAAATATTTTTGGGTTTTCAAAAAATATTTCTAACCCATTAATGTGTGAAACAAAAAATCAGCCCTCTGTTGCAACTCTTAGTCCAGAGAGCAATGCAAACAATTGCGTTAAAAAGTGTGATCTTAAGCCAACTATGGCTGAAAATTATGAATAATCAAATGTTCATGAATGTCAAATCTTTGACATTGTTCAAGATGTGAAGTATGAGTTTTTAAGGCCACCTTATGCTATGGCTTTTATTATTCAAAGTCCTTCTTGGATTTGTGGATTACATCAAAGTTTGTTCTTTATAAAATGGCTAGCAAGAGAACAAAGTTCAAAAAGTTATAGAAATATATTACCCATTGTGATTTCTTGATTAGCCAATTTCAAAGTACCAATAACTAAAACAATCTGATGTCCCAAATATTTGCTTTATAATTTAGAGTGTTTGTCGACATTGGAAGGTTATTGTGCTCTAACTAATAGGCCAATTCTTGTTGAAGTATTTCTATGGTTTAAACACTTGGTTCATGTATTGCTCTGTCGATTGTGAAAATACACTTTCAATTGAAGTAATCTAGTACCAATTTAAAAACCCATACATGGCCTAAATGGACTACATTTGTGAAGGATGCACAACATATTTATAATATGGCCTTTGGTGACTATCTTATTAACGTGTGCTTATAATAATAATTTTTTATTAGTTAGTAAAAAAGATGTATTTTGGTGATGATTTTTTGACAAATCAATTTTATATACAACTCTTTAAGAATTCAAGTCTTCTCATTCTTAAAGAGTTGAGGGGCATTGTTTGCACCCATTTTCTAAGATTCCTATTGACAAGTGGATTAATCGAATGATGACACGTGGCAGTGAAGTCAAAATGAAGTGTTTTAGCAGTCAAGAGGCTACGTGGTGTGAAGGAATTGATCATGTGCATCAAATGGTTAAGAGGGTCATGAGCTAGTTATTAATTGGTTAATTGGCTTGGGACTGATTTATAGGGGACCATATTTGTGAATTGGAAAGTTTTCCTCTGTCGATCATGCTCATTAATTGAAGGGAAATTATGTGATGATGTGGTTGGAGGTTTAAAAGCAGAGTTGGGTCAAAGATAAAGGTTTAAAGAAGCAAAGGAGGTTGCAAGCAATTATAGGCCTTAGTAAAATATTTTCCTCTGTCGAAGATAGTGCTAGACATCATAGGGGACATGTGGTAGCATTGAAGAAGTTGGCTTTGCTTCAGAAAGAGGAACCAAAGAAGGTTTGAAGGTTCAAAAAGACCAAGGCAGTTTTGAGCAATTGAATGAAAGAGACCTGCTGATTTGAAGGATTTGAAGGGTCATGGGACAGTGTCTAAAAAAAAGGAAGGCATGGCTGAGATTTGAGCATTATAGAGACAGTAAAGGAGCAAGAGAGGGTTTGGAGAGCAAAGAGTTTTTTGAATTTTGAATTTTCAAAATAGCGAATTGGGCTTACCCGATCATCCCCCAAACGTCCGGTCAGTTGACCGGAACAGTGTTTTCTTTTTTTGGTGGGCAATTGCCACCTGTTATTTCGGGGACGCCGGGGGGGGGGGGGGAGGGGAATGGGAATTTGTTTTTGATTTTTTTTAACAAAAAATAATATTTTTTTATATTTCACATAAAAAATATTTTTGGAATTTAAAAAAAAATTAAATAAAAAATTTGTTTTTATCCATAATTATTTTTTTTGAATTGAATTTTAAAAAGAGTTTGGTTATGAACTTTAAATAGAATTTTGAGTTGTGTGTTTGGTTATAAGTTTTCTAATTTAAAAATTCATTTCAAAAATTAAACCCCAATTCAAATCTCTTTTCAAAACTCATAACCAAACAAGTTTTCTTTTTTTAAATAATAATTCAAAAACTCACAAACTCAAAATACAACTCCACACTCAAATCATAATTCTAAAACTCTGCCAGACGCTACCTTAATTTTGCCAATACCTCTCATTTCCCACTTCTGTTCTTCACTGTGACTGGTTCAACTGCCAAAAAGAAAGCCATTTGAAGAAGGCAGTCACTTCTTACCACTAATGTTGTCTCAAAATACATAATGATTCCTATCAAATGACGGCCAAATCAATGCAAGAGCCAAAGACCCCAAATCTGTTACAACAATGGTAGCTGCTAGTAGTAGTAGACCCTTTGTTGCACATCATAACAAGTGTGTGCCTGCCATCTCTCCCTCGAGATCTAGAGCATCACTCAAGCACTCCTTTATTATGTACCTCTCCTTGCGCATCTTCAAAAGTTCCTGTCTCTTCTTTTCAAGTGCCTGTTTCTTCTTTACAAGTGCATTTTTCTGTTTCTTGTTGTCAAGTGCATGTTTCTTCTTTTCAAATGCATGTTTCTTCTTTTCAAGCTCTTTAATAGTTTCATCCAGTTTGGTGATGATTTGCTCCAACTTATCTACCTTCTTCCGCGTACTATCAGTTTTTCCATTTTTTTCAATAATGGTGAGCTCTTTAGAATCTTTGACTACAAGTTGCTTCGCGATTGGGACCCCCAATCCAGCAAGATTAAGGTCTACAGGAACATCATGATCAGCTTGGAGACCAAAGTGAGCACGAACCAATTTCGCCAAACGGGCAATGACAAACTTAATTTTGAAGTCTACATATTGAGCAAGAGCGAAGGAGTGAAACCAAGTCAAAAGTATACTTGTAGTTATGTCCACAACCTTGGTGTTGCGCATGCTATGTATAGCTTCACATGCCATCATTATGAATAATGTATTTACCTTCTTACTTAGTCTCGATCTATTACTGAAGTCCTCATCTTTGAATAATAAGTCTTTAAGGATAGACACCTGGTTCTTAAAAATCATGTAGTTTCCATCCTTAATAATTTTTGATGTAGAATCCCAATTTTCCCAAGGCCTTGAGATTTCGACTTCAAAAACAAACTTTTCCATCAAGGTCGCAGCCATACGTATTTTGTTCTTATCCTCATCCACGTCCTCATATAAAGATAGAAAGATTTTTGGAAGGACGACACCTTCTTGAACATCCCTTCTGTAAGATTCAAAAAGACCATGCACTTCTTTGTTCTCATTCTCTGTAAATGAATCTAAAAATTCTTTTAAAGTTAATGCAAGTGGCTCCTGAAAAGCACGGAAAACACACATTTAAGATGCTGACTTTTTGAATGAGTAAAGTAATACCAAAAGCACAAGTTCAAAGAAAATAAAAGAAAAAGAAAAAGAAAATGGGGACGTAAAAAATAAAATTTTAAAAAGAGCTTGAAGATCGTAGGCACTTTCACCCAAACGATCAAAGTAGAAATAAGATATTTGCCGATAGAACACTTTTAAGAGCAATATCAACAGAAGCAATTTCTACCTCAACATTTTCATGCTTTGACCACTCTTCTTCTAGAATGTGTATGATCTAATTATCAAGATAAAGTAAAGTTAGAACAACTCAATAAACAACTGAATAGTAAAGGGCAAAGAATGAAAAATGGAATTAAATTATTAAAACAGAATTACTTCTCCACATTGTCCATAATTCTTTTGACACTTTGAACATTCACAAGAAGTTTCATAGAAACTTTCAGGAGTTAATTTTTTAACTGCATCTTGACCCCCAAACACGTTAAATACTCAGAAAGGCGAAATGTGTCCTCAACTAGAATGGAGCATTCCTTTGACAATTTGTTTAAATGCTCTGTTCCACATAAACTAATGAAAAATGTTCATGCAATTTTACATAAAATTGGATTGGAGCATTCCGGGTTTTTTTTTTTGGGGTAATGTAGTAACATTTTGTTAATTAGAATAAACATTAAAGATGACATATTCTTAAGCAATCAGACATCGATAAAACTCACTGAACTGCTCAAATATGCAAACCAGCAAAACAGAGGATGTTGGTAAGGTGCCAGCTACCGACAAACTCCTTGAACCCACTAAACAGAGCATCATCCTTGCTCATCAAAACAGGCAAAATAGATCCAAAAAAAAAAAAAAAAACAGAACTCCCAATGCAGAAATTGAAAATCGAAGCAGAACCAATTAAGTGTTACGAAATAAACCACTCAGATGCCAAAACCTTCAACAAAAAACTACTCCAAAAAAGCACACATTAAAGGCTTCTCTCCACCCTTATGAAGCTCATCAATAGCCTAAAAGTTCATCCGTCAAAATCTTTAAAAAAAACAAAACACTGTCCAAATTAATTGTAGAGTCCTTATCCAACACAAGAACTACATTGCCTACCGAATGACTCATCTATAACCCCGTCAACCGCTTCAACAAATAAAGTTTTAGAGACAAAAATTTAAGGATGAAATCACTTTTTGGGAATGAAATGTCTTATGTTCAATGACAAAATTGGGCATGGCATTTAGTAAGATCAATGGAATCCCTGTTTTAAATCAAAAGAAAACTACAGGATCTTATACTAAGTCCTTTTTCTTTATTGGTCATTTTGTTCAATTTTAATTTGATATGTAAAACTCAATGCAGACATACCTCAGATACCACGCAATGAGGATGAGCAATGTACTGGCATCCATCCGTACAATAATAAGTTGGCAACGCTAGATCCCTTCTTTGTTCACAAGCGTCACAGATAAACTCTGAATCATCGTCATCATCCGGACGATCTTTCCTTGGATGATTTGTGAAGGTAAGGGTATGGACATGATTTCTGTATCTGAGGGTAGGCGGTAATGCTGAAATACAATGGACATGGTGATTGACATTGCACCACACACAACGAAATAAGGAGAAACGGGAGTACTTCCTACAAGTACTGCAAGTCATTTTATAATGTGACACATCGGAGATTAAAACAAGAGGGTGGCGGTGAAATTTAGTCCTGCGCATAATCATGGGCTTTGACAAGAAAGCACATCTAACGTCCATGTACCATTGACAATGGGAACATTCGTAGTAAAAACCATAACAATACTTTAAACATACCCCACATTCCAGGTTGCGTGTATATGCATGACTATGTCGATGGTAGTGGAGGGAAAGAGTGTGCTGAGGGTGAAGGAGGTGTTTGATGATTTCCTGAGGCAAATTAGCACACTTTTTATGAAGCAAGACACAGCATTCAGGGCAAAAATAGATGGAATCCTCCAAGGGAAGTGAACACGCATAGCAGGTATAAGGAAGGTTGTCCTTATTGTGGCAGAGAACTAGGGGATGGGAATGGGTGAATTGTTGAATCTGAGTCTGACGTGCCGGTTTCAAACAAGCACAATGAACGTCTACAACAAACTTGCACTTATGACAGTGGTAGGCGAAACCGTCCCGCCTCTGGCAACAGAGGCTGCAGATGAACTCCCGGTCATAAAAGCCAGATCGAGATTGGAGGAAGAGAGGATGAGAGGAGTGAAACGGGTGCTCGATTTTCAAGGGCAACTCGGCACAAGAATGGTGGAGCAAACCCTTGCACTGTAGGCATACATAGAGCCAATCTCCATCAATAGTCAAGCTGCAGCAAGTGCATTTATAAGTCAAATTCTTATCCTTATAGCACAATATCAAGGGATGAGGGTGATTGGGAAGCTGCGGCTGCTGAAATTGAAACTGAATCTTCTTCTTCTGGTGGTGGTGCTGTTGTTTGTTGTTGTTGTTTTTGGTGAGGAGAGCGCAGTTGACATCGAGGATAAAAGCACAGTCCACACACTTGTAGGCGAAGCCTCCATAACAATTGCTGCCACAAGCATGGCAAAAGTCAGTTCGACGGACTTTTTCAGAAAGGAAAAACGTGTGGAGAGGGTGAATGGGATGGTGATCCAATTGGAGTGGAATTTCAGAGCAGGAATACTCATGGATGCGTATTTTTTCAGGGCAGAGATTGCAATGATAAAAGTTGGATTCAGAGATTGGTTGTTTGCAGATGCTGCAATTGTCTTTACAGTCCTCGCCTTTATCATTCAGCTCCAGTTCATGCATGTGTAAGAAATGCTTTGACATCGACTTCGTCTTCCTCATCGTCGCCGTTTCTCTCTCTCTCTCTCTCTCTCTCTCTCTCTCTCTCAAGTCAACACTCGAAGGTATCCGATGAGAACCACAATGCTGTGGCGTGGCCCTCAGAGTTTTCAATTTATATGCATATTTCGCATGTCTGACTTTACATTTTAGGTTAAATTACAATTTGCACCTCAATTGATCCCTCACCTTTCAATTCTAGCAATTAAAGAGGCCGTTTGGTGCAATTTTTTATAAGTTAAATTCGGTAATCATAAATCAGAAACTAAATTCCTTCCACAACTTTTAAATAATTATTTTTTTCGCAATTTATTTAAGCTACTTATGTCTCATAAGCATGTTACACCAAATACTCTATCACAAGCTTTAAGAATAAAAACATTTATAAACAGTTCAAATAAATTGCGCCAAATAGTCGCGAACTCAATACATCTTTAGTCAATACCAATATTCTTCCCCTTCATATCTATCATAGAGATTAACGAAAAAAGAAAATTCATTGCACGACACATGACCTAATTTTGACGTGGACATGTGACAATGTGTATAATTTTAAAGGGAAAGTTACATATGTGATTCCTATAATTTGTGTTTTTATGTCAATTTGGTCATTATCATTCTAATTGTATCAGTTTTTTCCTTCAAATTTTTATATTGTATCAATTTAGTTGATGTTTGTTAAAAATTAGACAAAAATTAAGCATAAAATTGTCAATTAAAAAATGAATGTTGGTGGAATGCGTGTTTAATGGTCTGTGCTGATTGAGCACAACCAATGTGAGGAGGTTGAATACGCGCAGAGCAATGTTGTGGTGTTTGGAAAAGTTAGTGAAAAGTTAGTTTTTTAACTTTTTTTAGTCTATTTGGTATTTTTATAGATAAAAAATATAAAAAATGATGTGACTTAGAATGGATAAAAAATTAAAAATTGAATTTTAATTTGGTTGCCAAAGCACCCGTTGTTTTATTAGGTAAATGTGAACACAATTTCAACTCAAAAACTCTCCAACTAACAACAATGAATAAGTTGAGTTTTAAATCACTGGCAAAATGGATAGCAATGCATGCAATTTTAAATTTAAGTTTAAATTTAGGAAGCAAGGCATCGAGAAGCAAGAAGATTCAACCAAAAACATGTTATTTTTCAAGTAAAAAACATGAAAAATAGTACCAATTAATTTTATTTTTTTTATAGGTTTCATATTTCATTATCTGTATGCATTATTTTCATCTGTTTTCACTAGGTGCCAAGGCTATCTGGTGAAGGTGGATGGATAAACACAGAGAGAGAGAGAGAGAGAGAGAGAGAGAGAGAGAGAGCATTGACTATACACTTCTAATTGTCTAACCACCAGGTTCCTAATTTGAATGATCAACTCGGCTTGGTCACATGGGATCTAAGTGGGCCCTCTACAACAATCCCCTCTGACGACCAAAGGGTTTGTTGGATTAATTATTTAATTCATTGCTTCATTTGTTTCAGTGTATATCTAAATAATATAATATAATCTAATCTAACTCTTTGGTATGATGCTTACTTTTTTATTTTATTTGAATAAAAATGCCTTATAAATTTACTATATAAAATAAAAAATAAAAAACCTAACCCTTTGGTAGTGGGCACAAAGAAGAGTTGTGAATTTATCAGTGTGTATTGTGTTTTTATGCCAAAAAAAAAAAAAAAATAATAATTTATAAAGATATTTTGTTATGAAACTTTGAACTGACGGGTTTGTATATAATTGATTTGAGTCGATATGATTTGAGCTTGTATATAATTGATTGATTGATTATCAATCAATCTAGCTCATAAGGTTTTCTCAACTATAACGGGTTTGAATCTGCTTGAAGAAAACGAAATTATTAGGTCTCAGTTTGCATTATGTGTATCTATTAATTTTGAGATGCAGTGTAGCCAATATTATTTTAGTGATAGTGGATATTTTACAAACATGCTATTCTACATAATGGATGAGAAAAAATATTTGTAAACGTAAACAGAGTTTGTTGAATTATGTAAATTTTGGTGTCTTCTTGTGATAATTGTTTTTACCCAATATTAATTTTTCGCTCTATATTTATTTAATTTTGTTGGTAATTACATCAAAAAAATTCCAATTACATTTTCAACTAATATTTCATTTTTAGTATTTTTTTAAAACTGTTTTGACTGGGTACCAAGGCTATCTGGTGAAGGTTATCTACAACACATGTCTAATTGTTGGGAAATTCTATTGCCACATACTATTTTATCTCTGTGTAAATAATTCCTCAATGCACACCCTTATGAAATTGGTTATGTTTTTGTTCTCAGTCCACACCTCACATGTTCCAATTATACCCTAAACTAACATCCTTATACACACACCACTTAAACCATTTGTTCCACGGAGAATCAATGGTATATGCCCATTTTTTATCCCACCCACCTTGAAAACACAGAAACATCTTTAACAAAAAAATCCATTGCCAAATCGCTCCATGAATCTTTAGATTATATAACAAACTACCTTCTTTGATATCCAGTTACATCATCAAACTGATTCCTTCAATCAACAATCTAGTCAACATCGAAAAAGTCATTAATTGGCATCAACTTGTATCAACATAGATCTTGAAATAGCCTCGTTTTATATCAAACTCCATTTAAGATGTACAACTCCATATCTCTTATTTTTAAACTTTCATTTTTTTTGGAAATTTTGCTTATTCGGTACTGGTTATCCGAATGAAACAAGTTTATTCGATTTTTAACTTTTGAGACATGTAAAAAATTCGAAACTTGGTTTCAGTAATTTTTTTTAAAATTCAATAGTTGACTTCCAAATCCAAATTCGGAACTTTATTTTCGAATAGAATTAATAATTTCGGAAGTTGATATCCAAAAAATCTAACATGTTTCGACACTGGTTTATCGAATTAAAATCGCAAAAAAAAATTTGCACAAAAAAAATTTACATTTTCATAATTGCTTTTGATACTGATGGGCACCCAAGGGGGCCCAGCTCACGGCTCAAGGCCCAGTTCACGGGCCAGGTGTTGAAGTGTAATAACCCAACCCTCGTATGTGTTTCTGGCAAATTTAGTCCCTTACTCTGTGCATTTAAATGCTTAATGTGAAATTTCATGAGAAATTAAGTTTAGGTATATGGATCTTATAGGTTGAGACCTATATCTGTTTGGTAAGGAAAGTATCTATCACAGTAGAATGTTTGAATCATAAATTGAGGGTCCAGAGGCTTGATAATCCGAAATTGATTTTACATTTGAAATCAGCATAATTTTTAAGTAATAATAAGCATTTTTGTAAAATTTTGATTTTGTATGATTAAACTGATTGATTTTTGTCCTTACTCATCTCTATATAAATATCTATACTCTTTGAACATTTGACTTGGAGCCATTAGAAGGAAATTTCTTGAGAGAGAGAAATTAGGAGAGAAAAAGGGTTGAAAGGAAGTTCTTCAAGAAGAGGATTGAGAAACCTTGTGAGAGTTGTAAAATTTGGACTCAAGGTGTGTATTCTTTACTTTTGTTAAGCCTCTTGGTAATCGATTGAGGAATTCTCTAGCTATATTAAAGTTGAGATTGTAATTGAAATCAAGGGTGTGTATATGTTCTTGGTTACTTGTATTTGTAGTTGTCTTGGTAACCTCAAGCTTGTGGTAGGGAACCTTACCTTTCCCTCTTGATCTTACATGTTGTGGGAGTTCATCTCCATGTTTAAATGGATACATAGGTATGTACATCTATATGATTGGACCAAACATAATTGAAACCATAAAGGGATTGAGTTATGTTTTGAACTTTAAGAATTAAAAATCTAAATCAGTTAGATTGATGTGTGTGTTTGAGGATCCCATTAACATGTTTCTAGACCATGTTTTAGCAATTAAGAAAGCTATGTTGAGCCTTGTAAATGTTCACCAAAATGTGGGATTTTGTGTGAATTTTCGGACTATTCTAGACAGAATCGCCGCACGTGCGGGAACCCAGCCGCATGTGCGGGAGTCATGGCCGCACGTGCAGGAAATGAGGGATTTTGGACCTTTGGCTACTGTCTAAAAAGCACGTGCGGGGCATCACTGCCGCACGTGCGGGAACCCTTGTCGCACGTGCGAGGCTCACAGCCGCACATGCGGCCTATGCTGGAAAATACAGGTTGCTTCGTTTTACGTGCTTGATCCTCTAATATTGTTAAAATCTGTATTTGGTGCATTTTTTATATTGATAAATTCATTCAAGCAAAGCGAGTCCGAAAATGGGTTAACAAGGAAAAGAATTAATTTGTGAGTTATGAATGTGTGCAGGACACACTCCGAGAGGAACTAGCACGTCGTCACAATACTGTGAGTAGTAGTACTGTCGTAGTACGCTTTATTTACAGCTAATGATTACCATTAGCATTCGGTTATCGCATGTCAATTATGTAACTTATATGAATGAGTGAAAGGATGTGAATGAATGATGGAAAGGATGAAAATAACTTCATATGATTCTGGAATTCTGTAAGACTCTGAAAGTAGTCTACTCTGATGATATCTGGGTCCATGGCCAATCTGTAAGCTCTATTAGGCCTATGGCCATTCGGTATAATCTGTTATGGTATGGAACAAAGTGTTGTACGGAACTAAGTGCTACAATTTGAGTCACCTCTAGAATCCGTGCGAGACACCTCTTGAGTTCATATATGCAAGACTGGGCTTAATGCCACTCTATCTAAGGGCTTAATGCCACTCTGTTTAAGGGCTTAATGTCACTCTGTTCAAGGGCTTAAAGCGATTCTGTTTTAAAAAAAAAAACTGGGCCTAAGGCCGTTCTGAAATTGGTACGAAATCAGATTAACCACATGATCTCTGCATTTACATACGCATGGATATGTATTATCATTTAACTTGAGCATCTACTTGTTTAAGTACTACTATTCACTGAGCCTAGCTCACTCTGTGTTATGTTTACTTCTGTAGGTAACCAACCAGGAGGTCAGTCTTAACCCACGATGCCCGTTCTCTTTTGTCAACCTTTGTATGTCCAGGCACTAGAGGAAGCCGCTTATTTTTGTGAAGTTTTGTTAAGATGTTGGCTTGTACTTTAATTTTCTGTCTAAGGTTGAATGTATGTAACTTCCTAACCTCCAATGTTTTTTGTTATACGCCCAATCACAGGGCTGGGTCTGTATATGTGTATGTATATAACCAATGCTCAGGTGCATGTTTCTATATATTATTTACCTGTTATGATGTTTGTGATCCTGGCATAGTAGTGGTAGCTCAATGGAAATTGTTTTCTATTTTTTTATGGTATTTAATGCTTCCGTTCAGGCCCTGTAGGTTATGTATATCAGGTTAAATGTCCGTTTTTGAATAGGTCATGCCCAAACTTTTAAGGGCGAGTTTGGGGCGTAACAAGTGCTATCAGAGCACGAGTTGCCATCTCACACACAGATCCATTGAGCTTTAGGGTGTCTAGAAAAGACTTAGGCACTGTGCATGACATCTTGAAAGCATATGAAAAGATCGATGGCAACGTTAAATGTACTCTGCTAATGCTAATAATTTTGAACTATGTCTATTGTATATAATTGATTGTTATGTAGATTATGGTGAGAATAAGAACAGAAGACCCAGAAGATGCCACTTCTGCGCGGTTAGACAAGATGGAAAGAATAATTATGGAAATGGCAGAGACCTTGCGGCAACAACAGCAATAACCACAACCGCCGCCACCACCAGTACCTTCACCCGTAGTACAAGATTTTCAAGCTGAGGACCGAACCATTACACTCACAAAGGAATTTAAAAAGATGAAACCGTCATCGTTTAAAGGAGGAATAGAACCAATGAAAGCTGAGGCATGGGTGTTGGGAATAGAAAAGTTGTTCGAAGTTTTCCCTTGTACCAAAGCCCAAAAGGTACAACTTGCTGCTTTCACTCTCGAAGATGAAGCACGGAGGTGGTGGATGCTTACGAGAACTATACACCCGGGATTAACATGGGACAGATTCTTGGAGTTGTTTTATGATAAGTACTTTCCTCAAAGCATGCGAGATAAGGTGACAGAATTTGAAACTCTCAGATAAGGGAACAAGACTGTAGCAGAGTATGAAGCTCAATTTGCAGAATTAGCTCGGTTTGCACCTCATATGGTGGATACGGATTACAAGAAGGCACGAAAATTTGAAGGGGGATTATGGAGTGCAATCCTAGACAAAGTCAACATGTTAAAGTTACCCACCTATGTTGATGTGTTGGAGAAGGCTGTCATAGCAGAGGGAAACCTTGCTACTCAGGGTCGAATTTCGGAATGGAAAGGAAAAAGGCAGAATAATCAATCATCAAGGGGGTCAACTGCTCCCCCTAGCAAGAAACAAAATTCAGGGACTTCAAATACCTCTACCCCTAGTCAGGATTCAATTCTTGTGTTGTTTAGAATGTGGAAAGAAACATCGTAGAACGTGTTATCGGAAGTCTGGAGCCTGTTTTAGGTGTGGTAAAACGGGTCATTTGATAAGGGATTGCCCTCAGAGGAACCAACAAAATGCCAATAGGGCTGCTACCAGTTCAGCGGGGTCTACACCAACTTCCAACACCAAGTCAGTTGGCAAACCTGCTAACAACAAAGACACTACGAGACAAGGCAGAGTATTTGCATTGGTTCCGGGGGATGTGTAGAACGCGGCAACAGTGGTGTCAGGTACATTTATTGTTCATGGTCACTCTACTCATGTATTGTTTGATTCTGGCTCTACCCATTCCTTTGTGTCAAAATTATTTGCGCAAAATTAGATAAGCCTAAGGAAAACTTGTCTTATATGTTATGTGTGTCTTCACCTTTGGGAGACTCTATGATCTGTGCTTCTGTATATCTTTCTTGTGAACTCCAACTTGGGGATATTCGGGTATATGCCAATCTGTTACCTCTCGACATGACTTATTTTAATGTTATTCTGGGAATGGACTGGTTGAGTGAATATGGTGCAACTATAGACTGCTTGACTTAGCAAATTAGTTTTCACCCTCCGGGACAATCAAAGTCTACTTTTCAGGGACAGGGAGTGACTTCTCCACCTTATTTTATTTCTGCAACGAGGGCTTGTAAATTAATTCAGAAAGGGTGCCAGGGGTATTTATGCAGTGTTTTGGAAGAGCAAGTGATGAATGGAAATACTGATATGATACCAGTTGTCTGTGAATTTCCGGATGGTTTTTCGGAAGAATTACCGGGAGAGTTAATAGATCGTGAAATCGAGTTTACAATTGAAGTGACACCGGGAACCCAACCTATTTCTAAGACTCCGTATAGAATGTCACCAGTGGAAATGAAGGAATTAAAGATTCAACTGCAAGATTTACTTGATAAGGGGTTCATTCGCCCGAGTGTGTCGCCCTGGGGTGCACCAGTTCTGTTTGTGAAAAAGAAGAATGGAACACTTCGATTATGTATAGACTACAGGGAGCTTAATAAAGTGACAATCAAGAATAAGTACCCATTACCGCGAATCGATGATTTATTGACCAGTTACAAGGGGCACAGGTTTTTTCTAAAATTGATCTACGGTCTGGATACCATCAATTGAAGGTTAAAGCTGAGGATGTTGAGAAGACAGCTTTTCGAACTCAATACGGTCACTATGAATTTCTGGTTATGCCTTTGGAGTGACCAACACGCCAGCAACATTTATGGATTTGATGAACCGTGTCTTTAAGCCTTACTTGGATGTGTTTGTGGTGGTCTTCATTGATGATATTCTCATTTATTCGAAGAATGCAGAAACTCACGAGAATCATCTTCGCTTAATTCTTCAAACACTCCGAGAAAAGAAGTTGTATGCAAAACTGAAGAAATGTGAATTCTGGCTACATGAGGTAGCATTTCTGGGGCATGTAATAACAAAGGAAGGAGTCTCTGTAGACCCACACAAAATTAAAGCGATCGTGAATTGGCCAACTCCTACCAATGCAATTGAGGTGCGTAGTTTTATGGGATTAGCCAGAAATTACAGGAGGTTTGTTCAAGATTTCTCCAAAATCGATGTGCCGCTTACACAACTGACTCGAAAGGGAGTTGCATTTGAATGGTCAGAAGAGCGGGAATCTGCTTTCCAGGAATTGAAAACAAAGTTAACTACAGCTCCGGTTCTTGCTTTACCATCTGGTACAGAGGGATTCGTGATTTACAGTGATGCTTCCCATAAAGGATTAGGAAGTGTGCTTACGCGAAGTTGAAGGGTTATCGCTTATGCTTCACGCCAGCTTAAACCCCATGAAAAGAACTACCCCACACATGATCTTGAACTAGCAGCGGTAGTTTTTGCTTTGAAAATATGGCGGCATTTTCTGTCACACCCCACTTTTTATTACTCGAAAACATTACCAAAGCCTGTAAATTTAGGTCCATATATATATATATATATATTTTATATATACATTTACAAATGTCTATTACACTTGAGTAATAGAATCACAAAAATACATGTTCTCCCTCTCTCAATAAATGCAACAACAATAATACATGCCAAGCTTCTGCCGCGAAGCTACAAATAAATAATTACAAATACAACTCCACTACCTTTACATCTACTAAGAAAGCTATACAAATGAACTGAAGAACTCCATAAATCTTCAATCAAATAACCCAAACTTTCTTCCTGTAAAAAGATTAAACAACGACGGGGTGAGCACTAATGCCCAGTAGGAATCTCATAGTTCTAAATCAATAACGAACACACAGATAGAAATGATCATGCATGCGGGGTGATACAATATAGTAGGGTGACATTTCATAATCTCAAAATATCATAAGTAAGGTATCTTTTTCTCAAAAACAATTTAAACACTTGTAGGAAAAACCTTCAGCCATAAAAATCATCCCTTAACTTTAGAAAATCATAGATCCTTGTGAAACAACCATATTTAAGAAACAACATCATTTAAATGTTATTAACCAATTTCCCAAACATTTCTCAACTAATTTTCCATTGTTAATACTCTTCTTTTCCTTCCATTCTTCTTTTCTACTCTTCACTTTTAACTTAAAACCCCAAAATTTCAAGTTCCATTTCCTTTTTGACTCGCCAACAATTCTTCTATACGCATTTCACCCCGTTAATTTCACCCGCAAAGTTTCATTTCAAGATAACACAATGTTAATAAACTCTTCCAAGCCAATCCTTTATTTAATTATAGAACAACTCTCACAATTTACTTTTATTAACACAACTACTTCATTAAGTTTACCATCATAATCTATAATCCTCAAATCTATTTTTAGTTCCCATTATTCACAAATAATGCCCATGCACTTTTCCTCTTTAAACCAAATTATACATCAATATGAAATTTCACCAATTCATCACAAGCAACAAATAACATCATCAACTCAACATACCTCTCAACACATAGCTCAACACAATCCACCTTTTGCTGACTCACTACGGCGGGAGTGAACTCCCAAAAACCATTTTCATAAAAGCCATTTTCTTTCAAAACCATTTTCGAAAACCAACCATTCTTTTAAAATAAATTTCCAAGTTTTGTAGAGTATTCTCACAAAGTATGTACATAGTTATGCTTTTTCCTCAACACAAAAGTAAATGTAAATGCAATGCTATGCCAAGATAAATCAATGAGGAAAAACATCCGTTCCAATGCATTATTTCAAAATCACCATGTTCTCAATGTCATCATGTGATTCAATTTCAATTGTTCAAAACTTAACAATTTATTTCAAGGGAGGTAAATACGTCTCTGGTAATCCCTAGGCCGGTGTCTGCAAGTAGACTATACAAGTACTACCAAATTGTCATTTTTACCAATCGCAACTGGAAAAATCAACAATCACCTATCCGCGCGGACTTTTCGGTCTTTCACCCCGGACCCGCAGGCCAACTTATTCAAATTGTCATTTTTACCAATCGCAACTGAAAAAAATCAACAATCAACTATCCGCGCGGACTTTTCGGTCTTTCACCTCGGACCCGCAGGCCAACTTAATTCTACACCACCTGTCAAGACTTACCATCATTATTTACCCCAAAACCATTTCATGAAAACATTTCTCATACAAATCATTTTCTGTCATGAATGCAAATCTCTTCGATTTAGAAACACCATGCACAATAATAAATGAAATGATATGTAAATGCAACAATTTCCATGGTTCATAACATTCCTTATGAAGTCAACCATATGCACATGAAGTTTTCAAAACAATTTCTCCAACTCAATATATTTGAAAGATTACCATTCTTGCAAAACACATTAAGGAATTACACCCATTCATCTTTCATTCCAAGAAAGAAAAGAGTTTTATGAACATTTTCATGTTCCCCAAAAATCTCCAAGTTTCTAGTGTTTTCACCAAAAACCAAACATTTCCCATCCTCATAAAGAAACCCCATTAAATCATCCACTTGAGTTTTAAAATAACTAAGCCAATCCACTAGGAATTTAATAAAATAATTGAGATTAAGCCCATTTTGGAAACTCTACATTTTATATCACAAAAACCAAAATCAACATAGTCAATACAATTCTACATAATCACCACAATTCAACATATCTTAACTCAACACCACTAATTATAATTCAAAGTGTACTCCCAAATTTTCATTTCATCATTTCATTCCAAGGTTCATGTTATCCATATCATTAACTAATCCTTTTTCCCAAGTTTCATTTCATATCATAGCATAATTTACAATATCCATAAATAAGGTTCAATCGCTAATTTTTAACATGATTTTCAAACATTTCCAAAATTCAATTAAACTTGTATATATACAATTCCATACCTCAATTTCATGATTCTACTTTCAATTTGGGCAAACTCATTGTTTATCATCATAAATCAACCTAGGGTTTCAAGAAAAATCTAGAAATTTCAAGAAAAATACAAATTTCTTAACCCATTACTTTTTGTTCCAATCTTTCCATTTATTATACACCCTAGGTCCATAATCCATAAACCATAATCTAAACCCCATAATAGAACCCCAACATTTCAAATCCGAAATCCCCTAAAATTCCATAATATAACTCTATATGCTCAAAATGTAGATTTTGCATTTATATACTCCAAAATACCACAAATCTATCTATTAATGTAAGCATTGAAGGAGAACTAGGACCCCTACCTCAAGATTGGAAGCTAAGAGTGAAGACCCATCTTCAAACTTCAATGAAATTCCAAATTACTCGGTCAAAATCTTGATCCTTGCTTGTTCTTCAACCTTGATGCAAGATCCATGGTGGATTTGTTGGTAAAAAATGGATGAAAACAAAGTTTTGGGGGCTAGGTTTTCGGACATGGAGGAGGGGAGAGGAAGAGGGGAAAAGAAAATGCAAGAAATGAGCTCAAAATCACGTTTTTGAGCTGCTGTCCCGCTATTCCCGCTCGAGCGTCAATATTCCCGCTCGAGCGGATCTGCTCCCAGCACAGATGTCAAAACTTCGAACAGGTATAACTTTTTCATACGGACTCCGTTTTAGGTCGTTCTTGTGTCCAAATTGAAGCCCCGGAAATAAGCTTTCCAATGGTTCTAACCTCACATCCAAATTCAAAGTATGGAAGGAGAAAAGGGCAAAAGAGTGACGGCTGGTCAAAAACTCAAACTCCAAACTTGGGGCTTTTTATTTAATCTTATCCAAATACCTTGTTAAGACTTCAATTAAGGTTCCAAACATCACCCAAGGGTCCTCAATTATAATATTTAAAGTCCACTCGTCAACCCATCAATATCAAGAGTCCAACAACCGTACAAGTTTTAAGGTGACGGGCACCACTTTTCATCAATCCAAAGTGAATCAAGATCCGAGTCATTACACCCTTCCACCTTAAGAAATTTCGTCCTCGAAATTGCATCCGTTCTAATGAAAATAACAACCTTATGCTCACCAATTCTTAACAACCCCTAGTTCACAACAAAGCATGTGAGCACCCATACATATCCACCAAACCTTAACAATTTTCAATTACACCTCGCTTCAATTCTAAACCCAAAATACCAAGCGTTATATTTTCTGTATGGCACTATTTGCAAAGTTTTTACCGATCACAAAAGTCCCAAGTACCTTTTTACTCAGAAAGAATTGAATATGCGGCAACGACGGTGGTTAGAGCTGATTAAAGACTATGATTTACAGATCCATTACCATCCTGGTAAAGCCAATACGGTTGCAGATGCACTTAGTCAGAAAAATATGGGGGATTTGGCAAACCTATTTACCGAGCAAAAGGAGTTGGTAATCGAACTGGATAAAATGAATGTGGATCTTATAGTACGTGAACAGGAGGCCGTAATAGCAGCAGTGATGGCCCAACTGACCTTACTTGAGGAGATTAAGTTACATCAAATGGAAGACGAAACTTTAAGGAAGATATACGATGAATTAGAAACGAAACCAAAACTGGGGTTCAGCTTAGTGGATTCGGTGTTCAAATCTGAAAACCGAATATGTGTCCTCAATGTGTTGGAACTTAGACGGAAACTGATGGAAGAAGCACATGCCTCAAGATTTTCAATGCATCCGGGAAGTACTAAAATGTACCGGGATTTGAAACAAAATTTTTGGTGGCCAAGTATGAAGAAGGAGATCGCAGAGTTCGTCTCTAAATGTTTGCACTGTCAGCAAGTAAAAGCAGAGCATCAGAGACCAGCAGGGTTGTTGCAACCCCTTCCAATCTCGAAATGGAAGTGGGAACATCTTCCCATGGACTTCGTAGTGGGCTTACCACGGACTCCTCGGGGTATGAATTCTATATGGGTCATTGTGGACCGATTGACTAAGTCCACTCATTTTCTACCTGTGAAGACTCAATATAATGCAGATAAACTTGCTCTGATCTATGTGAATGAAATTGTGAAACTTCATGGTGTTCCGGTCTCAATTGTGTCGGACAGGGATCCAAAATTTGTTTCGAGATTCTGGCAAAGTCTGCAGGAAGCAATGGGTACGAAATTAAAATTTAGTATAGCTTTCCATCCTCAAACTGACGGTCAATCCGAGAGAACGATACAGACATTAGAGGATATGCTCTGAATGTGTGTGTTGGATTTTCAGAAAAGTTGGGAAACCCATCTACCGTTAGTAGAGTTCGCTTATAATAATAGTTACCATTCGAGTATTGAAATGGCACCTTATGAGGCTCTTTATGGAAAACCATGTCGTTCCCCCCGTGTGTTGGGCTGAGATCGGAGATAGATCATTGCTAGGGCCCAAAATTGTTCAATTGACAACGAAAAAGGTTAAAATTATTTGAGAAAGATTGAAAACTGCTCAAAGGAGGTAGAAGAATTATGCGGATAACCGACGAAGGAATTTGGAATTTGAAGTGGATAGCTATGTGTTTGTAAAAGTCACTCCAATAAAAGGACATCCGAGATTCGGTCAAAGGGGTAAGTTAACGCCCGATACGTTGGTCCCTTCCAAATTTTGGAGAAAGTGGGTCCGGTAGCTTACCGGGTTGCCCTCCCGCCAAGTATGAGTCAAGTACATAACGTGTTCCATGTTTCTATGCTTCGAGGATATCTTCCGGATCCGTCTCATGTGATAGATTACCACCACATTGTGTTAGACGACAAGTTAACTTATGAAGAAAAGCCAATTTGAATTCTGGACCGACAAGTGAAACAGCTACGAAATCGAGAAATTTCGATGGTAAAAGTTGAATGGCAAGAGCATTACGGAACCGAAGCAACGTAGAAAAAGAAGAGGACATGCAACATCAATATCCGCATCTGTTTCTATCTTGAGGTAAAACAAGTTTGAAGGACCAAACTTATTTAAGGGGGGGAGAGTGTAATAACACGACCCGCGTATGTGTTTCTGGCAAATTTTAGTCCCTTACTCTGTGCATTTAAATGCTTAATGTGAAATTTCATGAGAAATTAAGTTTAAGTATATGGATCTTATGGGTTGAGATCTATATCTGTTTGGTAAGGAAAGTATTTGTCACAAATAGAATGTTTGAATCAGAAATTAAGGGTCTTAGAGGCTTGATAATCCGAAATTGATTTTACATTTGAAATCAGCATAATTTTTAAGTAATAATAAGCATTTTTGTAAAATTTTGATTTGGTATGATTAAACTGATTGATTTTTGTCCTTACTCATCCTTATATAAATATCTATACTCTTTTAACATTTGACTTGGAGCCATTAGAAGGAAATTTCCTGAGAGAGAGAAATTAGGAGAGAAAAAGGGTTGAGAGGAAGTTCTTCAAGAAGAGGATTGAGAAACCTTGTGAGAGTTGTAAAATTTGGACTCAAGGTATGTGTTCTTTACTTTTGTTAAGCCTCTTGGTAATCGATTGAGGAATTCTCTAGCTATATTAAAGTTGATATTGTAATTGAAATCAAGGGTGTGTATATGTTCTTGGTTACTTGTATTTGTAGTTGTGTTGGTAACCTTAAGCTTGTGGTAGGGAACCTTACCTTTCTCTCTTGATCTTACATGTTGTGGGAGTTCATCTCCATGTTTAAATGGATACATAGGTATGTACATCTATATGATTGGACCAAACATAATTGAAACCATAAAGGGATTGAGTTATGTTGTGAACTTTAAGAATTAAAAATCTAAATCATAGTTAGATTGATGTGTGTGTTTGAGGATCCCATTAACATGTTTCTAGACCATGTTTTAGCAATTAAGAAAGCTATGTTGAGCCTTGTAAATGTTCACCAAAATGTGGGATTTTGTGTGAATTTTCGGACTGTTCTGGACAGAATCGCCGCATGTGCGGGAGTCATGGCCGCACGTGCGAGAACCCAGCCGCACGTGCAGGAGTCATGGCCGCACGTGCGGGAAATGAGAGATTTTGGACCTTTGGCTACTGTCTAAAAAGCACATGCGGAGCATCACTACCGCACATGCGGGAACACTTGCCGCACGTGCGGGGCTCACAGCCGCACGTGCGGCCCACGCTGGAAAATACGGGTTGCTCCGTTTTACGTGCTTGATCCTCTAATATTGTTGAAATCTGTATTTGGTGCATTTTTTATATTGATAAATTCATTCAAGCAAAGCGAGTCCGAAAATGGGTTAACAAGGAAAAGAATTAATTTGTGAGTTATGAATGTGTGCAGGACACACTCCCGGAGGAACTAGCACGCCGTCACAATACTGTGAGTAGTAGTACTATCGTAGTACGCTTTATTTATAGCTAATGATTACCATTAGCATTCGGTTATCGCATGTCAATTATGTAACTTATATGAATGAGTAAAAGGATGTGAATGAATGATGGAAAGGATAGAAATAACTTCATATGATTCTGGAATTCTGTAAGACTCTGAAAGTAGTCTGCTCTGATGATATCTGGGCCCATGGCCAATCTGTAAGCTCTGTTAGGCCTATGGCCATTCGGTATAATCTGTTATGGTATGGAACAAAGTGCTGTACGGAACTAAGTGCTGTACGGAACTAAGTGCTACAGTTTGTGTCACCTCTAGAATCCGTGCGAGACACCTCTTGAGTTCATACATGCAAGACTGGGCTTAATGTCACTCTGTTTAAGGGCTTAATGTCACTCTGTTCAAGGGCTTAAAGCCATTCTGTTTAAAAAAAAAAAAAACTGAGCCTAAGGTCGTTCTGAAATTGGTACGGAATCAGATTAACCACATGATCTCTGCATTTACATACGCATGGATATGTATTATCATTTAACTTGAGCATCTACTTGTTTAAGTACTACTACTCACTGAGCCTGGCTCACTCTGTGTTATGTCTGCTTCTGTAGGTAACCAACCAGGAGGTCAGTCTTAACCCACGATGCCCATTCTCTTTTGTCAACCTTTGTATGTCCAGGCACTAGAGGAAGCCGCTTATTTTTGTGAAGTTTTGTTAAGATGTTGGCTTGTACTTTAATTTTCTGTCTAAGGTTAAATGTATATAACTTCCTAACCTCCAATGTTTTTTGTTATACGCCCAATCACAGGGCTGGGTTTGTATATGTGTATGTATACAACCAATGCTCAGGTGCATGTTTCTGTATATTATTTACCTGTTATGATGTTTGTGATCCTGGCATAGTAGTGGTAGCTCAATGGAAATTGTTTTCTATTATTTTATGGTATTTAATGCTTCTGTTCAGGCCCCGTAGGTTATGTATATCAGGTTAAATGTCCGTTTCTGAATAGGTCATGCCCAAACTTTTAGGGGCGAGTTTGGGGGTGACATAAAGCCCAGTAAGCCCATTAACTTTGAGAAGTCAATGCTGGCCTAGGACTAATAGCATTCAAACATTTGTCAAGTAGGGAATTAACTACGTGAGCAAACAAAGATCCTACAAAATTGTTGCACCCACACATCAGCCATTTAATGAGGCCACTATAGCATTAAATGTAGCAAGGCCCCTTATGCCGGAGTATGTAGAATCACCATGAACAATGTTAACTCGGCCATAGACTTTCGGCCAACAAGACAACTTAGAATGGATAAGGAAATGATGAGCAAAAGATATACAGAAGCATTGGAGATACGTTAAAGGTCAAGTTTTGTCCCCTTTACTCCTCTCTCTCTCTCTCAAAAATCAATCTACCCTAACCTAACTTGATTGTCGGAGCGTTCGTCGAGGGACGATCTCCCCCTTTGGACCTTTTCGCAAGCACCCTTCACGGACATCAAGGTCAACAGACTCGTTGGAAGCGTGGATCAGTTTGATTTATCCTCCATTGAAGTTATTGCATCATCAATATGTTTGTATTATATTATTAGTTGTAGGATTAAAATATTCATTTTTTTTGTTAGACAAAATGCTCATCTAATTCGAATAACAAAAATTATGATCGAGTGTTTGGTATAGATTAAATAAATGGTTTATAGCTTATTATAATTTGGAAATTCGTATTAAATCGTTTAGTACAATTTTTACTTACAACTTATTAGACATAAATAATATTATGTTATTTGGTGTAGCTTATGTTATAATTCGTTTAATCAAACAAATCGGAAAAATATAATATTGGCAGATTAAATGTTTTTTTTAGAGGGAAGCTCTGTTAGCTCTATTAAAACAAAATGTGAAGTGTAGATAGTAAAATGTGCAGTGTAGTATCATCAATTTTTAAAATTTTTGTTGGTTTTTAAAATTTTTGTTGGAAAATGGAGAAGTGGTGATGAATAAAATTGAGGATAATTTATATTTCTGGCCATTACATCAAAATTCACTGTCTTCTCTATTTTCAATTATGGTAGTTAAACATCTATACTTTAAATACTAGATTCGGTTTGTTTTTGAGTTTTCAAAAATCAATTTTATGATTAATCAATAATTCATATTTTTATATTTTTAAATTTTTTTAATGAATTTTTAATTTTGAGATTCACTTAATCTTAATATACTTATAAAATAAAAAAATTGTTCAAAAATCTTTAAAAAATTTATTGAATACAACAAAATATGAAATTATATTATTGAATTTTTGTATTTTGTATTTTTTACATTTAGTGAAATTTTTCAAAAATATTATACTTTTTAAACATATTTAGATTAGATGTATTTAAAAAATAAAAAAATTAAGTAAAATATTAAAAAAATCATTAAAAACAAAAAATTTAATCTTTAAAAAATGGATTTAATTTTTTAAAATCAAACATGGTGAATGTTTCTCCTGCTCCTCATTTTTCCCCTCCTCTCCTAGTCCCCACACCACCTCATCCTCCTCTCATCCTTTTCCTTCTTACCCAAATCTGAAGGGTTTTCAGAGGTGGTGCTGCCCCCAGCCCCTCTGTGATTTGTCATTTTGGTTTAATAATGCTACCAATACTGAATTTTTTATTAAAACGGTTTATTAAATATTTATATAAATGTGGGTTCCACATGAACGTGGTTCTACCTAATTTGGTAGATTTTCAAATAATTTTCTTGGTTGGTATGTGAGAGGGTAATTTATATGGTTAAATTGGGCCGAGCTGGGCAATGGGCCATTAATGGGCCATAGTAAGAGAGGCAGAGTGAAAGGGGCCTTTGGAGTTAGTCCGGTCTCAAAGCCCAGAAGTTAGTCCGGTCCGAGGAAGGCTTAAAGTTAGTCCGGTCTAAGGATACTTTAAAGTTAGGCCGGTCTAAAGATGCTTTTTATTTAGTCCGGTCGTTGAGTTAGCCCGGTCATGGCGTATTGTGGTTAGCTCGGTCGAACCACACCATGGTTTGTACATGAGAAGCCGAGATAAAGGGTAGTGAAAGGAAGAACCGAACTAAAGATAGTTTGGCTTACTCTGCGGCTTAACATAGTCGTACTTATTTCGGTCATATTGAAATCCGGCCATGGAAAAACCATCTCACTTGGTTTAAGCAGTGAGGGGGGTGTTGAAGGATAAGCATTATCTTTCCGGAATATGACTCCTAGGAGGACTCTTCGTGGAGGAGTAAGAGTCCTACTAGGATTGTGCCACACGGAACCTATAAAAGCTCACAAACATCACCTATGGAGAGGTAACACAACTTTGATTCCCGAATACACAGAGCTTTTGTCTATTTGTCTAGTTTGCTGACTTAGGCATCGGAGAGGTTTCCGACACACACCCGCCGGCTAGCTCACGTTTGTGTTTTCAGGGAATAAAGCGACGACGTACGGAGGAGCGCAGACTTGATCAACAGGATTATACGAGAAGGTTTATTTCTTTCCCGTACAGTATGCTAACATTTTTCTTTTGGTTTTGTAATTTGGCAATTTCCTCTTCCCCTACTACCCCAACTTTGAACCAGATTTAGTTTCAATCTTGCATTTTGGGTGAAGAAAAAACATGGGCTTTGGTTTATGTGAGCTGATAGCGCAATATTTCTGTTCTTGGCATATTGAGAAACAATAATGTTTAAGAGTTCTAATTTGAAAACTCTAATGCAACTCAAATGTGTTGGGTATACCTCCTTATTGGAGTGTAAGACCCGATTAATTTATTAAAAGAATTTTAATTTGGTTTGGTTTGGATATAATACATTTTATATATATTATATCTAATTTGTGGAGACCTAATTCAGTTTGATAACAACTAGGTTTTGATTACAAAACCCAAGACTCAATAATATATATATCAAAATATATATTGTTTAAGTGCTTCGGAAAAATAGGTGAGCGGCAATAGCAAAGTTTTTCGGCAACAGTGCTTGGTGCATAACTCTGGGTTTCAATTGGTGTTATTTGCGGCTCTGGATTTGACTTGGTTAAACAAGAATTGGTGCCTTGGTTTGTTACTTTGCTTTCAAGCGGCTAGTTTGGAGTTCAAGGTTGATTTGGTTCGTTATTTTGGGTCTTCTACAACTTTGGTTTTGAAGATTTTGGTTTATGTATTTAGTGAGATCTTTCCTCTTGTTTATTTGTGATTATTTGGAATTCACCTAAGGGTGGTTTTGTGAGACCGTGTCTCATTTGTAATCGTTTGGAAACTCTTTGGTTGATAATGGAATCGGATTTCAATCCCGTGGACGTACCTCATATTGAGGGAATCACGTAAAAATTCTTGTGTTGCTTTTGATTTAATTTTTCCGCATTAGTTTTTATTCCCATTAATTGATTTACTTGTGGGGAATCACATATTTTCTCTAACAAAATGATGTGGAGTGTACCCATGTAAAGGTGGGACTGATCACACTCCTCTCTCTATCTCTCTCTACTCTCTCTCTCTTCCACCTCACTAGTGCTCAATTTAGAACTCTCAAATTAGAGGTATGTAGAAATTACTTCAAATTGCTCATACTGTTAAAACCCTTTTAAAAATAACCAAATCTGAACCAAATTTTTAGTTTTAATCTTGTATTTTGAGTCAAGAAAAAACATGGGGAAGAAGCAGCAGAAGAAAAAAGAAAAAGAAAAAGGACAGAATGGGTGGGGCCGATGGTGGAAGGAGGAGGAGCGGAAGAAGAAGGGCGACCACATATGGCTTAGGCAGTGGTGATGGTAAGGGTGTCGTGCCGCTGCCATTCTCTCTCTCTCTCTCTCTTCTCTCTCTCTCTCTCTCTCTCTAACTCTCACTCAAAATTTTTTTTTTTTTTTTGGGATAATTTAATCAAATCCTTTCCATTCGACTATTGTTTGGTGAAAAGGACCGCTTAATTTATTTTGCTTCATAAACTCCCTAAGTATAAGGTGCATAATTAAGTAAGGATAAAATAAATTATCTACTTCTTTTTTTTTTCTTGGATAATATTATTAGAGTAACATGTTAGTGTGAATCAGAGTAATATGTTACTGTCAAGCAGAGTAATATATTACTATTTACATCAATTTCGATGATAGTAAATTTTTTTTAAGAATTTTATAGTCGACATGAATCTTATTTGATAGATCTTAATGAGAGGATTCTTAAAATACTAATTTTATTAAAAATTAACATTTAAATTAAAAGTTATATTATTTTAAAATTTAATATTTTAGTAATGGTGATATGTGTTGAAATTTTCAAGTAAAATTTTTTAGGCTTATCCTTAATACATTAAAATTTTATTATGAAAAAATTTTGACCATTTTTTTTTTATAGATATGACCCCCCCCTCTCTCTCTCCCTATTCGGTGCATTATTTGAAATCAAGATCCTCTTTTTCATTTCTCTCCTTAACTTTCTACTTGTTAGGTTATTGGACTCATTTTTTGGTCTAATTTCGATGATTCGAACCGTTCACATTTTAAGATTTGTTGAGTATATCATACTTGTAAAAAATCAAATTAATCGGATATCAGAAAATACATTTTCGGATCATTGAACTACAAACCATTTTTTCAAAAATTTAATAAAAAGTTTTCCGAACACATGCTTTCTGATATCCGATTAACTTGATTTTATACAGGTATGATATACTTAACAAATCTTAAAACATGAACGGTTCGGATTATTAAAATTGGATCTAAAAGTAGCCCAATAACCAAAGGCGAGGCTATGTGTAATTCAGTGGTATCAATTGACACCACTAAACTTTCAAATTTTGTTTAAATATATATGAAATTTTGTTTAATAGTTTTGAATTTTAACAAAATGACCTCAGTGTTTGGAGCTATTCATTGTTTAGTGGTGTCAATTTTAACAAAATGAACCTGATGAATCTAGATAAATATCACATATATCATATATATTTGGAGCTATTCATTGTTTAGTGGTGTCAATTTTAACTCGGTGTTCGTTCATTCATTTGCTGCATCAACGCTTCATTCTCTAACAACCATTGTTGCATTGCCATTGATGCATTCTTTCATTTGTTCTCTCTCTCTCTCCCTCTGAATAACCCCACTGAGGGGAATTTCTGGTGTAGACACCCCATTTTTGACCGTCCTCAAGACTTGGACGTCACCGTTGGAATGCTCGGTGATTATCCATGTTTGTATTCGTTCTGAGTTCCCGGAGGTCCCGGCTGCGCGTCGTGCCTCAGGACCTCTCAACCGGCTTGTTCTGTGCTTGGTTTTACACCAAGACTCGTGTGTTTTTGCATTTGAGGGTAGGGGGAGGCTTGTTAGCCATCCCTGAAGCCCACCGGCTGCCCCCACACCACACCGGCACCCCCCACACCACACCGGCACTTTTTTGTGCCGATGACTGTTTTGGCCGGCCGGCATGCACCCTTTGAACCCCTGGGACATGGTGCATGCCAGCTGTGCCAGCTGGAATGCACCATCACACTCCCCCGTGCACAGGTGTGACCATTTTGCACCCTTTGCACCCTTGAACCCCCTAAGCTTCTAGAAGCTTGACCCTTTGGCCAAAGCTTCTTGGAGAAGCTTGGCCAGCTGTCTTGGCTTCTCCAAGAAGCCAAGACCCCTTTGCACCCTTGAACCCTTTTTCTTTTGCTTAGCCACTAAGTCTTAGGCTTGCCTTGGCCTATATAAGCAACCATTCTCTCCATTTGTTGGAGGTTAGCCATTTCCAACACAAAACCAGAGCTTATATCTATATATCTCTGATATATATCTATCTATATCTATATCTTCCCTTCCCTCATCCATTGTATGTGTTTCTTGACCTAAATAGTGTGTTTTACCTTACTTTTGCACCATTACACACACTATTACACCTAGCTCCGAGATTGAGGGACTTGGAGGGTTGTTTGTTGTGATTTTGGACTGGTTTTGATCATTAGAGGAGGGCTGCACCACTTGTTCTTCAAGGAGTCTTCAAGGGTAAGCATGTTGCTTTAGTTTCCCCAAACTTGCACTAGCTTTCTACCTGTCTTGCTTTGTGTTTTTGGCTTTGTGTTCAACATAAAAAAGTCTTATATTTTCTTGCTTTAGAACCTTCATTAAGGTCACTTGGGGGTTTGAGCACAAACTCACCCTCCTAGGCCTTGTTTTGGTCTTTTTAGTCCCTTTTCTTGAAGCCTTGTTTAACTTGGTGTTTTTGGTCTTCTCACCACTGAAAACCAGTGGGTTTTCAGTGGTGAGGGAGGTATTTTGGAGTCGTATATAGGGGAGGGACACCCCCCTCCCCTTTGTCCCTCTTTGGTCTTTACTTTGGCTCACATAGTAGCATGCATTTTTAGCCTTATATGCCTTCATTTCAGAGCTTATTTGGGTGTTTTGGATCATATATCATCACTGTTTTTGGTTGGTTTTGTGGTCCTTAGCATGCTTCTTATACTTGCTTTGTAATGCTCTAGTTTGCCTAGAAATGAGCCATGAGTTTAGGCCATGTTTCTTGCATGTATGAGCCTCACTTCATGAAGATATTAGCATCATTTTGCCATGTCTAGAGGCTGAAGGCCACTGATTTTGCCACGTTTGGTATGTTTGACAAAGTTGTTTTGCATTAAGGCTTGTTAGTCTTAAGATGTGAGTTCTTAGCATGCATTTGGTTAGGCTATTTTAGTGATTTGGAATCATCTAATATGCTATCTCAGTCCTTATGCCATGCTTATATGCCTCCATGTATCATCTCTCCCATCTTTTGAAATGTTGGTCTCTTATGCTTTAAAGTGAGCATTGTGCATGCTTGTATGTTTAGAGCATTTGGGCTGCCTTGTTGTTGGGTTTTGGGGCTCATTTCATTTGTTAAAATCTGTTTTTGGTGGTCTAATATATCCCATGAGTGGCCATGTTAATGGTAGCAAGGAGTGCTCCATTTGTGCCTTAACCTTAGGCCCTTTGACTTGCATGTTTGCATAGGTAATTGGTCACCATTTTGGGCATGTTTTGCCACTGTTTTGGGTTGGTTTGAGGGCTGCCCCATTGTGGTCTAGTCCACCATCACATGCTTGCCTCATGTCTATTGCTTAATTGATTCATTAAGTGTTGTAGTATGTTGGTCTTATTGCTTGATTGGTCCATGTTTGCATGACATTTGCATCTTGTATACTCTAGCATTTTGCATGCTTAACATGGTAGTTGCATGACATTTGGTGTGCTTGCATCCTAATTCCCATGTTGCATCATTTGAGCTATGTTGCATACATGCATTTCATGGCTTGGTTTGGGGTTGTCAAACCAAGCATAAGGGTTGAGGGAAGTTCACACTACAAGTGGTGCAACTTGTTTCAACTCTTGGTCCCCAAGGCCCTTGACCAAAACATGATAAGGTCTTGGTTTCATTTGTGTGTTTGCATGCATTTTTACATTAAAATGCAATCTTGGTTCCTTAGGCTATCATGCACCAAGATGCATAATTGATGGCCCAAGAACCAAGGGTCATGCTTCCTTGAGTCCCATACATGATAGGGAGCATTGACCATGCTTACATTTGCTCTAAAATCCATATCATGCACTGTCTGCCTGCTGTTGCTGTCAAACCGTCCTCTGCAGGAATTTTGTGCCGACCGGCAGTATAGAGTGCCGACCGGCACTTTATGGGTAGCCGATAACCTCTCAAGCAGCTGGTGGTCATTTTACACGGCCGGTGGCCATTCCATCCAGCCGGTGGTGTACAACAGCATGCAAGGAAGGTGTTCTGGGACTTTGGCAATTTTTGGAGAGACAGGGCAGTAAGAACAGAGGCAGCAGTGTCATGATGCGGGTTTCCGGGAGAGTCGGATTCGAACATGCATCATTCGCGCATCCCGAGGCAGGGCTGAGGCCCCTCTTTTTTTTTTGTTATATACTGAATTTAATTTGATAATTAGAAATTTCTGTAATAATTAATTTATTCTGTATTTGGACTGTACTATTTGGGACTGTATATTCTTTTGGTCCCTCCGTGTGAGGGCATAATTGTAATAAGTGTGGGTGAGTATGTGTATGTCTTCCAACCCCCATTTCTTTCTTCCCTTTTATTTACCTGCTTATGATGGTTAGATTAGGGCATATTTCAATTAGCATAACAGTATGACAGCATGTTTGCATCATTCATCTGTTTTGCATGCACCGGGCTCGGCGCATCATACAAACTGCATCTGTATTTCAATTCCAAGTTGAATACTTGATAGCTGTTGCATTTCATATGCCATGTTTAGAATAGCCGAGCCTGCTATAGTTGCATCTTTGCATGTGTTGCATTAGGCAATTCTGTGCATCTAGGATCATGCATGGATTTCTAACGAGCTTCTGTTTTGGCTTGGAGTACTCGGTGAGTTTTTATGCTTTAGCATCCTTGCATGCGTGTGAGTGACTGCCATGAAAAGCATGCTTACCATGAGGCTAATTGCTTATGTGATATAACTGCCTTGAATGCCTATGGGTGGAGGTTGAGTTACTTGGAGTGGAACAAATCATTGACTGTTTGTTTTAAGCCCACTAGATAGTGGCAAAACCATTGTTTTCTAAAGCCCACCCGAGGGTGGCAAATCCATGTCTTAGCCTACCTGCGGGTAGCACCATCAAACCATTTTCAAAAACAAACATGAAGTGTTTTGTTCCAATTCAGGCGACCCAGTTTATACTTGTATGCTGTGCGCATCACATAGTAACCTAGGCTAATAATCGGAATAAGAACACACAATGTTTTCAAAATAAGATATCATGGTTAGTAGAGGCCGGTCTTTGACCGGGCGAGCGGGGGTGCTCACGAAGTGACCTTCCCCAATCGTACCCAAGTTCCCGAGCCGAGGCAACTTTGGTGATGACGGACACGTGGCCTTTGGCACCAAGTCAGGGTTTCCTAAATTTCCCATTAAAAAACATTTAGGTGGCGACTCTGTATCTGGCAAAGCAGTCCATGTTTGGCACTTCTTTAAAAAAAAATCTGTTTTCAAAACGATTTGCCGGATTTGGACTCTTTGGTTCAAGATTAAGAACCGTGACATTTTGAGTCCTTCGAACTGTAGTGACCCAATATCGAACCGTAACGGAGGGGACTCGCACTCCTCGCCCGGGACGCGTTCGGGGACGTCTACATCTGGCTACGCCACTGCCAATAACTTAATAGGTAAAAAATGGGAAGTGATTGAGACCCCTTCTAATCACCATCCCCACCACCCCCCACACACACGTGGCGGGTGGTGATTGGAGGAGAAGGAAAAAAAACTGGCCAATAAGAGAGAGAGGGGGTCAAAGGGAGTGCCTCCTTGAGGGGGTCTAACTCATTTTCTAAAAAAAAATATAGACAGATAACAGGATCAGGATCCTCTCATTCATTTCTCTTCTTAAATTTTTTTTTTCTGGACAATTTTTTTTTTTTTCCTTCTCCACGTATCTGTGGGAGGTGGTGGGGATGGTGATTGGAGGGGTGTCAATCACTTCTTCTCTTCTTCTTCTTCTTCTCTTCTTCTTCTTTTTTTTTTTTTTTTTTTTTTTTTTTTTTTTTTTTTTTTTTTTTTTGGGCAGGAAAGCCGCCCTAGAGGGGATCCGAACGCGCAAAATGTTACAAGTAACCAGCAAAATACGCACAAATTGTGCAGAGTATTAGGGCACAAGACAGCAGCATATTCTGGTTGGGATAGAGAGAGGGGAGGGGGGGAGAAAGGGAGATGGCTAGCTCGAAGAAAATAATGAGTAAGTATTTCATACACATACACGAGCATACATTGGAACTCAACGATGATAAGGAGGAGGACTGCATAGGTGATTGCTTTGTGTGCGGAGAATCCATCTCGAATTGGCAATACTATCGTTGCAGTGAGTGCTTTAGAATACGCATCCATCACTATCCCTGCTCTGAAATTCCACTCCAAATCGATCATCACCCCTTTCACCCTCCTCACCGCACCCTTTTGTTTACCAACAAAGTCTATCCAAGCGTCATTTGCGATGCTTGTGGTCGCTATTGTTTGGGAGCTTACAAGTGTGGCGACTGTGATTTTGTCCTCGATATCAAATGCGCTCTGCTAACCAATAACATCCAGCACCACCACCACCACCACCAACCCAATCATTTCCATCCCTTGATATCTTGTAAAATTAAGTACAAGAAATTTTCATATACATGCTGTTACTGCAAGTTGAGAATCGATGGAGATTGGGTGTATCTATGCCTAGAGTGCAAGGGTTTTCTCCACCATTCATGCGCTGAGTTGCCCTGGAAAATCGAGCACCCGTTTCACTCCTTGCACCCTCTCGTCCTCCTCCACTGGCAAGCCTCAGATAGGCAACTGTTCGAGTGCAGCGTCTGTTGTTATGGGGGAAGCGATTTCGCTTACCACTGTCTTGACTGTGGGTTTGTTTTAGACTTTCATTGTGCTGGTTTGAAACCGGAACAATCTCAGACTCAGATTCAAATTCAACAAGTCACCCACTCACGTCGCTTGGCTTTCTGCAAAAATTTCGAAAAGTTCCCTTTTCGCTGCTGCCATGCATGCCGACTCCCCTTGTCCGATTCCATCTATTTTTTCCCTGAATGCCGTGTCCTGCTTCACAAATCGTGTGCTGATTTGCCTCCAGAAATCAATCACCTCCTTCACCCAAACCACACTCTCACCCTCCACAACAATCACCTCCTTCACCCTAACCACACTCTCACCCTCCGCAACAATCGTCCTAGTCCCATTTTACGTTCATGCGAATATCAATGTTGGGCATGTTTAAGCTATCTTGATGGTGTTTTCTATGAATGTTCCGATTGCAAATGGTATATGGACGTTAGATGTGCTTTCTTGTCAAACATCGTTATGAGGTCTAAAATTCACCGCCACCCTCTTGCTTTGGTCTGTGGGGATATTCCAGTACATTGCTATACTTGCAGCAAGATCTGCCACTCGAGTATCCCTTTCTTCCGTTGTGTGTGGTGCGATGTCAATCAACATGTCCATTGTATTTCAGCATTACCGCCCACCCTCAAATACAATAATCATGTCCATCCTCTTACCCTCACCTATCGGCCAATTAAAGACTGTCCGTATGAAGATGATAATGCAGAGTTTTACTGTGATGCTTGCGAACAAAAAAGGGATCTAGCGCTACCAACTTATTATTGTAAGGATGGATGCCAATTCGTTGCTCATCCTCATTGCATGGTATCTGAGGTACCTCTGCATATTAAAATTGTAATCAATATATGTCTGCAGTTTTCTTTTCATTTACAACCGGGATTCCCTTGATCTTATTTATATTTTAGCTATTGGAATTCAAGTCATATATATGTAAAATCGATATAAAACATATCAAAAGGTAGGACTATTGTAAATGATCATCACACATTAATAGGCTGCAATCCTCAGTAAGAGAAGCTGCCATCCAATTTACCACAGTCTGAGCTCCATCCACACTTTTAGTTCTGATTGAATGGTGGTAAGGTAAAGACCAAATTGCAACAAAAGTGAAAGTGTAAGGACATCTAAAAAAAGAACCATCAACAATGTAGAGAAGTAATTCTATTTTAATAATTTAATCTCATTTTTCACTATTTGCTCTTTTTTATTCCGTTATTCTGACCTTACTTTGTCTTGATAATTAGATCATACATATTCTAGAAGAAGAGTGGTCAAAGCATGGAAAAGTTGAGGTAAAAATTGCTTTTGTTGATATTGCCCTTAAAACTGTTCTATCTACAAATTTCTTAGTTCTACTTGAGCCTTCTAGTGAAAGTGGCTACGTTCTTCAGGCTCTTATTCTTCTTCATTTTCTTTTTGTTTGTGTCCCCATTTTTCTTTTCTTTTATTTTCTTTGAAGTTGTGCTTCTGCCATTGCTTAACTCATTCAAAAAGTCAACATCTTGATTTTGTGTTTTCTGTAATTTTCAGGAACTACATGCACTACCATTGAAAGGATTTTTATATTCATTTACAGAGGATGAGAACAAAGAAGTGCAAGATCTTTTCGAAGCCTACAAAAGGAGTGTTCAAGGAGAAAAAGGCAAGATCTTGCTATGTTTATACGAGGACGAGGATGAGGATGAGGATGAGGGCAACAAAATAGATATGATCAAGGTCTTGATGAAAAAGTTTGTTTCTGAAGTTGAAGTCACATTGCCTTGGGAAAATTGGGATTCCGCATCAAAGGTTATTGAGGATGGAAACTACATGATTTTGGAGAATCGTGTGTCCATCCTAGAAGCCTTGCTTTCCAAATACGGGGACTTCAGTAAGAGTTCAAGACTTGGTACAAAGGCAATGATGTTATTCACAATGATAGTATGTGAAGCTGTACACAACATGTGCAGCACCAAGATCGGGGACATAATCACAAGTCACACTACAACAAAAACATACTTTAGTGGCACTACACTAGTGGCATATTTTTAGAAAATGCCACAAAAAATGATATTTAGTGGCACGTTTTTGAAAAATGCCACAAAACGACAAACATAAAAGGCTCTAGTGACATTTCAATGAACAAGTGTCACAAAACTACAACAAAAACATACTTTAGTGGCACTACACTAGTGGCATATTTTTAGAAAATGCCACAAAAAATGATATTTAGTGGTACGTTTTTGAAAAATGCCACAAAACGACAAACATAAAAGGCTCTAGTGACATTTCAATGAACAAGTGTCACAACACTACAACAAAAACATACTTTAGTGGTACTACACTAGTGGCATATTTTTAGAAAATGCCACAAAAATGATATTTAGTGGCACGTTTTTGAAAAATGCCACAAAACGACAAACATAAAAGGCACTAGTGACATTTCAATGAACAAGTGTCACAACACTACAACAAAAACATATTTTAGTGACACTATACTAGTGGCATGTTCTTAAAAAATGTCACAAAAAGAATATTTTGTGGCATTTTTTAGAAAAATGTCATAGAGCCACAAACATACAAGGCTCTAGTGGCATTTCAATTAAAAAAAAGTGTCATTTCACTACAACAAAAATGTCGACAAAAGTTAAGCTTTTTAGCAACTAAAAAATAATTAGTAGCCAAAAGTTTAGAATTGGCGACTAAAAAATATTTTTATTCGCCAAAAGTGATCTTTTTTTATTTTGGTAGTAAATAGTTTATTTTACATAAATTATGTTCAATAAAATAATTATGTTTATACATATTAATATAGATGTATGTACTATATAAATAATATATGTTGCATATATAATCATGTGGTGCTATAGAGGTGTAGTGGGAAGAGTGTGGTATATAAGATTATGGTGCGGGAGGTTGGCGGTTCGAGTCTCCGCAAGAGCGGATCAAATTGTGTCACTAACTCTTGATGGTGTAATGACACTTATAAGTATTACTAACTCTTTTTTTAATGGCACTTGATAGTGCCACAAATAATATCTACCATGACATTAAAATGTCATTGAAAGTTTTTAGCCATGATGGTGCAGTGACACTTGCAAGTATCTACCGTGGCACCGATAGAAGTGGCACTTGTTCAAAATGCCACAAGACCAAAAAATGGCATTAAAAGAATAGTTTTGTGACACTTTCAAATGTCACTAAACTAAGAAAATGTTATAGTGTCAAATTTTGATCTGGCTTGACTCCTTCGCTCTTGCTCAATATGCAGGCTTTGAAATTTAGTTTGTCATTGCTCGTTTGACAGAACTGGTGTGTACTCACTTTGGTCTCCAAGCTAATGATGACATTCCTGTAGACCTTGAGCTTGCCAAAATGGGTGTCCCGATTGCAACACAACTTGCAGTCGTAGATTCTAAAGAGCTCACCAATATTGAACAAGATGGAGAAACTGATGATGATCTCTGGAAGAAGGTATCTTGGCAGCTAACCATTATGAAACTAGATGAAGCCATTGAAGATCTTGAAAAGAAGAAACAGGCACTTTTGAAGATGCAGGAGGTTAGTTGCTTAAGAAATGAGTGCGTGATTGATGATCTAGAACTAGAGAGACATATGGCAATGGCAGGCACAGGCCTATTGTGAAAGGGTCTACTACTACTAGCGACTACCATTGTTGCAGCAGGTTTGTGCTCCTTGGCTCTTGCGTTGATTTGATTGTATGTCATTTCATAGGAATCGTTATATACACATAACCAACCACATAAAATAGAGGTGGAATATCCCATTGATGACAATTATTTTTCACTTTGATTCCTAGTGTTTCAAATTAAACTATTTGGTCAGTACAAAAAGTTTTTCATTAGAAAATATTTTTCACCCGAACAAATGGAGCGTGGGTAGGAAACGTAACTCTCCAAAAAAAAATCTCAATTGCTCTTCAATTAATAATGTTGCTGAAATTTTTTGTGAGACAATGCTAATTACATCAAGACTCATTTAAATTAAATAGTTGAAATAAAAATAAATAGCTTTTTGAGAGCAACACATAAATAAAATAAAATCCCCATAATACTGAAGTTATATCCCACTTTCTCATTTACGACCTAAAAATTAGGCACAACGGGGGCAATATTTTACAGGAGTATGCATAGACAATTAGGGGAAATTCTATTTCCACACACCTAATTAGCTCAAGGCATACACTTAGTGAAATATTAATTTAATGACAATTATATCCTAAATAAAAATGACCATAATAGACATCCAGCAACACCTATAATATTATGTAGAAAAATTCTCTGTACATATTTTTAGAACAAAAAAAATCTGAATATACACATTTTGAGTTAAAAAAAATAAATAAATAAACCTTAGTTTTTCCATTGTTTGCTTTACTCTTTAAGTTTATACTCCATTGATTATATTGTTTTGTTATTAGAATTCACTATAATTCTTGATTTTTATTATGGAGAGTTGTAAATCAATGAAAATTTAAATTCAAATTCAAATAACAATATGCCTGGTTACAACAAAAGCTGATGATGCAATAACTTCAATGGAGAATGGGTTGGATTGATTCACACTTCCAACGGGTCTGTTGACCTTGATGTCCGCGAAGGGTGACTGCAAAAAGTTCTAGAGGGGGAGATCGTCCTCTGACGGACACTCCGACTATCAAGTTAGGTTAGGGTAGTTTGATTTTTGAGAGAGAGAGAGAGAGGGGAATAAAGGGGACAAAACTTGACCTTTAACATATCTCCAAGGCTTCCTTATATCCTTTGCTTATCATTTCCTTGTCCATTCTAAGCTGTCTTGTTTGCCGAAAGTTTATGGCCTAGTTAACATTGTTCATGGTGATTCTGCATTCTCCGGCGTGAGGAGTCTTGCTGCATTTAATGCTACAGTGGCCTCATTAAATGGCTGATGTGTGGGTGCAATAACTTTGCAGGATCTTTGTCTGCTCACGTGGTTAATTCCCTACCTAACAAGTGTTTGAATGCTATTAGTCCTAGGCCAGCATTGGCTTCTCAAAGTTACTAGGCTTACTGGGCTTTAACACTTGGACTGTGAGCTAGGCCCTAAGCCATGGGCTGGGGCCCCCTTGGGTGCCCATCAGTATCACATATAATAAAAATTTTATATTTTCATATCCTTAATCCAATCACTATTAATCTTATTAATCAACCAGTATCTTATATCTCTCTTCACGTTTCCCTCAACTTCTTTTTTGTTCCCTCCCTCATGAATCAGACCCGTTGTCCTTCCTCTCTCTTAAAGCCACTTCTCTCTCTAATGTTTCCACAGCTTCTAGGGATCCCACCAATGGCTTTGTCTTTACCATGCTCGCAAAATCAAGGTTGTGAAGAGAAGGCAGGGTAGAGGAGAGTTGTAGAAAGATTATTGTGACTTGGTTTTTTTAAAAGGGAAACTCTACTTACACCACTATTTAATTTTTTTTATTTTTTTATTTTATAATTCTTTTATTACCTTCATCCATAATCTTTCTCATTCTCCTTACACCCAAAACCTAAAAAAACCATAACCCTAACTCTAACCCTACCCCTAATCTCTCTTACCACCATCACCTCTAACCACCATCTTCACCGCCTAGCCACCACTCACTGCCGCAGCTGCTCCACCGTCCAACCACTACCCTATTCTTCTTTGACCACCACCATTGCCACTGTTGCCAACACCTCTGCTTCTTCCGCCACCTCCATGCCAAAACCCCACCGTTGTCCGCTCCTCTCTTCTCTCCCATCACATCTTGCTATCGCCCCATCACAACCTAGCCATGCTTCGCGCTCCCTTCTCCCATCGAGCTTCTCAATCCTAGCTCCACCACGAACCAAACCCACCTGAACCACCGTTGCAAAAAAGTGAGGAAGAGAGAGAGAGAGAAAACCCTAGGTTGTGGCGGTGAGGGACTGTGAAAGTGGTCATAACAATGGTGATGGTTGCGGTATAGTAAGGCGACGGAGAGATGGTAGTTGCGATGGCGAGGGGTTGCGTGATGATCGGAAAAAGAAAAAGAAGAAGAAAAATAGGCTACAGTGGTCGGATGAAAAAGAAGAAAAGAATAAGAAGAAGAGGAGAAAGTAAGGGGAAGAAGAGGGATGCTGTGGCTAAAGGTGGGAGAAAGAGTGGTCGCCGGCAAAAGTGGTGGTTGTGATGGTGGTGATGGTCGTGGCAGTGAGGCAACAGAGGGGGTGGTGGCTACGACGGCAAGATGGTGGTCGGAGGTGATGGAGGTGGATGTTAGGGTTTTTTAGGCTTTTGGTGTAAAGAGAAGGAAAAGGTTACAAATAGGGATAATAAAAGAATTATAAAAACAAATAAATAAAAAAATAAATTTTAAGGGTGTAAGGAGTTAAAGTAATGGTGTAAGTAGAATTTCCCTTCTTCTTTTGTTTTTTTAATAGTAGAATTTCCCTTTTTTAAGTTGTCTTTACTAATCAAAAGCATAGGCAAAAGGTCAATTTTGCCCATACACCTCATTGCCCACTTGTGAGTCACTTTTTATTGCGACTGGCTAAACTGTTGGAAAGAAAGCCATTCAAAAATAGATAGTCAATTCTCACAACTAACATTATCTCAAAATACATAATGATTTAAATGACAAAGTCAAATCAAAGCAAGAGTAAAGGAGGACAAACCTGTTGCAACAATGGTTGCTGCAGCTGTGCCTACCATTTGTCCCTCGAGTTCAGAACAATTGTGGGCGAACCGTTCTGCCTTTGGCGACAGACAATGCAATGAAACCCATTGAATAACAAGTCTTGCTGAGATTGGAGGACCAGAGTATGACAAGAGTGAAATGGGTGCTCAATTTCAATGGGTAACTCTGCACATGAAATGTGAAGCAAACCCTTACACTGTAAACAAACATAAACCCAATCTCCATCAACAGTCAAGTCACAGGAACTGCAAGTATAAATCTAGTTCTTATCTTTATTGCACAAAATCAATGGATGTGGATGATTGGGTTGCTGAAACTCAATCTTCTTTTTCTGGGTATTGTTGTTTTGCTTGGGATTGAGCAGAGCACACTTGACATAGAGGATAAAAGAACACCCAATACACTTGTAATTGAACCCTTTGTAGCAATTACCTCTGCAAGGGTCGAAAGGATTGATTTTGTGGGAAACGAAGAGGTGTGGTGAGGAAGAGAGTGAAAGGGGCAGTGATCGAATTGGGGTGGGATTTCAGAGAAGGAATAGTGGTCGATGTAGATTCCAGGACACTCATTGCAACGATAGTAGTGCCAATTCCAGATGGGTTGTCCCGAGACACTGTAATCACCTTCATAGTCAGCTTTTTCATTGAGTTCGAATGTATGCTCGTGTATGAAATACTTGCTTATCGTCTTCTTCGTGCAAGCCATCTTTGTTTCTCTCAACACTCTCACAATAGGGCCCTAAAAACGAAAATGATATAATTTCAAAATAAAATTATTAATTAAATATTTTAACATAATATTATAATTATAAACAAATAATTATAATTTTTGTAAAAATAACATAATTAAAGATGTAGATGCATTTAATATAGGGTGTGTACTCTAAAATTCTACAAAGTAAAATAACCCCATTGATATCGCCGGAGAGTTTTCAATTTATGTAAGGAAATTTTATTTTGTCTCCTAACTTATCACTTAAAAATTAATTTAATTTTTTTAATAATATTAATTTTATATTTAAAGTAATCAATTTAAAATTAATTTTATCCCACTATCAACCATCTATGATTAAATGAAATTTGCTGACATGAAAACTTTATTTTGAAAGTTTATTTTACCTCTCACACTATCCACAAAATATATAATTAAATTATAAGATTTTTTTTTTTAGAGGGGCAAAACCCAAACAATTATAAGAATTAAATTGACACAAATAAAGACCCCATCCATTTGGAATTATTATAGTTAAATGATAATTGGAAAAATTATCTATCAACAAATATATTAAATGAAAAAAAAAAAAAAAATCTTCTAAAGTCCATGTACAAGAACTTATTTACTGATGAGTCTAAAGCATTGGGAAAATGTCAATTTTGCCAATACTTGTTTTTTTTAAACAAAATATATAACTCTTGGGTTGTGTCTCTCCTTTTCATTGTGACTGGCTCAGCTGCCGAAAAGAAAGCCATTTGAAAATACGCAGTCACTTCGTACGCTCAAGGATCCTCTAGAGTGATCTGGTGAAGTGATCCTCTAGAGTGATCTTTTAGGGCTTGACACGTGCCCCACTAATAAAATCAAAGGTTGAGATTACTTTGGTGAGGAAAAAAAAAATTCCTTCATTTTCCGCTCTCCTTCTCTTTCTCTCTCTGCTTATCGATTTCTGCCTTCACCACCAAAAACTTCACGGAGGCGATCAACTTTGTTGCAGACAACTACGTTCTCTACTCCAATCAATCCCACCTACACCATCGAAATCAAGTCTGGTGTCACCCACGAACAACACAATCGGCAAATCTTGGGAAATCGCTCAAACTCTCGGCATCGCTCTCGTTCTCTCGCTCACCCATCGTCATCTGAAGGTCTATAGGGTCTGTTTGAATTTATTTTCTTTGAAATGGGAATTTGAGAATTAAGGATTTTTGTGCACTTTGTGTTTTTTTGGTTTGGAAACCCATCATCGAATTTCTCTGAATCGATCGAGATTGTCGAATTCACCGACCAAACAATCCAACGAATATTCACGAATAAACCAAACAATATTCGCCCACCAAAACCCATCATCAAATTTTCCTAAATCGATTGAGATTGTCAAATTCACCGACCAAACAATCCTAACGAATATGCACGAATAAACCAAACAATATTCGCTGAAAAAAGCTAATTTTGACGAAATTTGACCCAAAAGCTCTTTTTTTCTTTGGGATTATTTTTCCTGTGGGTTTGTAGGGAAGGTTGAAAATTGTTGTTGTGTTTGTATTTGGATTTTTTAATTTTTATATTAACGAGTTTTTCTTGATTTGGGAGTTATGGTTGGATGGGGTTCGATAAATTAAAGATCAAAGAGGAGGAATTGAGTTTGAGTTGCATAAACTGGGTTTGAGTTGGATATAGAGAAACAGAGAAAGAAAAAATTAGCAAGAGAAGAGAAAAGAAAGAAAAGCTTTGAGAGTTTTAGGCAGAGTTGGGTGGCTGTGGGCTACCATGTATCATGTATCATGTATTGAGGAGAAGAAGAGAGGAGAAGGGGAGGGGAGGGGAGGGGAGGGGAGGGGTGGGGTGGGGTCGCCGGGAGGGAAGGAGAGTGCGCCGGAGATGGAGAATTACTCCAGTGGCTGTGTGTCCTCTCTCTCTCTCTTTGTTTCTCTTTTCACCTTTTTTTTTTTTTTTTTTTTAAAAAAAAAAAAAATTTCCCCCACCAAAACAACGTCGTTTTGGTGTAGGATTGATCTCAACCCTTGGTTCATTAGTGGGACAGGTGTCAAGCCCTCATAATTCACTATACGAGATCACTCTAGTATTTCACTCTAGAGGATCTTAACGCACTTACAACTAACATTATTTTGAAATACGTAATGATTCCTATCAAATGATAGCCAAATCAAAGCAAGAGCTAGCCAGAGACCCACAACACAACAATGGTAGCTGCAAGTAGCAGTAGACCTTTTGTTGCACATCATAACAAGTGTGTGCCTGTGTTTGCACTCATTTTTGTTGGTTCCTATCGACAGGTGGACTAGTTAGGATACGACATGTAGCAAAATCAAGTGAGGGTTCAACAGTTGTGAAAGAGGGTAAGTAATATGAGAGACATTGATAAATGTGCATTAAACAGTGCTGGTGATGGAGCAGTTACTGGCTAAGTCATGGGCTTAGTGGGTGACTTGTAGAAAGAGGAAAGTGCAAGGTAGGAGTTTCTTTTTCTGTCAATGGAAGGTCCAAAAGACTGAGAGATGTGTGGCAACTTAAAGGGGGGAAGCAGTTTGACATGAAGAAATGAAGGATTGGAAAGGTTTGACAACCTAGAAATCAGGAAGCAGTTACAATAGTTACACAACAACAATTGCAGATTAAGGAGATCATAGGGACGTGGCAAGGAAGAACTATAAAGCCTAGAAGTTTGCAGAGAGAGAGGGAGCAGAACACAATAACAACTTAGTTCTATCTTAGTAGTAGCTTTATCTAAATTTAGGAGTAGTTTCTCTCTATAATTTGTAATCTTTGTAAACATTGGTGGTTTCATCTTGAAATCATCTTTAGTTTGCTTTGTTTACTTTGTTTGATCTTGCTGATTGTAACTTTTGTTCCAAAAAAGTCCTTGTACTTTCAAGGCGTTTGAATAAAAAACACAGTCACTTGATTTCTCTTGTTTGATTGTTTAGTCAAAATTGTTGTTTAACTCCTGTCGATTGAGAGTTAGCTTAATTTTTACTAACAGCCTGCCATCTCTCCCTCGAGATCTAGAGCATCAATCAAGCACTCCTTTATTATGCACCTCTCCTCGCCCGTCTTCAAAGTTCGTGGTTCTTCTTTACAAGTGCTTTTTTCTGTTTCTTGTTCTCAACTGCACGTTTCTTCTTTTCAAGTGCATGTTTCTTCTTTTCAAGCTCTTTAATAGCTTCATCTAGTTTTGTAATGGTTTGCTTGCAACTTATCTACCTTCTTCCGGGTACTATCAGTTTCTCCATTTTTTCAATAATGGTGAGCTCTTTAGAATCTTTGACTACAAGTTGCTTTGTGATTGGGACCCCTAGTCCAGCAAGATTAAGGTCTACAGGAACATCATGATCAGCTTGGAGACCAAAGTGAGCACGAACCAGTTTCATCAAATGTGCAATGACAAACATAATTTTCAAGTCTGCAGATTTAGCAAGAGCAAAAGAGTGAAACCAGGTCAAAAGTAGACTTGTAGTTATGTCCACGACCTTGGTGTTGCACATGCTGTATATAGCTTAGGATACCGTCATGAATAATGTATTTGCCTTCGTACTAAGTTTCAATCTATTACTCAAGTCCCCATATTTGGAAAACAAGTCGTTTAGGGTAGACACTTGGTTCTTAAAATCATGTAGTTTCCATCCTTAATAACCTTTGATGTGGAATCCCAATTTTCCCAAGGCATTGCAACTTCAACTTCAGAAATAAACTTTTCCACTATGGCCATGGGCATTCATATTTTTTTGTTCTTGTCCTCATCCGCGTCCTCATATAAAGTGAGAGGGTAATTTATATGGATAAATTGGGCCGAGCTAGGCATTGGGCCGTAGTGGGCCACAGCCGAAATGGGCCGAATGAAGTGGCCATTTATGTTACTTCGGTCTCATGAACACCTTGGAGTTGGTCCGGTTATAAGCTTGGAAGTTAGTCCGGTCTGAGAGTGGACTAAGGTTTTGAAGTTATATCGGCCTTGCATGCTAGTCCGGTCTCAAGTTGTTAGTTCGGTCGGAGCATGTGGGACCGAGGTATGTTAAGTCCTGGAGAGGACTGGTTCTGAAGATAGTTCGGCGCGTTTCTCTCATGGATAAGCTCGGTCTTAGCATAGGAAAGCCGAGGTAAGAGAAGGAGGTGAGGACCGAACTAGGGGTTACTTCGGCCATAAAGGAGTTCGGCCGTAGTACAGCCATCTCACTTGGCTTATGCAGTGAGGGGGGTGTTGGAGGGTAAGCATTATCTTCCAGGAGTATGAATTCTAGAAGGACTCTGCGCAAGGAGGAGTAATCCTAGAAGGACTACACATGAAGGAGTAAGAGTCCTAACAGGACTGTGCCACGCGAAACCTATATAAGCTCACCAATATCACCTTTGGAGAGGTAATGCAACTTTACTCCCTGAATTCATAGAGCTTTTGTCTATTTGTCAAGCTTTCTGACTTAGGCATCGGAGAGGTTTCCGGCACACACCCGCCGGCTAGCTCACGTGTGTATTTTCAGGTGGTTGAACGACGTCGTACGGAGGAGCGCAGACTTGGTCAACAGGATTATACGAGAAGGTGTATTTCTTTCCCGTACAATTGGCGCCGTCTATGGGAAATCAGACAAGAACAACCTCTTGATCAAGCTTTTTCTCCTAAAAAATCCAATGGCGAACAACGAAGAATTACCTCAGTCCGCCGTCGACGGACTAACTCCAGAAGGGGGTGCAAGGCGCGAAGGCCTACCCGTGGTCACTCCCATGGCGAACCTGGAATCACACAGACAAAATTCCAGGAGAGATGCGAGGGGACGAAGGCGGAATAACAGCCATCATCCCTCTCGTTCGCAAAGCCCAGAAAGACAAAGACGCAGAGTTGATCCTCAAACTTTGGAAGACCGCGTCAGAGAACAAGACGAGTTGATCCGTCGGATGGCGGCAGACATGGAATCTCTGAAACGTCAGGTGAAAGGAAAAGAAGTGGCGACAGGAGAGGGGCGCACGAACAAGACGCCCCCTCGCCACTCCGAAAGTCGTAGTAGGAATACTACACCCTCACAAGGGGAGAACAAGAGCCTCAGGACAGGCGACACGCAATCCAGATCTTCCAGAACTCGTCACTCCAGGTCTGAGAGGGCGAGGTCTGAAAGGTCACACACCGGGGGAAGCACATACTGGCCCTCGCATACGCACCAGACAAGGTCCAGGCAGACAGAGCTGCCCAGATCGTCCGACCTACGGACCGTGCTAGAAGAGAAAGCACGGTGGAAGGAGGACGCTAGAGCGCGCGATCCACACAGAGTTTCTGCCTTACAGCGGTTGTCCTCGGACGCATGGAAGCGTCGAGGTTGGAATGCCAATACCGCGCCCGGCCTACGAACCAGCGGACAAGGCATTGGCGAGGCTGCAGACCTCACCATTCGTCCCAGCAATAGAGAACGCGCCCCTACCGTCAGGCTTCCTACAGCCCAATTCACAACATATGACACTCCTACCTTCCAGTCCCTTAGCATGACAACTTTACACATTTCGCCAGGTTATGGCTGTATACCGGCGGAATGAGGCCTTGATGTGCATCCTATTCCCCTCAAGCCTAGGTGACCTAGCCTGACTTGGTTTGAGAAGCTTCCAGAGGGCAGCATAGCCTCCTGGGCGCAACTGGCGGAGGCGTTTGTAACGCACAAACACGAAAACCCCAGTGGAGATCGACCAGTTACTCTCCATCGACATGGGTGATAAGGAGACCTTGAGGTCATATAACAGTCGCTACTGGGAGACATTCAACCAGATTGGGGACTGCCCAACTAACCTCGCCATCGCGCAGTACAAAAGAGGCCTTCCAGTCGGAAATAGACTAAGGGACTCTATCACCATGACACCCACCTCTCACAATGGAAGCCCTGATGGAGAGAGTGCATCAGCACATCAGGGTAGAAGAGGATGGCGCTCGCGCCAAGGCAAAATCTGGCGCGACCACAACACCAGAGAAGAAGACCTCGGCAAAGGTCAATACTGTAGATCGCCAGAACCGAAACAGACAGGGCAGGAAAGACAACGGAGAAGACCAAGACAAAAGATGGTTGAGAGTCCGCACTGCCATCACCACAGTCTTCAAAAAACCGATCTACCGTATACTTAGCGAAATTCGAGACGAGCCTTTCGTCAAGTGGCCAGCTAAGTTAGGCGAAGCTCAGAAGGACTACGATGACAGATCGAGGTGCACCTTCCACAAAGAAAAGGGGCACCGCACTGAGAACTGCACACCATTGAGGCAGCATCTGGAAGAGTTGGTGGCAGCAGGTCACCTGGACAAATACATAGAAGGAGGGGCACAGCCAGCCCCCCAGGACCACAATATGCCCAATGGAATGCCAAACGACGCCCCACCTCAAGGCGTCATCAACGTAATACATGGAGTGTTTGAACCTGAGCGTGTATGCGAGCTCAGAGGTTCAATCAAAAAGGCTGAGCACTTCAGAGAGGTACTAGGTGCCCAACCAGTCGCCAAAAAGGGGAAGATGGAGGCCACGAATGTCATGTCCTTCTCAGATAAAGACTTGGCAAGGATTTATTGCCCTCACAATGATGCCTTGGTCGTCACTCTACGAGTCAAGGATTTTGACGTCAAGCGGATTCTGATCGACCAAGGTAGTTCCTGTGAAATCATGTATTACGAAACCTTCAAGCAACTTAAGTTACAGGATAAAGACTTGGCGCCTGCCGTATCTCCCCTTATCGGATTCAACTCCATGCCAGAATGGCCCGTCGGCAAAATTATCCTCCCAGTCAGAGCAGGGAGCGTGACGAAACAGGTGGAGTTTTGGGTAATAAAGGTTCCCTCCACCTACAACGTTATCTTGGGCAGAACATGGCTGCATGCCATGCGCTCGGTGGCATCCTCCTACCACCAAGTGATGCGATTTCCCAACGACACAGGAATAATTGAAGAAGTATATGGGGACCAGATTATGTCCAAACAGTGCTTCGTCACAACGAATGGCAGCCGCGCTGCCAAAGGATATGTTCATTCGGTTGAAGAACCTGAGAGTAATGAACTGTTCGCAGAAGTTGGGAAAGCGGCTGATCAGAAAGCGGTGGAGGACTTGGTGGAAGTAAGAATCGACGAAAAAAACCCAGATAAGTTCTTCTTGCTTGGCTCGTCATTATCCAGCGCTGAGAGGTTGGAGGTTATGGAATTCTTAACCTCCAACATCAAAGTGTTTGCCTGGGCGCCGTACGACATGCCAGGCATTGATCCAAACTCATCTGCCTGCCACCAACTCAATGTCCACCCATCTGCCAACCAGTCATTCAACGCACGCGAAGATCAGCACTCCACCACGCCGAGATAGTGGCAGAAGAAGTGGGTAACTTACTGGAGGCAGGAGCAATCAGAGAGGTACATTACCCCAAGTGGATCTCCAACACCGTCGTGGTGCCAAAGAAAAATGGCAAGTGGCGCGTCTGCGTTGACTACAAGACGGTCAACAAAGCATGTCCGAAGGATAGTTTCCCCCTACCAAGGATAGATCAACTGGTGGACCTAACAGCTGGGCACAGCAGGCTTAGCTTCCTAGACGCATATAGAGGCTACCATCAGATAGCCATGCACGAACCTGATCAAGAAGTAACATCCTTCACCACTCCAAGAGGACTATACTGCTACAAGGTCATGCCCTTTGGCCTAAAGAACGCAGGGGCGACATTCCAGAGAATGGTCACAAAGATGTTCGAGCCATTGTTAGGCAGAACAATGGAGGCTTACATCGACGACATGGTGGTCAAAAGCAAGGATGCGGATGACCATCTAAAGGACCTAGATGAGATGTTCCAGATCCTGAAGAAACACAAGCTGCTGCGCTTAACGCTTCTAAGTGCGCATTCGGTGTAGGGTCTGGCAAGTTTCTGGGTTTCCTGGTGACCAACAGGGGTATTGAGGCAGACCCCTCCCAAATCAAAGCAATTCAGGAGCTAGAAAGGCCTAACTCAGTAAAGAGGTGCAAGCATCCAGCGCATGGCCGCAGCACTAAGAGCGGTCCTCAGACAGATTCTGTCCATCATTGCTCCTTCTTCAGTCATTAAAAGCCAAGTTTGAGTGGGACGAAGAATGCGACCAAGCTCTGGAGAGCTTGAAGGAATACATGTCTTCTCCACCTCTACTTGTCACTCCCATACTTGGGGAGGAACTCTTCCTCTACTTGGCAGTCTCTCAGCACGCGGTAAGTGCAGTGTTGGTCCGAGCAGAAGGAATCCAACACCTTCCAATATTCTATGTCAGCAAGACATTGTTAGGTGCCGAAACGAGGTATTTGCCACTGGAGAAACTGGCCTTAGCCTTAATGATGGCCTCAAGCAAGTTGTCACATTACTTTCACGCCCACACGATAGTTGTTCTCACAGCCTTCCCACTCAAGGCTTTATTTGAAAGGGCGAACTTTTCTGGGCGAATCCTGAAGTGGGCAGTGGAATTGGGACAATACGACATCAAATTCCAGCCCAGAACCGCAGTAAAAGCCCAATCTTTGGCAGACTTCGTCGCTGAGTTCACTCCTGGAAGCCACCAAGTCTGCCCAATCGACCTAACTGACACAACCGAACTAGGGTTGAAGATTGACGCCGGAATAGCGCAACCCCTAGTACAGGTAACTCAGCCAGAGCCCAAAGCAGACCTTACTACACCAAGTCAAAACTCACCAACACCTAATGACTTGGTCCCATCGAAGGACGAGGAGCAGACTGCAACTATGGGTCATAAAGAAAACTCCAGCGACATTCTAGACCCTACAACATCATCTGATCCCTCCACATGCTGGAAGTTGTTTGTTGGAGAGATGTGGAAGCTCTTTGTGGATGGAGCATCCAACCGACACGGAGCAGGACTTGGCATAGTCCTCATCTCCCCCGACGGCTTAGTAGTGAAGCAAGCAATCAACCTTGGCTTCCCAGCATCAAATAATGAAGCGGAGTACGAAGCACTTCTAGCAGGTCTCAAGTCGGCATTCCACATGAAGGCCACCGAGCTAATGGTTTACAGCGACTCACAGCTAGTGGTGAATCAAATATCTGGCGACTACGCACAGGAGATGACAGGATGGCCAAGTACCAAGACTTGGTCAGAACAGAGATAAAAAAGTTCGAAGTGGTGAGGATAGAACAGATCGGCAGAGAGGAAAATAGCAGAGCAGACGAACTAGCAGGCTTCGCCTCAATGGCAGACACCTCCATTCCTCACCCACTACTAATCGACTACCTGCCTAGACCCAGCATTGAAGACCCAGAAGCGGAAGAGGTATGTTGTGCAGAGTTAGGCCCTTCCTGGATGGATCCCATCATATTGTTCCTGAAAGACGGCACTTTACCAGAGGAAAAGAAAGAAGCCAACAGAATAAGAGCAAAGTCGCAGCGATTTTGGCTCTCTCCATCCTTGGCATTATACAAAAAGTCATTCTCAGGACCTTACTTGAAGTGTGTTCACCCCAGCAAAGTGGAAGCATTCCTGTTTGAAATACACGAGGGTGTTTGTGGTAGCCATTAGGGAGGAAGATCACTGGCATACAGGGCGATTTCACAAGGATATTGGTGGCCATACATGCAAGCGGATTCAGAGAAGTATGTTAAAAAGTGCGAAAAGTGTCAAAAATTCGCACACCAAATACACCAACCTGCCAGAGAACTTCTACCTCTGACCAGTCCATGGCCTTTCGCAATGTGGGGGTTGGACATAGTAGGCCCACTTCCAACAGCACCAGGCAACAGAAAGTTCTTTCTTGCGGCAACAGACTACTTCACCAAGTGGGTGGAAGCAGAAGCTTTGGCGTCAATCAAGGAAAAAGATGTGAAGAAGTTTGTCTGGCAGAATATCATCACTCGATTTGGCATACCAAAGGCACTGATCTCAGACAACGGCACTCAATTCGATGGTAGGATTTTCAGAGGCTTTTGTGAAGAGTACAAGATAGAGTTCTACAACTCTACACCGGCATATCCCCAAGCAAATGGTCAAGCAGAGGCCTCAAACAAAGTCGTCTTAGACGGACTGAAGAAAAGGTTAGAAAGAGCAAAAGGCAAGTGGGCAGAAGAGCTCCCTCATGTTTTATGGGCTTACCGTACCACGCCGCGACGATCAACAGGAGAAACACCATTCTCCTTAGCTTACGGCATGGAGGCAGTCATCCCATTAGAAGTTGGCCTCCCCACAATCCGAAGCGAAAACTTTGATCCAGACTTAAATGGCGAAGCCATAACATTAGAGCTTGACCTTGCAGAAGAAAGAAGAGACAGAGCATTGGTTCACATCGCCTCCTACCAACAAGAGTTGTCTAGAAAGTATAACAAACAGTGCATCCAAGGCAATTCAAGATCGGAGATTGGGTACTGCGCAAGGTAATGGGAAACACCTTAGTTCCAGGAGATGGCAAGTTGGGACCTAATTGGGAAGGACCTTACAAAGTGGTCGGATTAGCAGGCAAAGGGGCATACCACTTGGAAGATGAGGACGGCAAAAGAATTCCCAGACCATGGAATACGGCAAATCTCAAGTTGTTTTATTTCTAGCTTTTAAGTATGTGTAATTTTTTACTTCCTCAATAAAACAAATCGATTCTTTTCAGCATTATTGTTTCCAGTAGAAAGTAGCTTTAGAAAGCTAGTATTGTAAACATAGTTGGCCGGAATAACCAACTATGACCTTTCCTAAGCCCAGGATAAGGATCCAGGCTGCAGGACGTTTTGGTCGGAAAAACCAAAACACTTTATTTTGAGTTGGCTGGAAAAACCAAACTCAGAGGTTGGCTGGATTAAAACCGACACCCTTCCTAAGTCCAGGATTAGGATCCAGACTGCAGGACGTTTGGTCGGAATAACCAAACATGATATGCTAGGTTGGCTGGAAAAACCAACTTAGAGGTTGGCTGGATTAAACCAACACTTTGTACTCTTCAGCCGAAGTAAGTTTACGGCTGAAGAGTGGTTGGCTGGATTAAACCAACTATGGTTACTCTTCAGCCGAAGTAAGAAATATCGGCTGAAGAGTGGTTGGCTGGATTAAACCAACTCTTGTACTCTTCAGCCGAAGTAAGTTTACGGCTGAAGAGTGGTTGGCCGGATTAAACCAACTCTTGTTACTCTTCAGCCGAAGTAAGTTATATCGGCTGAAGAGTAGTTGGCTTGTAAAAACCAACTCTTGTTACTCTTCAGCCGAAGTAAGTTATACCGGCTGAAGAGTGGTTGGCTGGATTAAACCAGTACTTATTTACTCTTCAGCCGAAGTAAGTTACATCGGCTGAAGAGTGGTTGGCTTGTAAGTTTGATATCTAACCGAGATCACAGTCGTAACTTAGCAGATTGGAATTTATTACAAAGGCAAGCATACAAGTACAGAACCGAAATAAGAGTTGATGATTTTTTCATTAAAGAAAAAAGGAAGTACAATTGTGGGGCCGTAGCCCGGTTACAGAGTTCGAAAATGAAAGAAAAGTAAGAAAGAAAGAAATCAACCAAGAAGTGCATCCAGTTCGGCGTCAAACTCATCTTCAGCATTTGTCTGGAGCCCGGCGTTGGCAGGGAGTCCGGTCTGAGGAGGCACATCGGTTTGGATGGTAGTATCAATCGGTATCTCTGTAGTCAAGTCCTCCACTGTTGGCTCTAGCCGAGCTGACTGATTGCTTGGTTGATTAGTGGCGACCGGGGTAAGAGTTGGCTCCCCATCCTCATCTTCATCACCATCCTCATCATCAGACGAACCAAGAAACTGGTTCTGGATATCGTCAGCATATTCCTTCAGGGAGGCCGGAATAAAGTACTCGGGAGCGTTGTAGACCTCGGTTTCAGGTCCACAACCGAGCTTCTCCACGGCACTTCGCCAGCCGCACTTAAAAAACAAGTCTTTGCCGCCTCGCACTGCAGAGAGTAGCCAGCTTCGGCTTCCTTGAAACCTTCCTTGGAAGCGTCATTAGCTTTCTGCTTCAGCTCATATATTTCGGCGTCTTTTTTGGCTTCAAGCTGGGCCATCTCCCAGAGATATTGATCTTTCACTTCGATCACAGCTTTTTGTTTGTCGCTATTAGCCGAGGCGACTAGTCCGGTCAGACGAGCTACCTCGGCCTCCAGCTCGACCGCCCTCTTCTGAGCCTGTGTTAACTCGGCAGCCTTTGTTTCGGCTGCCCTCACACCTGCCTGCTTGTTGTCTTACGAAGCTCCATCACTTGCTTGTGAGCTATTGTGGTCTTCTGAAGGGCCTGCAAAAGCATAGAAAGTTCAATCTCAGCCGAGCTGGGAGTTGGAAAAATTTCCAAAAGCAAAACGAAGACAGTACTGCTTACCACAATCATTGACTTTGTAGCTGACCGAAGTGATTTCACCTCGGTATTTCGCCGCTTCTGGTGGTGCTCCATGTCCTTGGGAAGGCAGACACCCCTGGCCAGGTTGAAGGCCAGAAGGTGATCCTTCTCAGCAACAACGGAATCACCTTCTTCAATAGCTCGGTTGTTAAAGACGAGTGGGGGAGCCCTTGCTGGTTTCTGGTTTCAGACCGGTTTGATGACTCCGGTTGGGGGTTCGGTTGAGTGTCTGGTGGAGGGCTTGGTGGCAAAATGACATCGTCCTCGTCAACAAGGCGTGTCTCGGTTTGGCTAGTCCGAGCACGCTTGTTCCGGCGAGATGAGGACGGCTGTTGTGTTGGGAGAGCCATAACGGCCTCGGTTGTTTGGCCGGTTTGTGGGACTTCGGCCCTGGCGGTTGCAGTGAGCATGGCTTTCATCTTGTTCTTCTTTGCCATTTCTTGTTCGGCGGTAAGGGGAACAAGTCTGATTTGAGGCAAGGATGGGTCCGGTTCTGGACCTGCTTCAAGGAGGAAATCGGTCACCTTCGCTTTTCGGCGACCGGTAGTATCGGTAGGTCGGCTCGAATTTCAGAAGCTTGTCCAAGATCTCTCCTTAACCCGAAGTGCGGTGCGGAGTACTGGGAGGCTGGGGTAGTTGTAGTTGAAGATGAGGTGAGACTTGTCTGCAAAAGAAAAGAAAGCAAGTGTTAGTCCGGTTCAGAGAAGAAGAGCCGAAATATAAAAGAAAAGGTGGAATAAAACCGAAGTATGTATACCGGGTTCCCCCTTCTTGTAATTTATTCTTCGGCCTGGGATGCGGGCTTCGAGTCTTCGAAATCCCAGATACCCAGAAGAAGTCGTCATCATTAACGTCTTATCCGGTGTATGCTTTATTATCTTCTCTCTACTACTCGGCGCACTCTCAAATAGTAGCACCAGCCTTGGTTTTTGGATCCTATTGAGTATTGATGAAGTATCTCGGCCAGACCTAGGTTTAGACCGCTGGTGGTTCAGAGCGTCTATGCCCATTATTATACGGTATGTGTTGGTGGACAGTTGGGTTGGACAGAGTCTGGTCTGCCTAAGGAATTCACATATTAGGGGTTGAACGGGAAACCTTAGTCCGGTCTCATTATTGATTGGAGGGTAAAAGGGACGAAGCCTTCATTATCCTAAGGGTCTACACCTGGTTCGGCCAGGATGAGGTTTACATCGGTTGGTATGCGGTAGTCTTTCCGGAATTCGGCTAGACCCCTGGAGTTTCCACTAAAAATCTGTACTTCCCCATTTATTTTATAATTAAAATAATTTATCTCGGTTGGAAGAGTGTGCTTGGTAGCTCGGTTGAGGGAGCAGAAGTGTCTGGGAGGCCTAAGTCTGCAAATTGGAAAAACAAGGTGTTAAGCACAGATCGTCGACCGTGCTATAAAAACAAAACAAGGAAAGGAAGCCTTACTTCGGCTAGAGGGATGACTAAGGGATCTACCTCGGTTTTTACAAGGCATTGGGGTTAGCTCGGTCCTACTTTTGGTTTTGTTATTCCGGCTGAACTTCAAGGGGCAGCTTTCTGAGTTCGGTTTAGGAACTATGAATGCTGGCATGACACCTGGAGTTTCAGCTCGGTCAAGTACTACGGTTTCTAGTTCGGTGGGCTTTGTTTCGGCTATTGTGGATCGATTGGTGACCTATTGAAACTACTTTGATGTGCGCAAGTACTAGTTCGGTTTCAATTCTCCTATATCTGTACATACATTGCAAACATTGTTCTAGTCCGGTTGGGGCATGTGCAAAGATCAAAACTACGTTTTACAGGTTGCTTCATGGCATTCATTGTGTTCTTGTGATGAATTTTTTCAGAAAGTGCAGGCTTAGCATAAAAAGTGTTTTTAAAGGGAAAAAACAACAACATAAACAGTTTGCTAGGGATTCAATAAAAGGAACAATGAAAGCAGAAACAGTGAAAGGAGAAGCAGATTTGATAAATGCTTACCAGGAAAGGAGAGAAGCTGGAAGCAGAGGTAGCAGCAGCAATGGAAGGCACGAGCTGTTGTGTTGCAGGAAGTAAGCCAAAAACAAGAGTGAGAGAAGATGAACAGAGTGAAGTGTGATTCGAAAAATGAAGGGTTCTTTTGGTGTAAAGGCAAAAAGGGCGGGACTGTTCAAATGTTACGAAGTACGAGGGACGGCGTTACAGCTGTAAAAGAGCAATCAGAGACTGCCACGTGTAATGGGAAGGACAATCGATTCAGTTTCTGCAACTGAAGAGTCGACTTGACCGGACGTTCTCAGCTCGGCTTAAAGTTAGCTCGGCTGGATAAGCTAAATGGCTTTTAGCTCGGCTGGAGAAGCTATTAGGTTTGTAGTTCGGTTGCAAAGGTTTGCAAATTCTAGCTCGGCTGTACTGGCAGGTCGGTTTGATTACGGGTAATCCCTATCATGCTTAGCAGATGGAATTAAGGGGCAATTGAGAGGGTAATTTATATGGATAAATTGGGCCGAGCTAGGCATTGGGCCGTAGTGGGCCACAGCCGAAATGGGCCGAATGAAGTGGCCATTTATGTTACTTCGGTCTCATGAACACCTTGGAGTTGGTCCGGTTATAAGCTTGGAAGTTAGTCCGGTCTGAGAGTGGACTAAGGTTTTGAAGTTATATCGGCCTTGCATGCTAGTCCGGTCTCAAGTTGTTAGTTCGGTCGGAGCATGTGGGACCGAGGTATGTTAAGTCCTGGAGAGGACTGGTTCTGAAGATAGTTCGGCGCGTTTCTCTCATGGATAAGCTCGGTCTTAGCATAGGAAAGCGAGGTAAGAGAAGGAGGTGAGGACCGAACTAGGGGTTACTTCGGCCATAAAGGAGTTCGGCCGTAGTACAGCCATCTCACTTGGCTTATGCAGTGAGGGGGGTGTTGGAGGGTAAGCATTATCTTCCAGGAGTATGAATTCTAGAAGGACTCTGCGCAAGGAGGAGTAATCCTAGAAGGACTACACATGAAGGAGTAAGAGTCCTAACAGGACTGTGCCACGCGAAACCTATATAAGCTCACCAATATCACATTTGGAGAGGTAATGCAACTTTACTCCCTGAATTCATAGAGCTTTTGTCTATTTGTCAAGCTTTCTGACTTAGGCATCGGAGAGGTTTCCGGCACACACCCGCCGGCTAGCTCACGTGTGTATTTTCAGGTGGTTGAACGACGTCGTACGGAGGAGCGCAGACTTGGTCAACAGGATTATACGAGAAGGTGTATTTCTTTCCCGTACACTTGGTTCTTAAAATCATGTAGTTTCCATCCTTAATAACCTTTGATGTGGAATCCCAATTTTCCCAAGGCATTGCAACTTCAACTTCAGAAATAAACTTTTCCACTATGGCCATGGGCATTCATATTTTTTTGTTCTTGTCCTCATCCGCGTCCTCATATAAAGATAGAAAGATTTTTGAGAGGATGGCACCTTCTCGAACATCCCTTCTGTAATATTCAAAAAGACATTGCACTTCTTTGTTCTCATTCTCTGTAGATGAATCTAAAAATTCTTTTAAAATCACTACAAGTGGACCCCTGAAAAGCACCGAAAACACATTCAAGATGCTGACTTTTTGAATGAGTTAAGTAATAGCAAAAGCACAAGTTCAAAGAAAATAAAAGAAAAAGAAATGGGGATGTAAATGATAAATATTTAAAATTTTAAAAAGAGCTTGAAGAGCCTAGGCACTTTCACCCAAACGATTTAAGTAGAAATAAGATATTTGCCGATAGAACACTTCTAAGAGCAATATCAACCGAAGCAATTTTTACCTCAACATTTTCATGCTTTGACCACTCTTCTTCTAGAATGTGTATGATCTAATTATCAAGATAAAGTAGAGTTAGAACAACTCAATAAACAACTGAATAGTAAAGGGCGAAAAATGAAAAATGGAATTAAGTTATCAAAAAAGAATTACTTCTCCACATTGTCCATAAATCTTGTCTTTGAACATTCACAAGAAGTTTCATAGGAACTAACTATATCAGGAGTTAATTTTTTAACTGCATCTTGACCCCAAACACGGTAAATACTCGAAAGGCAAAATATGTCCTGAACTAGAGTGTCATAAACTAATGCAATATGTTCATGCAATTTTACATGAAATTGGATTGGAGCATTCAGGGTTTTTTTTTAATGTAGTAACATTTTATTAATTAAAATAAACATTAAAGATGAAAAATAAAAGATGACATATTCTTAAGCAATGCGACATTGAAAAAGGGGGCAATTTCTTAACAGTGGTACAGAGAAAAAGAAATCACACAAACATGAGTCAATTCTCACAACTGATATTATCTCAAAATACATAATGATTCAAGTCAAATCAAAGCAAGAGCAAAGGAGGACAAACCTGTTGCGACAATGGTTGCTGCTAGTAATGGTAGAGCCTTTGCTGCACATCACAACAGGCTTGTGCCTGCCATCTGTCCTCTAGTTCTAGAGCATCAATCAAGCACTCCTTTCTTATGCACTTCTCACGCGTCTTCAAAATTGCCTTCTTTTTCTTTTCAAGTGCCTCTTTCTCCTTTTCAAGTGCATGTTTCTGTTTCTTCTTTCCAAGGGCCTGTTTCTTCTTTTCAATCGCTTGTTTATCCTTTTCAAGCTCTTGAATAGCTTCATCCAGTTTGCTAATGGTTAGCTGCATCGAATCTACCTTCTTCTGGAGATCATCAGTTTCTCCATCTTGCTTAACAATGGCGAGTGCTTTGGAATCCATGACTGCAAGTCTCTTTGCGATCTGGACACTCAGTCCAGCAAGGTGAAGGTCTACAGGAATATCATGATCATCTTCGAGGCCAAAGTGAGCACACACCAGTTTTGTCAAACGGGCAATGACAAACATAATTTCGAAGTTTGCATATTGAGCAAGAGTGAAGGAGTGAAACCAAGTCAAAAGTAGACTTGTAGTTATGTCCACGACCTTGGTGTTGCACATGTTGTATACGGCTTCATATACTGTCATTATGAATAACATAATTGCCTTCGTACTAAATCCTGATCTATTACTGAAGTCCCCATATTTAGAAAACAAGACTTTTAGGATGGACACCTTGTTCTCCAAAAGCATGTAGTTTCCATCCTTAATAACTTTTGATGTGGAATCCCAATTTTCCCAAGGCATTGCAACATCAACTTCAAAAACAAGCTTTTTCATGATTCATGCAGAGACCTTTTCTAAATGTGCGGAGTGCCTAAGCTCAGAATTCTTGATGTTTTCAAAGATGCCAGTTTCTCCTCGGACATCCCTTCTGTACACTTCAAAAAGACCTTTCACTTCTTTGTTCTCATCCTCTGAAAATGAGTCTAGAAATTCTTTCAATGTCAGTGCAGGTGGCTCCTGTAAATTACAGAAAACACAAAATCCAGATGCTGACTTTTTGAGAGAATTAAGCAATAGTAGAAGCACAAGTTCAAAGAAAAGAAAAATGGGACATAAAAATTAAAAAGAAAAAAAGAATAGCTTGAAGAATGCAGAAGAAAGATACTTGCAGATAGAATGCTTAAGGTTGATATCAACAGAAGCAATTTTTACCTCAACATTTTCAATAGCTAAAAATCCCTGTTTTAAATCAAAAGAAAACCACGGGACCTTATTTAGTAATGAACAATCTATTCATGACATCTTATCTTAATAGGACCAATCCGTTCAGTCAACCCAATCACTGTTTCATCAATTTTAATTTGATATATAAAACTGAATGCAGACATACCTCAGGTACCACGAAATGAGGATGAGCAATGTAGTGGCATTTTTCACAATAATAAGTTGCTTGCGCTAGATCCCTTCTTTTTTCACAAGCATCACAGTAAAGCTCCGCCTCATCATCTTCATCCTGATGGTCTTTAATTGGAGAATTGGTGAAGGTGAGGGGATGGATAGGATTATTGTATTTGAGGGTAGGCGGTAATGCTGAAATACAATGGACATGGTGACTGAAATTGCACCACACATAACAGAGTAAAGGGCTATGGGGGCAGAACTTTGCGCAAGTCTTGCAACCCACTTGAGCACTTCTCGGGAAGATCAAAGCAAGAGGGTGGTGGTGAATTTTAGACCTGCTCATAATAGTGGGCTTTTACAAAAAAAGCACATCTAACATCCATGTACCATCCGCACTGGGAACATTCGTAGAAAAAACCATGACAAGCGCTTAAACATGCCCCACATTTCAGGTTGCGTGTATTTACTTGACTCTGTCGATGATGGTAGCGGAGGGTGAGAGTGTGGTGAGGATGAAGGAGGTGCTCGATTTCTGGAGGCAAATTAGCACACGATTCGTGAAGCAGGACACAACATTCAGGGCAAAAATAAATGGAATCGTTCAAGGGCCGCCAACAAGCATAGCAGGTATAAGAATGAATAAGATTCTCATTTTTATTATTATTGTGGCACAAAAACAAGGGATGGGAGTGCTTGAATTGTTCAATATGAGTATGACCATGTTCAGGTATCAAACAAGCACAACGAACATCTACCACAAACTTGCACTTAAAACAATGGTAGGCGAAACGGTGGCGCCTCTGGCAACAGACGCTGCAGATGAACTCTCGGTCATATGAGCCAGGCCGAGAGCAGGAAGACGAGAGGATGCGAGGAGTGAAATGGGTGTTTAATTTCCCATGGCAACTCTGCGCATGAATTGTGCAACAAACCCTTGCACTGTAAACATACATAGGGTCTTTTGGGAAGTTGCCAAAAAAAAGTCAGTTTTTTTGGCTTTTTTTACTTTTTTTTAGTCAAAAAAATCAGTTTTTTTTACCCAAATCAACATAATTTTTTACCAAAAAAAACTTTTGATTAACTTTCCAAAACACCACATAAACACAATCTTCATTAATAATCAAGTCACAGCAAGTGCACTTATAAGGAGTTTAGTACATTGTGGCTCATGACGTGAATAAACCTAGACCACATGTTAATGTTTTTTTTTTTCCTGGGAAAAATTTCCCCTAGTGTGTGGTAACGTTTACGTCTTCAATTTATATTTATAAAAATTTTATAAATTAATTTTTATTTATTTTTAGAAAAACATAAACTACAAACGCGTTTGGTTTAGACAAAATGTTTAAAAAAATTTTAAAATATAAAAAAGAGTGAGAAATGGCAAGTGGTGGCGGGTGGTGGGTGGTGGGTGGTGACGAGTGATGGCGGCGGAAGACGGTGGTGGAAAATGATGGCGAGTGGTGGTGGCGGAAGACGGTGGTGGGAAATGGTGGCAGGTGGTGGGTGATGGTGGCAGAAGACGGTGGTAGAAAGTAGTGACAAGTGGCACGCAGGTGGGTGGGTGGTGGTGGTGGAAGACAGTGGTGGAAAGTAGTGAGCAAGTGGCGGGTGTGCGGTGGGGAAAGCGGTGACGATGGGTAGATGGTGGTGGCAGGTGGATGGCGGTGGATGGCGGGTGGTGGTGGTGGTGGTGGGTGACGGTGGCGAGGGGTGGTGGTGGTGGGTGGTGGGTGGTGGTGGTGGTGGTGGTGGTGGTGGTGGTTGGGGGTGCGGTGGTGTTGTGGTTGTGTGTTCGGCGGTGTGGGTGGTGGTTGGTAGTGGCGGTTGGGTGTGGTTGGGGCGGTGGGCGGGTGGATGGTGTTTGGTGGTGATGCGTGGTTGTGGGTGCGGGTGGGTAGCCGGTGGATTGTGGTGTGGTTGTGTTGGTCGTGGTTGTGGTGGGGTGGGGTGGTGGTGGTGGGTGTTGGTGTGGTTGGTTGGGGGTGGTTGGGGAGGTGTGGTGGGGGGGTGGTGGGGTGGGTGGTAGTGGCGGAAGACGGTAGTCGAAAATGGTAACAGGTGGTGGCTAGTGTTGGGTGGTAAAAAAAAAAAAACAAACTCAAAACTCAAAACTCAAAACGGAAACACATTTTTTGAGTTTACATTTTTTTGGCCAAATTTATAAACTGAGACCACTGATTTATAAATCAAAAATTTACCAAACAAGTTTTTATTTGAGTTTTTTAAAATTTTTGTAAATATAAACTGAAAACGTAAGTGTTACCAAACGGCACCGTAACATTCTTGTTTTAAATTAGGGTTTCTCTCCGGTCCTCGTCTGGATTGGAGGTTGTTGTTGTTCGGGCTCGTGAGCCTCACTATAGGCTTCGTTATGACAATTCGAACTGTTTATTTTTTAGCATTCTTCATATATATCATTTATAAAAAATAAAAATAAAAATTGATCTGATATTCATAACATTTTTATTTTATTACATTTGTCACTAAAAAATAAATGGTTTATTCTTAAAAATAAATTTGTTGTTCATTTTTGTAATGACAAATTCGATAAAAGTAAAATGCTACGATTAGTAGATAGACCTAAATTTTTGTATGGATAATATATATTAAAAGTCCTAAAAAATAAATGATTCAAATTATCACAATGGGATCCGCAATAAATCCCATAAACCCAAACAACACCTCTCAAATTTAGATAATAACTCCTTTCCAATATATATAATTTTCAAGAGAGACATACTAATTGAGAGTGGTTATTGGGGGCTCATGGAGCATTGTCACATGGTGTTTTAAGGTGTTGTAATTGGTAAAAAAAGTAGAACTTATAATTTTATGTTGGGTGATTGAGAAATATAACAAAACATAATATATAATAATTAATTCTGAAACATAAATACGTGACACTCAAAAATATTAAATAATTTTTCATTTATTGGAGCCTCCATGCATGCTGAGGGAATCCAAACTGCACTGAAATTATAACTATACAAAATAGTTTTCAACAAATTTTATCTCACGTCCCCATCACAAATTAACAAGACACCAACTAAACGTGTGGCAATCTATATACTTTTTTATGAATAGATGTCTAGACTAGTTTATGTACACATTGATTAAATTTTAGGCTTACACAAATAGCCTTTTTCATATAGATTAAATAAATCTCGAACAGAGCCCATAAGCATGATTCAATAAATTAATAATACTTAATGAGAGTTGAATTTAACAATCCATATGCATACAAAGGCTTAGACATATTTTCATTGTTATGTAATTGTAATAAAATTTTTTATTTTTTATTTTTTATTTTCACATGGTGAGATATATTAATAAATAGATTTTTTATAATCCAAAGTGGTTAAAATAGAAGAGAGTAGAGTTTATATTTGAAAATCAAAAAGTCTTCAATCTCCCTCCTCTTACTTTAAGAGATTTGGGGTGCCTATCAGGAGTGTGCGCGGTGCGGTTTACATGGTTTAAGAGTAAAATTAGAAATTGAATGGCGGGTTAGTGGATTAGCGGATTGACAAATTGCGGTTTGGGCGATTTTTGACGGATTGAAGAATATTTTAACTAATTATCATATATTTGCATAATATATAATACTAATTTGTATAATATTTTTTTATTTATATAACAAAAAGTAATTTTACATAATATATTTCATATATATAACCACTAATTTGTAATCAATTTCATATCTTAAATCTCTTTCGCACTCATTTTTACATTGATATTTCATTGGAAGTTAAAAAATATATATGTATTAACTATAGCGGGGCGGAGCGGTTCGGTTGTCGGATTATAAATTTTAAAGTTTAAACCGCGGTTAGTGATTAGAGCGGTGCGGATTGATGCGGATCGATGCGATTTTAACAGATTATGTAATATTTTACACCACCCTACCTACTGTGAATTAAAACAGCAACGTATGCTCTTCTTTAGGAACGTGAAGCTATTTTTTTTGGTGGGTAGAACGTGAAGCTGTTACTTGCATCAAAATAGCTATGTTTCTAAACAATATGTTTGCCAAAACTATGTTTATAGTTTTAAGTGATGTTATATACATATTTTTCTTATAATTGAATATTAAGAAATTTTGTAACCATGATAATAAATGATGGGCATGGTCTAGGAAGGCCCAACTCATGGTTGCTATGGGTTCCTCAAACAATTATTTAATTAGTTATCATCATAAAGCCCACAACATGCCCAACACCAAGCTTAATAGAGAACCCACAATAGTCAAGCCCAGGCATCAGTTGGACATGTGCCAAGCAAGAGTCCAGCCACGTGGCAGACAAAGATTCTTCAAAATTATTGAATCCACATGCCAAGCATTAAATGAGATTGACAAGACATTAAATGCAATAAGACTACTCACTTTGTAGCATGTCGACGGCAAGCAGGTGGCAAACTTTCAGCCAATGGAGACAACGGGAATGGATAAGAAAATGATTAACAAGAGATATAAGGAAGCTTCTGATAAACGATTGGTAACAAGTAACTGACTCTCTCTCTCTTTCTGTCTCCATTCCTCTATGCTTAAATTTCTCTAAATTCTTACCCTCACCATCATCTTCATCTAATTTGATCATTGGAAGGTTCGTAGGAAAGAACTATCCCCATTTTGGAACCTTCCTACTGGACTTGTTGCAGGTGTGATCAGGAAGACGAAGGGCAACTAATCCGTGGAGTGCTTAGATCAGTCCGATCCATTCTCGGCTGACCAAACTACATTATCAATAAATATAACCAAGAATAATTATTTTGTGCCTGGCGATTAAAAAATATAATACAAAAATTATTTATAAATAATATTTTCTTTAAAAATATTATAATAATTTTCTTATGTCTAGTGTCCAATTCTCTATTTAAAATATAAAATAAAAAAAAAATAGAGAAAATAGAAGACTTGAATCTAAGACATGAATTTAGTAAAGAAACTCATACTACTTGAGCGTCACACGATAATATATATTAATATTTTGTTTTTTTTATTTATTTAAATTACACATTTATCATGTGTGACAACCGCCGGTATTTATTAATGTGGTCAATATATAGTAAATATTTTCTTTTATTTTTACTTATTTGAATTATACATACATCATGTGTGACAACCAACTCACATTTAAAACCTCCAAATACACCCACAATGATGTGCAAAGTAAGTAGAGCCCCACATAAATGAATATTGATAAATCAAAAGTTGACACCTATCTTTCCACATCATTGGTGAAATTATGGGAATTTTATTAGGCATCACAAATATTTCCTTTATTAATATGATCCCAAAATTCCTTAGGTTCCGTTTGATTAAACGGAGATAAATTATAAAAATTGATAATAGCAAAAAGTGAAGCAAAAGAAGAGAAAAGGAAAAAAAAAAAAAGAAGAGAAAAGGAAAAGAATTTTTTTTTTTTTGTGTATGAATTTGATTAGAATGAAAATTCTGCAAGAAAACGAAAATTCTAATTATAACTTATAAGTAATTATTTTTATAATAAATTTAAATTTTCTTTTTTTTTTTTATAAGAAACTAGAAACTTAATTATTATACTATCATCAGTGTAACTTTCACCACTTTCATACTAAATAAACTCAAAATATATATATATATATATATATATATTTCCATTTCTATCACTTTTCACCATTTCATCATAATCAAACATACTTTTGTGTTTAGTTATAAGAAAATAGTATATAACATCACTAAGCTATATATAACTTTTGGCTTTGCGGAGGGTTCAAAAAGAAACACAACGGTTTTGGTTGCAAGTAACAAATCCAAAATTCCAAAAAAGAGTATACATCGTCGTTTTGGTTCACAGTCGTATCTTTGTGTGTTGATTTCTGACCACACTGCCAAATAGGTACTCAGCTGGAGAACATCGGTAAAATAGATTGCACCTGAACGAACTGTCACAGAAAAGATGAGATTCCGGCGGTGGTTCGTCTACCCAAGGACACTCAGACGATCAAGTCAGTTATCTCTCAAAGATAGCAAAAGTGCTTAACTCACAATTCAGAATACAAAAAGCGTACCTTAGACCCACAAGGGTGCCTCCTTTTATAACCAATACTAACCTGTTCTCGATAGAAGCCTAGCTTCAGTGGACTCTGGTTCAATGCTAATCCTGGACTCCTAGTTAGATTGGGATAAACTCCCTAAGAGTCTTATTTTTATCCAAATTGAAGTCCTCTCCCATTCTAGGACTCTTGTCCCTTATCCGCTCATCCCGGATTCTGGTATCTCTGCGGATAACCTTGACCTAGCCGAGATTACCTTGGCGCCATGACCAGGACACGTGGCACCTCAGCTGGCACTTCGGTGCCACCTTAGCCACGTGTTGTCATTCATTAAAATATGTCCCCACAACTGCCCCCTAGGTTCTATTGCCTCGCCATCCTGAAGTGATGGAACCTATACTATTTAAACATATAGCACGTCAACTAGGCTTGCTCTATCCTTCATTACCCAGGTCATCATTTGTCGGCTTCATTTGACCAAGACCTGTAATCTGTTTTTATCAATGCTTTAGAACCAATAACCAAGTTTGTTCAAGTTCCTCAGCTGAGATCGTCTCCCTAGCCGAGGTCCTACTACACTAAATCAAGAACTCCAAAAGTTTCTATACGCGTATGAGCTGTCACACACAGTAACTCAACCGTTTTCGCTACGCGTCCTTTCCCTATTGAACCGTACCTGACACGCGCCATCAAGTCGCGTCGCATTTGCGTGCGCCGCCTGACAGACACATCGTCCTAGGAACACTAATTGCATTTTTGCCGCCCTTTTGTGTTTTGATCAAAAACACTTCCCTTTCTCTTCACCGTTTCACTTTTGCATTTTCGTCTTTTCCAAATTTTCTCTTTCTAACACTCATCTCCCAAATCCTCCATTTTCATTCTCTCGAAGCTTTTCTATAACTGCTTCCATTCTTTCCCTCCGGCAAGGCATTCACCGTCCTGCTACCGTCGTTCAAGTTCGGCATTCATTTCACCAGCATCACTCTTCCTGGTAAGCCACTGCTTCCCTTCATTTCAATTTCTTGTTTCTCTTCAAACTGTTATGCTTGTATACTGCTACTGTGATTTTATTTATGTTCTTGAATCTTCATTTGTGTTGTAAATTTTTCCTTGCTTGCAATTTGTTTCTGGGTATATACACATACTCACACACTGTTCATACACTTAATGTTCTTTATAAATTGTCACTATCTTCAATTTGTGCACATTTACATTTTATGCAATGTTCTTGAACACCTTCTGGTTTTCTTGAGTCTAAATCACTATTCTTCTCTGTTTTCTTATTGTGTTCTCCAGATTTCTGCCTTCAATTCTTGTTTTCATAGTCTTAGGTTTGGGATTTGCCTTAGAATCTTGATCTTTAGGAAAACCAAACCTAAAACCCTTTAGATCTTCAGAAAAATTTGCCTCAGCACACGTTTAGTTTTAGCCGAGGTCCCTTAAACCTTAACAAAACACTTCCTTCTGAAATCCAACACCTCGTCCCTCTAGCCGACATTATGGGAATGTTTAGGTGGAGAGTAGATACTCCTACCAAGCTAGAGTACTTTAGGAAGGAGTTTGCCATCCCTACCGATGTCCACCTTAGGTTGGCAGGGGAGGAGGACTCCATCATGCCAAATGGGGACTCCATGCCCTTCCCTGTAGTGGCATTTCTTGAGTGTGGGCTTAGGTTTCCCCTCGACATCCTCTTTTGCCAAGTCCTTCACTACTATAAATTGAACCCAATGCAGCTAGCCATTAACACTTACCGAGTCATTAACGATATCATTGCCCTAACTAGCCGAGAAAACGCTAGGATTACCCTAGCCAACATCCAATACTGATATACCATGTGTGGCCTTAAGTCAGAAAAAGGCTACATTTATTACCTTAAGCCGAGGTCGAGCGAATACAAACTCATCGCCGACCTCCCTGATTCCAATAAGGGTGTTGGAGACGATTATTTCATCGTCTCGGGCAACTGGAGTTCCCACCAGATGATGACCTCCATCTCTACCCCTTGAGCCGATCAGTTTTTAAAGAGGGTAATGGTAAGAGCCAAGAGTCACTTTACTTGCTTTCAAGTCTTTAATACTTTGCTTCTTCTATATATTCTAATGTCCGTTTGTTTTACTTTGTAGTTCTTCCTCAACCACTAAAGGACTTTCGCAAATCCTTCTATCCCAGCAAGGATTTAAAGAAACTGTTGGGTTTGCCAGTTGAGCAGCGCAAAGCTCCTTTGCTACTTAACTACATCCTAACTTACAAATCTGTACTACCCGACGTCCCAAGAAAAAGCAAGTCCCCTCCTTCTGCTACAACTCCTGCCACAACTTCATCACCTTGGCCAAATCAGGGGTCAACCTCTGATCTAGCAGAACAGCCATCAACCTCTGCTCCACAACTGATTCCACTTTCTCAACGCCAACGCCGACGTCGAACTCAACTACTCGCACCAGTAGGCAGAACACGAAGCCGAAGACGCCGAAGTGCCGAGGCGTCCTCATACGATCCAGCCAACCCCCTAACTGCACTTCCAGTGATCCATTTTGGCACTAAGGTCACCGTTGTCGTTGCCGCCGACGAGATGGGTCGTAAAGAGGTAGTTGCGGACGACCTTCTAGCCGACATCCCCAACGTCGTCACTGTACAATCTTCACCTTCCCAGTCTTAACCCAAACCGAAGCCAAAGAGACTAAAGAAAGCCCAAGCCAAGGCAACGGTGACTCAGATCGACTCTGAGGACACCTTGCCGATTTTAAAAACAGCCAAGGCAGAAAAAAGTGCCTCTGCCGCCAAAAAGAGGCCCGCAGAGGCTGCTCCCTCCAAATCTACTCGGTCAAAGAAGCTGAGGTCGGAGTTAGCTACAACCTCGGGATCTCTGAAATCTGATGCCCCCTAGGCCCCTTCAACCACCATCGAGGACAAGTGTTAGGGCCTAGGGGGCATCAGATTGAAGTCAGCGTTGCCCTTTTGCAGACACCCCATTTTTGACCGACCTTAAGACTCAGACGTCACCGATTGAGCGCTCGGTGATGTTGCATATTGTGCTCGTTCAGAAGTCTCAGAGTCGCGGCCGTGCGCCCTGCCTCCGGACTTCCGAACTCTCTTCTGTGCCTTGCCTCGGTTTGCGAACCGGACTCGGTTTTCTCTATTTTCTTTCCTGAGGGGAGGGAGAGGTCCCGTAGACCATCTCTCAGTGGCCGTAGGCTACATTTTGTGGCCGTAGGCCATTTTGCCCATTTCGGAGCCCGGTTCCCGGTTTTCGGAGCCGTCAGGCCGTGTGCCTCGGTTCGGGACCATCCAACCATCTCCGATTCCTCCGGTTTTTGGCATGCATCTCATTTACTCCCTTTCGAGGGACACTGGGGTCTTAGATACCCACTTCGTGGCCGAATGCCACTTTCGGTGCTTAACAGCCTATTTTCGGGATCCGAACTGCGCGTTTTGGCCCCGAGCATTCGTTTTGCATTGGTTTTTGTTCATTTTTGGCAGGTACCTCTGTTTTATCACCAGGAAGATCACTGAAGGGTGGGAGGCCAGCAACTGTCTCAGCAACCAGTTATGCTCTTCCGGCGCCCGACGCCCGTTTTTCTCACTTCCGAGCCAATGTTGACCACCCTAGGGCCATTTTCTTCAACCCCAAACCATATATTTGTGTTGTACACACATGGGAGGACCCTAATATCATATGGCCGGCCATTAATTCCATTTGACCCTTTTGAACCCCTTTGAAAAGTGGTTGTTCTCTCTCCTGGTTCAAGTTGCCAAGTTTCAACCACATATTTGTGTTGTACACATTGGAGGATCCTAATATGCTATGGCCGGCCAATAATTCTTTTGACCATTTTGCCCCTTGGCCGGCCGGCCATAGGGGGTGGCCGGCCGGCCACCTGCAGCCAAAAAGCTGGCGGCCTGATCCCCATGGTGTACTTTACAGCTGTGTAACTTTTTCCCCAAAAGATCTGATTCCGGGGGACCCTTTGGAGGAAAATAAGGGCTCATTTCCCTCCACTTTTGCCTTGACTCCTCTCTCCTCTCTTGTCTAGATTGGTGTCCTCCCAACTCAAGAGAAGAGGTTCCAAGAGTTGGCTTGAGCATATACATACACAAACTCCATTGCCTTCAAGTTTAGGCTCCATTTCTTCATCATCTTCAAGCTCTACCCTCACCACTCCATTCCAGCAGCAAAGGAAGGGATTCCAGCAGCTTAGAGTCATCAAATCTGGTCCAAGAAACAACAAAAGTATTGGTCTTCAAGGGTAAGTAGACTTTCCCCCTTTTGTAGCCCATTTTTGCACCAACTTCTTAGCCTATTTTCTCACTGTTTTGGGCTCCGACCTTAACTGAAACTAGGTCTATTTTGAGCCATTCTTCATGTTTGTTCAAGGGCTCAACCCTGTTTGAGCCCTCATCTTGCACTTGTTTCAATATCCTCTATATGCATTATTTTGCATGAATATTTGGCCTATGTGTGATCTGTTTTCGAGCATAATGTAAACTGTGAGAGGCCTATTTTGAGCCCCTCTTCAACATTTAAGAAGGGCTCAACCCTTTTGGGCCCCTATCTTGCACTTGCTTCACAATCCTCAATTTACCGTAAATTTGCATGATTTGTTTGACCTATATGTAAATTGTTTTGGAGCATGTCATGAACTGTGAGTAAGCTTATTTTGTGTCCTCTACAACATTGTAGAAGGGATCAACTTTTTGGGGTCTCCATGTTATACTTGTCATTATACCCTCTTTGACCCCCATTTTTGCATGCTTTTTTAAGCTTACTAGCTTCTGTTTTCGGCCATCATCAGAACTGGAAAGAGTCATATTTTGATCTTCTTGACATATTTCATTAAGGGTCTTTTCTGGTTTGATGAATGTTTGGGGTACTCATGTTATAGCCTTATGTATCCTAGTTCTTGCATGACATTTTTAGCATGTTTGATACTGAGTTGGGGGATGTCATCTACTGTAAATGTTCATATTTTTAGTCCCTCATCAGTGTTGTAGAAGGGTATTTTTCCATTTGGGCATCGCATGTATCACTTGCTTCAATACCCTTCTTGCGGGGCCATTTTTGCATTCTTGCTTAATCCTATGTATGCTTGCTGTTTAGCCCTTTTTATGACTGAAAAATGCTGTCTTGGGGCTGCCTTGCTACTGTATTTTCATTCCATGTCCATATTGTGCATGTTGCATAGCTATAGGCCATTTCGGGCGCCTAATATCGCATTTCGGGATCATTCCATGTTCGTGTGCACTTTGCCTCTTTCGGGACTGTTTTCCCCCACATTTCAGTGCTGAAATTCATTGCATGTTTGCATATCATTTCCATGCCATTTTAGTCTCATCGCATTGCGTATGCATTGCCTCGGTTTGCGCGCCCGTGTGCACGCATTTCGAGGCGCTTCATTTTCATCCATGGCCTCCCGTGTGAGTGTGGCTGAGGCTCTCTCATGTTGGTGTAAGCCCATATTGCATCGCATATCTCATTTTAGTCCTGTTGCATTCCGTATGCCATTTTCTCGGTTTGCGTGCCCGTGGGCACGCATTTCGAGACATCTCATTTTAGTCTCATTGCATATCATTTCCATGCCATTTCATGCCTTACGGCCATCGCCTCGGTTTGCGCGCCCGTGTGCACGCATTTCGAGGCTCATTTTCATCCGTCGGCCTCTTATGTGAGTGTGGCTGAGGTCCACTCGTGTTAGTGTAAGTCCAATTTGCATTGCGTATGCCATTTCATGCCTTAGGATCATCGCCTCGGTTTGCGTGCCCGTGTGCACGCATTTCGAGGCATCTCATTTTCATAGCATTGTGCATGCTAGGATTGTATTTTAGTTGCATTCATGCATATCATGCATATTGCATCGTGTTCGGGATAGGAGTTAGCCCGGGCACGGGAAACGAGGCACGTTTCGTACTCCGAGTGACGGAACGGGTCTCAATTCCCAAGTCACCGACACTCCGGATTACCCATGATGGAGTTAGGTTTTGTTGTAGCATTCATCTGCATTCATCCTATATTGAGTTGTGCAATCCGCTCCTCGGCCATCATGCATCGATATGCGTGATTGGTGGCACGAGGATCGAGGCATGCATATATTTGTGAAATACATTGCTATGCCCCTTTCCTGCTCTCTGTTGCAGCAAAATGGAATCAGCAACTTTTCGGAGTCTGGCACGCATTTCGAGAAACATTGCAAACAGAGGCTAATTGGGGCATCCCAGTGGATTTCCGCGCAAGGCAGCCCAAACTCACATTCATCAGAATCAGGCAGCCCCTGGCTTGCATGCCAGTTTACAGTTTTTCTTAGTTAATTTGTTAATTAATTAGGAATTGTATATTATTCGGACTGTATATTTGGACTGTATTATTCTTTCATTTGGACTGTATTATTTATTCGGACCCTCTGCGCGAGGGCATAATTGTAATAAGTGTGGGTGAGTGTGATGTATGTCTTCCAACCCCACGTCTTTCTTCCCTTTTATTTACCCGCTTATGATGGTTAGATATAGGGCATATTTCGATTAGCATACAGTATGATAGCATGTTTGCATCATTCATCTGTTTTGCACGCACCGGGCTCGGCGCATCATACAAACTGCATTTGTATTTCAATTCCAAATTGAATACATGTTAGCTGTAGCATTTCATGTGCCATGTTTAGAATAGCCGAGCCTGCTATAGTTGCATTTTGCATGTGTTGCATTAGGCATTTCTGTATAAATTAGGATCATGCATTGATTTCTAATCAGTTTCCTGTTTTGGCTTGGAGTACTTGGTGAGTTTTATGCTTTAGCATCCTTGCATGCGTGTGAGTGTTGCCATGAATAGCATGCTTACCATGAGGCTAAATGCTTATGTGATATAACTGCCTTGAATGCCTGTGGGTGGAGGTTGGTTACTTGAATTGGACAATTCATTGAAATGTTTGTTTTAAGCCCACTAGATAGTGGCAAAATCATGTTTTCTAAGCCCACCTGAGGGTGGCAAATCCACGTCTTAGCCTACCTGCGGGTAGCACCATCAAACCATTTTCAAACAAACAAACATGAAATGTTTTGTTCCAATTCAGGCGGCCCAGTCTATACTTGTTTGCTGCGAGCATCACATAGTAACCTAGGCTAATAACCGGAATAAGAACTCACAATGTTTTCAAAAAAGATATCATGGTTAGTAGAGGCCGGTCTTTGACCGGGCGAGCGGGGGTGCTCACGAAGTGACCTTCCCCAATCGTACCCAAGTTCCCGAGCCGAGGCAACTTTGGTGATGACGGACACGTGGCCTTTGGCACCGAGTCAGGGTTTCCTAAATTTCCCAAAAAAAAATTTAGGTGGCGACTCTGTATCTGGCAAAGCAGTCCATGTTTGGCACTTCTTTCAAAAATCTGTTTTCCAAAACGATTTGCCGGATTAGGACTCTTTGGTTCAAGATTAAGAACCGTGACACAAATCAAGTCCGAGCTGTAGCGAGGTCCCCCGCGGGCTTGTTACAGTTTCTGGCGACTCTGCTGGGGATTTAGAGAACTTGACTCGAACTCATGATATCTGGTTTTGACTACAGTTGTGTGTTTCTTTGCATTGCATTTGCATTGGTGCGCCTAGGACACCGTGTTTGCCATCTGCCATTCCCGAACGATTTGCCGGAGGCTTGTCTTGTCAAGGCATGTCCATAAGGCTGATCGGTTGGGCTCTGCATGGGAACACAAACCCCGGTTTTACCGGGGCACCCTTTTTGACCATTCGACCTAGTGCATATTCGGATCCATAGTGACCATTCCAAACTAGGACAGGTTGCTTACCCGTTTATAGGTTGTTTGAAACCGCTGCGTGCGTAGTGAAACCCTAGCTCCTGACAAAATAGGACAGGGAAACCCTACCCCAACATAGGGGTGTTTTGGCTCTCACTTATCTGTTATGTGCTTTAGAGTGCGTCTCTACAGGAATGCATGTATCAGTTTGAGTTTGGGCATCAGGCCTGCGGGCACCAGTTCAGTATTTTGGAATCAGTTTACCTGAGGGTATCAGATAGTTGAGGCAGAATTTTGGGCAGAATTCAGTAGAGGGCACAGCATCATCCTGCTCATATGTTTTGGTGAAATCAGGCTGAGATGCTGCATGTTTTCTCTTTTGCTAGGTAGTCCTGGAACCATAGCTTCAGAAGGCTCCGAATCCCCCGGGTACATTGGACTAGTGCTGATAGACTTTGTTAGGTCAGAGATTCAATTCAAGGGCAACCAGTGTTCTTTCGCTGAGGCAAGGCAAAGAAAGGCCAGTCAGGGCTCACGGTTCATCTGATCCGTCAGTCACCAGTCACATCACCTTTGTTCAGACTCAGCAGACCGTGATGGCACAGGGTTCGGAAGAATTTGTGGCCGTGATAGCAGCGTAAATCAGGGAACTGCCATGCAGGCTGAGACCAGTATTGAAACGCAGCGCCCATCTGGGGCATCTGCCTCACATCCAGCTTTGGGACCCCAGCCGAACTTTGACCCACTTCCGCCAGCTGAAGATTTGCAGGGTCCAGATCCTCGAGAAGGGTTGGCTCAAGCCCAAGTTTTCAGACCCCTGGTGCAGCCTAATGAGAGGCTTATCCCCTTGATGCTAATGACCTCGATCTGACCGCAGTGAAAATTGCGAACCTTGAGAAGCAATTCAAAAAGGCACAGGGCCTTAACTCCATTCCCGACATTGAGGATGAGCACACTGAGGCTGCCGTACGGCTCCCGGACAGATTCAAAATGCCACATATTGACCGTTTCGACGGGTCTGGGGATCCAATGGTACATATCCGACTTTTCTTAGATGTCCTAAAGCCGATGGGTCTGACTAAGCCACAGAAACTCTCTCTGTATGGAAGAACCCTGTCCGGTGTAGCAGCCACTTGGTACGCTAAGTTGGAGGACAAAGTGAAGCAAAACTGGGAAGAATTGGCTGAGGCCTTTGTCGATCAGTATTCTACAATACCCAAGTTGAAATGACCATCCAAGAGCTTGAAGCAACCCGCCAAAACCCAAAAGAGCCTTTTGTGAAATTTGTTGCGAGGTGGAGAGCAAAGGCAGCACAGATGACAGATCGCCGCCCTTCTGAGAGGGATCAAGTGCAGATGATGGTGCGAACCTCGAGCATGATATGTTGCAAAATTGATAGTGGCTCCGCTATTCACTTTCAAAAGTTTGCATGAACTGGGGGTTCAGGTCGAGAATGCGTTCAACAGCGGGATCATTCCCAGAACAAGTGAACCGACAAGGAGGGCGATTGCAAGGAGTACCAATGCCGGAAGTAGCACTATTCCCGAACCCACTGAAATCAATACAGTCGCCACAGCCAACCCTTTTGCCAATCCAAGCCTACAAACCAGACCCAGCCCAGCTCAGGCAGAACTTTCACCCCCTCTATATGAGCCTGACTAGCGCACTAAAACTCCTGATGGAAAGAGGGCATCTCAAACCCCTCGATCCTCAACCTCTTCCCACCCACTCCCAGCCAGACATAACCCCGCCAAGTACTGTATGTACCATCAGCAGCGCGGTCATGGCACCGACCGTTGCTACCGCCTTCGTCATGAGGTCCAAAATCTCATCGACAACCGGACGATAGCTCCACCTTCAGACCCCAATGACCAAACATTTCCCACCTACCTCAATCTCATCCATACACTGCCATCCACCTATGACCCCAGCATATACATCACCCCGGCCCATCTACCCAAGCCTGAGGTGTTTATCCCAGAAAGCATGGACTTATGCATGATGGGTGCACCTGAACCCCAATCATCTCAAACCCATGAACCCACTACTTCCGAGCTGATGAGGATGATTGAAGATCTTCAAGAACAGTGGCGATTTAGCCTTTGGAGTTTTGGCTCCATCATCACCACATCGCCTACCAGGGAGTTCATGTCAAAAGGCTCCCCAAGCTTGGGACGGGCTATTGGGAGAAGGCAATCCCTTGGCAAAGTGGAAGCGAGGAAAGAACAAGATAGGGGCGGACATGGATCCCCATGAGCATCTTCTGTTGGCTGTTGAGGCTTTGAAAGCCGAGGGACTGAACAAAGAACAAGTGCTCGCGTTGTCACAAAAACTGTGGACGACACTTTTGCCACTCAAGTTGGGGCAGTTTGAATCGAGGCAAGCCGGGAGAAGGGCCGTTGTACCAAGAATGTTCCTTCAGCTATAATCCTCCACTCGAAGAGATCAGCAAACCAGGCCAGCACCTGCCAATCCCTTTGCTGGTGCGTCCAGCAAAAATCCACAAACCCAGAAGTACCAACCCCGAGGTCAGAGGGTCTTCCATGCCCTCCACATGCCTTTATCCAAAGCTTTCCAAATCCTTGTTGGACAAGGCCATCTCAAACCCCTTGAGCCTCGGCCTCTCCCGAACCCTCTTCCGGCTACGCATGATGCTACCCAGTACTGCGCATACCATCAGCAAACTGGCCATGCTACCAACAACTGCTTCCGTCTTCGCCATGAAGTACAGGATCTATTTGACAACGAGGTCATCCTCCCGCCGAGCTCAGTAAAGTCTATCGGCACTGGGTCAGTGAACTTGGGGGATAATGTGGTTATGTGATCGAGGGATGAACCACCTGCGGATGGCGCTCAGATTACTCCGGCTGTGGTGGATGGCATGCACTGTTTTGAGCAATGTACAACTGCTGTTAATTTTTGCATTCTGACTTGGGTATTGGGTCAGTCTTGTTGTTTTGTTTTGAGTCTGTCCTTTTGTTTAGAGTCAGTCCTTTTGTTTTGGGTCTGTCTTGTTGTATCGAGTCAGTCCTGTTGTATAGGAGTCGGGTGATTTCGGGGGTGTTACCTCGGGCGTCACCATTTTGTTTCGTGTTTGTCTTTTTGTTCTGTTTTGAGTCTGTTTCTGTCAGGGAGCCAGTTGTGCCAACAGATTTTGAATGAAACAGCAGTGATTTTCACGCTCTCGCATTTGCTTCTGCCGTGTGCTAGTTTGCCGGGATTTGAATGAAATGGCAGTGCATTCCACCTGCTCTCTTGTGCCTTGAAGTCATTGTAATGACCTGAGTTTTTCAAAACCTTTTTGAACACTGCGGAAAAAAGAGGGAGGAATTCCTCGGGATTTGCAAAACTTTGATCAAATTGAGAGAAAGAGAGGCGTGCTAAGCCCTTAATGAATGAAATCATGCTTGTTAGTGTGAGTACTGAGAAGGACCCTGCTTTGATCCAGATGGTCCTACACTGTCTTCAGCGCGAGCGATTTGTCGCTTTCTTAAAAACTTTCAAAAAAATTTTGCGCGGTCCTGCGAAGACATGTGTGGAATCGCTCTTGAGATTGTGCAGCTTAGGATCGCTCTCAGCCTCGAGACTCAACCCCTTTGCTTTCAAACCTTGAACTTGATTCAGAAGTTCAACGGTCAATCACAATGTGAGGCCTGTGTGGCCAGATTTGAAGCAGCCCTCGAACAAGAGGCACCAAAGTCAGATCAAGAGATCAGATGTCGTCAAAAGAAGCTTGCAAAGCTAGATCAGAAGCACCCTCGAACTAGGGGCAAAAAATATCCGATGTGCTCGAAGAGCCAAAGGTGGATCCTTCTGCAAATCAATACAACAGCCACTCTCCTGGATATAGAGGGCTTCAATCTCAAAACCATTTGGCATGGACTTGTTACACTTTTACCCTTTGAGAGGCTCGCTGGGCGAAAACCCAAAAGGGCGACCCAGGCAAAAGTTAGAGCAAAGAAAAAAAAAAAAAAGAGAAGAAAATGCAAAAAAAAAAAGAAAGAAAGAAAAGAAAAGAAAAGAAAAGAAAAGAAGAAATGAAAAGAATGAAAAGAAAAGAAAAACAAGCTCGCAAGGTTGAAAACCTGCAACAGGCGCCTTGGCAAAAGTTAGAGCATAAAAAGGAGAGGTTAAATACCCGAGTGTACCTTAACCCCGAACTACGTAAGGCTTGATTCCCATCTTTGGGATACGTAGGCAACTTCATTCTGAAGTCCAGCCGTAAAACAATTCAAATTTGATTGTGTCCATGCGATGGTTCTGATCATCTTCTTCTCTGTATCCGAGAGTCTGGTTGTGTTCGTCGCTCTGAGGACTGACTACAATGCGCTGCGGCCATCAAACAAGGGGCAACTTTCCGTTGCCATTCAGCGCGGTGCCATTCAAACAAGGGGCAACTTTTCGTTGCCATTCAGTGTGCTGCGGCGCATTCAAACAAGGGGCAACTTTCCGTTGCCATTCAATGCGCTGCGTGCCGTTCAAACAAGGGGCAACTTTCCGTTGCCATGCAGCTCTCTTCAAGCACGGGGCAGTTTTCCTTGGATCCGAGGTTGTGCATCTCGAGAGTGGTTTCATGCTCGTTGAGCAAGTGGCCGTTTGCAAAAATAGTTTTTGAGAATTTTTACTGAGGTTGACTAATTTTCGAAAATTATTCCATTTTTCCAAAACTGGACCATTTTCTTGGACCCAAAAAAGGAAAATTTTCAGTGCTCATAGCCTGACTTGCATGATTTCAAATCAAAATGAACAAGCATGTTAATCTAACTCTCATTTTGGTCAAAACTGTTTTAATAGAAAGCAAAAACAAAAAAATGGTCAAAATGATGAACTAGGGGCACAGTTGAGTCAGGTGTTCTGTCTTTTCCCATTATCAACATCATTGACAGAAAGGGCACAATATTGCAAGAAGGGCACTCTACCTGCCAGAAAGGGCACACTGAAGCTGACCGACAAAGGGCTGAAGCTTCTTTCACCCTCCAAGCAACGAGGTATCAAGCCAAGTGCGAAGCACGAACTGGAATGGGGCAAGATATTCCACTCCCTCATCTGGACAGATCTTCACGTCCAAACTCCCCGCAAAGCATCATCAACGATGTCAGCTGCAATTTGCTACACACCCAGTTGTAGCGCAACCCCTCTGTGGGAGAATCACTAGCTGTGAGCGAAGAAGAAGAATCTAGCTGAGTGCTAGGGGCGAGAGCCCAACTTCTGTTTATCCATCAACCACCCAGGGGAGGGATTGAAAAATGAGAGATTGAAGAATAGAGAGATGTGCGATGAGAGAAAAAGTGAGAAAAGGGCTTTTTCAGAAAAACAGAGCTTGAGGGCCGAGTGATGTGAGAATCACAAATGAGAAAGGGTGGGAAACACTACCCGGTGAAACAGGCTCCCTGTGCACGTCTGAGTGTCGTGTCTTTTGTTTTATCTCGATTCTTGTTTTGAGTCGTTTCGAGTGTTACTCGATGTGTCTAGGTTGTGTGCCTTTTATTTCCTGTTGAGTCGTTTTGCTGTGTCAGTTGTAGGCTCAATACCCGGTTGAGAAACTCATCTCTCATTTCAAAAAAAATCGTTTTGTGCTCAGAGTGCTGTGCCATTCTCCACATTTGTGCAAAACAGATTGGTTCTTTCATAAAGCGCAGGTTCAACCCAGGTCATGTGAGAACAGTAAAAAGGACCTATCTGAAGCTATTTAGGTTCCGGACTGCAAAGCAAAAGAAAAGAGGAAAATTTGGAGCATCTTAGCATGTTTCAACTTTAGCAAAATCCGAGACTGCATTCCAGGTGCACCTTCTCAGGCCTCGCTTTCTCTGGAGTATGAGTGTGTCTCGACCCCAAGTGTAAGCCTGCTTCAAGTCAGAATGGCAGTCCAAGCAGCACCCGAGGGTTTCACATGCAGATGTTATCTCTCGCCAATATGAACAGGGTTGCCCTTTTTGAGCTGAGTATGTTGTGAAGTCCTCTAAGAGCAAATCAGGGCACCAGAGTACATATTTGATGATCCTCTATTGCATAGAATGTGAACTTTCATATACACTGCTGTTGCATGCGTGCCGCGCATCGTTATGATTCATGCATAGAATATGCTTGCTTTCAATATTGCATAGAATGTGCTTCCATACTTGCATAGAAAATGCTTGTATCTTTGCATAGAAAGCGCCCCCATACTTGCATAGAAGATGCATTTTACGCACTTTCTTGTGCATTTATCTTGCTCGCACTGTCTTGTGCATCTTGTGGTTGTATCTCACTCGCACTACCTTGTGCATTACATATCAATCGCGCTGTTTAGCGTATCGCACTGTCTTGTGCATTTCAAATCACTCGCGCTGTTTAGCGTATCGCACTATCTTGTGCATTACATATCAATCGCGCTATTTAGCGTATCGCACAGTCTTGTGCATTTCAAATCACTCGCGCTGTTTAGCGTATCGCACTATCTTGTGCATTACATATCAATCGCGCTGTTTAGCGTATCGCACAGTCTTGTGCATTTCAAATCACTCGCGCTGTTTAGCGTATCGCGCTGTTTAGTGCATTTCAAATCAATCGCACTGTTCTGTGCAGTTTATCATTCGCGCTATTTTGCGCACCTCAATCGCACTGTCTGTGCAGTTTATCATTCGCGCTATCTTGTGCAGTTTATCATTCGCGCTATTTTGCGCACCTCAATCGCAGTCCTGTGCTTTGCATATCACATCGCACTATCTTGTGCATTTCAGATCAATCGCGCTGTTTAGCGTATCGCACTATTTTGTGCATTGTATCATTCGCGCTATCTTGCGCATCCCACCTGCACTTGTTAGTGCATTGCATCGCGCTATCTTGCGCACTTTATCTGTATCGCACTGTTTTGTGCATTCACTCTGCATCGTACTGTCTTGTGCACTCTCCGGTCTAGGAGACCTTAAATCCGGTATCTTCCTTCGCACTATCTTGTGCACTCTCCGGTCTAGGAGATCTTAAATCCTCTAAAGGTGCAATTCCTTTGGTGTTTGTCATGCCGGACCGACTTCCGATGGTCTGGTATAGCCACCTGCCTGTGTTAGCGGTGAGTTCCTAGGAGACCAACTGAGACGGTGGAAACTAGAGTTCGAATGGCTTATGCCTAGAACGCAAAGGTTCGGAATTTCCGGGACTAAAGTCTGGTTTAAATACCCAGGGGTATATCCTCGGCTTGAAATCTGTATGGCAGCCCCATAGATTGAGATAGCATCTGTATGCACCTCAATTCTGGATACTGATCCAACCTAGTCTGTCACCCTGTTGGAGAATAGGGAAAGCTGCGACCATAGTCAGGGAGAAAAGTAGTACCTGCGGTTCAATCAAGAAGAAGCGAGAGATCCCCAGCAGCATGAGGTAAGTCATTGCCAATTACCCCTGCAAGGTACCTTTACCTCTTAGCTATTACATTGCATTTTAGCCACCACATTACAGTGTATTGCATGAATCCTCAATTTTCAAACCGGCTTCGCGTAGCGTATAAGTCCAATTTTCAAACCGGCTTCGCGTAGCGTATAAGTCCAATTGTCAAACCGGCTTCGCGTAGCGTGTAAGTCCAATTTTCAAACCGGCTTCGCTTAGCGTAAAAGTCCAATTTTCAAACCGGCTTCGCGTAGCGTATAAGTCCAATTGTCAAACCGGCTTCGCGTAGCGTATAAGTCCAATTATCAAAATCTCCCTGCATAACATTTTGCATTTTGCCACTGCCTGCGGGCACGCCTGCGGGCGCATATCTCTGTTCATCTTGTATGATTGTCTAAGTCTTCGGCCTTGTCAAAAATGGGTCGTCTCTGGGCTTTGACATTCACTCCCGTCATTGTTATGACTTCCGAGTTCTGTCAAAGAGGGGCAACTGTAGACACCCCATTTTTGACCGACCTTAAGACTCAGAAGTCACCGATTGAGCGCTCGGTGATGTTGCATATTGTGCTCGTTCAGAAGTCTCAGAGTCGCGGCCGTGCGCCCTGCCTCCGGACTTCCGAACTCTCTTCTGTGCCTTGCCTCGGTTTGCGAACCGGACTCGGTTTTCTCTGCTTTCTTTCCTGAGGGGAGGGAGAGGTCCCGTAGACCATCTCTCAGTGGCCGTAGGCTACATTTCGTGGCCGTAGGCCATTTTGCCCATTTCGGAGCCCGGTTCCCGGTTTTCAGAGCCGTCAGGCCGTGTGCCTCGGTTCGGGACCATCCAACCATCTCCGATTCCTCCGGTTTTTGGCATGCATCTCATTTACTCCCTTTCGAGGGACACTGGGGTCTTAGATACCCACTTCGTGGCCGAATGCCACTTTCGGTGCTTAACAGCCTATTTTCGGGATCCTGAATTGCGCGTTTTGGCCCCCGAGCATTCGTTTTGCATCGGTTTTTGTTCATTTTTGGCAGGTACCTCTGTTTTACCACCAGGAAGATCACTAAAGGGTGGGAGGCCAGCAACTGTCTCAGCAACCAGTTATGCTCTTCCGGCGCCCTCCGACGCCCGTTTTTCTCACTTCCGAGCCAATGTTGACCACCCTAGGGCCATTTTCTTCAACCCCAAACCATATATTTGTGTTGTACACACATGGGAGGACCCTAATATCATATGGCCGGCCATTAATTCCATTTGACCCTTTTGAACCCCTTGGAAAAGTGGGTTGTTCTCTCTCCTGGTTCACAGTTGCCAAGTTTCAACCACATATTTGTGTTGTACACACCTTGGAGGATCCTAATATGCTATGGCCGGCCAATAATTCTTTTGACCATTTTGCCCCTTGGCCGGCCGGCCATAGGGGGTGGCCGGCCGGCCACCTGCAGCCCAAAAAGCTGGCCGGCCCTGATCCCCATGCTGTGTACTTTACAGCTGTGTAACTTTTTCCCCCAAAAGATCTGATTCCGGGGGACCCTTTTGGAGGAAAATAAGGGCTCATTTCCCTCCACTTTTGCCTTGACTCCTCTCTCCCTCTCTTGTCTAGATTGGTGTCCTCCCAACTCAAGAGAAGAGGTTCCAAGAGTTGGCTTGAGCATATACATACACACAACTCCATTGCCTTCAAGTTTAGGCTCCATTTCTTCATCATCTTCAAGCTCTACCCTCACCACTCCATTCCAGCAGCAAAGGAAGGGATTCCAGCAGCTTAGAGTCATCAAATCTGGTCCAAGAAACAACAAAAGTATTGGTCTTCAAGGGTAAGTAGACTTTCCCCCTTTTGTAGCCCATTTTTGCACCAACTTCTTAGCCTATTTGCTCACTGTTTTGGGCTCCGACCTTAACTTAAACTAGGTCTATTTTGAGCCATTCTTCATGTTTGTTCAAGGGCTCAACCCTGTTTGAGCCCTCCATCTTGCACTTGTTTCAATATCCTCTTATATGCCATTATTTTGCATCGAATATTTGGCCTATGTGTGATCTGTTTTTGAGCATAATGTAAACTGTAAGAGAGCCTATTTTGAGCCCCTCTTCAACATTTAAGAAGGGCTCAACCCTTTTTGGGCCCCCTATCTTGCACTTGCTTCACAATTCCTCCAATTTACCGTAAATTTGCATGATTTGTTTGGCCTATATGTAAATTGTTTTGGAGCATGTCATGAACTGTGAGTAAGCTTATTTTGTGTCCCTCTACAACATTGTAGAAGGGATCAATCTTTTTGGGGGTCTCCATGTTATACTTGTCATTATACCCCTTTTGACCCCCATTTTTGCATGCTTTTTTTAAGCTTACCTAGCTTCTGTTTTCGGCCATCATCAGAACTGGAAAGAGTCATATTTTGATCTTCTTGACATATTTCATTAAGGGTCTTTTCTGGTTTGATGAATGTTTGGGGTACCTCATGTTATAGGCTTATGTATCCTAGTTCTTGCATGACATTTTTAGCATGTTTGAATACTGAGTTGGGGGATGTCATCTACTGTAAATGTTCATATTTTTAGTCCCTCATCAGTGTTGTAGAAGGGTATTTTTCCATTTGGGCATCGTATGTATCACTTGCTTCAATACCCTTCTTGCGGGGCCATTTTTGCATTCTTGTTTAATCCTATGTATGCTTGCTGTTTAGCCCTTTTTATGACTGAAAAATGCTTGTCTTGGGGCTGCCTTGCTACTGTATTTTCATTCCATGTCCATATTGTGCATGCATTGCATAGCTATAGGCCATTCCGGGCGCCTAATATCGCATTTCGGGATCATTCCATGTTTCGTGTGCACTTTGGCCATCTTTCGGGACTGTTTTCCCCCACATTTCAGTGCCAAAATTCATTCGCATGTTTGCATATCATTTCCATGCCATTTTAGTCTCATCGCATTGCGTATGTCATTGCCTCGGTTTGCGCGCCCGTGTGCACGCATTTCGAGGCGCTTCATTTTCATCCATGGCCTCCCATGTGAGTAGGTTTGAGACTCTCTCATGTTGGTGTAAGCCCATATTGCATCGCATATCTCATTTTAGTCCTGTTGCATTCCGTATGCCATTTTCTCGGTTTGCGTGCCCGTGGGCACGTATTTCGAGACATCTCATTTTAGTCTCATTGCATATCATTTCCATGCCATTTCATGCCTTACGGCCATCGCCTAGGTTTGCGCGCCCGTGTGCACGCATTTGGAGGTGTCTCATTTTCATCCGTCAGCCTCTTATGTGAGTGTGGCTGAGGTCCACTCGTGTTAGTGTAAGTCCAATTTGCATTGCGTATGTCATTTCATGCCTTAGGATCATCGCCTCAGTTTGCGTGCCCGCGTACACGCATTTCGAGACATCTCATTCTCATAGCATTGTGCATGCTAGGATTATATTTTAGTTGCATTCATGCATATCATGCATATTGCATCGTGTTCGGGATAGGAGTTAGCCCGGGCACGGGAAACGAGGCGCGTTTCGTACTCCGAGTGATGGAACGGGTCTCAATTCCCAAGTCACCGACACTCCGGATTACCCATGATGGAGTTAGGTTTTGTTGTAGCATTCATCTGCATTCATCCTATATTGAGTTGTGCAAATCGGCTCCTCGGCCATCATGCATCGATATGCGTGATTGGTGGCACGAGGATCGAGACATGCATATATTTGTGAAATACATTGCTATGCCCCTTTCCTGCTCTCTGTTGCAGCAAAATGGAGAATCAGTAACTTTTCGGAGTCTGACACGCATTTCGAGGAACATTGCAAAACAGAGGCTAATCGGGGCATCCCAGTGGATTTCCGCGCAAGGCAGCCCAAACTTGCAGCATTCATCAGAATCAAGGCACCCCCTGGCTTGCATACCAGTTTACAGTTTTTCTTAGTTAATTTGTTAATTAATTAGGGATTTGTATATTATTCGGACTGTATATTTCGGACTGTATTATTCTTTCATTTGGGACTGTATTATTTATTCGGACCCTCTGTGCGAGGGCATAACTGTAATAAGTGTGCGTGAGTGTGATGTATCTCTTCCAACCCACGTCTTTCTTCCCTTTTATTTACCCGCTTATGATGGTTAGATTAGGGCATATTTTAATTAGCATACAGTATGACAGCATGTTTGCATCATTCACCTGTTTTGCATGCACCGGGCTCGGCGCATCATACTAACTGCATTTGTATTTCAATTCCAAATTGAATACGTGTTAGCTGTAGCATTCCATATGCCATGTTTAGAATAGCCGAGCCTGCTATAATTGCATTATTGCATGTGTTGCATTAGGCATTTCTGTATAATTAGGATCATGCATGATTCCTAATCAGTTTCTGTTTTTGGCTCGGAGTACTCGGTGAGTTTTATGCTTTAGCATCCTTGCATGCGTGTGAGTGACTGCCATGATAGCATGCTTACCATGAGGCTATGTGCTTATGTGATATAACTGCCTTGAATGCCTGTGGGTGGAGGTTGAGTTATTTGAAGTGGAACAAATCATTGACTGTTTGTTTTAAGCCCACTAGATAGTGGAAAAATCATGTTTTTCTAAGCCCACCTGAGGGTGGCGAATCCACGTCTTAGCCTACCTGCGGGTAGCACCATCAAACCATTTTCAAACAAACAAACATGAAATGTTTTGTTCCAATTCAGGCGGCCCAGTCTATACTTGTTTGCTGCGAGCATCACATAGTAACCTAGGCTAATAACCGGAATAAGAACGCACAATGTTTTCAAAAACAGATATCATGGTTAGTAGAGGCCGGTCTTTGACCGGGCGAGCGGGGGTGCTCACGAAGTGACCTTCCCCAATCGTACCCAAGTTCTCGAGCCGAGGTAACTTTGGTGATGACGGACACGTGGCCTTTGGCAACGAGTCAGGGTTTCCTAAATTTCCCAAAAATAAAACATTTAGGTGGCGACTCTGTATCTGGCAAAGCAGTCCATGTTTGGCACTTCTTTCAAAAATCTGTTTTCCAAAACGATTTGCCGGATTTGGACTCTTTGGTTCAAGATTAAGAACCGTGACACAAATCGAGTCCGAGCTATAACGAGGTCCCCCGCGGGCTTGTTACACCTTTCTACTGCCTTGCTCCTTTCCTAAGACCTCAAACGCAATGTCGAGGTCAGCGATTATGAAAATTTCGCTCCAATGTTACAGCATTCTGTACAAGTAAGCCCCTAACACTTAACACTTCTCCATTCTATGTTTTTCCATACTTAGAGAGTTTTACTAACTTTTGTATTTTCCATGTCTTCTAGGCAATCCAGCATGCTCATTCCTTCACGATGTAGGCCTTTGACATAAAGAAGAAGTTGGCCCATAAGACCAAGGAAGCTACTGGCCTGCTCAAATCATTAAACAACGCTGAGGCCAAGATGAGGGGGTTGATCGACCAGGCCAAGGCAGCTAAGAAAGCTCAAGACGAGGCTGAGAAGAAGGCTAATGCTGCTGAGGCCGTTGTTGAGGTCCTTAAGGCCGAGAAGCAAGAGGCTGAAGCAAAAACAGCTGAAGCCCAAGCCAAGCTTCGGGCTGCCTTGGCCACAAAAGAAGAAGAGATAAAGGCGACGGACGAGAAGGCCTATGCCGTGGGGGGTAGCCGATGTCCGTGAGGACTACAAGAAGCAGGTCAAGAAGGCATGCAACAAGGTTTACTCCCTTGGCTAGATGGCTGCTTTGAAGGAGCTAGCTGTCCCCGAGGACTCTCCTCTCAAAGACGATAGCCAACTCGTCCTGCCATTCCCTTCTACTCCAAGCCAATTCGAGGACGAGGCTGAGTCCAAGGAGGAAGCTAAGGCCGAAAAGTCTGGGAAGGCTGAAGATGCTGGGACAAGTCCCCAACTTTGAATGAGCAAGTCTTAGACTTGACTCAGGATGAGGGGGACGAAGTCTCAAAAGATGCCTCCCCACAGAAGACAACATCCGAGGTGCCAATCGCTGAGAAGAGCTTCGATCAAACTCTACAAGAGATCGATGCTGAGCTCGAGGCCGAGAATGCTGTCGAGAAGTCTTCCTAGCTGTCTTCTGGGACCGAAACACAGTCCGCCGCTGACGCCGAGTAGCCTGACTATAAACTTTTTCTTTGTACTTAGTACTTTTCTTAAACAATGTTTTTAGTTTTTATATTTGGCCGACGTGTCACTTTTGTAATCTGAACAAGTAATCCTTTTTGTAGGTCGAAGTGCCATTTTACTTCTTTTTAATGCAAGTATAACTTCTTCTTTCAAGTGTTTTGAGTGTGTGTCTTTTCTTTTCTGTCTTGTATGATTCCATACTTAGAATATTTTGTATGTCTTCAGTTGAAGCATTTTAGCTGTATAGTCTCCTCGGATTAAAGTACCTCGGTCATAACTTCTAATCTTGTTCATCTCGGTCTTGGCTTAACACTTAAAAACATTATAAAAAATATTTTCACAAGTGTTATTTAAAACTTGCCACTTTACTTTTACTTATTAATGCCTCTGTCTTCCATTATCTTCCAAGTCTTGGCAACACAGTAATCTCGGCAAGTACGAAAATACTTCCTTCAACATAACCTTGGCATAACTTCAACTTGTAAATTTTTTCTTTAAAAATTTCAACAAGTGTTAAACCAACTTTAGCTTGTAAATTCTAACTCCCAAGTATCATTCTCCAGCTCTTAGCCCCCTAATGTGAACTTAAATTCCACTTGGGTTCTCATTAAGCATGTGGCTATGAGCTTGTCGCCAAGGTCAGATTCAAATAAAGACTGGCTGAGGTTATCAACCTTGGTTTCTTTGTTAGTCTAATTGACATGTACTTAGTATCATTCAAAGTTTTAATTCTGCCGATATAGCAAATCTAAGTTAATCCAACTTAGTTCAACTCTATTATATGCAAGTACAATCTAACTCTGCCATATAATAAGTCTAAGTTATTCGTTATGTTTCAATCAGAAATATCGCCAACTTAGTTCAGCTCTATTATAGGCAAGTATAATTCAACTCTGCCATATAATAAGTTTAAGTTATTCGTCATGTTTCAATCAGAAACATCGCCAACTTAGTTCAACTCTATTATAGGCAAGTATAATTCAACTCTGTCGTATAATAAGTCTAAGTTATTCGTCATGTTTCAATCAGAAACATCGCCAACTTAGTTCAACTCTATTATAGGCAAGTATAATTCAACTCTGCCGTATAATAAGTCTAAGTTATTCGTCACGTTTCAATTAGAATCATCGCCAAGGGACTGGTCAACCGTATTACACAAGTTTGAAATAAAAAACCGAGCTAAAATTTTATTAATTACTTCGGCTAATAATAGAAAACTTTAAAAAACAAAAAATATAATGATAGAAAAACTTCAGGTTGTAAGTATTCCATGGTCTCGGCAACTCTTTGCCTTTACTGTCTTTAAGCCGATATGCACCATTGCCCAGGACCAAGATAATTCTATAGGGTCTCTCCCAATTTGGGCCAAGCTTGCCCTCTCTGGGATCCTTCTTGTTGCCGACGACCTTTCTCAGGACAAGGTGCCCAACTTGGAACTCTCGTGAATTGACCTTCTTATTGTAAGTCCTAGCAAGCTGCTACTGGTATGCCCCCAGTTGAATTGCTGCTTTCTCCCTTCTTTCTTCTAACAAATCCAGATCTTGGGCCAAGAATGCCTCATTGGTCCCATTCTCAACTCCCTGGGATTTGATCCCTGGAATGTCGGCCTCAAGTGGAATAACTGCTTCTGTGCCATAAGCCATGGCGAATGGGGACTCCCTAGTTGATCTTCTCGATGTAGTCTGATATGCCCAGAGTACGTTGGGCAACTCTTCCACCCACTTTCCCTATGTTGCTTCCAGCCTCTTCTTGATCCCCATTCAAGATAACCTTATTGGAGGTTTCTACTTGACCATTACTCTGAGGAAAGCTTGGAGTAGAGTAATAATTCTTGATTTTGAACTTTGCACAAAAACTCTTGATTAGCATACTGTCAAGCTGCCTACCATTGTCTACTATTATTGCCCTTGGGATCCCAAACCTGGTGTTGATGTTCTTCCATATGAAGTTCTTCACATCAACGTCCCGAATCTTTGCAAGGGGTTCAACTTCTGCCCACTTGGTAAAGCAATCTGTTGCCACTAGTAGGAACTTCTCTTGTCCAGTTGCTTGAGGCAGTTGTCCAACAAGATCCATGCCCCATTGGGCAAATGGCCAAGGGCTGGACACTGGGTTCAAATCCACTGCTGGTTGATGTATCAAAGGTACAAACCTCTGACACTTCTCACACTTTTTGACATAAGTTTCAGCATCTTTCTGCATGTAAGGCCACCAGTACCCCTGAGTAATGGCCCTATAAGCAAGTGACCTACCCCCTGCATGGCTTCCACATACTCCTTCGTGTATTTCATACAAAAAGTCATCAACTTGTGAAGGATGTACACACCGCAAAAGGGTCTAGTAAAAGATCTGCTGTAGAGATGTCCCTATGCTGTTAGACTGAACCTTGCCGACTTCAGTCTGATCTTGTGCGCCTCTTTGTGATCATCTAGCAGTTTCTCATCTTTAAGGAATACTATATCCTATCCATCCGACTTGGTCCTATCTCCACACACATTGCTTCATGCTCTGTGTTCAGTGGTTCTATACTTGGACCTGACAAGTAGTCAACCATTATTGTCCTTGCCTCTCCAGGTTTCACTGCACTAGCCAGATTGGCCAAAGCATCGATATGGCTGTTGTCATCTGGGCTAACTTGCTGTAGTTGATAACTTTGGAATAGGGCTACCAGTCTGCCCACCTCCTTTACATAGGCCAACATCCTTTCATCTTAGGCTGCGTACTCGCCTGTTGCCTGGTTGACGATAAGGTGGGAGTCACAGAAGACTATTACCTCATCAACTTCCATTGCTACTGCCAACTTTAATCCTGCTATCGGTGCTTCATACTCTGCTTCGTTGTTTGCAGCCTTAAACCCCAATAGAATCGATTGTTCTAGTATATGTCCATCTGGCGATACTAGCACTACTCATGCCCCTACTCCTTGTCGGTTTGAACTTCCATCAACAAACAGGCAGAAGGAGTCGTCGATGTAAATACTACAGGGCTTGAGTTTCTCTTCCTTCCTTTGTTCTGTTATCCCCAGCTGGGTTTCTCCTTGTTCACCTGGACATCGTATACCTCAGCTCAACGGAGGCCGATGTATGATGGCGTCTGGTGTGAACTCGGCCACGAAGTCGGCAAAAACTTGGCCTTTTGATTGTTGTTCTGGGTCTGAATTCCAGGTCATATTAGCCCAATACCACTACCCATCTGGCTATTCTGCTTGTCAAATCTCCCTGCTACAACAGAGACTTCAAAGGGTGCTCAATTAACACCACAATTTTGTAGGCTTGAAAGTAATGATTCAGTTTCTTGGACACCATTACTAAAGCCAGTGTCAGCTTCTCCAAGGGTAGGTATCTGGTCTCTGCATCTGCTAGGGTTTTACTCACATAGTAAACTGTCCTCTGCTCTCCCTTTTCTTCTCTGATTACCACTGCACTCGCTGCATGCTCTGAAACTGCCAAGTATAAGAGCAGTTCCTCTCCAGGCACTGGATTTGATAGAACTGGAGTAGTGGTCAAGTATTTCTTTAAGTCGGCCAAGGCGGCTTTGCACTTTTCTGTCCATAAGAAGTCTATGGCTTTCTTCACTAAACTGAAGAAAGGTTTACATTTGTCAGAGCTTCTGCTTATGAATCTATTTAGGGCTGCAGCCCTCCCAGTCAACATCTGCACTTGCTTTGCCGATGTTGGGCTCTTCAATTCTAAGATGGCCTTGATCTGATCCGAGCTTACCCCAATGCCCCTTCTAGTAACCAAGTATCCTAAGAACTTACCAGACCCAACTCCAAATGCGCATTTCGATGCATTGAGTTAGAGTCAATATGTTCTAAGGATGTCAAAAACTGCCTTTAAGTCTTCCAGATGATCCTCAGGTTCCTTAGTCTTCATGACCATGTCATCTATGTATACCTCCACTGTTCTGCCTATTAGATGTCTGAACATCTTGGTTACCAATCTCTGGTAAGTTGCTCCTACATTTTTCAAACCGAAAGGCATCACTCTGTAGCAATACAGCCCTTTTGGGGTGATAAATACAGTCTTCTCCTCATCTGGAGGGGTACATGGCTATCTAATGGTACCCCCTGTAAGCGTCCAGGAAGCTCATCCTTCCATGTCCAGAAGTGGCATCCACCAATTGGTCAATTTTGGGGAGTGGGAAACTGTCTTTGGGACAAGCCTTGTTCAGGCTAGTGAAGTCCATACAGACCCTCCACTTCCCATTTTTTTTTTCACAACAACCGTGTTTGATAACCATGTTGGGTAATTTACCTCTCGAATGGCTCTAGCCTCTAGAAGTCTATCCACTTCCTCTTCTACTGCCTCAACATGCATCAACGTAGGCCTTCTTGCTCGCTGGATGACAAGTTTGGCTGACCTGTCCACATTCAGTCTATAGCAAGTGACCTTGGGGTTAATGCCAGGCATCTCGTATGGTATCCAAGCAAACACCTCAATGTTTGCTCTCAAGAACACCTCTAGCTGTTTTTCCTCTTCCTTGGCCAAGCCCGAACCAAGAAGGAAGAAGTGTTCTTCATCCCTTTGCTGGACAAGGATTTTCTTCAGGGCTTCCTCACTCTTCTTGGCTGGCTTTTTGCCGACATCCTCCAGCACTTCCATGTCTTCTTCCTCAATTTCTGCTGATTCTGCTCCTCGCACGCTGCAAGTAGACTTCATTACTACCATGGAGCAATTCCTTGCCTGTACCTGATCCCCTCTGACTTCCTCAATTCCATGTTCTGTTGGGAATCGCAACAGCTGGTGCAGTGTTGAAGGAACGGCCCCCATTGCATGCAACCATCGCCTTCCCAGAAAAGCATTGTACGGGAAGGGGGTGTCAACTACTGTGAACTCCATTTTTACCTTCTTGGTACCAGCCTACACCTCCAAACTTACTGCCCCCAAGGGCCACGTTGGCGTTCCGTTGAACCTACCATTGGACCATTAGACTGTTCCAAATCATCTTGGTGAAGGCCAAGCTCCTTGTAACACCTGACATATATGATGTCACAAGAGCTGCCTTGGTCAATTAGAATTCGCTTTACCTGGCACTCTCCAATCTAGAGGGATATTACCAAGGCCTCGTTGGATGCTGCACCATCTCTAGGTCATCTTCAGTAAAAGACACTATTGGTCCCTAGCACTCGTCTGCCCTGGGTCTTTTTCTGCTAGACCTGATACACATGCTGCAAGTGTTTTACCTTCTGAGTTTCTCCACGCATCTCGTTCTCATTGACCTTCGAGTGAATCACGTTGATCACTCGAGGTCCATATGCTTGCGGTTGTGGTGCTGGAGGAGGTGGTGCTGCCGATGCCTGAGGAAGTCTTGCTTGCTCTTCCCTTGTCCTGGCCTCATTTACCAGGTCCCTTAAATGACCTTGTCTTACCAGGTCTTCCAGATGTGTTTTTAGTGCTCTGCACCCCCGAGTCAGATGTCCATCTTCGTTGTGGTAAGCACAGTGCTTGCTAAGACTTCTTTCCATAAATTTGCCAGGAACCTTTGCTAATGCTCTGTAATAGGGGTGATTTTGAATTTTTTCCAGGACTTTATAAATTGGAATTCAAAATACGGTTGTGACAGCCTGTGTAGCCCTCAATCCTGTCTCTTGCTTGTTAAATCCATTGTTACCTCGGCCTCACTTCGGCGAGCCATTTCTCTTCTCTTGTTTTGACGCCTTTGTCCCTGGCATGTCTTCCTCGACCCTCGTATATTTCTCTATCCTGGCCATGAGTTCCTCCATACTTTTTGATAGTGTCTTTGCCAGTGATTTTCGAAGCAGAAAGTCATCGTTCAGGCCGTTCTTAAAAGACACGACCGCTACCTCTTGGTTGCACCCTGGTATTCGGTTGAACACCTCATAATACCTCTTGGCATAAGCCTTGAGGCTTTCATCCTCGCTGATTCTTAGAGTCATCAGGGAGTCCACCCTCAATGGCTGTAATTTGTTTGTCATAAACCTGGCCACGAACATCTCGGCCAGGCCCTCCCAGCTTTTCACAGTTCTTTTTGGCAACTTATGAAACCAGTCCGATGTGATTTCCCCAAAGGACGAGGGAAACAGCTTGCAAAGCAACAGCTCGTTCTCGGTGTATAGTGCCATTGAGTTCAGGTACAAACCGACGTGAAAGTTGGGGTCCGACTTACCGTCGTATATATGGAATCTCGGCATGTGGAACCTTTTCGGGGCTTCAAATTTATCTAGTTCTACAGAAAACAGCGTTCTCGGCTTGACCGGAGAGGTTACCTCAGCATCTTGTCGCTTCCTCTGGAGGTAATCCCTCAAATCCTCATTGGTCCGTCCAGGAGCTCGGCTATCTCCAGATTTCAACCTTTTTGGTGCGCTACTTCCAATGTCATTATGGGTCCTTTTAGACCTCCCTCCGTTGGTCGTGTCGAAACAGAGTTCCTTCCCTTGAACATCCCGATGTTCTTTGGTGCAGGCTTCTTTGGTTCGATGTGTTTTCTGAGATTCTCCTCTCATTGATTCTCCATGCCCGACCTCCCGTGAAGGCTGGTGAGAATGTCCCTTGGTCCTGTCGTGCTGAGAGACTACAGAAACTATTTTCTGCCCCCCTTTTCTCGACATCTTTTTTGGCTGCTGGAATCGGCGTATCTTGCAACGGAATAGTGGCTGCATGACGTTATTCTGCATCATGAAATTGACGACCGATTGCAGGTCCGCCAATTTGTTCGCCATTCCCTTTATCTCGCCGTCCCTCCACAGGCATCTATCTTTCCATACCTAGAGGTCGTCCTTTTTGTAATACCCGTCTCGGTTTGTCTTTTTTAGTACGTCTCCTTCCTGGCCGACTTTCTTTTCTCCGTGATTCTTATCACGAGTTTCTTCGTTGCAGTTATCTTCTTCGACATCAAGGTCAATATGTTTGCCACTTCCAGTGGAGATGTCGTCCCCGTTTTTCTCTTTCTGTCTGTCGTTGGCCATTTATTCTCCGTTTTTTCCCACAGACGGTGTCAAATTGTGTGTGTTGATTTCTGACCACACTGCCAAACAGGTACTCAGCTGGAGAACACCGACAGAATAGATTGCGCCCGAATGACCTGTCATAGAAAAGATGAGATTCCAGCGGTGGTTCATCCATCCGGGGACACTCCGACGATCAAGTCAGTTATCTCTCAAAAATAGCAAAAGTGCTTAACTCACAATTTAGAATACAAAAAGCATACCTTAGACCCATGAGGGTGCCTCCCTTTTATAGCCAACACTAACCTGATCCCGATAGAAGCCTAGCTTCAATGGACTCTGGTTCAATGATAATCCTGGACTCCCTGTTAGATTGGGATAAACTCCCCAAGAGTCTTATCTTTATCCAAACTGAAGTCCTCTCCTATTCTAGGACTCTTGTCCCTTATCCGCTCATCCCGAATTCCGGTATCTCCGCGGATAACCTCGGCCTAGCCGAAATTACCTTGGCGCCATGACCAGTACACGTAGCACCTCGGCTGGCACTTCGGTGCCACCTTAGCCACGTGTTGTCATTCACAAAAATATGTCCCCACAGTATCTATTATGCATGGATACACAGCAAGCACTCCAAATCTTACTTTAAGATAACACCTCATCTGATAGTCTTGTACGTATTTTCATTACGTAAATATAATAAATTTTTGTAGGAATTAGGCAACATGCTTCTATGCATATTTTCATTATGTAATTGAAATAAAAATAACTTTGAATTTTTCCCTTTTAAATTTTGTGGGGGGTGGAGCATGAACAAACAAATTTTTTTATTAACTTTGCAGGATCAAATGACAAAGTCTTGTAAGTATGCGAGATTGTCACGTGCCTAACTAATTTGATTTTTTTTTTTTAAAGTAGGAATTAGTATATTAATAAAATTAAATTATTACAGCAAGTAATTCTATTGATTTGGAATCTAAAATTTTTCCTAACTAAAATGTCTTTCACGCCTACATGTTTCTCATGATGACCTAAACTACGATCCAAATAATAGACTTGTAATTGGAATCAAGCATTATTAGGCTCCATTGATTTGGATTTATCATAATTTTTATCAATTTCAGAGCCATCTTGTCATTACTGGGACCAACATCAATTCAAAGAGCCAACTACAATCCAAATAATAGACTTGTAATTGGAATCAAGCATTACTAGGCTCCATTGATTTGGATTTATCATAATTTTTATCAATTTCAGAGCCATCTTGTCATTACTGGGACCAACATCAATTCAAAGAGCCAACTGCAATCCAAATAATAGACTTGTAATTGGAATCAAGCATTATTAGGCTCCATTGATTTGGATTTATCATAATTTTTATCAATTTCAAAGCCATCTTGTCATTACTAAGACCAACATCAATTCAAAGAGCCAATGTGAGTGTTTGGAAAGTGACTATTTTAGAAATTTCTTAATTTTTTAATTATTTTAATAGGTTATTTTAGTTTTTGTATTTGAAAAGATAGAATGAATTTTTATTTGAGTTGTTGTATTAAAAAATGTATTTGAAATGATGTTTGATGTTGAAATGACAAATTTGTCCCTAACTTCACTTTTTTCAAAATTGATCTATAAGGGCAAAAGTGTCATTTCAGCCTGTGGGACTAGGCTGGCCCTACTCTCTGCCTACCATCTGCCCACTGTCGATTGCTTTGGTTTTTGTTTTCTGTTTTTTTTTTATATAAATATAAATTATTAGTTTAGGGTACTATTTAAGGCTATTTGGCTTTTTTTATATTTGAGACTATTTTAGCCTCAACTTTGGGTTCCCAAACACCCCCAATATGTGTTATAGGCCCGTTTATTTTCAAAGGTAGAATGGAAAAGATTTGTAATGAGGGAATTAACAGTGAGAAGATTGTTATAGAGGGGATTGATAGTGAGGGGATTAAGTAAAATTGTATTTGTTTTGATGATAGTAATTGGTGTAGAGATTGTTAAATTATTTTTTTATAAAATAATAAAACAAATAAAAAATACAAAAAATTAAACATTAATATTCACAAAAAATGCCCAACGTGTAAAAAATTAAAAAAAAAATAGTCTAGCGGACTATTTTTTAATACTAGTCCCAAGCCTCCATCCTAATCCCCTTCCCAAGGCCTGTCCTAATCCGGAAGGGATTATGAATCCTCTTTTCATCTCCCAAAACAAATACAATATTAGTGAGTCTCATCTCCATTTCAATCACATTCCCTCCTCTATCTCCCAAAACAAACGGGGTGTGCACGGACCCATTATAACCCCACAAACTCGTCCAGACTAAATGTTGTTTAGGTCAACTATGGGTGTCACTATGTAGATTTGGCGATTTGGTGGTTGAAAACAAGGATAACTCAATCAAAATCAAAAAAATTCTGTCACGACCCAAACCCGCCCCTATGGGTTTAGCACCGTAACGGGCCAGTAATCCGAGATTACCGAAGGCCTGCTTAACAGTAAGGCAGTAATACAGAGTACAGGGGCATGACGGAAGCCAATACAGTAAATAAACAATGTCCAATGAGCTGTGACAGTCTGTATGCAAAAAGATTTTTCATACATATATGCAGTCAGTGACGAAACAGTATGTACACTATATACAATCATTCAGAATGGGGACTTAATCCCTATTAACCAGTACAGTAACAGTCTATACAGATACAGAGACAAACAGGGGAAATAAAAACACCCCAAAGCCATAGCTTGGCAGGCTCGGAACCTCGCAGTGAGACACAGTAGTTGGCTTGACAAAAAGGGAAGTCTACCCCACGCTCCTAGCTGCGGTCTGGTGCCTGCACACCTACATATATATATGAGCACTGAGCTAAAGCCCAGTGAATAACATAATGCGTAAAGGGATTTAGAATGAATGTCCTTACAGTAATGAAAGCAGTTCATTTCAATCAGTATATCAGTTGTTCAGTACAGTAAACAGTCATATGTGGTACATCCATTAGCATAACAGTACAGTAGGTCTTAAAAGACCGAACAGTCAACGATGGCCATCAATCAGTAAACAGTAGTGGTTCTAACAAGGGAACCGACAGAGATCTCTGTAATAGTAACAGTAAACAGTAGTTGCTAAGGATGCCACAATACAGTTCAGAATATAGGACATACAATCATTCAATTAACAGTATCAGTTCAAAAAACAGTTCAGTTAAACAGTCAGAAAAGATTCTCAGTTGAACATATCTTTACACAATTGTTACTCACAGAGTTCTGGGCTTCAATTAGGCTAGAGCGCGTCTCCCGATGCCAACCCTACACAGTTTACAGAACGAACACACATTAAGCTACACAGTTGGGAAAGACAACAACTTAATCCCTAATTGCCTCGGTGTGTTCTACATCTATATCCTCAACAAGATGCCTTAAATATGCCCTAGGAATGCCTACGATGGAAAGAGGATGTAAAGATACACTCAGAAAACATTTTCAGAATTTTTCAGAAAAACAGGGGTCCCGCTCGAGCATAGGTTACTCCGCTCGAGCGAACATGCAGACAACAGTTTCCGCTCGAGCGTAACTTCCCCCGCTCAAGCGTACTGCAAAACATGGCAAAAGTACTGGATGCTCGAAAATCACGCTCGATAGGCGCTCGATAGCCGCTCGAGCGTAAGACACAAGGTCCCGCTCGAGCGTCAATTCTTCTGCTCGAGCGGACTTCAAAACAGTTGAAAGTACTGGGAGCACGAATTCCCCGCTCGAACACCACTTTCCCCCCTCGAGCGGGAGTGCAAAATCTAGAAAACCCAGATTGCACCTCCAAGCCAAAAACCAAGTTTAAATGCACTAAATTCGATCCTCTTGGGCCAAATTTCTGGAAAACATTTGTAAACACATAGAATAACATGATTCAAAGCTTAATTTGTAAAATCAAGGCCCAAGGGTAGTTCAATTGAACTCATTTTCAAACCAAATTTCATGGACAAGGTCTCAAATGAACATGCATGAACTTTAAACAATTTGCAAGCTTCAAAACATGCTCTAATGAGCCAATTCTTTTTAAAACAAGATGAAATCATGGTCTACTCTAAAAAACATGGACATGCATGCGAGGAATTATGAACTACAACCTCAAAACTTCAATATATATATACATGCATGCAACAATTAAGCTCCAAGACAACAATTTGAGCCATAAATTGGCTCTAGGCTTCAACTTTGTTCTAAACCATGCAACAACCAACTCAAAACATAAACAAGAAGACAATGAATCTACCTTAAGTCTTGAATTAAAGGTAAGAAGGCTCAATTATGCAATCTCTCTTCCAAATCTTCAAGTCACCAAGCAATTTTCAAAAGGGAACTCAATTTCTCTCCCTCTAACTCTCTTGGTCGGCAAGAACAAGGAAAATCAACTGATGAAGAGTGTATGAATGAATGCAAGAGGCTCAAATGTGCATAGATAGTGGCCCACTCACAATGGCAAAGTTGTAGATAAGCCTAACTCTTGAATTAGCTTTATTTTAATCTATTTTAATCATACTAAATCACATTTCAGATAAATATGCCATAAAATCACATAAAATCTAATTAATACAGAACATCGATCAATTTCCGGTTCGGCCACCGATAAGGCCTTCAATTTGCAGTTTAAACATAAAGACATGAACAGATAATTTAACAATCAACAGATAGAAATACAATTAAACAGATGTACTCAATCAGTTCAGTTCCAGATTTCAGTCAATCAGTTCAATATTTCGATCAATTCAATTATCAGTCATAATCAGTCTCAGTTTAGCAGTATTCAGTAGTTAATCGGTAAACAGTGACGATGGCTGTTACAAATTCAAACCGACCGATAGAGCACATAAATATATAGCTTCACCTTGCCGTGTTGCTTTTTCATTACTTTTTTAGATTACACATTGATGCATAAATCAAGATCCTCTCTTTAACCTCTCTTCTTGGCTCTCTACTTGTTGGGCCATTGAGCCACTTTTGGAAAACTAAATTTGACATTCTCTCTCCTTGTTTTCAAGAAATAGGTTTTATATTTATTTTAAATTTAATTATACACTCTCTCTACTCATTTCATCTATCTTAAAAAACAAATTGTCACTTTTGGGGTGTTTTGAGAAGATGTTTAAAAGTTAACTTTTTAACTTTTTGACTTTTTTTTGTGAGAAAGAAAGTGTGTTAAAAGTTGGACCCACTTCCCAAAATACCTTTCTCTCTCTTTTTTTTATAATAAAGGATAAATTACAAATACACCCTTTGAGATTTGCTTAAAACACAGATTGCTCCTTGTGATTTGAAAAATTACAAATACCTCTTTATTATAATTTTTTATTTAACAGAATTAACTAAAAAAAAGAAGTTTATAATTGCTCTCCAATATAATAATAAAATTATCTAAATTATTAATTGAAACATATTTTTAACCTCATTAAAAACTGTTAATTGACTTGATGATTTATTAATAAAATGGGCGATTTGTTATGAAATTAAAAACCTCAAAGGGTGGAATATAATTTTCAAAACTACATGGGGCAATTTGCATTCTAATCAAATCTCAAGCAGTGTATTTGTAATTTACCATATAATAAATGAGTTTTACATCAATCTCTATAATATTAGAGGATATTTGTGATTATCTAAACAAATATATTTTTTAATTTTTTATAAAAAATTAAAAAATTAAAAAAAATTAAAATATAAAAAAAATATGTTAATATAAATAATGTCAAATAATACCTTAATTTACACCCTCTCTCTCTCTCTCTCTCATCTTTTCGTTTCATCGACCCAACTCTATCTTTTCATTACATATTATGAAAATGATTATGAAAGATTTTTTATCTTTAGATTACATATACAATAAAACATCACACTAATCAAATGATGAAAAATTTTCATAATGCATTTCATGATTTTTTTTTTATGATCTCTAATATTATTCGAATTGATTACATTACATCATTTTCTGTATCTCCTTTTCTTTTAAAATAACTAGCATATCACACATGCTATGTACGGATTGTGTTTACAATTATCTATATATATGAATTGTGATTTTTAAATTTTTTTTTTAAATGTCTTCTTTTTTTCTTTTTTTATATTATATTAAAATTTAATATTTTGATAATAATTATATGTGTTAGACTTTTCAATGAATTTTTTTTATACTTGTTCTTAATGCATTAAAGTGTTATTATGAGGGATAATAATCATATGTGTTGGGACTTTTCAAATAATTTTTTTTATGCTTGTTCTTAATCCATTACAGTGTTATTATGAGGGTAAGACTTGGGAGTTGGGAGAAGTTAATAAATGCTAAGATTTTTTTTTTAAATGAAAAAATCAAGAAATTTAGATTGAGAGATTGGAGCTGTGAATTGTGATTTTCAAATTTTTTTTTTTTAAATGTCTTCTTTTTTTTCCTTTTTATATTATATTAAAGTTTAATATTTTGATAATAATCATATGTGTTGGACTTTTCAAGGAATTAAATGTCTTTTTTTTATTATATTATATTAAAGTTTAATATTTTGATAATAATCATATGTGTTGGACTTTTCAAGAAATTTTTTTATGCTTGTTCTTAATGTATTAAAGTGTTATTATGATGAATAATAATCATATGTGTTAGGACTTTTCAAGAAATTCATGTGTTGGATTTCAAAGAATTTTTTTTATGCTTGTTCTTAATGCATTAAAGTGTTATTATGATGGTAAGACTTGGGAGTTGGGAGAAGTTAATAAATGCTAAAATTATTATTTTTTTAAATCAAAAAATCAGGAAATTTAGATTGGGAGATTGGAGCTCCCATAAGACTTGGGGTTAAAAACCCCCTTTTGCTTAATATATAGATGCTAGAAGTACTAATTAATGTACTAACTAATATACTAACAGATGATATAGCATAATTTTAGAGGTTTTGAATATTTATAATTTATATAATAAGTAGAGTCAATAATAATAACATAATACTAATTAATACACTAATGTGTACATTAATTAGTGTATCTACACCGTTTCTTTTATACAAAAAAATTGGTTTGGTATATATCTATAACATTAATTACATACTCTCTCTCTCCCTACTATTTTCTTCTACCCCAACTCTCTCTCTCTCTTCCATTACAATTTTACACATTCTCTCTCTACTCGTTTCTTCTAACAACTCTCTCTCTCTCTCTCTCCATTACATTTAAAGGTTTTGTTTTCCTTCAACTACATTGATTACTGTATTGGATATTCCCATCTCTCTATCTCAAAAACTTCTCTCAATATTAGCACAACTTTCTCTCTCTCATGACAACTCTCTCTCTCTCTCTCTCTCTCTCTCTCTTAAGAGAAACAATACGAGATTTGGGTTTGATGGCTTCCATTTGACGATTACACTCCATGTTTACTCCCAATTCTTCCACTGCTATCTCATTTCGGTCTCCTCAACAGTTAACCCCCTTAACCTTCAATCCAGAGTTTGATTGCATTTCTTTTTCAGACTTTCACAAACTCTCCTTTTTGCAGCTACAATTTGTAAGACAAAAACATGTGTGTGTATGTACAGGAAAGAAATAAACCTTCTCGTATAATCCTGTTGATCAAGTCTGCGCTCCTCCGTACGACGTCGCTCTACTCCCTGAAAACACAAACGTGAGCTAGCCGGCGGGTGTGTGCCGGAAACCTCTCCGATGCCTAAGTCAGCAAACTAGACAAATAGATAAAAGCTCTGTGTATTCGGGAATCAAAGTTGTGTTACCTCTCCATAGGTGATGTTTGTGAGCTTTTATAGGTTCCGTGTGGCACAATCCAAGTAGGACTCTTACTCCTCCATGTAGAGTCCTCTTAGGATTCATATTCCTGAAAGATAGTGTTTATCCTTCAACCCCCCCCCCTCACTACTTAAACCAAGTGAGATGGTTTTACCATGGTCGGACTTCAATGTGACCGAGGTAAGTATGGCTATGCTTAGCCGTAGAGTAGACCGAACTATCCTTAGTTCGGTTCGTCCTTCCACTGCCCTTACCTCAGCTCCTCTTCCACAAACCGTGGTAGGCCTAAACCGAGCTAACTTTAAGTAAGGTTTAGACCGAGCTAACTGTGCAATGACCGGTATAAGTTTTTAATATGGTGACCGAGCTAACCGTAAGCTCCTTGGGACCGTAGTAACTTCGAGCATCTTCAAGACCGGAGTAACTTATATGGCCATTTTACTCAGCCCTTCGCACTGCGGCCCATACCGGCCCATTACCCAGCTCGGCCCAATTTCCATATAAATTACCCTCTCAATTATATATATATATATATATTCATTTTTCTTTCTCTCTGAAATATAAGATGCGAGTTTTTTTTTTTTTCTTTTTGTTTTTGTGACCATCAACCGACACCAACCGATTTCAATCGTGAAATCGAATGATTTTATATGGATGGTTTCTATCAGAAAGTCGGTCGATATTGGATGCAAAGATGGAGAACGCGATACAATCGGTTTGGATGGCGAGTTATAAGGTGAAAGTCGACCCAGACCGACCGTCCACAGCATTGTGTTATGTTATGCACAAGTACAATCCAAATCACGACTCATAGACTGAAATTGGAATCAAGCACTATTCCATTCTATCGATTTGGATTTACCATAATTTTGATCAATTTTAGAGCTATCTTGTCATTACTGGGACCAACATCACTTCAAAGAGCCAATATGTGTTCTGCACAATACTCATTAATTGGAGTTCAGGCATAATCTGGGGATTGAAAAATTATTGGTTAATTTAGACATACTACCGTTGTATGCATAGTTCTAAATATCGACCGATACGCAACATATCGGCCGATACGTATCGGAAAAATGAGGTATCGCGACGGATACAGGTCGATATACCACTGAGATTGAAAATCGCAGGAGTATCGGCCGAGTCCCGGTACGTATCGGCTTGTAAGCGTTACACAAGCCGTTACACAAGCCGCGACATGCCGATACTCACCGGTTCGGACCGGTACGAGAAAGAAAAAGTTGAAAAACCTTTGAAATGATTTTTAAAATTTTACCACCGCGACACCCGATTCCCGATACGTACCAATCGATACTACCGATACCGATACTCCGCGATCGATACCGTTACGTTACCCGATACCGCGATTTAGAACCTTGGTTGTATGTCTTTCCCTAAGTATAATTATTTTTATTTTTTTAAAATATTTTTTAAGCACTCAATACAAATTTTAGGCTCTATACCCTCTACCAATCATAATACTGTTGGGACATTACGTGGCAGTATCTCAAGACCAACAAATAATTTCTCCTAAAAATTAAATATTTAACTAAAAAGTTACTATAAATTATCATATCACTCTCTCTATTTTATTTTTTTTTACATATCTTTTCATAAAAAAATTAAAAAGTTACTAAAATAAATTGTTCCCAAACAAGACCTAAGTCCAAATTACGCAACTAAAACTATAGGTTATTTTGAAAATTGATTTTTATTGTTATTTTTTAATTTTTTACAAAAGAAAAAATGTAAGAAAATAAAATATAAAACAAAAAAAGAGTTTTGACTTTTTTATAATTACTTCGTAAGTTTTTAACTAAAATTTCAAGTTGTCAAAATAGGCCTTTGCAACCAACTAGAGAAGTTAAAATTTATTATAAGTTATCACATCATTTTTTTTTTACACATCTTTTTATAAAAAATCAAAAAATAAACTAAAATAGTCAATTTTCAAACCAACTCTGATGAGGTGGTTATTCCAACGAAAGATGGGTCGGACTGATCCACACTTCTAACAGCTTTGCTGGTCTTAAAGCCCAAAAAATGTGCCTGCAAAAAGGTCCAAAGGGGGAGGTAATCCCCCGGCGAACCCTCCGACGATCGAGTTAGAATTGGATAGATTGACTGTGTAGAAAGAGAAGAATGAATGAAGAACTTAACCTTTTACGCATTTTGGAAGTTGTCTTATATTCTTTACTCATCATTTCCTTGTCCATTCTAAACTGTCATGTTGGCCGAAAGTCTACATTTTAGCTCGCATCATTCATGGTGTGTCTATCTCCTCCGATGTGAAGGGGTTGTCGTATTTAATGCCGTGAGAGCCTCATTAATGGTTGATGTGTGGATACAATAACTTTGCAGGATCTTTGTCTGCCTTCGTGGCTAGGCTTCTATTTGACAAGTGTTTGAATGTTGTTAGCCCAGGCCTAGTGTTGATTTCTCAGAGTTATTAGGCTTTGATCACTAAGATATGAACTGGGCCCTGATCCGTGGGTTGGGCCCTCCTGGGTGCCCATTAGTATCAATAGTCCCCCATTCCTGAGTGCAGCTTTAGTCCAACGAAGGGAATAATAGTGCGGGTGGGAGTCCCCTAAGGCTTGGTAAGGGTGCGTGGGTTAGAGTGGTCAATCGTCAAGTTGGCCGACCGCAAGGGTGACCAATTGGGAGGGAAGACCATAGGGCTGGCTGACCATAAGGAAAAATCGTCAGGCTAGTCGACCGTAGAGTGGGCCAAGCGTGAGGGGAAACTGTCAAGCTGGCCAACCATGAGGTGAGCCGAACATGAGCGAGGACCATCAGGCTAGCCGACCGTGAGGTGGGCCGAGCATGAGGGGAGACCGTTAGGTTGGCCGATCGTGAGGTGGGCCAACCGTGAACGAGGACCGTCAGGCTTGCTGACCGTAAGGTGGGCCGAACGTGAGGAGAGACTGTCAGGCTGGTCGACTGTGAGGTGTGCAAACTGATAAGAGGGCAGTGACGATGTGAAGTGGTAAGATGGGAAATGAAAGGATTAGTACCGGGTGGGGTGACCAATCGTGAGGAGAGCTGATTGAAAAGGTGGTCGATTGGAAAGAGGAGTAAGCGTGAGGCGACCGATCGTGTGGTGGGCCGACCGAAAAGGTTGTCTATCGTGGGCGATCGAGAGTAAGGAGGGCCGATCGTAAAGGTGATCGACCGTGAGGCAACCGATCATGAGGAGAGGCAACCGATCAAGAGAAAGGCTGAACGCGAAAGTGATCGAGTAAAGATTGACGACACACGAGGCTCTATGAGGGAAAAGCATGTAATGATGTGAAGTAAAATAGACAGGCAAGAGAAAAGAGAATTAGTGGGTGAGGAAGGGATCGTGGCGTACACGTGGCATAACAAGGGTCGTTGATGAAGGAGACGAATGGGGTGTAGGAGGTGAGGAGGTTGGTAAGTTGGGATGTGGAAAAGGCAAGGGTTGTATTTTTGTTCAAATTTGCAAACTGGCGAATTTTAACCACGATCCTTGGAAAATAGACAAACCTTAGGCTTTTGGACTTATGCATTTTACCTACCTGATTGCAAAAAGCCAGCACATTTCAGACTTCAATTCCGTCATTGCAGGAGATTCACCCATCTAGCATATTGCAAATTTTCTTGCCCCCGCAACCGAAGCAATAGTTAGAAATGTGAAGGAGATGGCACAATACAAAGTGCCAGCCATAGGAGCGGATGCATTAGGAGAGGATGATGGAGTGGAGTTGGCGGAGCAGTATAGGGCGGAAAGACAGGTAGAGAGGGGGACGGAGCGACCGGCGCGGCCCCTGGGATCGACAATGATCTCGGCAGTGCAGCCGATTAACTAACTGACGCCAGACCACTGGCATACGAAGGCGGACAAATCCACTCTAACAACAAAGGATCTGGAGGAGTTACGCAGCAGATATCAGATTCCGGCCGACATAGAGTTGAGGCTGCCAACGACAAAGGAAAGGATGTCAGACGCACAACCAATGGAGTTCGCATTGTATGAAGAGGCGCTACGAGGGGGCCTAAGGTTACCCATCCCACAGCTAGTGGTGGACATGTTAAACCGCCTAGAGGTGGCCCCAGGGCAGCTTATGCCGAACGCGTGGAATATTCTGTTCGCCTGTGCAATCGTGTGGCCGCGAGCAATCGAAGGGGAGATGATGACGGTGGATGAGTTTTTCTTCTACTACAAGGTGTAAGGACAACAGAAGACATGGGTGACCTTACAAGCTGTAGCAGAAAGGGGATTGGTGGCAGGACTGCTGTCGTCGGTGAAGGGCTGGCGGCCAAAGTGGTTTTTTGTGTCGGCGAGTGGCGGAAGAGGAGCGCGTACAATTTGGAAAGTCCCCACCAAGTCTTGGAAGCCAAAGTTAGATGCTGAGATGGAGAGGAGAGTCAAACAGGTGAACGACTAGAGGGAGAATGAGGGGCTAAAATGGGACAACCTCGTCCAGTCCTCAACCCTGTTCGCCCTGAATCTGGGACCGCAACCAGTTGAAGGAGATCTGACGCCAAAGAAGATGGAGGCGAGGGGGAAAGCTCAGAAGGAGGAAGACAAGCGAGCTTTTGCAAGGGTAGATAAATATAAGGAGAAAGAATTAGGCCCAGCGCTGAAGCTGGTTGCGAAAAGGTCGGTCAGACCATGCCCTAAGCCATTGGGAGAGAAGGACCTGTTCGACTTTGTGCCTTTGGGGGCGTCAGTCGATCCACTGAAGAAAAGAAGCAAGAAGGAGGTGGATGCAGTGTTGAAGAAAAAGAAAAGGAAGGTGGCTGCAGAAGGGAGTGAAGGAGGACCGGTGGGAAAGAAGGTGAAAGACGGGTTAGTGGAGTTGTCCCCAAGTTAGGAGGGGGAGACCAAGGTTGGTATGGGAACAGTGGAAGGTTTGGCCAGGTTCCCAAGTGGCCAAGTAGTGAATGAATCAGGCGAGCAAAAGGGGTTAGTAGAAACCGACCAATCAGCCGATCTGCCCTCCAAAGACATGCCCTTGCAAGATATGCCCCCAAGTCAGAAGCTAGGGAGAGAACGCGCGAGTGGAACAGAGACCAGGGCCACGCTGAGGACCGCCACGCATCACGTTCGTGTAACGCCCTGAAAAAAAAAAGAAGATATAAATAAACCATACACAAGATCTATGAATATACTGAAAATGTTATACATTCACCCATCAGAGTTTATATTACAAAAGGTGTTACATGCATTACACTTTCATAAATGTTCATTCTGAAACTATAGCATGTAACACTAATTGTTAACAACAAAATAAATGCCGTACGGGCTTACATCTTTCCAAGATATCTCTTGGTTGCAACAAAAGAGTTTTAAGCTCTATATAAGTAAAGCCCTCGGCTTGAATAAACACTTAACATAAAAAGAAGAACACCAAAATAGAGCTTTCAGCCCCGAGTCCTCCCAAGCTATGCCCTTGGAGGTGGCATGTCACCTGTACCTGAAAATGGTTTCCCAAGTAGGGTGAGCCAAAGCCCAGTAGAGATATACTAACACAATGTATGAAATTTAACTAAAATATAAGCATTAGATAAATGTTCAATACTTAAAACAAACCGACATCTTTTCATGACCAATCAATAATGACATCAATATCTCATTCCATTTCCATTCATTTATTCTAATCAACTCACAGATATAGTCCCTTGATATCTAAACAATCCCAAATGAGACTATAACTCATTTGTTAACACTTCAATAGCAATCATTATTCAAACACTTCAATTTTCTTGCCATTTTACAGAACTCTCATCTGAGGGAATCGGCACCCATATATATAGAATTTTGGGACTTTCACCCTGGACACTTCGGCCAACTTAATTCTAAGTGCCCTATCTCCTCCCAAACAATAATACATATGCAATGTATTTAAAAAACGTTGTCATATACAATGACTATCCAAATCACACATTCAATAGTTTAATCAAACCATCATATTCAATGACATAATTCAAATCATTAGTTTCAATTCACCTAATCATCATGCAGTTTCCACAACAATCATAGCTATCCCCCACCGATAGCCCAAAACAGATACTTCTAAACAGATATACAATCTATCAAATAGATAATTTGTCAAATTTCATAGGTGAGTGATTTAACAAATCCAACTACACCACTCATTGATACACCCTTCCAATTTCATATTTCTCATATCAATTTCATTATATATACAAGATGAATTATTCAACCCAAATTAGGGTAAATTTCTCTCATTTTCTCAAATATCAACCCTAAGGCCAAATTTCCCATTTAATCACAAGAGAGCTACATATTCAAAGCCATAGTCATTTTACAACCCAACATGGAAAACCCTTCTTTTAATTTGTACCCAAACCCTAGTTTACCCAAATCACTCCCAAATCCCACCATTTATACATAACATCAAATACCTAGGTTAAAAACCATGCTAAAGTGTGGAATATCCCTACCTCAATGTTAGGAGAGCAAAGGAGAAGATGGAGACACTTCAAACAAGTCGAAACCACGATCTACCCGAATCAACACGGAGCCCTCAAGGTGCTCTACTTTTTTAATAAAGGGAGTAGGGTAGAGGGATGCTTAGATCTTAGAGTATTTGTAGAGAGAGAATTTTAGAGAAAGGGAGGGAGCCGAATTATGGTTTTGAGGAGAAAGGAAATAAAAAAGTGACGTAAAAATCCTCTGCTGCGAACTGATATACGTGATCCTCGCTCAGTGAAGGAGTTGTCACTCGAGCGACCAGACACAAGTGACCTTGCTCGAGCGCAAGAAGCCTTGCTAAAGCGAAAAACTTCATCTTCCTAGAAATGCTGCGTTTGGGAAGGAAACCTAAGGACTCTCAATTCTCGCTCGACCACAAGAAAGCTCGTTAAGCGAAGAAGCAAATTTCACAAGACTCTCGAGCGCAAGAAGCCAAAATCTGGGCAACAACAATCTAAACCAACTAACAACCAACCTGTTCCAAACACGCCTAATAAGTTTCAAAACTCAAATTCAAAGAGATAAAGGAGGAAAACAAGACATGGATACATTATTAAACCATGAAACTGAGTCCGAAATACAACAAGGTCAGGTCAAAACCGGGATTGCTATAGTTTGCGCCGTGGTTGGCTGCTTGGCGGTGATGGGGGCGAAGCCATGGTTGCCACAAACCATTTGTTGGGGGTCGTTGAGGACACGACAGTGCGGAGTATGGCCCGATTTACAGAGGTCGACCTCATGAGAGGGTTCTGCTCAGCACAAACGGAAACAGCGACCCTAGCGGCGGCTCTATTAGGCAAGGTGGTGAGGGGAAAATGGAGGCAGAGCCGCTGAAGGCCCAACTAGAAGGAGTGCGGATGCAATTACAGAACTTAAGGACGAGACGATTGGTTGAAGAAAGACAGCGCGTAACGCCTGTGCGAAGGGTCTGGCCTATGCTCAGAGGGCGAAAAATATGGAAGTTTTGGTGGTGGTGCAGGGGTACTTGGCCGAGCGCACCAAGGTAAGCTAGGCTGGGGTCGCCTCTGAGCTGTCAGTCACCAAATCTGAACTGGAAGTGGTGCGCCACAAGGCAGTATCACTAGAGTTTGAGCTAGCGGGCGAGCGGAAAAAAGTTGATGAGATCCAAGAAGCCTGCAACATCGCCAAAGAAAGGTTGGAAGAGGCCCTCCAAATAATGAAGAGCTGCGCGACCAAGCCCTGAAGGACAAAGAAGAAGCAGATGCGCATATTGCGAAGTTAGGAAAGGCCTTGGGAGATGAGAGGGCTAAGACAACAGAGTTAACCAAGATGATGGCGTCTGAGAGGGCGGCCTATCCAAACCTGTGCGTTCCGGCAGTGGAACAGTTTAAGTCGTCCTCTGAATTCCAAATGGCCATTAACGCAACAGTGGCGAGGGGTTTGGCCAGAGAGGGTGAAGGGCCCATCAGGAGTGGCTACTGATGGGAGGACCAAAGAAGATATAATCAAGGTTTTCAGCAATCAGACTACTACAAGCATGAAATAAGCCAGTACTAGACAGCGACTGGACAAGCTTCAAATACAGGGTATGGAGCTGTTTCCAAATGTGGACTTTAGCCTGGTGAAGCTAAGAGAGGAGGACATTGCCTAGACTCTGCTAGATGAGGGGGTGGAAGAGGAAGACTTGGCGTCTTGCGAAGGGGAGTGAAGACTGGGCTTTTGGTTTTGTTTTGCTTTTTGGTTGTAGTTAGTTTTTTTGTTTTTTTTTTTTTTTTTTGTTTTGAGAGAGCTCCTTGTAAAGAACGGTTGAAATTTGTAAAGAACTTGTGTGTATAATGAATTTGCTTGAAATTTGTAAAGAACTTGCAATAATTTGTCTAGGGAGACCTATAAATGAATTAAACGAAGCATGTGATGTATTTGCCAAAAATTTGTCAAAACGACTTGTCTTTACAATTTGTAATAAAGTGAAGTTATAAAAATTGCCCATTCTGGTTGAGGTTTTGCTTAGCTCAGTTTGGCTAAGCTCTTCATGCTTAGTCTGGCTGAGGCTTGACTTAACTCAGTCTAGCTGAACTCTTTAGGCTCAGTTGGGCTTAGCTCATGAGGCTCAGTCTGCTGAGGCTATGTTTAACTCATTCTGGCTGAGTTCTTCATGCTCAGTCTGGCTGAGGCTCTAGAGGGCTCAGACTAGCTGAGGCTATGTTTAACCCAGTTTGGCTAAGTTCTTCATGCTCAGTCTGGTTGAGGCTCTGGATGGCTCAGTCTGGCTGAGGGTATGTTTAACTCAACCAATTTTGTTTAATTTTGGATTAAGGCACGACACAAATAATGGGAATCTTGAATTGTTGTCATAGTCTTGCGATCATAAATACATGCATGCATGGCAAGAGCCAAAATAGACAAGTGTCTTGATCACCAAAATGAAACATACAACAATGTAAATCAAGCAAAAAGCAAGGATGGCAGCTTTACTGGAAATAACGTTTCAAGTGTTCGGCATTCCATGGATGAGAAAGGTATCTGCCCTCCATGTCTTGGAGATAGTATGTGCCTGGGCAGGGTCTTGCTTTGACGATGTAAGGGCCTTCCCACTTAGCTGCTAGCTTTCCCTCGATTGGGTTTTTGGTGGCGAGAGTGGCTTCGCGTAAGACGAGGTCTCCTACTATGAACGCCCTCGGTCGAACTCTGCGATTATAGTGTTACCTTACTTTCTGTTGGTATGAGGCCAATCAGACGGCGGTCGTTTCTCGCAGTTCCTCGATTAGGTCTAGGTCGGCTCTCCGAAGGTCTTTATTCAGGTGTGGATTGGGGTGGATGATTCTGGGCGTTGGTAGGCCAACTTCCACAGGATGACCGCTTTGACGCCGTATGTTAGGTGAAATGGGGTCTCCCTAGTTAGAGTCTGGGCAGTCGTCAGATAGACCCAAAGGATGTTGGGTAATTCCTCTGCCCAGAGGCCTTTGGCGGCCTCCAGCTTGGTCTTGATGATTTTCAGCAGGGAGCGGTTGGTAACCTCCACTTGACCGTTGGCTTGAGGATGGGCTGGGGAGGAAAAACAGGTCTTGATGTTGAGTTCTGCGTAGAATTCCCTGAATTTGGCGTTGTCGAATTGTTTGCCATTTTCGGAGATAATGGCTTGAGAAATCTCAAACCAGCACACAATGGACTGCCAGATGAACTTAGTGGTATTCCGCTCAGTAATCTTGGCAAGAGGTTCCACTTCGACCCACTTGGTGAAGTAATCGACGACCACTACGAAAAACTTTACTTGACCCCTGCCGGTCGGCAAAGGACCCACAAGATCGATTCCCCATTTAGTGAAGGGACAAGGACTGCTAAGCATGATCAACTCCGTTGGAGGGGCGTGGGGGATATTAGCAAAGCGTTGGCATTTGTCGCATTTTATCACAAAATCAGCGGCGTTCTGACTGAGTGTTGGCCAAAATTAACCTGTTCGGAGAATTTTATGAGCCAGAGATTGTCCCTAGAGTGATTTCCACAAACTCCCTCATGTATTTCTCTTATTACATAGGTTGCTTAGTCATTATTGAGGCATCTGAGATATGGTCGTGAAAATTCCCTTTTATACAAGGTGGCACTGATAATGACGTAATTCGACGACCGAGTCCTGACTTTGGTGGCTTCAAGTTTGTCTGCTGGAAGTGTTCCCCGCTCGAGGAATGCAATGATGTCCTGGGCCCATGGGATGGGCTCGTCCTAGTGTAGGTGAATTGCTCATTGATCTAGTGAGACTGCTGGATGGGTCAGGTACTCAACCCGAACGCCATGGCAGAGGTCTGATTAGTCTGCTGAGGCTAACTATGTCATTTAGTCTGCTTGGGAGTTTTCTGACCTAGGACATGTCGGATACGAAAGTTATTAAAAAGGCGGGTCATAGGAAGAGCAATGTCCCTATATGATCGCATGGCTTCTTCTTTGGCATCAAACTCGCCTGTTATCTAGCCGACTACCAACCGAGAGTCGCTAAACACTTGGAGATGATCGACTCCAATATCTTTAGCTAGTCGGAGACCTGCTATGAGAACTTCATATTCGCCTGGTTGTTACTCGCTGCAAATAGGAATTGGAAGGCGCATTTGAAGTATTCTTCTTTGGGGTAGTGAGGATTAAACCGGCTTCGCTACCCTCTTTACAGGATGAACCATCGACACAAAGAGTCCAGGAATGGGGGTCTTCCTTCTCAATAAGACCATGCGCTGGTGGAGGGGGAGTGTGTGGAATAAGATTTGTGAATTCCAAGATAAAGTCGGTGACAGCCTAGCCTTTGATGGTTGTTCATGGTCAGTAAGAGATGTTGTACTAACTTAGTTTGACGGACCACTGCATGAGCCTACCTGAAGATTCTAGTTATTGCATGATCTTTTTCAAAGTCTGGTCGGTGAGAATCACTATGGAATGAGCTTGGAAATAGGGTCGGAGGCGTCTAAAGGCGATGACCAAGGCGAGAGCCATTTTTTCTAATAGAGGGTAGTTCTGTTCGGCTCCCCTGAGTGCGCGGCTGATGTAATAAATCGGGCGCTATACTAATCCGTCTTCCCTGATGAGGGCAGCACTAACAGCGGTGTAGGACACAGCTAAGTAGAGGAAGAGGGTTTCACCTGGCAGTGCTTAAGAAAAAAATAGGGGGTTGGCTATGCACTATTTTAGTTGCTGGAAGGCCTCCTCAGACTCAACGTTCCATTCGAAGGCCTACTGGAGGACTTTGAAGAATATAAGGCATTTGTCATCGCTCACGAAATGAAATGGTAGAGGACGACAACTCTACCTGTAAGCCGCTGAACCTCCTTGACCGTCCTGGGAGACCGCATTTCTATAAAGGCCTTGATCTTTTCTAGGTTGGCCTCAATGCCTCTTTGGCTGACCATGAACCCCAAAAACTTACCAGACCCAACGCCGAAGCCGCACTTTTCCAAATTCAGTTTCATCTGATACTTGCGCAAGGTTTGGAAAGTCTCACACAGGTATGCCAAGTGGTCGGAGGAGAGTTTGCTCTTGACGAGCATGTCATCAACATAGACTTCCATGTTCCGACCTATCTGGTGTTGGAAGACGGCATTAACCAGGCATTGGTAAGTGGCTCTAGCATTCTTCAAACCAAACGGTATAACACGGTAGTGATAAGTCCCTCTGTCAGTGATGAAAGAGGTGTGCTCCTGGTCGGCTGTGTGCATTAAGATTTGATTATAGCCGGAGAAAGCATCCATGAAACTAAGCATCTGATGTCCCGTAGTTGCGTCGACTAACAGATCTATCTGGGGAAAGGGGTAGCTATCTTTAGGGCTGGCTCGGTTGAGGTCGGAATAGTCGACGCAGAGTCGCCATTTGCCATTATTTTTGCAGACCAAGACCATGTTGGACAACCATCTTGGATAGTCCACATTTCTGATGAACTGTGCCTTCAGCAGCTTGTCAACCTCAACAGCGATGAGCCTGTTACGTTCCAGATGAAAAATGCATTGCTTTTAGCGGAACGGTCTGAATTGGGGTTCAATGTTGAGACGATGAGTAACAAAAGGAGGGTCAATACCTGGCATGTCTGAATGGGTCCCAGCAAAGACATCATTGTGCTCAGCTAGAAGAGCGTGAGATCGGCCTTGGCCTAAGAGGACAGCTGATTGCCAATCTTAGCGTTTTCGTTGAATCGGTAGGATCGACAGGTACTTCGATAAGTTCCTCCACTGGTTCCCCTCTAACTAACTCTTCATTGTCTCTAACATCAAGGCCTTCAATGATCATAGCTTTTTTCATTTTGACTTCCTTTAATGAGGCGACATAGCACTCCCTGGCTACCGTCTGTTCACCCCTCATGGTGCTGACCCCCTAGTCAGTGGAAAACTTCATGGCTAGATGGCACGTGGAGGTTACGGCTTGAAGGGCATTACGAGCGGTATGCCCTAATATGATGTTGCAAGTAGAAGGACAGACGATGACGAGGAAATGAAGGAGTTTGATGGACTATCGTGGATACTCTCCGATGGTGATGAGGAGGTTGATGGAGCCCATAGATGTGACCCGATCGCCGATGAAACCCACCAGAGAGGTTTGTAGAGGTGACAACTTCTCTTCCCCGACCTTTAGTTGGTGGTAGGCGTTGAATAAGATGATGTTTGAGGAGCTGTCGTTGTCGACCAGAACTCTCCTGACTTTGTAGTTTGATAAGAGAGCGAAGATAACCAGGGGGTCATCATGAGGATAGCGAACGCCTATACAGTTTGCCGCTATAAAGGTGATCGGCTCGGACCATTGCTTGGGTTGCTTGTAGCGTCGATCCACCGTGGCTACTTCTTTATCAAATCCTTGTCGAATTTTTTGGAGCTCAGCTCGCTGTGCTGACCGCCACGGTCCACCACACTCTAGGCCCTGGTAATGACCCTTATTTCACCTAGTAGGAGGAGAGGGTCACCGTGAGCTCGGGGTTGGTGTTGAAGTCAGTCATCATTTCGCTCGGGTTGTGCTGGTTGTCGGGGGGAAGTGTGCTAGCGGTTATGGTTTGGGGGGCTAGTTTTGGGCCTCTGCAGGGGTCGGGCTGCTGTGAATCAGCTGAGGCGTCCCTGGCGAACTAGATCCTCGACTTGGTCTTTGAGGTTGACACATTCGTCAGTGTTGTGGCCATGGCCTTGATGGAAGCGACAGTACTTGGATTGATCCCATTGGTTTGAGGGAGATCTAGATGGTTGAGGCCATTTTAGGTTATAGTCTCATTGAATTTGGTTCAAAACTTGCTCCATTGGTGAATTGAGGGGGTGTACCGATCGAACCGACTAGGTGGGTAAGTCGGGGCCGGTCCGTCTGAGCATGCAAGCCGATCTGGGTGTGATGGGGGTTGGTACGTACATTGCGAGGGTCGAGGCTCAGGCTCTTTTCTTTTGTCCTTGGAGGGCGAGGCTTTGAATATGGATCTTGGCAAGCTGCCAGAGAGTCTTCGGCATTCATGAATTTTTGGGCCTTGGCGAGAAGGGAGGCCATAGTGGTCGGGGGATTTTTGGAGAGGGAAAAGAGGAAATCGAACCGATGCAAACTGGCAATGAGGCTGTGAGAATGACCCTGTCATCATTTTCCTTCACTTGTAGGGCTTCGGTGTTGAAGCGGGTGATATATCTGTATAACGACTCCCCTTCTGTCTGCCAGATGTTTAGCAGTTGGGTGGATGGATGTCGTTGTCGCTGAGCACCAATGAAATGGCTTAAAAAGGATTCACTGAGTTGGCGAAATGAAATGACTAAGTCTAGGGGGAGCTGACTGAACCAAAGGTGCGCCGACCCTTCAACGTAACTGGGAAGGCATGACACACGATTTCGTCTAGAAAGGCATGTAAGATCATGAGTGTCTGATATGCTTCTACATGGTCGACAGGATCAATGCTACCATCAAGGTGTCGATCGATGGCATCTTGAACTTGGGAGGGAGAGCTTTATCCCGGATGAAAGTGGTAAAAAGAGAGTTGGCGGTGGAGGAAGTCTTGTGCTGCATGTTCTGCATGACCCCCTGTAGTTGGAGTTTCATAGCCTGCAGTTCTTCATCCCAAACCGGAGCATTATCCCCACAAACAGGGATCGGGGGTTGAACACTACTAGCCTCACCTTCGTAGGCGGCCGTATGGTGTGGTAAGGGGTAGTTATGGAAAGGTGGTGGCATATCTTGGGGAGGTTGCGAGCCCGACGGGGGCGGGTGCAAACCGTCAAGATTCGACGGTTAAGGCCACGGGGCAAAGGGTGGAAATGTTCTTTGAGGTACGTGTGGTGGGAATTGATGGTGATGGTGGGCTTGTTCTGGGTGCGAGAGAACTATTGGCTGTGGTGGGGGTGGGATGGGCAGGTCACGCTGGAGTAAGGCATTGATCGAGGCTTGGTTCTACTTGGTTAGTCGGTTGATGTTGTTGGTGAGTTATGCGAAGTATGGAGGCGGGTTATTTAGGTTGGAGGGCTTAGCTTCGGGGTTACCAGCGTTGTGTTGGGAAGCCATGGATCTAGTTGTGACCATCCACTCTGATACCGAGGATGGATGATTACGGGGTTCTTTCCGACGACAACGAACACAACTGTCTTTCCGAAATGGAGTTTCCCACAGACGGTGCCAACTGATGAGGTGGTTATTCCAATGGAAGATGGGTCGGAATGATCCACACTTCTAACGGCTTTGCTGGTCTTGAAGCCCACAGAATGTGCCTGCAAAAAGGTCCAAATGGGGAGGTAATCCCTCGGCGGACCCTCCGACAATCGAGTTAGAATTAGATAGATTAACTGTGTAGAGAGAGAAGAAGGGAACGAAGAACTTAACCTTTTACGCATTTCGGAAGCTGCCTTATATTCTTTGCTCATCATTTCCTTGTCCATTCCAGACTGTCGTGTTGGCCGAAAGTCTACATTCTAGCTCGTATCATTCATGGTGTGTCTGTCTCCTCCGACGTGAAGGGGTTCTCATATTTAATGTCGTGAGAGCCTCATTAGTGGCTGATGTGTGGGTGCAATAACTTTGCAGCATCTTTTTCTGCCTACGTGGCTAGGCTTCTGTTTGACAAGTGTTTGAATATTGTTGGCCTGAGCCTAGAGTTGATTTCTCAAAGTTATTGGGTTTTGATCACTGGGATATGAACTGGGCCCTGATCCATGGGTTAGGCCCTCTTGGGTGCCCATTAGTATCAAACTCTAACAATACAATCCAAACTTATCCACCTAGAAATTCAAGATTGATGGTTTTATGGTAGAGATTAAATTTATATAATTGTGGAAATGTGGTTTGGAAATACACTTAGATCTTGTAGGACATTCTTGATCCTCTGATTGCCACCTGAAAAAGGATGAACACTCCGGTCGAGGGTGCCGGAATTAGCACTCTAACGGACAAGTGTAGACGTCCTCGAACGTCCCGGGAGGATGAATCCCGTTTTGTTCGTCTGTGGGTCTACTACAGTTCGGACTCAAATTGTCACGGTTCTTAATCTGAACCAAAGAGTCCAAATCCGGCAAATCGTTTTAAGAAAAACAGATTTTTGAAAGAAGTGCCAAACATGGACTGCTTTGCCAGATACAGAGTCGCCACCTAAATATTTTTTAATGGGGGAATTTAGGAAACCCTGACTCAGTGCCAAAGGCCACGTGTCCATCATCACCAAAGTTGCTTCGGCTCGGGAACTTGGGTACGATTGGGGAAGGTCAGCTATGAGCACCCCCTCTCGCCCGATCCGAAGATCGGCCTCTACTAACCATGATATCTGATTTTGAAAACGTTATGTGTTCTTATTCCGGTTATTAGCCTAGAATTACTATGTTATGCGCGCAGCAAACAAGTATAGACCAAATCGCCTAAATTGGAACAAAGCATTGCATACCCGTTTATTTGGAAAATGCTTTGAGATTTGCTACTCGCAAGTAGGCTAAAACACGGATTTCAACGAGTTGTTCCGACTCAAACAATCCAACCTTCACCCACAGGCATTTAGGCAGTTTAATCAAATAAGCATCTAGCCGCATGGTAAGCATGTTGTCATGTTAGCATTCACACTCATGCGAGATGCTAAAGCATAAATACTTACATCATACTCTGAGCCAAAACGAAGAACATGTTAGCAATTATGCATGATCCAAGTCCATGTTAAGTGGCTAATGCAACGCATACAGAATGTCACTAGAATAGGCTCGGCTAATCCTAGGATGACATGTGAAAATGCACAGATAGCATGTATTCAAGTTAGATTTGAAATACTTTATGCAGTTAGCATGATGCGCCGAGCCCGGTGCATGCAATACTGATGAATGATGCATGCATGCATAGCATAAGGTATGCTAAATTAAACATGTCCTAATACTAACCATCAAAAGCAGGTAAGTAAAAGGGAGAAAGAAGTGGGGGTTGGAAGACATGCACACACGCACCCACATTTATTACAAATTTGCCCCCGCTCGGAGGGACCGAAAGAATATACAGATTAATTAACCTACAAGCTAATTAAAATATTACAGACCAATTAAATTAACTAAGCAAATTAACTAATCTAAGAAAACAGTAAACAGCCTCGGGAAGAGGGCCCAATGCAATGCACGCTCGGCTCTGCTCGGAAGGTCACTGTCATGCACAAGTTGCCTCTGCTTTGACTATTATCCTTCTCTGAAGATTGCACAAGTCCCAGGGTTGCTTCTCTGAATGCTTTGGAACACCACCGGCTAAGGGGATTGGCCACTAGCCATGGAGAATGACCACCGGCCACTAATTGAGATATCAGCCACTGGTGGATGGCCGGTCGGCACTGAATATGGCCGGCCGGCCAAATCTTCCTGCAGAAATTAATTTCGACAGCAGCAGAGGGCAAGACATAGCATGGCAATGCATTTCAAGCAATGTATGCACCAACCATACCCCTTATCATGTTTATAACTCAAAGGAGTATAGGTCTCGATTCTCGGACCACCAATCGCGCATTTCAATGCATGATGGCCCAAGTAACCAAGTATGCATTTTGATATGGAATGCAATGCACATAATCAAACAAAGGGGGCTCAACCTCTATCATACTCAACTCAAGAGGTGAAGCATGCATGCCAATACAATGCATCCTAGGTATGGAGGCTAGCATACAATCATGGAAATGCAAAGAAGCATACAAGGCATACAATGATCATGCAAGGCATGAAGCAATGCAACCAACAAGTATGCAAGACGCAATGTGGATGTTCAAGCATGCAAGCAAGCATGTGACTTCATTCAATCATGCAACTTCAATCATGCAATCAACACACAAATATGCAACAACATACAAGGAGAGCACGTAACAATATGCAAAGGAGGGACTTACACTAATTGGACAGCTCTATACTAAGCCCAAAACAGTGGCCAAAAGCTAAGGAAGTGGAGCCAAATACACATACAAGCATGCACATAAACATGGTCCATCACTTAGGCACAAAGAGCAACTCTCAAGCACACTTAAGAAGATGCAAACATGGACTAATGGCATGCACATGAGCTCTGAAAATCATGTTAGAAATGGTTTCAAACCAACTAAACAAAGACAAGCCAAGCATGCAACATGGTCTAAAACTCAAGGCTAACAAGCCAAAATGTAAGGTAGCTATACAAAGCATGCCATGGTCGACCAAAGCAACCCAAAACAGACTTCAAGCATACCAAAACAAACATGGAAGCTTCACAAAGCTTGGCCAAAAACATGCTAGAACAAGGGCTAAAACCTAAAGCATGTCAAGGCCTAAACATGGCATTACAAGGCATGTATGCTAAGCAAGCATGGTGTACCCAAACCAACTCAAAACAGTGCTAAAACATGGCAAGATAAACACAAAAAACAGCTAAGGCATGGTCAACATACACTTAAACATGGTGCTCATTAATGAGGCAAAAATGGCCCTTTTCAAGGACAACAAGGGGAGGGGGTAGCCCTCTCCTTCTTGGGACCTCAAGGCACCATCCTCACCACTGAAATCCCTCAAGATTTCAGTGGTGAGGAGGCCCAAACACAATGGTCCCGAAGCTCACCAAAATGGCACAAAATGAGGGCCAAACAAGCCTTAAGAGAGGTCAAACAACCTCAAACAACAAAACCCCCCCTTAAACAACTATTTAGAGTAAGCAAAAACAAGACTTTTATATGTTATATGCTAAGCTCAAAAACAGATGCAAGATAGGTAAAAACACTATGCAAAAATGGGGTATTTAAAGGTAAAGTCCTTACCCTTGAAGACCTCCTTCAAGAACAGCACTCCAGCTGCTTCTTTGGCTCCAAACCAGTCTAAAAACTTCAAAAACAAGCCCCTAATGCCTCAGCAATCAAGGTAAGGTGTGATGGTGGGTGTTTGTGTGCAATACTAAGGTTAAAACACACACAAATACAAGAGAGAGGAAGGTATAGATATAGGATAGAGACACAACTCAAACCCTAAAACCAGAGCTCTCTTAGAAAATGTTGTCTCTTTTTTTGTAACCCTAATAGAGGAAGAAGAGACCTCCTCTTATAGGAGATTCAATCTTGCAAGTTTACAAGACAAGCTAGCCAAGAGGGAAAGGAGCAAAATGCATGCCAGCTAGCACAAAATATCTGCAAAAGCAGATGCACAGTAGTCGGCCGGCCAAAAATGCAACTGACCAAAAAAGGATAGCCGGCCGGCCATCTACAGTGCCGGCCGGCCAAACATTTGGCCGGTGGCAACAAAACACAGTCGGTGGCCTCAAGCCATGGCCAGTGGAGTGTGGGGATGGCCCACAAGCCATTCCTTGCCCCTCCAAGGCAAAACACAAGTGTTTGGTGCAAAACCAAACACAAAACAGTCGAGTCGAGAGATCCTGAGGCAAGGCGCGTAGCCAAGACCTCCAGGAACTCAAGACGAACACAAACATGGATGATCACCGAGTGTTCAAGCGGTGACGTCCAAGTCTTGAGGACGGTCAAAAATGGGGTGTCTACAACAAGTTAGTATATGCTCTCTAGTTTACTTCTATCTCAAGTCTCTTTAATCTATTCTCACATACCTCTCTTTGGTTGATGTTCCTCTTATTTATACTAGTCTGTGGTCCCAAGGGTCGAACCCATTTTTAATCCAGCGCACAATTGCTCACTCGGCCTTTCTATCGTATGCCAATTCCCACTCGGCTTCTTATACGGCTAATTCCATGGTCGATTCAAATATTTGGCTTCAGGACCCCCCAGGGCAAAGCCGAATAGTATTTGTCCTGATTTCCATCAAATACATTTGACTTTCCTTAATATAAATTTATTCGACTCCCACAATTGCCCCCCAAACATCCTACTAACGCCAATTAGTCGGCATGTTTGGTCTTAAACTCAAAGAGTCAAAAATACGACGGTTACACTCTTTCCAATACTGAAGCGTCAAAACGTCCACGCTTTTTAGAAATTATTATAATTTCCCGCCCCTTCGTACGCATCATTCATTTAATGCGATTTGAAACCGTGTTGTCCATTTGAATGTATGCTTTTTTGAATACGCAAGGCTTCTTGGTTGCCTGTCAGCATCCCTCTTTCATTTCACGACCTCTAGAACTTCTATCCGTTCCTCATTGTCCTCTCTACTCCTTGTAAGTTCTTCTCTTCTTCGTTCCAACTCCCATTTCCTTGTTTGTTTTTAGTTTAGAGTACTTCCTATTCTAGCTCGAATGGCGAAACATTTGAAAGCTTTTCTTTCTGCGGATCGTGTTTCCGTTTTTCGGCACCATTTTTCTATTCCTGACGACATCCATTTGTCACTCGTGGCGGAGAGCGTAGTTGACATAGAGAGGACCAATGCGAGTACAATCATCTTTCCTCTCCTGTCAATCGCTGAGGGCGGAGTCCGTTTCCCCCTTCACCCATTTTTGAAGGCCATCCTTCGCCATTGGGGTCTACTCCCTTCTTAGCCTAACGTAAACTTTTACCAAATCATAATGGGAATTGTAGAATTAAACCGCCGTCTTAGGCTCAATCTTGGAATTCCTGCTATTCAGCATTGTTATGCCTTGGCCAAATCCTCTGGCCGGCGGGGACGCTACTTTCTTAGGGCTAAGGACACCGACCACTATTTGGTGACTATGCTTGCCAGCTCTGAAAAACATGTTGACGATGTCATGGTCGTTGTCCGAGGTAACTGGGAATTCGGCAAGAACGAAGATCGCCTAGATCATGTACCTAGACAAAAAGGCGAACCAGGTGGCTGGGTAGTCCCATTTTTCCACGCATTTGTTATACGTTCATTCGGCTTTAATCCTATGTATTGATCGTTTCAATCTGTGCAGGTAACAATTTGAAGAAAGTACTTCATTCGGCCGACAACGTCGTACTTCAACAAGTCAAAACTACGCTAGAATTTTTTGGCTGTCCTAACCTTCAAAAACAAGGGCGGGCTGCCCATATACTGTTGCGATACGATCTTACATATGCCACTTTTTCAGCTGCGGATCACATTCTAATTCGAAGGGCGAACAACAGCTCACGGCACTCATTTTCGCGAATTACAAGAACCTTAGGGAAATTGGTGTTGGAGATTCGAATTTGGAGCAAGGTGAAGTCCGTGATCAGGTCGCTGAACCAAACGAAGCCGATTTGGAGGAAGTCGACACGGCTCTCAACTCGGCTTTTGAAGAAGTTGACATTAACTCTCCATCCACTTCAGGCCAGGTTAACATATCGTTGGACAATGATATTTTTACCAATTTAGGAGATCTTCCTGGCACGGAACCTAAAGATATGGCCGATGAGTCACTTGCACAGATAGCCAGGAAAAAGAATGCCGAGAAGATGGCGGCTCAAAGAAGGGCCGAGGCCGCCAGGTCTGAGCCCCCACTACCTGGTCAGACTGACTCTCTTCCTCCAGCTCCGGTTGAGGCTGTAATTTCTCTAACTATTGTTGAAGAAACGGAGCAAGCTATTGTGGAGGAGTCGACCATTGGGCAATCGGACAATCAGTTGGCCAAATAGAGGGGGAAAAACACCCTGCCAAGTTTGGAGCCGATTTTTTTTGAAGAATTAGTCGATAAACAGCCACGCGTGGAGGAATCGCAGGATACCATGGCGTCGTTTATTATCTAACCCAAAATAAAGAAAACGCCGGTTTCTGCTGACGCATCGGCTTTAAAGGACCCCACGGTGGCGCTAAGTGTGGCCTCATCGATATCCTTACCAGTTGATAGGGCTGCATTCTATGCAGAGTCGGAAGTGGTGTTGATAACAGTAGCTGCTCAGTCGGCGATATTGGTATGTACACTTACTATTATTTTTATGCCGATTAACTTATGCGTGCTTTACTTCAAGTGGCAGGCAAGATCGCAGAGATTGGTCGCCGACATTATGACGTCGTTGAGCAAATCGGCTCTCTCAAAGCCGAAATTGAAACCGAAAAGAGCAAGGCTAAAGAGGCATTAGCTGAACTGACAGTGGCATCTCTCAGGGCCGACTTTGAAGCCAAAAAGGCGGAAGTAGAGCGGGCAAGGGCCAATGCCGAGGAAAGGAAAGCTAAACACTCGGATCTTCTCAGAATTGTTGCTGAAGATAGAGCAAACGTTTGTGAAGAAGCGCTGAAGTTGGCCAAGGAAGCGATTGCGAAACTGGCCAAGGAAGCGATTGCAAAACTGGAGGCCGATTTGGAGGAAGGCGAAAGAAATTGCAGACTCCGAGGTTTCCAAAGCGTTCAATGCCAGCAAGATCGCTACCTTGGAGAAATATGTGGAGGAAGTACCTAAATTTGAGAATCGGGGATTCAAACACGGCTAGCTCAAAGCTCTAGCAGCCGTTAATGTGGTATTAGAGCAGCCAATTCCATATGAGCAACTAGAGATTGAGCCGCTGGAGTCTGACCCTGAGGAATAAGTAGTGTAATTTTGTTTTTGGATTAGCATTTTCTTGTATGTAATTTTCTTGTAGATTTTTGTAAGGCAATTTTCATGAGTAAAATGATGACCGATTGTACTAAATTTGTTAATGAAAATCGTTTTTTTGCCTATTTTTCGTGTGCTAATTTGAGAGTGCAATAGTTATAAAATTGTATGTCGAGCTCAATAGTTATAACTAATTTGAGTGTCAAAATAAATGTAGCTCAATTCGGCTATAAAATTGTATGCTTTTCTTGAATAAAATATTCGGCTCAAAGCTAAATGTCTGGCCAAATGAGGTAATATATTGTCATTTAGCTATATCATCAGATGCCGATTATAGTGATGCCCTTGCCTCATTTAGACATACCATTACAATGCCGAATAACCTGTGTCCCTTGCTGGTTGTAACTCAAGAACAAAATATTCGGCTCAAAACTAAACGTCTGGCCAAATAAGGTAATGTATTGTCATTCGGCTATATCATCAGATGCTAATTATAGTGATGCCCTTGCCTCATTTGGGCATACCGTTACAGCGCCGAATAACCTATGTCCATTTGGAAATATTTCAGACCCTGCGAAAGACGCAGCGTTAATTGTTGGGCACATCGGAAGTGCTGTGTCCGCAATTAATGAACGAGGTATTTAGTATTTAAGAATCTGCGGCATAGATGACGATAATCGATAATTGAAGGAAGAGCAGAAACGCGAGTTGGGCCATAGATATCGCAGAGGTTGTTCTTCAATAGTGAAGGAGAAGCAAGAAGTTTAGCTGAGCTAGACGCTGAAATGCATCGAACTGCTGAAGGCGAAGTGCAAAGAGCAAGGGATGTAGCAACGGAGAGGAGGGGGAGACGTCGGTCCCCCAGGCGTCGGAGTCGGTCCCCCAAAAGAGGTGACGCAGTGAGGTCTCCCAGGGATGGGGCGCAACAACAAGGGGGATCAAAGAGTCGTACAAATGTTCAGAGTGCTGGCAAAATGAGCTGAGAGTGCTCTGCGCTCGTTGAGCTTTTCGATTTTCGTTGGGAATAAACCGATGACTGAAGCAAATTCAATCGTCCGTGACCCAAATATGGCGGTCGAGGTTGCTTGACAGATTTTTCCACCCGAGGTCCAACAATCAATGGTTGGTCGGCCTGACTACAAAGTTTTCGAGACGGTGTCCACGGAGCAGTGAGGGGTCTATACATCTCTTATGAAATCGGCATGCGTCTTCATGCCACGCAGAGGGAGATAGAGCAAAAAGACAACCGCATTCGAAGCTTGGAACAACATGCAGAAAAAGCCGAGAACGAATTTAAAAAGGCAAAAACCTCCGAAAAGCAATCAGCCAACCAAGTCAACCCAATCCTAGCGGAAAAGGTAAATCAATGGTTGTTAGATCATGCCATTGCCGACCGAGAGACGGCGAGCATGTTCGCAAGAGAAGCAATAAGAACGAAGGCCTACAATGAAGGTTTTTTTGACGATCGGAAAATAAGTATCGAGAAGACGAAAGAAAAGTTAGCTGAGGACGTCTGTCGGTGCGAAAATCGTGTGTTTAAGCATGGTGGGACTAAGGCTCTACAGGCGACGGGTATTGATGCGGTGTCACCTCTATATCAGAATTACAAGTTTCCCTTCGAGGCTTATGATGCCGAGAAGACCGATGATGAAAAGGATGCCGAATAAATTTATATATCGCATTGTACCCTTTAAGTTTGTAGAAAGTCATGTTTTGAGGCTTTATTTAATGAAGTAAACATTGTCTATATTGTTTCGGTTTAATGTTTATTTTTGCTTGTGGTAATCGTACCCTAATCCATACCAGTTGCTATATTGTCGAAAGTCATATATTTTGTTCAGTGTTGGCTAATCATGACATTTACGGTCGCTCCGAATTCGGAGGCTTATTCGGCCCAAATGTGGCATTCACAGATGGGGCTCCGAATTTGGAGGCTTTGTGTTGGCCAATCGTGATATCCATGAAGAGCACTTCGAATTCGGAGGCTTATTCAGCCCGAACGTGGCATTCACGGATGGGGCTCCGAATTCAGAGTCTTTTTGTGTTGGCCAATCATGATATCCATGAAGGGCGCTCTGAATTCGGAGGCTTATTCGGCCCAAACGTGGCATTCACAGATGGGTCTCCGAATTCGAAGGCTTTGCATTGGCCAATCGCGATATCCACGAAGGGCGCTCCGAATTTAAAGGCTAATTTGGCCTAAACGTGACATTCACAGATGAGGCTCCGAATTCGAAGGCTTTGTGTTGGCCAATCGTGATATCCACGAAGGGCGCTCCGAATTCGGAGGCTTATTCAGCCCAAACATGGCATTCACGAATGGGGCTCCGAATTTGAAGGCTTTGTGTTGGCCAATCGTGATATCCACAAAGAGCGCTCCGAATTCGAAGGCTTATTCAGCCCAAATGTGGTATTCACGGATGGGGCTCCGAATTCAAAGACTTTGCATTAGCCAATCGTGATATCCACGAAGGGCACTCCGAATTTGGAGGTTTATTCGGCCCAAAAGTGGCATTCACGGATGGGGCTCCAAATTCGGAGGCTTTGTGTTGGCCAATCGTGATATCCACGAAGGGCGCTCCGAATTTGGAGGCTTATTCAGCCCAAACGTGGCATTCACGGATAGAGCTCCAAATTCGGAGGCTTTATGTTAGCCAATCGTAATATCCATGAAGGGCGCTCCGAATTCGGTGGCTTATTCAGCCCAAACTTGGCATTCACGGATGGGGCTCCAAATTCAGAGGCTTTGTGTTGGCCAATCGTGATATCCACGAAGGGCGCTCCGAATTCAAAGGATTACTCGGCCCAAACATGGCATTCACGGATAGGACTCCAAATTTGGAGTCTTTTTGTTACCAAACCATTATTCACAAGATAGGGAAGAAAAGGCATAGCATTGGGAAAATGAAAAATGTACACAGTGAAAATTCAAAACAAGATATCGTGTCGCACAAGTTGGCTTAATGATAAAATTTGCACAAATGTGTTGAATTCCAGGGACGTAGCAAACTTTTTCCAGTCATGTCTTTGAGCTGATATGCCCCTATTCCGGCAATTGAGTCAACCTGATAGAGGCCGTCCCAGTTGGGGTCTAACTTTCCATCAGCGGGATTTCTAGTAACGGGAAGCACTTTCTTGAGGACCAATCCTCCAAGTGTATAACAACGCAACTGTATACGTTAATTATACGATTTAGCGAGCTGTTACTGATACCGCACCATGGACGCAAGGGCACGGTCTCGGCGTTCTTCAATCAGAGTCAAGTTCAAGGCCAACATCATGTCATTACGGCCCATGTCAAAAACCTTTGATTTCAGAGTGGGTAGGCCGATCTCCAGGGAGATGATTGCCTGGGTTCCAAAGCATAAAGCGAACGGCGTTTCCCCAGTGGATCGCCTTGGAGTAGTGTGATGAGCCCACAATACACTGGGCAGCTCTTCGACCCATCTGCCTTTAGCTTTTTCCAACCTTTTCTTGATGCCATCCAGAATGACTTTGTTGGAGGCCTCCACTTGACCATTGCTTTGTGGATAAGCCGGCAAGGAAAAGTAGGGCCGAATACCCTACGTGTTGCATAATTCTCAATAGATGCCATAGTACTTTTGGTATGCTGAATCGCGTTATGATGTTTTCCATACAAAACGCTTAACGTCGACATCTCAAATATGTGTTAGTGCCTCTGCTTCGACCCATTTTGTGAAATAATATGTCGCGACAATCAGGAATCGCTTGTTCCCTGGAGCCCATGGTAATGGTCCAACGATATCGAGTCCCCATTGAGCGAACGGCCAAGGACTAGTGATAGAGTTTAACTCCTCGGTTGGCAGATGAGTTAAAGGGGAAAACTTCTGGCATTGTTCACATTTCTTGACATAACACTCGACATCTGTTCGCATGGTTAGCCAATAGTACCCCTGTGTTACGCCTCGATGGGCCAAAGAACATCCACCAGAATGGGCACCACAGCTGCCTTCATGTATTTCAGCCAAGAGTTCCTCAACTTTATCTGGGTGAACACATTTTAAGTACGACCCAGAAAGGGATGTTTTGTAGAGCTTCCCTTGCAGATCCAAGTAGTATCGCAGGGCTTTGTTTCACAGTTTGTGTGCTTCTTTCTTATCTATCGAAGCTATTCTTAGGACAGGAATGCAGGGATAGGGTCCATCCAACTTGGACCTGGTTCAATGATGTTGATCTGAAATGCTTCAGAAGAGGTAATGCTCGACTCAGGGACAAATCCTACTTCGATTGTCTGTTTAATTTTTGAGTTGATGGCAGAGGCTAGGCAAGCCAGGGCATCCGCATGCGTGTTCTGATCCCGGGTTATTTCATTCAATTCATGATGATCGAATTTCGCGAGCAAAGAATTTGCTGTTTTCATGTAAGCTGCCATGCGGTCATTTTTGGCTGCATGTTCTCTTTTCAACTGGTTGATGACTAGTTTTGAGTCACAGAAAACAAGCAGACGTCGTGCACCAAGGTGAAGTGCATTCCGTAGGCCGGTTAACAATGCTTCGTATTCAGCCTCATTGTTTGATACATCGAAGCCCAGTTTGATAGCCTGCTCGATTATTCTCCCTTCGGGGCTCATGATTACTACGCCTACCCCACTACCACGTTGGTTGGATAACCCGTCACAGTACATCTTCCAAATGTCTCCAACATATATTCTCCAGTTGGACTTAGGTTGCACTTGATCACACTTAAAGTCGATGAGGGATCCCATGAATTCGGCTACAAAGTCGGCGAGCACTTGTCCCTTAATAGAAGTTCTGGGCAAAAATTGGATATCATACTGGCCGAGTTCCAGCGCCCATTTCGAAACGCTCCCCGATGCTTCCACGTTACGGAACGCTGACCGAAGGGGATAGTCCGTTAATACCCCAATGGTATGCCCCTGAAAGTAATGCATCAGTTTTCTTGCAAACATGACGAGAGCAAGGATAAGCTTTTCTAAAGGAAGATAACGTGTTTCGGTGTCAGCCATTGCTTTGCTTACATAGTAAACTAGTTGTTGCTCCCCAAGTTCTTCCTTTAATAGTACAGCACTGACCGCCCAGTCGGATACCGCCAGATACAAAATGAGCAGATCGTCTGCTGATGGTGTTGCCAAGAGTGGTACTTATCGGAGATAAGTCTTCAAGCCGTCCAAAGCGGCCTGGCACTCGAGGGTCCATTCAAAAGCTTTACCTTGCCGAAGTGTGTGAAGAATTGTTGGCAGCAATCTGTGGAACGGCTAATGAACCTGTTGAGCACGGCGGCCATTCCCATCAGCTTCTGAACCTCTTTGACCGACTGAGGAGAGCCAAGTTCTAGAATTGCTGTGATTTGCCTCGGGTTGGCTTCGATTCTGCGGTGGTTAACGATGTACCCAAGGTATTTGCCGGATCCGATGTCGAATGCACACTTCGAGGCGTTCAGTTTCATTTTGTACTTTCGAAGAATGCCAAATGTCTCTGCCAAATCGGCTTGATAGGTATGCTTTTCCTTGATTTGACCACCATATCGTCGATGTATACTTCCATGGTACAGCCGAGTTGTTCCTTGAACATGGAAGTCACTAGTCTTTGGTAAGTTGCCCCTACATTCTTCAACCCGAAAGGCATGACCTTGTAGCAATAGATTTCTCTTGGGGTGAGGAATGCAGTTTTTTCTTGGTCCTCCCGATGCATGGCAATTTGATGGTAGCCTCTGTAGGCGTCCAAGAAGCTCATGCATTGATGATGTGCCGTTGCATTTACGAGTTGGTCTATTCTGGGGAAGGAAAAACAGTTCTTGGGACAAGCTTTGTTTAAATTCGTGAAATCCACACAAACACGCCAAGATCGATTCTTCTTCTTTACAACCACGGTATTGGATAGCCATGTAGGATAGGTTACTTCACGAATTGCCCCGGTATCAAGTAATCGATAAACTTCTTCAACAACAGCCGAAGTATGCTCCGTGGCTGACCGCCGACTTCTGTGAATAATTGGCTTACATTTTGGATCAACGTTTAAGCAATGCTAGGCCACAAATGGATCCACCCCTGGCATCTCGTATGGTGACCATGCAAACACATCGAGGTTGCCGAGTAAGAAGGATGCAAGATCTTGCCTATCAACTTCATTCAGGGAAGCGCAGATCATGAAGAACTTGTCAGGATTCCTGTTAATTTTGACCCGATCCAGGGCTTCGATTGCCTTTTCACTTGGGGTCTTCCTAATGTCCTCAAGGCTCTCCCGATTCGGTACCTCAATTGAATTCATTTCCAGCTCTTTTGGTCTCTTTGCAGCAACAAGGTAGCATGCCTGTGCCGATTTCTAAGAACCTCGAATTCGTTCAATACCGTACTCAGTCGGGAAACGAAATAGTTGATGGTAGGTGCTCAGCACGGCTTGCATGGTATGCAACCAAGTTCTTCCCATGATGAGATTATATGGTGAAGGAAGTTTGACAACCAGAAATTCTACATATACTGATCTAGTGCCCGCCCGAACTGGTAATGTAATTTTGCCTAGAGGATACTTCGGGTTAGCGTTGAAGCCGAAAAATGGATAATCGGCCGGAGATAGATCTAAGTCAACGAAGCCGAGTTTAATAAAAGTTTTGTAATACATTACTTCTGAAGTACTTCCTTGATCAATGAGAACACGTTCAATGGTGAATCTGTTCACGCGTAGCTCAATGACGAGGGGATCAGTGTGGGGGAGAGTTACTTCAACTAAGTCTGTGTCATCGAAACTAATCCTCCCAGTTTCATGGGGCTGTTTCACTAGCGTGATTGGCCTATGTGGGCCAGACTGCAACTGAATTGTATGCACCTCGGATGACGTCGGCAAGCTGTATATCATATGAATTACACCAAATGGAGGTGAATCTGGCCGTAAGGCTACTGTGTTCAATGAATTATTCTTTCGGATGTGTTGCACCAACCGGCTGTCTTGTACCAACTCCTCCAGGTGATCCTTCAGTGCATAACAACTGTTAGTTTCATGACCGTGGTAATAGACTTGAGATAGAAGCAAACTAAAAAGCATATACAAACTTGTCCATCGGAGTGCTAATTCCGGCACCCTCGACCAAAGTGTTCATCCTTTTTCAGGTGGCAATTAGAGGATCAAGAAAGTCCTACAAGATCTAAGAGTATTTCCAAACCATATTTCCACAATTGGCGCCGTCTGTGAGAATACTCAAGCACATCCATGGCCGGCGTAACAGAAGATCCTTCGGTAGTCGCTAACGAAATTACGCCAAGAGACGACTTCACTCCAAGAAACATGCTTGGACTAGAGAATATCACCGCACGATGGGCCTTGAATATCGATTCAGTATCTCAGACCTCACCCTCGACATCAGTGCATGAGACAATGCAGACGATTATGGATCAGGCAAAGCAAAATGAACAACGGCTAGAGAACATGATGGTTGAGAACGAGCGCCTGCGCCAAGATTTGGCCTTGGAGGTGGCAAAATCCCAACAGGCCACATGCCAAGACCGGGTCGACCTTCGGGAAAGAAGGATGGTCGACGATGTCGGCTTCGGAAATGCGATCATGATAGTGATTCTGACTCACCATCCCCAGAACCCCGAAAGAAAGGATAAGTGGATGTATCCAGCTCATCTGAAGGAAGTCTATATGTACGGCACAAGCGAGGGAGGAGTGATGATTCGGATGAAGAAGATAAGCATGACCCTTTTGTGTGACGAATTGCAAGGGCAGTGCTACCCAAGAAATTCAAAGTACCGTCATTCACCCTGTACAACGGAAAATCGGACCCCACTGATCATATTCGTCATTATAAACAAGCGATAACACTTCATGTTGACGATGAAGCCCTCATGTGTCGAATATTTCCAAGCAGTCTGGGACCACTGGCCGTCAGATGGTACTATAAACTAGAGCCGGCATCGATTAAGAGCTTCCATCAACTCCAAAAGTTCTTCAGGGCAAGATTCATCACCAATGAAATCCAGCCAAAGCAAGCAGATTCTCTCTGGGCAATGCAAATTAAACCAAAAGAAACCCTTCGTGAATATTCGGCACACTATTGGGAATGCTTTAATCTGGTAGATGATGCCTGCAATAACTCCATGGCCATCACCGCCTTTAAGATGGGATTGCACCCTGATAGTCCCCTCCGCAGTTCATTGACCAGACGGCCCCCCAAAACAGTTTGGGCGTTAATGAAGAAAGTTGAAGAATATTGCAAAGTGAAAGACGATGCCCTGTGGGTCAAAGCCGGACAGAAAGCCGTTAAGACAGCTCCACCTAGAATCGTTCAGCCGATAAGCGTCGTGCCATCAAGGAACCCCAAACCACGGAATCAAGCTAAATGAGACAAAAGGCGTGACTCGCGCCGATCAAATGACCAATGTTCACATCAAGCGAATGAACAATATCAAGTGGATAGCAGGCGCACAAGGCGCTCAGACAAGAAATACACGGAGTTAACAGAGCCGATCAGTAAGATTTTGTCGAAAGTTCAACACCTTCTGTTCTTTAAATGGCCGCCAAAGATGATGGGACCTTCCTACACAAGGAAACGGGATAAACGGTGTGAGTATCACAAAGACCACGATCATGACACCAACAGTTGTTATGCACTAAAGGATCACCTGGAGGAGTTGGTACAAGACGGCCGGTTGGTGCAACACATCCGAAAGAATAATTCATCGAACACAATAGCCTTACGGCCGGAAGAAGGATGACACTCCGGTCGAGGAAAGAATAATTCCGACGGACAAGTTGTAGAAATATGGTTTGGAAATACTCTTACATCCTATAGAACGTTCTTGATTCTCTGATTGCCACCTGAAAAGGGATGAACACTCCGGTCGGAGGTGCCAGAATTAGCACTCCGACGGACAAGTTAGTATATGCTCTCTAGTTTGCTTCTATCTCAAGTCTCTTTAATCTATTTTCACATACCTCTCTTTGGTTAATGTTCCTCTTATTTATACTAGTCTCTGGTCCCATGAGTTGCACCCACTTTTAATCCAACGCACAATTGCTCACTCGGCCTTTCTGTCGTATGCCAATTCCCACTCGGCTTCTTGTACGGCTGATTCCATGGCCGATTCAAATATTTGGCTTCAGGATCCCCCAGGACAAAGCCGAATAATATTTGTCCTGATTTCCTTCAAATATATTTGGCTTTCCTTAATATAAATTTATTCGGCTCCCACAATAATGTAAAATCTATATATAGAATAAATTTAAATTATAAAACGATAATTCTAAATAATTAAGTCTAAATTCCTAATATTATTGATAACTATACAAAATAATTTTCCATAATTTCACATCCTCTATCACAAACCAACTAGACACGTGACAGACAATCCCACAAACTTACAAAGACTACACATATTTTCATCCCCGTACAGAGCCAATCTATGATCTAAATTAGAAAGTGCTACCTGAACTCGTGGAATTCATGATAGACTTTATTTTGATAATTAAAATTATTTATTTTATTAGTTATTTGTATATATTATCTATAATAATAAAAAAATTTAAGTCAATGTAACAATTATAATTTATTTAATTTATTGTATTTGTTATTAAAAAATTGATAGTTTATTTTTAAAAATTCATCTATTGTTTACATTTTTTAAGACAACATGATAAATTAAATAGATTATGATTATCTGATTGTCCTAATTTTTTGTATGGATGATATACATAAAAAGACTCAACAAAATGAACTATTTGAATCATTAAAACAAGACCCGTAATTATCCTATGGACTTGGACCACGCCCTTCTAGATTAAGAACCTTTCATTATTATGGGCTTGTTTGGATATTTGGCTATTTTAATTGACTTTTTTGTTATTTTAGTCTAGTTAAAAAAAATTATGTTTGAGATTATAGTTTTTTTTTTTTTTTTTTTTTTGTAATTGACTTGATGGTAGTGAGAGAAAAAGTAAAATAATTATGATTTAGATATAATATTTTATTTATTAACTATTTTAATCTATTTTACCTTTATTGAATATTTTAATGAAAAACTATCCTCTCAAAATGACTTTGAATGTTGTGGGATATGAATAAATAGATTTTCTATAATCAAGGATGGAGGTTTAAAATAGAAGAGAGCACAGTTTAGATCTCAAAATCAGAAGAAGAGTTAGATTTTATTTGATAAAATTAAAAATTGAAAATTAAGTATTAAAAATTAAATATTAAATTTTTTAATCTAAAAAGTTATTTGGTATGTACTGAAATTTAATTACTGATTCAATTAAGCTGTTTGATCTATACAAACAGCTGAAGTTTAAAAATAATTAAAATTAAAATTTGTACCTTTTACTTTTCACATTAAAATATTTAATTAGATCCTTTTATCACATTAATATAATTGGTAAAAAAAAATTATTATAATCACAATTATAACATTATATTTCAAAATCTTGAAAAATAATTATTATTAGAATTTTTCTCTCTTGTATAGGAATCATTATATTTCAAAATTTTGAAAAATAATTATTATTAGAATTTTTCTCTCTTGTATAAGTACTAAAATCATTCATGTAATAAAATAATAATTGCAAAGGTAATCATGTAAAAACTTATTCCGTATTTCATCATTTTACTTATGATATCACCAGTATAATTCCAAAAGGTCAACCAAACGAACAGATTTTTTTTAAAAGTCCTACTAGAAAAAAGAAAAAAAAAAGCAAATGAAGAAACAAGATAAAGACATAATGAAAATTCCCACAAACTTACATATATAAGCATACACAAGCTAATACATATAAATAAATAAATAAATAAAACTCATAAACAATGTATTCATATATATACATGCAAGTTAAATTCAAATCAAAAATAGTTTTCTAGACTTTACGTTTGCTTGCCTTTGGATTCCGTAAGAGCAATGGTGGAATCAAAAAATTAAATTAGAGGCACATTTATCAATTTCAATATTGAAAATTTTTACATAAATTTTTACAATTGACTTCAAGAAAGATAAAAAATAAATAAATAAATAAAAAAGAAATAAATAAAACTAATCAGTGTTTTTAGTTTCAGTTTTTTGAAAATTGAGTTTTTTACTTTTCATGTTTTTTTCATTTTTAGTGAATATTTTTAAAATTTTGAGCAATTGTTTTACTTTTTTAGATGCATCTTACTTAAATGTATCTAAATTGTAAAATATTTGTGAAAAAATATTTTTAAAAATTAATAAATACACAAAAATAAGAAAAATATATTGAATTTTTTTTTTAAAATTTTTGATATTTAGTGAATTTTTTAAAGATTTTTTCACAAATGTTATACTTTTTAAGTGTATTTATGTTAGGTGTGTCTAAAAATTTTAAAAATTACTTAAAATATTAAAAAAATCACTAAAAACAAAAATATATGAAAAACGAAAATGTAAAAAGTAAAATTTTTTAAAAAGTGAATTCTGAAAACTAAAACCAAACAAAGTAGTGTATCACGAACAATATACATAATAATAATAAAAAGTCATAGATATATGTTTTAAAATAAATTATATAATGATAAAACAATTCTTTGTACAAAATTTGAGTAAAAATTCAATATAATAATAATACCATGCCATCATTGACATGTGATATCATTAACCAATAGTAAAGAAACACATGAAAGATGAACCACACCTGTCAAATATAATTAACAATCTAATAAATTTCATGTCTTTATTGAGATTAATTATATTTGCATGTCAATAATGATAGACATCACCATTATATTAAAATTTTCATAGATAATAATATGATTTATCATAATCTCTTTATTTTCAATCAAAACAACTATTATTGCTCTCATAATTGACATTTTACTTTAAATAATATTTTTATTTAAAATATTTTCTTTATGTTTGAAAAAAAAAATCCAAAATCCGGAGGGCACGTGACCCCTGGACCTCTATACCTCTGCTTAGGAGTGCAAAAATGGCCCACGCCCCATGGGTAGCCCAAATCCCGCCCGTGGCCCAGGTGGGCTCGACCCGGCTTGTTTAGGCCGTTTGGGCCGGAGCCTAGTCTAAGACCCTGGGTCTGGACTTGGCCATCATTTTGAAGCCTGACCTATTAGTCCGCTTAAGGTCCACTCAAGGCCCAACCCGCCCGAAACCTAGTGTCTTTTTTAGTAAAAAATAATAAAGGGAAAATTACTATGTAGTCCTATGTAGGGGATTATTTTCCTTCCAATCCCAATATATTTTTAATAGATTAATAGATCTACAGTTTTTAAGTTTTATACCCGGAGGTTCCGTTTTTATTTTCTTATTTTTTAAATGACTATATTACCCTTTGTGTTGAGATCTATATATACGTCAAAAATCAAATATTTGCTCCGTTCAAAAAAGAAAGTCAAATATTTGCCTCTGCGATCTCGATTTCTGTTCGTTATGGCGATCTCTTTGTGCTGTGTGGTCGATCTCATTGTGCTGTGAGGTGGATCTGGTTGTGCGATCTGAATATCTGTGTATAGGCGATCTCTGCGTACGTCTCTCTCTCTCTCTCTCTGTGTGTTTGTGTGTGTCTATGTCTCACTCTGTCTGTATCTGTCGATACATATATGTATGTATATATAGATAAGCAAATTTGCGCGATATCTGGTTTGTGTTTGGTAATGTTGTTATAGTTCTTTGTTTTGTGATAATTTTTGTTTGTTTGATACTTATTTTGTGATTTTTGTATGTAATATAGTGTAATGATTTTGATTTTGTTGATTTTGTTTGTTGTATAGTGCAATGTGTTTTGAAGTTGTAGTTTGGAATTGTGAATTCTGATGTTTTGATACTGATATGTTGTAACTGTATAATTTTGCAGTTTGAAATTGTGAATTGTGCAGTGTTGGTACTGATATGTTGTAACTGTATAATTTTGCAGTTTGGAATCTGTGAACAATTGTTTGCTGGTTTGTGATTTTGTAGTATGGAGGGGTGTTTCATGTTAATATGCAAATACAGTAATTCTTGTACTGCTATTAAGATTAGTGAGGGATGTAGTTATCATGAAGTTATTGAGAAAATATCTACGAAGTTTAAGGAGTTGAGTGTTGGTAACTTTTGTTTGTTTTTCTCTATTCCTGGATATTCTAATTGTATTGTTGAATGTGATGATGATTTGGGAAATATGCTGTCAATGGTAGGTTGTAATGGTTCTCATGTTGTTGATATTGTTGTGGGTGATAAGAGAATTGTGGAGGTTGATGATGATAATTCTTGTAGGATTGATTCTGTAATTTGTGAGAGTTCTTTGGTTAACGATTGTGATGATATTGGTGGTTTGTTGCCTAGTTTTTATCTAGAACCAGAGAGAGTTTTGTTGTCTGCTAGTTGGAATGGGATTATACATAGTATTGGTCAAGAATTTGAAGGTAGAGTGCCGGCGTTCCGCATTGCACTGGCTAAGTATGCAGTTGAGTGTGGTTTTGCAGTAAATTATTTGAAGAACGATGCAACAAGAGTAGCTGCTGAATGTATGATGAAATTGTCTACGAGTTGTAAATGGTTTGTGCATGGAAGGGCGTTGATGAATTCCGGTATTTTTATTATTATGAAGTTGGATAATGTGCATACTTGTGGGGTTGTTGCTCGTAGATCTTGTAGCAAAATGGTTGGTTCTAGACTTGTGTCTGATATTATGCATAATGATATTAGTGATAATCCATTGACTCGTCCTATTGAAGTTAAAAAAAAGTTGAAGAAGCAATATGGTATAGATGTTTCTTATCGGGTTGCATGGTTAGGAGTTGATAAGGCAAGAGGTGGGTTGTTTGGTGATTTTGCAACTTCTTTTGACCAACTTCGATGGTACCTTAAGACGGCTATGAAAACGAATCCGGGAAGTGTGTTTGAATTAGATGTGGATGAAAGTAGTGGGTGTTTTCGGAGGTTGTTTGTGGCATTTCATGGATGTTTGTATGGCTTTCAATTTTGTCGTCCATTGTTGTTTGTTGATGGTACATTCTTGAAGGGGCGTTACAAGGGACATTTGCTTGCAGCAACATCAAAGGATGGTAATCAATGTATGTATTTATTTATAGTTAGTATAGTTTTGGTTTGTCAGTGTGTCATTGTATTGTGAGTCTGCTAATTTTTGCAGTTTCATGTTATTTTGTTTGCAGGCCTGTTTCCTTTGGCTTTTGCGATTGTTGACGCTGAAAATCAAGATAATTGGATGTGGTTCTTAAGTCAATTGTTAAAGGCTGTTGGTTCAGGCCGGAGATTGACCTTTGTGTCTGACCGTCAACATGGATTGCTAGATGCTCTTTCAGTGGTTTTTCCCAATGCACATCATGCATATTGCTTGAATCATTTGAAGAAAAATTTGATTGACAAATTGGTGAGACTTCGTACTAACTATAAGCTGAGTTTGATGAAAATATTAGTTAAATGTGCTTATGCGCCAACTATTGCTTCTTTCCAACATTATATAGAGAAATTGAGGCGTATTGCTGGGAATGGTAGAGTTGATAGTATGTTGGATGGTTTGCAAAATGATAAGTGGGCCAATGCATTTTTTAGAGGGAAACGATATGGTGAGATGTCATCTAATGTTGCCGAGTCTTACAATAATTGGATTGGTGGGGCCCGTGAGTTGCCTATTACTTGTATGGTTGATATGATTAGGGTTCAAATCATGACTCAATTGTCTAATAGAAGAGCTGAATCTAAAAGATGGACTACGAAATTGTGTCCAGTTATGGAAAAGAAGTTGGTGGACTCTTTGAAGCTAGCTAAGTCTTGGGATGTGATTGTTACTAGTGATGCTGTGCTTGAGGTTCATTCTTCTATTTCTTTTTATGTTGATATTGATAGACAGACTTGTTCTTACCATGAATGGCAATTGAATGGTTTTCCTTGTTGTCATGCTGTGCGTAGTAGTGGTAGAGATGTGTATGATTTCATTGATCCTTTTTTCATGTAGATTGTTTTAGAGAATCATAGAAGGAATCTGTTTATCCAGTGTCTTCAAGTGAGAGATTTGACTGTGATGGTGCCGGTAGTTCGATTATCAAATCTCCTGTAACGAAAAACAACCTAGGCGGAACAAGAAGAAGATGATACCTTCTAGGGGTGAGAATGTGAAGCAAATCAAGTGTGGGAGATGCTTGAAATATAAGAACAATAAGAAGACGTACAAGGCTGCTATTTGAGGCCACAGTCTATTCTTTTGGATTTGTATTTGAATTTGAGAAATTATGATAATAAAAAATGTGATACTTGGTATTGTGGAAGTAATGAATAAAGTTGGTTGCATTGTTTTTTTTTTTTGATGTGTTCTTTAGTTATTGAAGTTGTTTTGTGAAGTTGTTTTGTATTTTTTTTTTTTTTTTTTTTTTTTGTGGATTTGGTTGGTTTTATTTTTATGGAATGCTGAGAAGGTTATTGAAAATTTCTTATTGAAACTGTATAATTTTGAAATGCAGTTTTACTACATAATATATTTATTTCATATTTCGTAGTGACAAAACTGTACAATTTTGCAGTTTTATTTTCAATTTTGAAATACAGTTCATCTATTTGTTGAGTCATGAAATGGGATGCATAATTGTGTAATATAATTTTTGTTTGAGTAATGAAACTGTATAATTTTGCAGTTTTAAGAATTATGAAAAACAACTTGATGAAGTTGCATAATTTTGTAGTTTTAAGAATTATGAAAAACAACCTGATGAAACTGCATATTTTTGTAGTTTGAAAAATTATTAGAAACAACCTTTACTGGATGAAAATATATGCAACCACAAATATGATGACAATAATAAGCAGAAGAATACAAACAAGAATAATAAGCACAAGAAGAAGAACAACAATAATAATAATAAGAAGAGCAACAACATCAATGGCAACAATCATTTTCACCATAATAACCAGATGAAGATCAATTCCCAAAAACATATAAAGTACTTGTCACATGTTAAAAAAAAAAAAAAAAAGTACAAAAATATGTTCACTGAAATATTTGTATTGTCAAGAAGTTTCTTCATTGTTTCTATGGTTTGGTATGTTTTGTCAACATTTGGTAGTGCTCGAGTTTCCAATATCGGTTCTTATCATTGAGGAATTGACTGATGATTTCTGCTCAAAATTTGACCCACTCAGTTGGTCGAAGTGATTTCTGCACAAGTTGCCAGTTGATATATTGGTTGATAACATTGTAGACGGCGATTGCACAATCATTCCTGCAAAGTTTTAAATGAAGTTAATTAGTTAGGTAAAACTGCAAAATTTAGCATATGGGAACATTAGTTTACTGATTTTGTATCTTACGAGTGTGAGATTTGTTGTGGACATTCCTCAATTGATGCAATTACTGTCTCGCACTCTTGAGATGATAACATGTTTCCTTGATTGCTGAATAATGCTTTATTCCATCTCAGTTAATGTTGTTGCTACAAAATAGTTAGTAGGTGTTTTTTTTAGTTATAGTGATGTGTTGAAATGTTTTGAAAAGAATGGAACTAAGTAGGAAATTTTATTTAACTTACAATTTCCTTTGCAATTTCAAAGTGTTTGTTGTGGCAATCTTTTTCTGGTCTCAAAGAGTCATAGTGTCTCCATATCCCATCAGCATTGTCAATGACCACAATTGTCCAATGGTTGTCATGGTTGATTGGGAAATGGATATATCTGTTTTTCATTGCTTCTGGAAAATGATTGTCCATCATTTTTTTCTCAGTGCTTGATCTTGGTTTTGTAGTGGAGTCTGTAATTTATATATATGTTTGAAATATGTTATAAAACTATGTAGTAAGACATGTTAAGAAAGTAGAAAATTTTGCAGTTTGAATAATATTGAAAGGTATGTTAAGTTTTGCTTACATTGATGAGTGTTGAGAAAACGTAAGATCTTCCCGATATGGATTTCTTGCAAAGGCTAGATCATGTTTCTCAAATTCTTCAATGGATGGTTGGAGTGCCAATTTCATTTCTGAGAAGGCATCAATGACCTGAAACATGTTATATATGAGAATGTGTTAGGTTTGTGGAATAGGTTATTGAATATGAAAGAAACTGTAAAATTGTACAGTTGGAGACCTACATTCCCATAAGGCTTCCATGTTGGTCAATCTGCATATATCTGAAAAGTATATGCAATTTTCATCTTGGCTGCTAGACCAGACACAAGCACTTGATTGTGTGTTGTTGATGAGTTGAATTTGGTCTTGGTTTTTTTTGGATAGGCTATGCAAACCTTGTTTGTTTTGCGACATGAAACGGCGAGTGGCTTGTTTTGGATTGATTCTTCCTTGAAATCATCATCACTTTCCAATACTTGAACTTGTGTCTTCTCTTAATTGGCATCCTCTTTTGGGTTGGTTTCAGCAGCACCTTCTTTCTCTTGGCCAATATCTTCTTGCATCTTTTCTTTCTGCTGTTGTTTTGCTTCATGAGCACCCTCTTTTTTGCTCGGGTTCAATAGCAGGTTCTCTCTCTGTTTCGATATCTTCTTTTTTCTTTTCATTCTTCTTCTCTTTTTCTTCATTGGTAGCCTGTGTTGGTTTGGGTACATCAGCAGCAGTTTTTGTCTTGTTCCTTGTATCTTCTTTGGCTTTTGTCATTGGTTGGTATTCAAAATCTGGGTCATGTGCTTGTTTTCTTGACTTTTCTTTGATTCTCTTGACCATTGATCTTTGTTGGGGACTGCCAGTTTTTTTGGCAGACATTTCCTTCAATTGATCTTCTTTCTTACACAATTCAGCCATGAATTTTTGTTCCATTTCTTGCATTTGTGCTCTCATGGCTGATATGAGCTTGTCCTGGTCATCCTCTTTGGTTAACGTTTGTGCTTGGTCATGACCTATAAAAATGTTGGATTGTGTTTTGATTAGTTTAATTAAATTTTGCAGTTTGCTTCAATATTAGACAAGAGTTTACCTTGTGCATGAAATGTATCAGATTTCTCTCAGAGTTCTTCTTGTTGTTCTGTCATTTGTTCTTGTTGTTATTTTGCTTGTTCTTTTTTTTCATGTTGTTGTTGTTGGTCCGTCAGATCTTGTTCATTGACTTCTTGTTCTTGGTTTGCTTGTTGTTCTTCTTGTTCTTATTGTTGGCCTTCTTCTTCGTCAGTGTCTTCTTGTTGATCACCTTCTTCTTCATCATTGTCTTGTTGTTCATCAGCTTCTTCTTCTTCTTCTTCTTTTTCAGTTTCTTTTTCATCAGCTTCTTCTTCATCATCAGTCACTTGTTTTTTTTATCATCACTCTCTTCTTCTTGTTCATCACTTTCTGGTTCTTCTTGTGGTTCTTGCTTTCTTTTCTTTTTTTTTTTCTTTTTTTTCTTCTTGTTCTAATTCTGATTTTGATTCTGATTGGTGTTTTTCTTCGAGAAAGTCATCTTCATCACTGTCTAGAAGTCTTCTTCTTTTTTGTTGCTTTTGTTTATTTTTTTCGCTTATTATCCTTTTTGTGGTCCTGTTTCTTTGTTGAAGAGTCCGTTGATGTGCTTTGATTGATATGCAATAACTGTATTTCTTGTTCAGTTGGGGTTAAAGCATTTTGGTCAACCTGCATTGGAACAATGTGACATATATCAGTAATACTATAAAATTGGTCAGTTTTATAACATGAGTTGTACTGTGAGTAATGTGAGTTAAGTGTTAAAATATGTTGTTTGAAACTGAAAACTTTTACAGTTTCATAACATGGGTGATGTTAAATAGATTTGTGCGTTTAAACTATAAACTTTTGCAGTTTCATAACATGAGTGATGTTAAATAGGTATGTGCTTTGAAACTGCAAACTTTTACAGTTTCATAATATGACTGTCAAAGGAGTGTTGAATAGATTTGTGCTATGAGAGTATAGAAGAGTTTGAATACTTTTTCAAAGTCAGCAAGGCTGATGTGTTTCCACTTGGAGTACATTTTGCCAAGGTTCCACTTCATAAACCTTGGGAAGCCTTCTTTGTTGGATGGTCGGAGGAGTTTACTGTGCTCACAGTACCAGTACTGTAAAAAAAAAAATTGAAATATGTTAGATAGTATGAAATAGGTGGATGTTTGATATTTTTGTGTGAAGTAGTTGAGTAGTGTGTTTATCAAGAATAACATAACGCATCCAGTGACATGCCTTAGGTTGTTGTTTGCATTTGCCATTGAATTCATGAGTGTGTCTTTTATTGCCTCAACCCAATTGTACTTCTTGATGTTGTTGAGATTGTCAACATAGTTAAGGAAACTCCAACTGAGTGTATGGCATGTTGTAGGTATGAGAAGTTTCAAGCACAAGTAAAGGGTGATGACCCTTGCAAGATCTTGACGATCATTGATTGATTTTCCTTTTTTTGTTTGTTGAAACATTTTGGTTAATGACTTGTCATCCAATCTCTTTACTGATTTGCATCTTCGTTTGTAAAATGCAAGCTCAAAATCCTTTGGTCTTGTATAGGATTTGGTGGTGATGCTGTCTTCTCCACAGTCGATACCAAAAATGAGCCTGACATCACTGTTTTTGAGTTTTATTTCCTTTTTGCCAAGTATAAATGCTCTTTTTTTTTTGTTGTAGAGTGTTGTCATTTCTGCTACAATTCAGCATCTGCACCAAGAGGCCTTCAGTTGTGTTGAGGAGAGAGCATTTATAATGGGCCAAAAGGCGGTTTTTTCCAGTTCTGTCTGTTGGGCTTTTGTGAATTTGGCCCCCTTTAACAGTTTGATTACTGTTCCGATGTTGGAACGGTAATTAAACTGTTGGACTCTCTTTGTAGGGACTGCTCCTTTTTTTCCTTTTGATGGCTTGGTTTTTGTTTAGGGAGTTGATTGGCTTTCTTGGAGCTTTCTTTTTTTGGTTGGAGGAGCTTGTTGTTTTTTTTTATTGGCTTTCTTTTGTTTGTTTTTTTTTTTTTTTGTAGTTGGAGGTGTGGTTGGTGTTTGTTGTGTGGGTGTGGTCTGTGGTGTAGTTCTTGGGCTTTTTCTTGTAGGTGGTGTGGTTGTTTTGTGGGTTTTTTTGGTTGTTTTTGGTTGTGGTGGTTGGGTTTTTTGTGAAGGAGGAGATTTTAGTGGCATTTCAATGGATACAAGAGAAGAACTTTCAAAATGGGAGATACTTAAATCCCTGATTGGATTTTTGGGAATACGAGTTTTTTTCTTCCAATATCTTCCGACAACTATTTTTGAAAAAATGAAAGCGACAGCAGGGCATGAGTAATATAGTGACAAAACTGTATAATTTTACAATTTTATATGCAGTTTAATATGAAGTTATATCTATTTGTTGTTAACAGTTACAAAACTGTATAATTTGACAGTTTGATTTGCACTTTATAATAAGTTACATATTTTTTTTGAGTAGTGATTAAACTGTGTATTGCAGTTTAAATAAATTTAGATATGTTACTTGTAGAGTGATGAAATGAAACTGTCTGATGTTTCAGTTTTTATAAACAGTATCAACAATAAGAACAACCCATTGTATTTTGTAAACAACAATAATAACAACAACAAGATGAAGTATTCAAAAAACGTAGGAACAATACGAAGAAGAAAAGCCAATATTTAACAACAAGAAGTAAGAACAACAAGAATAAGAATAAGGAGTTGAATGTGTAAAAATAGGAATTTATGTGTAAAAATAGTGGATTAGAATATTTAAAAACAAGGGACTAGAATGTTTTAAAATAGGGGATTTTATATAAAAGAGGGTTTATACATTTTGAAGTATGTAAAATGTGTTTTACAAAGATTTGTTTATGAAAGTGTTATTGAAATGGTATATACGAAATATGAAAGAATAATATAAAATTTGAATGAAAAATAATAGGTGAAGAGAGATGTTACTTTTTTTCCCCATTTCTGTGAATCGGAAATCAGGAACTATGAAATTTCTTCAGAGTGGTGATGGTTCTTAGTGTAGTTGAGAGTCGCCAATTGGAGAAGATGAACGGCTTGGTGTTGTGTTGGTAAGAGTCGACGATTGGAGAAGATAAGCGGGTTCGTTTTATGGTTAGGGTAGGGTTTCAGAGGGAGTGGAGTCGAACGGTAGAGAGATGGAGGAGTGAGAATGCAGAGTCGAGCGGCGGAGATGTGACAGCGTACCGATCAGACTGAGATGATCGTGGGTGAAGGTTGCGCGCGTGTAAATTGGATGATATAGTGTGGGTATTTTCGTCTGGTTGATAATTTGAGGACTTAATGGAGTATTAAATTTGTTTTGGGGCTAAATGGAGCATCATATGTTGGGCTTGGACCTTTGGGTCAGTTTCCCAATAATAAAAAATTGATAGAAAAAATTAAAAAAAAAACAAAAGGCCCACTGGCCCAGCTCGCCCAAAGCCTGAATACACCCTGGGCCTGGGCCAAATTTGCCCGACCCAGTTTGAATTTTAACAGAAGCCTACGAAATCTGACATGGATCGGGCAAAATTTGCCCCCCACCTCCGCCGCTGCATGAGAGAGCAGCCAAAATCATGGGAGAATAGCAGCAAAAGTGAGTAAAGATGCTTTGAGAAATAATTTTTTAAAAATCACTTAACATGTTAAGTGATAGTAATTAGTTTTTTTTTATTTTTTATTTTTTGATACTAAAAATTTTAGCCTGTATTTGGTTCTTTTTTGAAATATTCCAATTAATTTTTTTTTAAAATTTATTACTAATCACACAACTCAAAACTATTCAAAACTTAATTCAAAAGTTATTTTTTAAACTCATAGCCAAACACACAACTCAAAACTCTTTTCAAAATTCTATTTTTTTTAAAAAATAAAAATATTTTCTTATTTTATTTTTTAAAATTATTTTTAGAATCATGATTTGAGTGTAAAGTCATATTTTGAGTTATGAGTTGAGTTTTAAAAAGAGAAAATTTGTTTAGTTAGGAGTTTTAAAGTTGTATTTTGAGTTTTAAGTTATATTTGAAATTTTTTAAATTTATTTTTTTAAATATTTAAAAGATTTCTTTATTTTGTTTTTTTGGGGTAAATATTTAATATTTTAAATATTTATTTATCTATTTTAATATGCACTATATTTCATATATTTGTGTGTTGTATTTTTTAAATATTTTAAATATATATTTTTTATATTAAATTTTTTTTAAAAATTAATTTTTTAAATTTAAATATATAATTTTTATTTTAAATATTTTAATTTTTTTTGTTATTTGTTTGGTTACGATTTGAGTGTGGAGTTTTGAAAGTAGTGTAGAATTTCAAGTTATGTGCTTTGTTATTAATTTTGAAAATAGTTTTTAAATTGAGTTTTGAGTTATGTGTTTGGTTACGATTTGAGTGTGGAGTTGTGCTTTGAGAGTAAAATATTAAAATTAAAAAAATTAAAAAATTTATAAAATAAAATATTTAAATAAAAATTACATATTTAAAATAAAAAAATTCTTAAACATTTTTTAGTATTTTAAAAAATTAAATCCAAAAAATTTCAAAATACAATTCAAAATTCAAAAACTCAAAACTTAAAATAAAACTCAAAACTTTTTTCAAAATTCAAAAACTATTTTCTAAACTCATAACTAAACAAATTTTTTCTTAAGTGGAGCTTAATTTTTTAGATGATATCATATATGTACAATCAAACTAGCTTAATCAAGAAATCACTTTAACATTTTTAGTTTTAAAAATTAAATTAGGTTGTCGGACACATTTTCCTTCTCCCTTCTCTACTTTAAGATAACACCTCATTTGACGCTCCTAAACATATTTTTATTATGTAATTGTAATAAAATTTTCTAGGAATTATGCAACACCCTTCTATGCATATTTTAATTTTGTCATTGTATTAAAAAAGGGAAACAAAATTATTACAAGTTGATAGAAAAGTTTAAGAATTTAGGCTTCATTTGGCGTAAGGTATTTTTGATTATTTTAGTCATAAAAAGACAAAATAAACTAAAAAGACAATAAGATAAAATGTCACATCTAAATCATAATCATTTCATTTTTTTTCTTATTAAAGTCAATAAAGTCAAAAAAGTTCATCCTAAATAAGACTTTTTAGTCCCAGCCTAAAATAATCAAAAAGTCAAAAAGACAATTCACATCCTTAACGAAGGCTTAATTATTAATATTTATAAAATTTCTTACAATAATTATATTTTTAAATATACACTAAATTTAAATTTTTTCTAATAAAAATCCCTTTTTTAATTTATCCTTTTGTTGTGGTGTGGGGCATGAATAAATGGATTTTTTTTTTTTTTATTATTTTTATTAACTTTGCATGCTCATATGACAAAGGGTTGTTTTGGAGAGATGATTAAAAATTTTGGTTTTTTTTACTTTTTTTGGTTTTTTTTTTTTTTAAATGTGTAAAAAATATGAGAGATAATGTGACTCAAAATAAATTAAAATGTGGAAGATGACTTTTAACCATCTTTTTAAAATAGTCCAAAGTCTTGTAAGTATGCGACATTGTCATGTACCTATCTGCTTTGGATTGAAAGGTTTTTTTTTTTTGTTTTTTTGGTTTTTTGTTTTGTCAATATTAATAGAATTAAACTACTACAGTAGATTGGCTCTTTTCTATTAACTCGAATATTTCACCTCACTACCACCCAAGTGTATCTCATGACATACAGCCTAAGTTAGAATTCATAGACTCGTAGCTGGAAATTGGAATCAAGCACTATTCCATTGATTTGGATTTGCCATAATTTTGATCAATTTCAAAGCCCTCTTATTATATTTAGAAAAATGCTATGTGTTAGCTTTTTCCATTTTTTTTTTTTTTCCTAATACTATTTTGTGTCATCACCTGTGTACACTTATAATTGATTCTTTGTTTAGAAATAATTATTTTAATGAAATAATAAAATAGGTAGGGTGAATTATATCCAAGTCCCTTAAGTTTGACACATATTTCATTTTAGTCTATATAATGTTAATTGTGCCAATTAAGTCTCTCAAGATTCAATTCCAAATCAATTTAGTCCTTTGAAAAAAAAATATAGAAATAAACTAGGGCGAATTACACTAACAGTTCCCATAATTTGGGACTCGTATCACTTTTGTCCCTCACTTTTTAATTGTGACACATTTAACTCTGAATTTTGAATCTTGTTCCAAATAAGGACAATTAAAGATACCATTGCTTAATTTCAATAGCAAAATCATCAATTTGATAAATACAAACTAATTTGACAAAAATAAAAGTCAAAAAAATATTTTTAAATTTTTAAAATTATTTCTACTCACTAAAGATAAAATTATGTAAAATTGATAAATCTTTTAAACATTTATTTATTTTACCAAATTAATTTTTATTATATGTTTGGATGATAATCATGTAATGGGTAATCGATATATTTAATATATGAAATATTTTTAGTTTTGGATTTTTCGATTTAATGGATTTGTTTAATAATGATATCAACATTGTTGTCATGTTCTTTTGGAAAAATAAAAACTAATTTAATGAAAACAAAAACAACCACTATTACATGATTATCACCCAAACACATAATTAATTTAGTAAATATCAATAAATAAATGTCTAAAATATTTATCAATTTTACATAATTTTATCTTTAGTGAGTAGAAATAATTTTTAAAAATTCAAAAATATTTTTTTGAAATTTATTTTTGTTAAATTAGTTTATATTTTATCAAATTGACATTTTTGCCCTTGAAAAATCCAATGGTATCATCGATTGTCCTTATTTGAAACAATATCCAAAATTTATGATCAAATGTGTTGCAATTGAAAAGTCAGGGACCAAAATGACACAAGTCCCAAACTATAGGGACCGTTAGTGTAATTCACCCAATAAACTATAAATCCATAAGTTCTATTAATTACTATAAGGTCTTATTTTCTATTAACATAATTATAAAACCCTATTTTCCTATTTTCTTAATTAAAGATTGGTAGTTAATCACGGAGTGGGATTGTTACATTCAAAGACAAGTCTACTATGCCATCTTAACTAAACTTTGAGGTATCTTCACTAAGTGAATGATTCAAATCGTAAAATATCTTCACCTAAGCAAAAGGCTACCAAGTGAACTAAGCATCATCATCTGATATTTTGAAAATAGTATGGGAATGTTAGGGAATTTTCAAAATGATTTTCAAAATTTATAGTTTAATTTTTGGGTGTTTTCAAAACTTTCTTTGTTTTTCTTTGAAAAGCTTGAAATAAGCTTAGGGACTTTGTCCCACATTGGAAAGAGAGCAAAATATGGAGCACTTAATAAAGTGTTACATGGAATATTCTTTTGAATATGAAATTACGGGATGAATGCTAGTGTGCATGCACTCGCACTGTAAGCTGCAAACCTGCAAACCGCCTGCAACTCACAATGAAGGAATAATCTTAAACCACACCCGGCCTACTCTACACTCAAAACTACCCATTTGTATGCAGTTCGGATCGAGTTGTGCGGTTTCTACGGATCAACTAATCCTATGCCCAACTATACCCTCGACCTTCTATACCTGCGGTTTCTACGAATCGACTAATCCTATGCCCAACTATACCCTCGACCTTCTATACCTCCGCCACTGCGTGAGAGAGCTGCCAAAATCATTGGAGAAGAGCAGCAAATGTGAGTAAAGATGCTTTGAGAAACAATTTTTTTAAACTTAAATCACTTGACATGTTAAGGTGCCGTTTGGTAACGCTTACGTTTTCAGTTTTCTGTTTATATTTACAAAAATTTTAAAAACTCAAATAAAAACTTGTTTGGTAAAATTTTTGATTTATAAATCAGTAGTCTCAGTTTATAAATTTGGCAAAAAAATGAAAACACAAAAAATGTGTTTCCGTTTTGAGTTTTGAGTTTTTTTTTTTTTTACCACCCAACACTAGCCACCACCCGTCACCATTTTCCACCATCGTCTTCCGCCGCCACCACCCACCCCCCACCACTACCTGCCACCCACTCGCCACCACCACCCACCCCTCGCTGCCACCACTACCACCCACCTGCCATCCACCCGCCACCACCCACCACCGCCACCACCATCCACCGCCCGCCACCACCACCCGCCACTTACTTGCCACAACCACTCACCACCCACCTGCCACCACCATCCACCGCCTGCCACCCACCTGCACCACCATCTACCACCTGCCACCACCCGCTACCACCACCACCCCCACCCACCACCACCCACTCGCTACCACATACCACCCGCCACCGTCACCCACCCACACCACCACTTGCTACCTACCCGCCACCACCCGCCATCCGCCACCCACCGCCACCACCACCGCCACTGTCACCCACCACCCACCATCACCACCCACCCGCCATCCGCCATCCGCCCCACCTGCCACACCACCCGCCACTTGCCGCCGCCACCACCACCACCACCACCACCACCACCCACTCGCTACCACCACCACCACCACCTATCCGCCACCATCCGCCATCCGCCACCCACTGTCACCGCCACCGTTACCACCATCACCACCACCCACTCGCTACCACCACCACCCGCCACGTCACCCACCACCACTCACCCGCCACCACCCACCACCACCAGCTACCCACCATCCACCATCACCACTTTTCACCACCGTCTTCCGCTGCCACATGCCACCACTTGCCATTTCTTACTCTTTTTTATATTTTTAAAATTTTTTAAACATTTTGTCAATTACCAAACGCGTTTGTAGTTATGTTTTTCTAAAAATAAATAAAAAATAAACAAAAACTAGTTTATAAAATTTTTGTAAATATAAACTGAAAACGTAAACGTTACCAAACACACCAGTGATAAGTAACAAGTAGTTTATTTTTTTTTAACTGAAAATTTTAGGCTGCTTTTGGTTCTTTTTTGGAATTATAATTCTAATGAAAAATTTTCAAAACTTATAATTAAATATACAGCTCAAAATTAATCAAAACTGAATTTAAAAATTATTTTCAAAATTCATGACCAAACACACAATTCAAAACTCAAATCGAAACTCTTTTCAAAACTCTATTTAAAAAAAAAATTAAAAAAAATATTTTTTTTGTTTTGTTTTTTAAAATTATTTTTAGAATCATGATTTGAGTCTGGAGTCGTATTTTGAGTTATGAGTTATGAGTTGAGTTTTAAAAAGAGAAAATTTATTTGGTTATAAGTTTTAAAAAGAGTTTTGAGTTATATTTTGAGTTTTGAATTGTATTTTAAATTGTTTGAATTTATTTTTTAAAATATTAAACAGATTTCTTAATTTTATTTTTTTGGGGTAAATGTTTTATATTTTAAATATTTATTTGTTTATTTATTTTAATGTGCATTATATTTCATACATTTATATACTGTATTTTTTTTATTATAAATATTTCAAATATCAAACAATTTAAAAAAAATAATTTTTTTTATTTTAAATATATAATTTTTATTTTAAATATTTTATTATTTTATAAATATATTTTTAAATAGTTTAAATTTTTTATTATGTGTTTGGTTACGATTTTATTGTGGAGTTTTGAAAGTAGTGTAGAGTTCGAGTTATGTTTTTAGTTATGAATTTTGAAAATAATTTTTAAATTGAGTTTTGAATTATATATTTGGTTACGATTTGAGTGTGGAGTTGTGTTTTGAGTTTAAAATATTAAAATTAAAAAAATTAAAAAATTTATAAAATAAAATAAATAGAATATTTAAAATAAAAAATAAAAAATATTTAAATAAAAATTAGTATTTAAAATAAAAATAAAATTTTCATAAAGATTTTTTAATATTTAAAAAAAATAAATCTAAAAAAATTTAAAATACAACTCAAAACTCTTTTCAAAATTCAAAAACTCTTTTCAAAACACTTTTCAAAACTCATAATCAAATAAATTTTCTCTTTTTAAAATTCAACTTATAATTCTACATTTCACAACTTCACACTCAAATCATAATTCTAAAATTAAACCAAACGGAGTCTTACCATTTTCTTAAGTGGAGCTTAATTTTTTAAATGATATCATATATGTACAATCAAATTAATTTAATCAAGAAATCACTTAGCCTCCGTTTGGAAAGTGGGTTGGCTTTTTGACTTTTTGGCTTTTTTGACTATATGAGCCTGGGCTCAAAAACCTGGTTTGGGAAGGACTTTTTGACTTTTTTGGTTTTTTGACTTTTTGGTGAGGTGTCTTCCTACGAATTTACCAAAGTGCCCCTGATAAGATTTGTACTTGTAATAAAAAAGGAATTTGACATCCACGTCAGCTTCGAACAGTCCGAACTTCTTGTTGTTTATTTTTATTTTTTTTAAATTTTTTTGTTATTTTCGGTTTGAATTTGGCGTTTTTTGCTAACTTTTTTTTTTTTTTTGGGTTTTGATTTGGCCTATTTTGTTTTAATTTTTTTATTTTTTGTTTTTTTATTTGGGGTTTTATTTTATTTTGGTAAAATATTTATTTTGTGTTTGGATTTGGCGTATTTTGTTGAAATTTTATTATTTATTATTTTTTTTTTGGCATTTTGGTAAAATATTTATTTTTTATTTTGGGTTTGGATTTGGCGTATTTTGCTTAACTTTTTTTAAAAAATGTATGTTTTTGTTTATTTATTTTTTTATACTTTAATTAGTTCTTGTTCTTTAATTTAAGTTTTTTGTCTAATTTTAATTTTATTTTTTATTTTAGGAAAATTTATCCATAAGTCCTAGTTTTTGAAACGTTGAACCATTTAGTCCTAAAAGTTTTCTTATGCTCCATTTAGTCCCATTTTTACATCAGCATGATGTAAATGATGTAAATGATCTGATGTTTCATTCTATAATTTCAAAATTTATTGAAATCTGATGAACATTAGATGTTTTTCATCCTATATTTTCAAACATTATTGAAATTTGATGAACATTAGATGTTTGAAATCTAATGTTTGTAACATGACTCTGATGTTATTAACATTGTATCTGATGTTATTAACATTGTAATGGGACCTTTCAATCTATAAGAAAACTTTTAGGACTAAACAGTGCATAAGTTATTAATTTGGGATTTATTGGTGCATCCCCCTTTATTTTAAGTATTAAAATAATGTAAATAATCTAAATAATTTAATAAGCAAAAATTTAAAATAAATATTCAAAAATTTAAATCGTAAAATTTAAATAATTTAAATATTCAAAAAATTATTTTTGAAGTTTCAGTTTTATGTTTTTTTTTTCTTAATATTTTTGAATGTGGCGTATTTTTGTCCTTATTTTTTTTTTAAATCTACATTTTTCTCATTTTTTTATTTGTACACATTAATTTTTTTTTATGTGTTTTATTTATTTGAGAAGGGCGTGGCAACTGCTAATTTTAAGTTTTTTTGAAGTTTAAGTTTTATATTTATTTTCAGTTTTTTTTATTTATTTTATTGTTCTGTGCATTTTAAATAATTTAATTTTAATGTAATTGTAAATAATTATTTTTATTTTTATTTTTATTTTTATTTTTATTTTAAAAAACAATTTTAATTTTAATTTTACTTTTAATTTTATTTTAAATATTAAAATAATGTAAATAATCTAAAAAATTTGATAAGTAAAAAATTAAAATAAATATCCAAAAAATTTAAATCGTTAAAAATTAAATATTCAAAAAGTTATTTTCACTAAAAAATTTAAATAATTTAAATATTCAAACAATTTAAATAATTTAAAATGTTAATATTTTAAATTTAAAAACAACTCTACACTCAAATCGTAACCAAACACATAAAATAAAACTCATGTAATAAATTATTTTTAAAACTCATAACCAAACACATAACTTGAAACTCCATACTACTTTCACAACTCTACACTCAAATCATAACCAAATACATAACAAAAAATTTAAAATATTTAAAATTATTTTTATAAAATAGAGTTTGAATTTATTTTTATAAAATATTTTAACAAAAAACAAATAAATGTTTTTAATTTTTTTTATCAACTTTCTTTGTTTTTCTGGAAAAATGTGTTTTGGATTTTTTTTTTTTTTTTTTTTTGTGCTGCCGCATGCCCCTCTTTGATGAGGGGTAGTTTTGTAAATTGAGCTTAGCGTTAGAACTTGCCCAGCAATATTCTTACTTTTGTCCTTTAGTGGCTATATGAGCCTCTTTTGTCATTTAGTGGCTTTTTGAGCCTTTGAGCCCTTCCCAAACAGCACCTTAACATTTTCAATTTTAAGCATTGAATTGGATTATCAAACACCTTTTCCTTCTCCATTCTCCACTTTAAGATAACATCTCATTTGACGCTCCTAAACATATTTTTATTATGTAATTTTAATAAAATTTTCTAGGAATTATGCAACACCCTTCCATGCATATTTTCATTTTGTCATGTATTAAAAAGGGGGGAAAATTATTACAAGTTGACAAAAAAGTTTAAGAATTTGGGTTTCGTTTGGCATAAAAAAAATTTAGGCTATTTTAGTCACAAAAAGACAAAGGGATGTTTTAGAAATATGGTTAAAAATTACTTTTTGACTTTTTGTAAGAGAAGGAAGTGGGTTAAAAGCTGGAAAGTGACTTTGAGTCCACTTCCCAAAATAGCCCAAAATAGACTAAAAAGTCAATGACAAAATATCACATTTAAATCATAATCATTTTATTTTTTCTCTCACAAAAGTTAAAAAAATCAAAAAATTCATCCCAAACAAGAGTTTTTAGCCTCAAACTAAAATAGTCAGAAAAAAAAAGCCAACCCACATCCTACACTTACAGATCTATAATTATATTTTTAGATATACACTAAATTTAAATTTTTTCTAATAAAAATGCCTTTTTTAATTTATCCTTTTGCTGTGGTGTGGGCCATGAATAAATGGATTTTTATTTATTTATTTATTTTTTTTATTAACTTTGCATGCTCATAAGACTATGCGACATTGTCATGTACCTATCTGGTTTGCATTGAGAGTTTTGTTTTTTTTTTCGTTTTTTGTTTTTTTGTATTTTTGTCAATATTAATAGAATTAAACTATTACAGTAGATTGGCTCTATTCTATTAACTCGAGTATGATATTTCACCTCACTGCCACCTATGTCTCATGACATACAGCCTAAATTTGGATTCATAGACTCGTAGTTGGAAATTGGAATCAATCACTATTCCATTGATTTGGATTCGCCAAAATTTTGATCAATTTCAAAGCCCTCTTATCAACAACTCAGTACTTATTTATATTTAGAAAAATGCTGTGTTACTTTTATTTTAAGATAAATTATATACATCTCTTGAGATTTGTTTAAAATACGAATTATTCCATATAGTTTAAAAAATTACAAATACTTCCCTGTTAGATTTTTTATTTAACAAAATTAATTGGAAAAATAAAATTTCTAACTGTTCACTTATACAATAATAAAATTATCTAAATTATCAATTAAAATAAAATTTTAATATAATTAAAAACTATTAATTAATTTGATGATTTATTAATAAAATGACCTATTTGTTATGAAATTAGAAACCTTAGGGGGCATAATATAATTTTTAAAACTACAGAAAGTAATTTATAATTTAAATAAATCTTAGTGAGTGTGTTCGTAATTTACCTTTTTTTTTAATACTATCTTGTATCATCACCTGTGTATACTTATAATTGATTCTTTGTTTAGAAATAATTATTTTAATGAATTAATAAAAATAGATAGGGTGAATTATAGTCCTAGTCCCTCAAGTTTGACACATATTTCATTTTAGTCTATGTAGTCTAATTGTGCCAATTAAGTCCCTCAAGATTCAATTCCAAATCAATTTAGTCCTTTGAAGGAAATATAGAAATAAACTATAAATCCAGAGGTTCTATTAATTACTATAAGGCCCTATTTTCCTATTAGCATAATTATAAAATCCCTATAAATTATAAATTCCGGTAAAATTACGCATGTTTAGAATTAGTATCAAAATCATGGTTTCTCAACATAAATATGAGTGTTAAATACGCTGAAGAAGTCAAATCAGATAATTTAAATAAGAATAATGTTATATGCACCAATTAGTATACTAATTAGTGTATCAATTGATGATATGACATAATTTAAGAAGTTTTTGGTATTTATAATTTGTATAATAAGTAGGGTCAATAATAATGTCATAACTAATGTTGGTACACTAATTTGTACATGTAGCACTACTGTTTAAATAATAGTACTTCACTAAGAATAATAATTGAATAAAATAATTAGCAATGCTAGGTATTATGAAAAAAAATTCATGAAAATAATCATGAAAGCTTTGTGACCTTTGGATTACACTTAGAATAAAACACCACATACTAATCAAGGTAATGCAAAGATCATAAATTTTTCATGATCATTTCATAATCTCTAACTTTTTTCTAAAATAATACTATAATTAAGTTATTAAAGGAACTTGACGAAAATGTTAAGAAAAATCAACTAGAAACCAAGTACGAAGTTCCACACTACAAATAATTATCTTTATATTTATAGGGGAACTCTCCAAAGGAATATTTTGAATTAATACTCTAGAAAAACGAAAAATTTGTCTGATAAAATAAAAGATATTTTTATAATATAACAAAAGTTAATAGGAAATAATATAATAATTGAAATCTTAGGATTAATATTGTAAAGTCAAAAAGATCAAAGTGGAACAAAATAAAAACATATAAAGACCAAATTAACAAAATTCAAATATAACGACCAAACTAAAATTTTGAGAAAACTAAGAGAATCATTGATGTAATTAATCCAAATAAATAATATATTATCATGTATCTGATGATATAAAACGGTAGTGTTATATGTACTAATTAGTGTATTACTAGTGTATCAATATATGTTATAATATTATTATTGACCCTATTTATTATACAAATTACAAATATCAAAAATTTTTAAAATTATATCACATCATCAATTAATACATTAATTAATATCTTAATTGATATATATCATATTAGTCTCATTCGATATAAAATGATATCCAAAAAAGAGTGATATATAATGTATCATTATTAGTACGCGCATGCATTAATTACGTGAAGAACTTTAGTGCTCATTTGGTTTTTTCTCTTGGGCAAAAAAATCATTAAAAGACAAAAAAAAAAGTCAAAAAATTATAAAAAGATAAAAAAAAAATTTGTCATTCTAAAATCAAAAAATCAAAAAATTCAAACAAAAAAACCAAACAACCAAAAAATCTCATACTAAAATAATCAAAAAAAAAAATCAAAAAATTAACTAAAAAAATCACGGGCAAATTACAAACACCCCCCTCGAGGTTTGATAAAAATACAGATTCCCCCCTGAGGTTTGAGAAATTACAAATTGCTCCCTGAGGGTCAAATTTTCATAACAAATTAGGGGAAATTAGGGGAGAATCTGTATGAAAATAAAAACCTCAGGGGGTAATTTGTTATGGAAATATAAACCTCAGGGGGCGGGATGTAATTTCTCAAACCTCAAGGGAAAATCTGTATTTTCACCAAACCTCGAGGGGGTGTTTGTAATTTGCCCAAAAATCACCGTCAAACGACCTCTTAATTTGCAAATTGTGTCCAAACAAGCCCTACTTTTCAACGCTGTTTGTTGAATATTATCAACCACCGTCATCAAACCAGCATTAATACATCTTTCAAGGGACAACCCACTTGGTCCTTTATTTCAGGAAAATGTTGAACTTTCAAAATCAATATATAAATGAATTCAAAATATCAATTTCACTCCATTCCTAATACCTTTTGTACTGGCATATCACCCGTACTATATACAGATTATATTTATAATTATCTATATATATGAATTGTGATTTTTAAATATATATATTTTTTTAAATGTCTTTTTTTTTCTTTTTTGTATTATATTAAAGTTTAATATTTTGATAATAATCATATGTGTTGAACCTTTTAAGAATTTTTTTTATACTTGTTCTTAATGCATAAAAGTGTTATTATGAGGGATAATAATCATATGTGTTGGGACTTTTCAAGGAATTCATATGTGTTGGATTTCAAAGAATTTTTTTTATGCTTATTCTTAATGTATTAAAATATTATTATGAAGGTAAGATTTGAGAGTTGAGAGAAGTTAATAAATGCTAAGATTTTTTTTTTAAATCAAAAAATCAAGAAATTTAGATTGGGAGATTAGAGTTTCCACAAGGCTTAGGGTTAAAAACTCCATTTTACTTAATATATAGTATAGATTTATCTTAAAAATATCATGTTGAACTGAACACGAAAACAAATTAGATCTTCTTTATATAAAATTGTTGCAATAGAGAACAAAGTGTACTTTAGATATTATAGACCTTCAACATATGAAGTTATTAGTTAATTTCTTCCACTTGAAACTCCCTGACTTGCTTTATATTTTGCATGCTTGTTTGGTTTCGTTTTTCTACAAACAGTTTTCAGAAAATTTTATTTTCTTATTTTTCATATTTTTTTCTTTTTACTAAATTTTTTTAATATTTTAAGCAATTTTTTTTTTAAAATTTTTAGACACACTTAACATAAATACACATAAAAAATATAGTTTTTGTAAAAAAATCTTTTAAAAATTCAATAAATATCAAAAATGCAAAAACAAATACGAAAATTTAGTATATTTTTCATATTTTTATGTATTTGTTAAATTTTTAAAATATTTTTTCACAAATTTTTTACTTTTTAGATACATCTAAGTAAGGTATATTTAAAAAAGTAAAAAAAATACTTAAAATTTTAAAAATATTCACTAAAAAATAAAAAAACATGAAAAACAAAAAATTCAATTTTCAAAAAACTTAATCCAGAAAACTCAAACCAAACATCATAAATTTAAAAATGAGTTATTCATCAAAGGGGAAACCTTAATGTAGAAGGTTCTCTCACACAACACAAATTTAATTTTAAAAAAAAAAAAACCTTTATTTTATCATAGGAATCTTAAATCCTATGATTGCGGAAGAATTAATATATTTTTTTGAAGAGTTGCATACAAGGATTGATCAAAGTATTTGTTGAAATCACAATGTTTGACAAACTTAAGCCTATCTCTACTAGGGCACTTATAATTGAATAATACACTCATTCATCATAGCTTGATAACATGAAAACCGGGATTTCTGTATAATTTTCAACAATTAATTTGTCCACACAGAAAACTTGTTCAGATTGTCGTCCAGAATTTCACATTTTTCCTCAGGTGGAGATTTGATTTCCTTGTTGTAAGGCCACCCTAAGAATGATTACTTGAATTGAATTTTTTAAACTGACAGTCATTTTTTGAGGGTTTTTTTCCCCTTTTTTTTCATGACAGTATATCTGTTGAATTTTAAAAACCAGTCATACTACATACTACTAAATTTCTACCACTAACACCATCACTAATGATGTGGCAAGCTAAAACAAAAAAAAAAAACTAAGACACAAAACACATGTGGCAGTGAGTGGGACCTACTGCCACATCCCTAGTGCAACCACTAATTAGTGGTTTGCATCATTTTTCCAAACATTATTAGAGATGATTTTCTTGGGAAGTTGGGGGTTGAAGGTTCAAACATTACCCAACTCTGGCATGTAGTTCTCCTTTTCCGTGCCTTTAGAAATAGACTAGATAAAATTTGTATTTTTAATCGTGAGAAAGAAAAAAGAAATTTAACTTATGACAAAAAAGTCACACAAAAAAACATTGTTGTGGGTGTCTTTTGTCAATTCTATGATTAATTTATATGCTTCTAATATTACTTGACAAATATTATAGCTGGATTTTTTGTTTAGAGTTTTTCAAATTTGCACAAATTAATTATATTTTGTTTGGCATATATTTTAGTCCATATAAAATTAGATAAGACTAGTAATCTACAAATAGAAAAAAATGTATACATAATTTTATCCCAAATGATATGTCATTCTTGGATCCTATTATTTTAAAAATAAAAGGCAGATTCTCTTCAATTGAATTTTTGTAGCCAGCAGGGTACCTAACTTGACCATTATCTTATAAAACTCCCCAAATAGATAATTTATGCGGGAAAAAAAAAAAATCAAATTGATTGAACAATCATAAATAATTTGATCAGATCATATTTATCTTTCAAAAAAATAAATGGCATATTCTTAAAATAATATTTGTCATCTATTGTTTTTTATAGCAAATGTAATTTAATCATATGGTTATGGCTATCTGATTAATCTAATTTATTACATAGATGATTTGCTTAGACGAACTTACAAATTAAACAGTTCAAATCATTGATATGAGTTCCATGGTAGGCCTGCCAAGACCCAACAACGCGTTGATGAGAGAATCTTTTCCTTAAAAAATAAATGTCTATTAATGTGACTTACAGGAAGAAAGTTATTGCCACATCCTTTTGATATGAAACTTTGTATAAATTTTTTAATAATGTTAAGATAATCATCTTCTTTTAGTACATTTCATCTACCATCCGATATGAAATATTAACACTAATTTGATATTGGTGACATTCATACGAAACTTATTGTATTCAATGAGTGTGAGTGCCCCATTAAGTTGATAAATAAAATATATCATCACTTTAACAGTATTGTAAAATTTTGCTTATGGACCATTTTTTATAAGATAATGATATAAAGATCATTGTGCTGTTGCTTAGTTTCTACTTTTACTGACTTTTAAGCTTGTGACATAACATGATATAGAAAAAATACACTTACCAAGCTGTAAAGTATACTTTATTGTCTATCAATGAAGTTGCATGGGACATGACACTTTCTCTCTCTATATATATATTCTGTCCTTGAAATGCACAGCATAAACAATTATAGAACTATTATTTTGCTTTACCAAACCACAATGACATTTTCCTCTTCTTCTTCTTCTTCTCTGGTGGTAACCATTCTTGGAGTACTGGTACTACTACATGAATCAAATGCTCAGTTGAACTCTACATTTTATTCCACCACATGCCCTAATGTTTCTAGCATAGTGAGCAATGTTGTTCAGCAGGCTTTGCAGTCTGATCCTCGCATCGGTGCCAGCCTCATTCGACTTCATTTCCATGATTGCTTTGTCAATGTGAGCTTAATTTCCAACCTCCCTTTTTCATTTTCACAAGAAGGACTTTCCTTTAGTGGCAAATTATGCTCGTAATCTCTGTTATTTGTCTCTTGTGTCAATTTAGTTATAGTAGTACTAATTACATCAATTTTACCTTTGTATTTTTCAAATGTCAATTTAGTGATAACGCTGCTTTAGAAATTAAACTAAAATCACGGGGCACAATAGTTCATCCACTATCCTCACTCCAATAAGTTTTTTTTTTTTGTTTTGAATACTAGGGATGTGATGCTTCAATTCTGTTAGACAACAATGGAACCACCATAATAAGCGAAAAGGATGCAGCCCCAAATACCAACTCTACTCGGGGCTTTGGTGTAGTTGACAACATCAAGACTGCCGTTGAGAATTCTTGCCCTGGCGTTGTCTCGTGCGCTGACATTCTCGCCATTGCTGCTGAAGCCTCCGTTTCTTTGGTACCTTTTCAACTTCTTTACTGAATTTGTATTCAAAAATTTAGATCAAACACATAATTATAAGTCTTTTTTTTTTTATGTATTTATGTATAGGCAGGAGGTCCTACATGGACTGTACTACTGGGGAGACGAGACAGCTTGACAGCAAACCAGGCAGGAGCAAACACCTCTATTCCCTCTCCCTTTGAAAGCTTGACTAACATCACTAACAAGTTCTCTGCTGTTGGCCTCAACATCACTGATCTTGTTGCATTATCCGGTAACTTTTTGTTTTTCTAGTTATTAATTAACGCTCTGTTTGTTTTGGTGGACAAGTTTTTTCAACCGAAAACTTCTTCAGAAAATGTTTTCTGCAAAAAAAAATATTTTTCTATGTTCAATTGCGACCTTAAAATTAAAATTAATGTACTAATAGTATCGGTGGCGGTGGTAGAATGAAAAACACTTTTCACCCAAATAAAACCTATATTCAGTTGACCATGAAAAACTGGTAACTTTCGTTTACTGTCGTACTAAATGGCAGAAAATACTTTCCACCCAAACAAACAAGCCAAATAGATATGCTAAAAATTTTGGTTTAAACATGCTGCAATACTTTGCTAGTATAAATCATGTTTGTTTTGTCTGTCTCCTCTCAGGCGCTCACACGTTTGGGCGTGCCCAGTGTCGATTATTCAGCAACCGCCTCTACAATTTCAGCGGCACTGGCAACCCCGACCCAACTCTGAACACAACATACTTGACTACACTGCAAACAACATGTCCCCAGAATGGAAGCGGATTTAATGTGGCTAACCTTGATCCCACAACCCCGGACGGCTTTGACAACAACTATTTCTCAAACTTGCAGAACAATCAGGGTCTTCTCCAATCTGATCAAGAATTGTTTTCAACATCTGGTTCTGCCACGATTTCCATTGTCAACTCGTTTAGTAGCAGCCAGAGCACGTTCTTTCAGAACTTTGCTCAGTCAATGATCAATATGGGGAATATTAGCCCGTTGACAGGGAGCAGTGGAGAGATAAGATTGGATTGTAAGAAGCTTAATTGATGGAAGCTTGATTTGAAGTATTATTAGTTTGAATAATTTGAAGCATGGATTAATAGAAGTTGTGTTCTGAGTCAAACACTTAATAGTACTGTTTCAAACTATTTGGAGGTTGTTCATTGTAATACTAGTATTGTCAAAACAATTCAAGCATGTATTGCAAATAATTGGGGCCAAATTCCCTTATTTGGTTGGTTTCTTGATACTGATGTAAACACAAATGTAATACATAAGCCTTCTTGAGACAACTTGATGCAGTTGTTTGCGGTGGCTCATAAATTTTAAACAGAAAAGTATACGAAGTTAGCTTGTTTGTCAATTTGGCTGTTGACTTTTCATTTTATTTTTATTTTTTCACACCTAATACATCAAAGTTAGTTGTTTGTATCAAATTCTTCTTCATATGCTTACGCTACAAAACAGTACTACACAATGACTACGTCAAAATTTCTAGTAGTTGACTTTCTAACTATGATGATCTTGAATTTTAAAATGTGTGTTAAATAATGAGAATCAATGAATGGTATTAGATTTGAAGACACACCGCATTCATATGCAAATTATGTGGTCATTTCTAAAGATAAACCAATTCTTCCTTCTCCAAACAATAGACAAAAGCAAGGCTTCACAAAACTCATTTTGATCGCCTTCGGACTCTTCTTTTCTCAACTCCTTCCCAATCACTACCACCACCTCCGGCCTTCCCACCGCCCCCTCTCCTTTCCTGACAACCCTGTCTTCCAGCCTCACTATTGCCCTCCCCTTTCCCGGTCTCTTTCCCCTTCCTTTTCATATACCATTTGTAGTACCGCTAGTTTCCATCTTTGGAGCTAGGTTTCAATAGTGGTGGTATAGGACTATTTACTTTTGGGTACCATAACTAAAAAAAATGATAACTATGTCAACCTAGGATAGCCTAGATGTATGGGAAAAGATAAAAGTAATCAGCCCAACACTATATGAGACTTAAACTTACAATCTTATTATGCAATTGAAAAATATATTATTCTGACACAAGATTACAGATAAAGTTATTTTTAATTTTTTGTAGTGAGTAGAATAGTCCTAGTGACAAATGTAATTTTATATTATGTGTTAGACATAGTTGTGGTGATAAGTATAATATTATTACCTAAAAAAAGGTGATAAGTATAATATAATACAAGTGTGCTGAGAAGGGTCAATTTTTCTTGTGGTAAGTAAAATCTACACACACACCAAAAAAATAAATAAATAAAAATCACTTTCTATTTTGAGAGAGTGCCTTAGTTTTTGTATCCAGATTTAAATATTACCAATCAAAAAATTTTTTTTTTCCCCCTTACCAAGTCCAACAGTTGGGAATTGGCCCCCCCCAAAAAAAAAAAAAATTTTGCAACTAAGGAAAACTCGTTGTCAAATTATTATTTTTTTTTTCCTGTACTTTACATTCAAATTACAGTGTTGATATTGTCATTTTAACAGCAACCAAAGAAAAATTATAGTGAAAAAGTAATGCCATGTGATGTATCTTACTATATAGGTCAATCACAAGAGACATAATTAATCTAATCAATAATTATTAGTATAATTTTTTTTAAGAATATCATACTTAGACTCGCTTGAAAATTGATTATTTTAATTTATTTTTTAATTTCTTATGAAAAAATGTATAAAGAATTTTAAAAAATAATGTGTTAACTTATGATGACTTTTTAACTATTTTATCCAATCCCCAAACAGATTATATATTCATACTCTCTTTTCTTCAAATAGGGAAAAGCTGCCATAGCTTTATCTATCCATACTTCTTCACTATATTCCTTTTGTGGGCCTTAATCTGGACTTATATCAATCATTTGAATCATCTATCTCATAAGCCTCACAATAAAAATTATCTATGTGTGGCTGGCCTTTTTTGCGCCCCCTTTCGGGAGGTTTGAAAGAAAGGCCTCATAGTTCGGACTCCCGCGATTCTAAATCTAATCTCACAAGTGCAATGTGAAATTGATAATCACCAAGAGTCCAAATCCGACAATTCTTTTGAAAAATTAATTTTAGAATAAAAAATGTCAAAATTGGACTGCTTTGCCAGATACAGAGTCGCCACCTAAATATTTTATTTTGGGAAAATTTAGGAAACCCATGACTCGTGCCAAAGGCCACGTGTCCGTCATCACCAAAGTTGCATCCGCTCAGGAACTTGGGTACGAGAGGGGAAGGTCATGAATTGAGCACCCCCGCTAACCCAATCAAAGATCGATCTCTACTAATCATGATATGATTTTTTATAAACATTATGTGTTCTTATTTTGATTATTATGCTAGCTTTACTATGTGACGCGCACAAGCAAGTATAGACTAGTTTGCAAGATTTGTAACAATTCAACTCATGTTTGCTTACGAAAATGATTTGAATTTACCACCTCAAATGGGCTTAAAGTTGCAGATTTGCTACCAAACATAGTGGGCTTAAAACATGATTTGTCACTCAACAAAATGGGCTTAAAACATTCATTTGTTGAATCGTTCCAATTCAAACAACAAGCATTCATCCACAGGCATTCAAGCAGTTTAGCATTTAAGCACATAGCCTCATGGCAAGCATGCTAATCATGGCGACATTCACACTTATGCAAGTATGCTAAAGCATAAAAACTCATCTAGTACTCTAAGCTAAGAAAATATGAGTTAGAAAATAATGCGTGATTCCTAACTATACAAGATGTCTAATGCAACATATGCAATAATGCAATTAATAGGCTTGGCTACTAATATGGCATATGAAGCAATTTGAACAACATGCTATTAAACACGTATTCAAAGAAGTATTTGAAATTGCAATGTGGTTTGAATGATGTGCCGAGCCTCGGTGCATGCAAGACAAGATGAATGGATACAAGCATGCGATATGCTAATTAAAACATGTCCCTAATCTAACTATCAAAAGCGATTAAATAAAAGGGAGAAAGACGTAGGATTGAAAGACATACATACACGCACGCACACTTATTACAATATTATGCCCTCGCGAAGGAGGGTCCAAATGAATAGAAGCTAACTATCTAAAGCTAAGCTAATTAAGCTAACTAGTTATTACAAATCGAATTAATTAACTATTCTAGTTAACTAATTACAAAACGAAATCGAATAGCTAGTTAAACTAACTAATTATTTACAACTCTTAATTAGTTACAACTAATTAATTACAACACGCATTTGATCTATTACTAATTAAACTAATTAGCTAATCCCGGGAAGTGATGGATGCACGTATGCTCGATTCTTCACCCGAAAAGCCACTGCCTTGCTGCTGAATGACTCTGTTTGCACATATGAACACCAACAAAGCTGCTCACTTCCAGAACACCTCTACCCTACCTTACCAACACACTATGCAAATTTCATTGGTGGCCAACAAGGGGCCGGTCAGCTACCATTAGTGGCCAGTCGGCCACCAGTGGTGGCTATCGGCCACTGCTGGTTTGAACTTCCTTGCTGCAACAGAAAGCAAAATAAAGCAAAACAGCGTATTTCTCAAGAGTTGTTTGCACACTTTACACTTTACCTCTCCTTTTCATGGGGAAATCAAAGAAGGGACAAGCTTTGGTTCACAAACCATCAATCAAGCAAATTTATTGCATGATGGCTTGTGAAACCAATTGTGCAAGTTCAATAAATGCAAAATGAGACCAAAGAGACCATTACCCCATCATGCATGATTAAGGGCAATGGAGACCTAGGAAAATGACACATTTTATCACTTTTGAGTATGAAATATCCCATTTACCTTGTGTTCAAATTAACGTTCGATTTGAACACATGCAATGCAACACAAAAAGATGCTTACCTTGCCTTTTTTACTTGCCAATTTTGTTTACTCATTTTAGTTACCAAATCATTCATTAATCCATTAGGCCCATTGGTGAGTGTCCTCTAATGGAAAGAGGGCTCAAACCACAAGTTGCTTTGGGCATGGAAGAGGCATTACACTATTGGTAATGACCCCTTAAGGGATTAAACCATTAGGTGTAGCACCTCCATTTCACATTTAGGCAAACAAATGGTTTGAAACCACTTTCAAAGCAAAACCAAAAGGTGAAGAAATGAGGGAGATTGCAGAGATTATAAGTGCTAAAATGAAGTAGAAAAAGCACTAAAATATGTAATCAACTCACACCAATGATGGGTAGAGCCTTGAAACATTAAGCTAGTGAAAGAGGTTACACTACAACTATGCAAAACAAGACTCAAACGAACTAACCAGCCCAAAATAGAGTTAAAACAAGTTATTTCAAAGGTTAAAGCATGCTGGAATTGAGCTAAGTTAAGCTAGAAAAACATGCTAACATGTGAAACTAACTAGGCATGCGAACAAGACACAAGGAAATGAGGCTAACCCCTCTAAATTTGGACCTCAAAATAAGCTTTTTGCCATTGAAAAACCTCTAAAATTCAGTGGTTAAAAGGCCCAAAAAAGTTGATTTGAAAGTAATGAATAAAGGCATAAAAGCTTTACAAACTAATAAGCAAGAAGAGTGAACCACTCCCCAACTAAAAAAAGGTTTAAACCAGCACTTTTAGGCCACAAAAATAGAGTTTTTCTCAGTTCAAAACCAGCCCCAAAACAGTAAGAAAAGATGGTAAAACAAGCTTGCAAAACAAAGTAAACAAAACAAGTAAACTACCTCTTGAAGCAAAGGGCAATTCTAGGCACAAAACCAAGCTAAAACCACCTTCAAGAGCTCTAAGAAGACCCCAAGTAACCTCAGCTCAAAGGTAAGAGGATTTCATTTAGGATGTGTATGCAAAAGTGTAGAAAAAATAAGCAATTAGGCACAAAATTGTAAGAGAGAGAGAGAGAGAGAGAGAGAGAGAGAGAGAGAGAGAGAAATCTAGAGAAAGAGACAGAGAGATTTTTGCTCTAATTTTTTTAACCCTCTAAAATGGGGGAGGAACCCCCCTATATATAGAAAAACAAGTCTCGAGCTTAGAAACATCCTACCATACACGTGTAGGGAAATGCAGCTCAATGTACTAACAGCTAGCGCAGCTGTTAACAAATATCTGGAAAAAGAGAATGGTGGCCGTTGGCCACCGCTGGTATCTGTCCGGCCACCACTGGTGGCCGTCCAGCCACACCAATGGCCGACAAGCACAATCCATGGCCGACAACCTATGGTGGTGGCCAACAGGTCACCACAAGTTCCAGGCACCAAGTTTTGATCCAAAACAAGGCATAGAAAGGACAAGGTCTATAGGCTGAAAGACAGGGCGTTCCGCCAAGGACTTTGGGCACTCAAAACGAACACATGAAACCATAATCATCAAATGCACAAGTGATGACGTCCAAGTCTTGAAGACGGTAAAAAATGGGGTGTCTACAATTGCCCCTCTTTGATAGAACTCCGAAGTCATGAAATAACGGGAGTGAATGTCAAAGCCTAGAGACGACCCATTTTGACAAGGCCGAAGACTTGGACAAACAAAAAAGCAAGACAAAAACGGTTGCGCCCGTAGGCTGCCTACATATCCCTTTGCAAATAATCAAACTAGTGTAGTTCTAGGGCAAGATGCAAGTGATATGCATGATGCAAGAACATAACTTATGATCATGCAATGAGGTTGTAATGAAACATTTAAATGCAAACGTTATGCAATAAAAATGCCACACTCAAACAAATCGAAACAAGGTATAGCAACCTCAAACACAAAAGTAAGTAAACACGCCACACGTGGGAATTACGAACCAAACCACATTTCATGCAGAAAGGATGTAAAAAAATTATGCAAACTCAAACACGCAACGCGCAAGAAAGACGAAAAGCAATCGTCGGGCACACCCGAGGTCTCAACCGAGATCCTAATGTGTTACACAGGGAAGGACAAAGGTGGTGTGAACACCGGAACTGTCACACCCCTAACCTGCCCCTAAAAGGTTTGGGCATGACCTAATCAGAAACAGACAGAATGTCCTATGATGAACAGCGTTTGGGGCCTGAAACAGACACATCCATTGAGCAACTACCAAAAACCAGGACCATTTCGAGATTTAACAAAAGGTAAACATGCACACAGAAGTAGGTTACAAAACATTTACAAATCCAGCCCAGATATTAGGCACACAAAACAATAGATACAATAACCCTGACCAGCAACATGGATACCAAAAATTACATATACAAAGAAAACTGGTCTAATATGTAAGGGTTCCCTCCTGTGCCTGGTTATCCTTAAGCTGACAAAATGCACGAGGTAATGTTAGAACAGCTCCCCAGGCTGGCTCCTACAGAATCAGACAACATATAGAATGAGACAAGCTCAGTGAATAATAGTGCGCAATACTAAAATTACAATGCACCTTAGTATATGTACCAAAATCAAATACAGGAATAACAAATTGGCCTGTTGGCCCAGATAGCCCTTCGGCACAGGTAGCCTTGCGGCACAACAGATAGCCTTTCGGCACAACAGATAGCCTTTCGGCACAGGTAGCCTTGCGGCACAACAGATAGCCTTTCGGCACAACAGATAGCCTTTCGGCACAGGTAGCCTTGCGACACAACAGATAGCCTTTCGGCACAACAGATATACGGATATGGTTTCCGCTTACCATTTCCAGATCAATACCTAATTTACAATTACGTCTTACAAAACAGATACATAAATATATATGTAATGCACTATTACTCACAGCGTTGAGTCGGCGTTCTAGTTCCTTTTGGAGTGTGCCCTTAAAGTAAATCACACAAATCCAACAATTTGATGCGCTTCCTTGGTGACCCACGATTTCCCCCAATCTTCCTCTTCAACTCTCACGTTTTCTCTCTTCTTCTTAATGTCACACAAGAGTTGATTCTAAGTCAAAAATATCTCCTAAGTTGATATATAATATAATAGGAGAATAAGACGAAATTCAATCGCTTTAACATGCCGAAATGAAAATTTTACAGAATATCCCATTAGTGCTTAAAAATCATGTAGATTCCAAATATCGAATCAATTTTTGAAAATTAAGTCTCTAAGGTGTCCAATTTCAGATTTAAATAATGCAAGTGCAACAGATAATGTTCTAACGCAACAGATAGAGATCCATATTTCTAAGTTCCATGCAATTTACCATACTTTCACATAGAGTTTCACAATAGGCATTCAAAGACACAGAATAGAGGACTGAAAAGATACCAGAATCATGTACGAGGGTCGGGGTATTACACTCTCCCCCCCTTAAATAAGTTTGGTCCTCCAAACTTGCTTTTACCTTATGACGAAAACAGATACGGATATTGATTTTTCATTTCATCTTCTTTCTCCCAAGTCGCCTCAGTTCCGTAGTGCTCTTGCCACTCTACTTTCACCATTGGAATTTCTCGGTTCCGTAACTGCTTTACCTGACGGTCCAGAATTCGGATCGGTTTCTCTTCGTAGGACAACTTGTCAGTTAGTTCAATCTGATGATAATCAATGATATGGGATGGATCTGGAAGATATTCTCGGAGCATAGAAACATGAAATACATTATGAACCTGACTCATGTGTGGTGGAAGGGCGACTCGGTAGGCTACTGGCCCAACTTTCTGTAAAATCTGAAAGGGACCGACATATCGGGGTGTTAGCTTACCCCTCTTTCCAAATCTTGGGTGTCCTTTCATTGGAGTAACTTTCACAAAAACATAACTGTTCTCATTAAATTCCAAATTCCTTCGCCGATTATCTGCGTAACTCTTCTGCCTGCTTTGAGCAGTTTTCAGCCTTTCTCGAATAATTTTCACTTTTTCAGTAGTCAATTGAACAATCTCTGGCCCTAACAAAGGCCTATCCCATACCTCCGCCCAGCATACAGGTGAGCGACACGGTCTTCCATACAGAGCTTCATAAGGTGCCATTTGAATACTCGAATGATAACTATTATTATATGCAAATTCAATCAGCGATAGATGAGTTTCCCAACTTTCCTGAAAATCCAGAACACACATTCGAAGCATATCTTCTAGCGTCTGAATCGTCCTCTCGGATTGTCCATCAGTTTGAGGGTGGAAAGCTGTGCTAAACTTTAATTCTGTACCCATTGCATTCTGTAAACTTTGCCAAAATCTTGATACAAATTTTGGATCTCTGTCTGACACAATTGAGACCGGGACACCGTGAAGCCTTACAATTTCATTCATATAGATCATAGCAAGTTTGTCGGCATTATATTGAGTCTTCACAGGCAAGAAGTGGGCGGACTTAGTTAGTCGGTCAACAATGACCCATATAGAATTCATACCCCGGGGCGTTCATGGCAAACCTACAATAAAATCCATAGTTAAGTGTTCCCATTTCCACTCCGGGATTGGAAGGGGTTGTAATAACCCTGCGGGTTTTTGATGTTCTGCCTTTACTTGTTGGCACTGTAAACACTTAGAAACAAACTCTGCTATTTCTCTCTTCATAGCTGGCCACCAGAAATTTTGTTTCAAGTCTCGGTACATCTTGGTACTTCCTGGATGCATTGAGAATCTCGAGGTATGCGTTTCTTCCATCAATTTCCGTTTAAGTTCCAACACATTAGGGACACATATCCTGTTCTGAAACTTGAGCACTGAATCCGTTAAACTGAACCCCGGTTTTGGTTTGGACTCTAACTCGTCACATATCTTCCTCAACGTGTCATCCTCCATTTGATGTAATTTGATCTCTTCAAGTAAGGTTGGTTGAGCTATTGTTGCTGCCATCAGGGCCCCTTGCCTTCGGGTCACACATTCCACATTCAGTTTGTCTAATTCAATTACTAACTCCTTTTGTTCCGTAAACAAATACGCCAAATCCCCCCTATTTTTCCGGCTAAGTGCATCCGCGACCATATTAGCTTTACCAGGATGATAATGAATTTGTAGATCATAATCTTTAAGCAACTCTAACCACCTCCGCTGTCGCATATTCAACTCCTTTTGGGTGAAAAGATATTTGAGACTTTTGTGGTCGGTATAGACTTCACAGGTTGTGCCATAGAGATAGTGTCGCCATATCTTCAAAGCAAACACTACTGCTGCCAGTTCAAGGTCGTGTGTGGGATAATTTTTCTCGTGGGGTTTTAGTTGTCGAGGAGCATATGCAATAACCCTTCCATTCTGCATAAGTACGCAACCAAGCCCTTTATGCGAGGCATCACTGTAAATTACAAACCCTTCAGTTCCTGATGGTAAGGCTAAAACTGGTGCTGTAGTTAACTTTGTTTTCAACTCTTGGAAGGCAGACTCTCGCTCTTCTGACCATTCAAACGCAACTCTCTTCCGTGTTAGTTGGGTAAGCGGCACAGCAATCTTGGAGAAATTTTGAACAAACCTCCTGTAATATCCAGCTAACCCCATGAAACTTCGCACCTCAGTTACACCAGTAGGAGTTGGCCAATTTACAATTGCTTCAATTTTGTGGGGATCAACAGAGATTCCTTCCTTGGTCACCACATGTCCCAAGATGATCCTTGAATTTCTTGTACACCTTTGTATAAGTGCTCTGATACCACTTGTCACACCCCTAACCTGCCCCTAAAAGGTTTGGGCATGACCTAATCAGAAACAGACAGAATGTCCTATGATGAACAGCGTTTGGGGCCTGAGCGGAAGCAGTAAATTTTAAATGACAATAAACAGACACATCCATTGAGCAACTACCAAAAACCAGGACCATTTCGAGATTTAACAAAAGGTAAACATGCACACAGAAGTAGGTTACAAAACATTTACAAATCCAGCCCGGATATTAGGCACACAAAACAATAGATACAATAACCCTGACCAGCAACATGGATACCAAAAATTACATATACAAAGAAAACTGGTCTAATATGTAAGGGTTCCCTCCTGTGCCTGGTTATCCTTAAGCTGACAAAATGCACGAGGTAATGTTAGAACAGCTCCCCAGGCTGGCTCCTACAGAATCAGACAACATATAGAATGAGACAAGCTCAGTGAATAATAGTGCGCAATAATAAAATTACAATGCACCTTAGTATATGTACCAAAATCAAATACAGGAATAACAAATTGGCCTGTTGGCCCAGATAGCCCTTCGGCACAGGTAGCCTTGCGGCACAACAGATAGCCTTTCAGCACAACAGATAGCCTTTCGGCACAGGTAGCCTTGCGGCACAACAGATAGCCTTTCGGCACAACAGATAGCCTTTCGGCACAACAGATAGCCTTTCGGCACAGGTAGCCTTGCGGCACAACAGATAGCCTTTCGGCACAACAGATATACGGATATGGTTTCCGCTTACCATTTCCAGATCAATACCTAATTTACAATTACGTCTTACAGAACAGATACATAAATATATATGTAATGCACTATTACTCACAGCGTTGAGGCGGCGTTCTAGTTCCTTCTGGAGTGTGCCCTGCACACAATATACTGATAAATTAGTATCCTTCCCCTTTTTAAATCCTTATCAGTCATTCCATATCTCACTATAGTTTTATGGATATGAATATATCACTATCATAAACTCTTCAGAAAAACATTCTAATAACACCAAAGAGTCAAGCATGAAAAACTGAATAAAACAGATTTTTCTTACTGAAACAGTCATCCGCTCGAGCGTAGATTTGTCCGCTCGAGCGGACAGTGTAGTGCCACCAAAAACACTGGATGGTCGATTTTTACGCTCGAGCGTACGGTTATCCGCTCGAGCGGACAGGGTAAATTTCAGAAACTGCTGGGAGATGCATTTTCACGCTCGAGCGGCCCTGACCTCCGCTCGAGCGGACGACTACCCAGATTCAGGGCAGCCCGATTTCAACCCAAAATTTAGCAACCAAATCTCATTTTTCATGCAATCAAAGGTCAAATTCAAGCAATACTTCAACTTAACAACACCATAACATAGATTTAACCTAGATGATAACAATTTAAACCAACTTCGAGGGTTCAACAACCCATCACTTTCTCAAATTTCATTCTAACTTCAAGTTACATTCAAGTTCTTCAAGCATAACACATAACACTAACATATTTCCATGGATTGATGATATGAAACTAAAGATTGAAGTAGAAATTCAGACATCACCTAATTTAAAGTGTCAAAGAAGACAACCATTGCAAAACCCTCATAACTCAAACATATAACCTTCATGAATCAAACACAAACATAAACATATGTGGCAATCCTTGAGTAACTATGACAAAACTTGAGTTACCTTAAAGTAAATCACACAAATCCAACAATTTGATGCGCTTCCTTGGTGACCCACGATTTCCCCCAATCTTCCTCTTCAACTCTCACGTTTTCTCTCTTCTTCTTAATGTCACACAAGAGTTGATTCTAAGTCAAAAATATCTCCTAAGTTGATATATAATATAATAGGAGAATAAGACGAAATTCAATCGCTGTAACATGCCGAAATGAAAATTTTACAGAGTATTTATGTTAATTGGAAACCATTGTGAACTTATGTAAACGTTGAAAGATGCTGCATGCATCGGCATCACTCTGACAGTACTCTGCACTCTGAACATGGTTAATAGTAGGCATCAAGGTACTATAATATGTAAATTGCCTATGACTCCGCATAGGAATGGCACACGAACTATTAAGACTGTAGAATTGGTTGATGGGAAGAAATTGTGAATGGTTCTATCCGTAGTAAAGTAATGGTGCATTTACCTTCTGTTCATCGTTAATATTATTATTCTGCTATTTGTGGGACAACTATGCTAACTTATGATAAACCACGGGAAAACCTAAGAGTATTACGGAGCAGTATATTTGTTATTGTTGTTGTGGAACTACGGTAATCGTTTAATCTGTAAAATGTGTTTACCTTTTGTTAACAATTATCAGCAACGTTCTGTTAAATTTATATTAACTATGTTAATTCATGTAAATAATGGGAAGAATGTATATACTTTCGGTATGATTCTAAAGTTAATTTGTTCTGATGATTTCTGGTATGGAACAAAGTGCTGTACGGAACTAAGTGCTACACTTTGGTGGGAGCCACCTCTAGAATCCGTACGAGCCACCTCTTGAGTCCATACATATTTATTTCTGGGCCGATAGGCCGTTCTGTTATTTCTGGGCCGATAGGCCGTTCTGTTATTTCTGGGCCGATAGGCTGTTCTGTTATTTCTGGGCCAGGGGCCAACTTGTGAAACTATGAATCTCAAAGGCCGAGGGCCAATCTGTGAAGTTATGAACCGACAAGGCCATTCTGAAATGTGTACAGAATCAGACTAACCGCAGGATTGTTTTTGCATTTACTTATGTAACTAAATGAATATATATACATTGTAAGTAAGTTAAGTTAAGCTGTAAATTGTTTATGTATTACTGTTCACTGAGCTTGACTCACTTTGTGTTATGTCTGTTTCTGTAGGCATTCCACCTGGAGGTCAGTTTTAACCCATGGCATCCGTGCCTCTTTTGTCAACGTCAGAGTGTCCAGGCACTTAAGCGAAGGCAGCTCACTTTGCTAAGCTTTTAGTTTTGCACCCTGATTGTCTGCTTAAGGTTGATGTATATAATTCCTTCGCCTGTCCATGCTGTTTTGCGCCCAATTCTAAGGGCGGGGTCTGTATACATATATATATGTACATAGCTAATTCTCTGATGCACGTCACTATATGTTTATTTGCCTTATGTCTGTCTGTGATCCTGGCATAATAGTGGTCGCTCAATGGATGCAATTCTTTTATTTATGTTAATTTATATTGATAAATGCTTCCGTTCAGGCCCCATATGACTATGGGATGATCCTCATAGTCTACAAAACAGGTAATTACAACATATACAAAGGTGTACAAGAAATTCAAATTGTTAGCATTAGAGTTAGCAGAAATCATGTCACGTTGCTATCATTCATACTTTCCTATATGATGCCTACCATATTAGACGTCCTAACGCTCAATGGATCCGTGTGTGAGATAGCAACTCGTGCTCTGATACCACTTGTCACACCCCTAACCTGCCCCTAAAAGGTTTGGGCATGACCTAATCAGAAACAGACAGAATGTCCTATGATGAACAACGTTTGGGGCCTGAGCGGAAGCAGTAAATTTTAAATGACAATAAACAGACACATCCATTGAGCAACTACCAAAAACCAGGACCATTTCGAGATTTAACAAAAGGTAAACATGCACACAGAAGTAGGTTACAAAACATTTACAAATCCAGCCCGGATATTAGGCACACAAAACAATAGATACAATAACCCTGACCAGCAACATGGATACCAAAAATTACATATACAAAGAAAACTGGTCTAATATGTAAGGGTTCCCTCCTGTGCCTGGTTATCCTTAAGCTGACAAAATGCACGAGGTAATGTTAGAACAGCTCCCCAGGCTGGCTCCTACAGAATCAGACAACATATAGAATGAGACAAGCTCAGTGAATAATAGTGCGCAATAATAAAATTACAATGCACCTTAGTATATGTACCAAAATCAAATACAGGAATAACAAATTGGCCTGTTGGCCCAGATAGCCCTTCGGCACAGGTAGCCTTGCGGCACAACAGATAGCCTTTCAGCACAACAGATAGCCTTTCGGCACAGGTAGCCTTGCGGCACAACAGATAGCCTTTCGGCACAACAGATAGCCTTTCGGCACAACAGATATACGGATATGGTTTCCGCTTACCATTTCCAGATCAATACCTAATTTACAATTACGTCTTACAGAACAGATACATAAATATATATGTAATGCACTATTACTCACAGCGTTGAGGCGGCGTTCTAGTTCCTTCTGGAGTGTGCCCTTAAAGTAAATCACACAAATCCAACAATTTGATGCGCTTCCTTGGTGACCCACGATTTCCCCCAATCTTCCTCTTCAACTCTCACGTTTTCTCTCTTCTTCTTAATGTCACACAAGAGTTGATTCTAAGTCAAAAATATCTCCTAAGTTGATATATAATATAATAGGAGAATAAGACGAAATTCAATCGCTTTAACATGCTGAAATGAAAATTTTACAGAATATCCCATTAGTGCTTAAAAATCATGTAGATTCCAAATATCGAATCAATTTCTGAAAATTAAGTCTCTAAGGTGTCCAATTTCAGATTTAAATAATGCAAGTGCAACAGATAATGTTCTAACGCAACAAATAGAGATCCATATTTCTAAGTTCCATGCAATTTACCATACTTTCACATAGAGTTTCACAATAGGCATTCAAAGACACAGAATAGAGGACTGAAAATATACCAGAATCATGTACGAGGGTCGGGGTATTACAGGAACATACCTGAGTGTGTTTAACCAAAAGGAAGGGAGTGGTGTAAACACGGGGACACACCTGAATGTTTTTAACAAAAGGGAGTGGTGTAAACATCGGGATTCACCCGTATGTTGTTAACCAAAAGAAGTGGTGTAAACACCGGGACACACCTGAATGTTTTTAACCAAAATGAGTGATGCAAACACCAGGACGCACCTGAATGTTTTTAACCAAAAGGAGTGGTGTAAACATCGGGACGCACCCGAATGCTTTTAACCAAAAGGAGTGGTGTAAATACCGGGACGCACCCGAATGCTTTTAACCAAAGGGAGTGGTATAAACACCGGGACGTACCCGAATGTTTTTAACCAAAAGAAGTGGTGTAAACACCGGGATGCACCCGAATGTTTTTAACCAAAGGGAGTAATCCTAAAGTGTCTCACACGCGAGGAGAAGGAGTAAAAGGATGTGACTCGAAGGGGCACAAATGATTTAACTTGGAACTCCTCTAAACGAACCGTACATACAATATCATTTGACTGTGCTGGCTCTGCTGAATGAACCGTACATACAATATCGTGCCTGCGTAAGAAAAACTCAACAAGTACAACATATTAAGGGTGCATGTTCTATGCATAATTACAATAATGGTAAGGCATGTTCTATGCAAAGTATTGAATGCATGTTCTATGCTAAGTACAAAATGCATGCTCCATACGTGATTAACAGCATGTTCCATGCTAAATAACAAAATGCATGTTCTATGCGCGATTAACAGCATGTTCCATGCTAAATAACAAAATGCATGTTTTGTGCGCGATTAACAACATGTTCTATGCTAAATAACAAAATGCATGTTCTATGCAAAATTGACAACACGTATTCTGTGCAACAACATATGTAAAATGCACGTTTTACATACGTAATGAGGGAATGCATAGTCTACGTAAGAATGAAAGTGTATTCTAACGAAACAAGTTTAATAGCAACTTTTCGATTCACCTCTCGGAAGAGGTGCGATATGCAAAAAGGATACACCTCGTTCAACAAGTGACGAACAACTGTCACGACCCAAACCCGCCCTTATAGGTTTAGTATCGTAACCGGCCAGTAATCCTTTGACTACCGAAGGCCTCTGAACAGATTAACAAGATTAAGGGGCTAGCGGAAGCAAATATATAAATATAGTTGTCCAATGAGCTGTGCTGACTTATATGAACAGAATAGTTAAAACTTTATATAAGTATGCAATAGTCATTCATACATTATACCCACACACATTAAAGTATCTTAAGTACAGCCAACAAAACTACCAAGTCTTATATGTACAAAAACAACAGAACTTAAACACAGGACTCTTCGGGAACCTCCACGTGAGGCACAATGGTTGGCTGACAACAGAACACAGATCCGAACAAAAGCCTTCCAGCTCGAACTCCAGAATGCCCACCTACATATATATATATACACACAGTGAGCTAAAGCCCAGTGAATAACAGTAAGGTAAAGGGGTTAGTGAACGAAATCCGAACATGTCATAGGCGGAAAACAGATCATAGCATACTCATTCTCATATCAGAACATAATAATGGTACATCCCATAGAACACATCACAGAACGTCTTCCGACTAGAGTAATCGGTTCCGGATACCGATTAAATACATATCACCATAATGAAGTGGCTAACGAGATCTCGTAATCACATGTATGTCATGGACCCACATTTTCATGCCGTCCCCCATGACTTGGGACTATCTAGGGATGCCATAATAGATTTCAAACATGGAATATTCATTCGCGAAAACAGATATCATTTCAGAAATCAGAACTTATCATATTTCATTTGGAACGTAATTCATATGAACGTATCTTTACAATAACGTTACTCACAGTGGTTTCCTGCAATGGTCAGTCAACCCTTGAGTCTTGACCTACAACCACAAAATACATAACACAAGCATGTCTTATCATTACACATTCAAGTGGCCATTCAGGCTTAGCTTTCATTACATTGGTTCTTATTCTTTCTTATCACATTGCCTAAAACACACACACTTGCAGTCTCGGAACTTAGTACATTCTTTTCTTAGTGTGTTTCTAATCCATAACCTCATTACTATGGCTTAATTAAGGCTTAGGAATGCCTAAGATGCAAGGAGGATGCCAAAACATGCCTTGGAACACTTAGGCAAAATTTTTGAAAATAAGGTCCACGCTTAAGCGTAGCTTTCCTCGCTCGAGTGGACATGCAAAATGTGAATGGTCGCTCGAGCGCACATTCCTTTGCTCGAGCGATCTGTAAAAGACATGAAACTTCTGGGAGCTTGCAATTCACGCTCGAGCGGACTTTTGGTTGCTCGAGCGGAGTGCACGCACTCAGAGTGGTTGCTCGAGCGTGAACTCCCACGCTCGAGCGTAGATACAAATTCTGGAATTTCCAGATTGCACCTACGAGCTCAAAACTCGAATTCCAACCTTCAAAACACATCTCTTGGCCCTAAAACTTGAGATAACATAGTAAACTTGTAAAACATGAAGAATTACAGATTATTTCATAAAATTATGGCCCAAGAGTTTGTTAAAAACTCACAATTTCAACTTAAAACATAATGAATGTTCATGAACACAACATGCATGGGTTTTCTTGGTCTTGAGCTTCCCAAAACATGATCAAACACCGCAAAACAACTTGAAACTAGATGATTTCCCCAAATGAAGATGAATTTCAAACATGCAAGAGAGGATTCATGGAAATCATGCTCAATTTGTAAGAAAATGTACATGTATGCATGAATTGTCACTCAAATCTTCCTTCTAAGCTCAATACACACCCTTAAACACATAATCTTCATGTTGATAACTTAGATTCATAATTTAGGGGTTGAATTCATACCTATAGTCTTGAATTAATCTAGCTCTAGCTTAGTTTTGATGAATCTAAACCAAGGTCATCAATTCCCTTCAATTCCTTCATCTCTCTCTCTAGAATTGCACACACTCTCTCTCTAAAAGAAAACCTCAGATTTTTGCACTAAGAGGAGCAAAGAATTGAGCTCAAAAAAATGAGTTAAGGCTCATATATATATTTATGGTGCTAAAACATATTAATTAGAATATTAGGCTAACCAAACATGACTTAATTAATCGTTCTGAATCAATTTTTTTATAAAACTTGCAATATGGTTCTAAAAATTTCAAATAACATATCGGTGTAGTCAATTTCAGTTTCGGATGCCGATAAGGCTTTCAATTTACATATTAAAGTGGAATTCCAAACAGATATTCTATAAGTAACAGATAGAAGGCCAAATATCATGCAATTTACATATTAATCCCATAATTCATTCGATCCACTCAATTAGCATCTTTAATCACTGATTAGTAGCTAATTACGGGTCGGGGTTATTACAACAACGATCACCGAAAACACAATTTCGAGCTTCCGCGGAGAGAATTTGAACTCAATAGTGACCTTCCCTTGCACCTCTCGGGAAACAGGGACAACCACAACATCAAGACAAAAAATAGATGCATTCGGCACTGGACGGCCACTAAATGAGGGTGACGGCCACCTATCAGCCACCCTTTAAGATTGTCGGCCACCGATGGCAGATCGGGCCAAAATCGTCTTTTCACCCATGGGTCTTTAAGTATAGGTCATGGGACCTCATTTGCACACACCCTTATGTCCGAATTTCATCCTCTCTCTCTCTCTAGACCCTTCTTCTTTCTAGATTCGAGCTTTATACACATTTTCCAACGCCTCACGCATATTTTCTTCGCTAAACCCTCTTAGTTTACTCCGTTTTGAACTGATTGAAATTTGATTTCGATGCTTTTTCTTGGAGTTTCACCACTTGAGACTTGTTCCCCTCGAGTTTCTTTCGGGTTTGGTGCCTTATTCTAGGCTTTGACTTTTTCTTTCATTTTCTCTCTCCTAGGGTTTGACTTTTTCAAAGTTTACCCTATTTTCTCCATTTTCTTCACTGTTCATCGACTCTTCACCTATATTCCAGATGGCAGACAATATACCACATGATGGAGCTCCTCCAGAGGCAAAGTTTGATTCTGAGGCAGAGCCAGAGCCAGAGCCAGAGCCATTACCACTAGGAATGAGGTCTTTTGATCCGGCGAGGTATCATCCTCGGACGCATATTTTGCCTGCTGGAGGCATTAGGCACTTCACTGATTTTGCTACTGACGCGCCAACAGATCTCCTACTGAGGGAGCCAGATTCCCATCTTTTAGCCGTTGTCGTTGAGGTACAAACTCTATTCACTTGCACATCTGATGTTCTTTACTTACATTTCTTGCGTTGTCTCTCATCTAACGGTACTTTCATCATTGCCACTGCATTTGTTTTGCACTTCCTTTCCAACTAATTGTATTTACACTGGTTCACCTATCCTTTGTCACAGGGTGACTCTCGCAAATATAAGGGCTATGGGGCTATGGGGCCATGACGGCTAGAGATTGGTATGACGAGCTCTCCACAAGAGTACGAGACATAGTTGACGAGGTCAGCTTCGACCTATTCTGCTCTGGATTGACACGAGTTATAGTGAGTTGTCCACTTCTTGGAGCGCTAGTAGAGAGATGGTGGGACACCACCAACTCTTTCCACCTTTCCACTACCGAAAAGATGACGATGACTCCTTATGACTTTGCCATGATCGCAGGCCTAGGCGTAGGGGGTGATCCGATTCCTTTCGATCCTGATATGGGAGAGTAAGAGGCTACCTGGATTGAGCTACTGGAGGTGCGCCCACCTTTGTTCCGGACAGCTATGGTCAAATATAGTTAGTTCGAGAAGCAGTTCCAAGGGACTGAGCCAGAGACAATAGAGGAGATAGAATAGTACACTCGAGGTTTTCTGATGTTCCTCTTCGGCACCACCCTGTTTATGAACAAGGCAAACACCGTAGGGTTATACTTACTGAGCGCACTGGTGGTCCTTCCCCAAGTGAGTTTCTATGATTGGGGCGGGGTCAGCCTTGCCACTCTATACGGCTATATGAGCTCGACCTCCCACGGGAGTGGACACTTGATCGGAGGCTACTGGCGAGCCTGGGAGGTACACATCTTAGTTCCCTCTTTACACTTTGCATTTTCTGTTCAGCATTTCTTGCTTTACATCTGTTCAACACATGTACTTTCTACTTTGGATTTTCTATATCTGTTCATGCACTATATGCTTTCTACTTTGCATTTTCTATATCTGTTCAATTGTATTGATCACATATCACTGCCCTTTCTCCACAGCTATGGATGTATGCATACTTCCCAACTCTCGCCCTAGAGCCTGCAGTGGAGGTTCCGTTGACGGTCCCTTATTCGCGGGTGTACAATGGTCAGCTTCGCCGTAGGACTCGCGAGCCCTTCACTTTCTTCAGACATTACTTTGACACCGTAGCTGCCCATGAGGTAACCTAAAACACGGTCATCATTTTTGCTCTATATCTGTTCTGATTCACATATTAGTAACAAACGACGGCTAATAATCTATTCAGCTTCTATTTGCAGATCACGTGACAGCCATGGGCTACAATATCGACAGAGGTTCGAGGCTAGTATACTATGGCCTTAGGCATTTCGCGCTACTGTATTCTACTTGAGGGTCCGATTTATCGAGCCTGGTACCTAGGCGAGAGAGCCATGCGTCAGTCTCTAGGTCTACCTGCTCCGTTCATACCGATGACGCCGCCAAAGTCTATGAGGTCAGCAGACAGCCTATCTGTTGACGAGGTTATCCAGTTCATGGTGGGCTTGGAGGCAAAATACTTCCGAGTCGAGGGCGATTATACAATCTTCATTCAGACACATCTTATGCCACCTCTGACCGGTGTTCGTGGAGGTGAAAAGACAAGAGCTCCTGCTACGAGGGCGGGGCCTAGAGCGACCAGAGCAGCCAGGGCCTGTGGGAAAGGGGCCTCTCAGGCGAGGAAAAGGACCAGCTCGCCAGAGCTGCCTACTATTTTCACCTATTGGCGGTATACTAGGGAGGCATATCAGATTTCGATTGAGCCTGCCGCAGTGGGGCATAGATATGTCAGAGCTCATGACACACCCTTGGTATGTACTACATTTTTAGTTTTCTCATCTCTTTCTGATATTTGTTCATTCTGGACATTGATCATTCCCAATGCATTTGCAAGCACCCCCGGGATACATTGAGGATCTGTTGGAGCTATTAGCCTCATTCGAGGGCATGATATTGAGGAGGGAGGCATTGCTCGGCTTGCACGGCATTTAGGTCATTTCTTTAGTTTTCTTACATTCCAGTCATCACATTTCTACTGACACGCTGAAACTGACATTTCAACTGAAACTTTCCCATACTGCACTGATACACTACACCTCCATATAGTATTCATACACTGTATCTGACTCATGCATACGCTTATTCTACACATCATACTTGTATCTGATACGCACACTGTGATTGACATATGACAACTGCCTTTTCAGGTTTCATCCCTAACGACAGCACCGGCGGTAGCTGCAGCACCAGCACCAGCGGTGCCTCCTCCGGCGGTAGGGAAGAGAGAGAGACAGTCTCCAACACGTAACCGAGGTAGAGCCAGGGGCACTCGAGATAAGAGTGGCCCTTCAAGCCCATTCTGAGCAATGATGAGGCTGAGGCTAGCGAGGTCGATGAGACAGCGAGTCAGCATGCTGAGTCATCCGAGAGTGGAGACGATGACGTTGGCTCGAGTTCTGAGAGTAGGAGTGCTGATGCTGAGAAGGGCTCTGAGGCAGAGAGCAGAGACAGCTCCGGTTCAGACTTTAATTCTAGTTCAGACAGTGGCGCCGATGGAGACAATACCGCAGAGTCCTCTCCTCCGAGAAGAGGACGAAGAAGGCTTCTCGAGCCTGAGGCAACCAGCTCTGATTTTCTGTAGTTTTTGCTTAGCTTCTTTTTGTTAGTAGCGTAAAACTTGTACTGCACTTTTGTAAAAAACAACTATGATCGGAATGAAAACCAGTGTATTTTTTAAAAAGTGTTGTATTTTGCATCATGAGCACCGCATTACAAGAAAATGAGATTGAATTTGATATTAAAAACCAAATACTTGTATTGTCACAACAGTCTAAATCAGGTAACGAACCGACCAACAACTAAAGTAATCAAAGTAATATAACTCGATAATCAAAATAACAACAACTCGATAAACAACAAAACAATTCGATATACAACAAAATGACTCGATAAACAACTCGATAAACAAAACAAAACAACTCAAATGCAACTCGACAAACTTGCTAAAGCTAAAAGGGGCTCAAAACAAGACCGCACAAGACATAAAGAACAAAACGAAACACATGCCTTCAGCATTCTCAGCACACAGGTGAACAAGAAGATAGGCAAAACAGTCGTCGGCCATGGGTCTGCAATGAATAGAGTATGTCGGCCACCAGTGGTGGCCGGTCGGCGATCAATGTGAGGAACCTCCAGAACATTAACACCTAGCTTCCACTCACTGCCTTAGCTTTTACAAAAGGTTTGGACCTCGTATTTTCTTCATTTCAGCTGCAAATTCTTCACAAATGGAGCCATTCTTTGCTGAAAAACTCTCGAATTGGATTGCAACTTTAGATGGCTCGGAAAAGCTAAATTTCTGGGGTTTCGACATAAATGCACTATTCCCGCTGAGTCATTCTCCGCTTTGTTTTCCGTTCCTACATGCCGCAGCTAAATGTTAGAACCCGATTACGCACATCTTTGACTTCAGGGGACAAGAGATATGCCCGACAATCGAAGAATTTCAAGTGCTAATGGAGTCCCGGTGTGATGAGGAAATATTGCCTCAACCCCATTTTGGTCACATCCAAGGTTTGGGAAGGATGTGCGAGCTTACTCTACTTGAGGCCTGATCCTTTGTTCACAACGGAGAGCTAGACATCCCCAGTCTAATTCAGCAATTTTCTGAAGCCGGTAACCGAGGCGACCTTTTTTGGCGGGGTTTTCGACAACACGCCCTTTGTTTGTGCATGTTAGCTCATTTCCTTCTTGCCCCTAGTTTCGGAGGGTCTAGCATTCAACTAGTTGAAGTGGCCCAAGGCCTGAAAGAGAGCAAGAGTTGTATTGGCTTGTCATTGGCTGAGACTTTGATGGGTTTGGACGCCTTCCATCGGCGGGAGACAAACAAATTTGCGGGGAGTCCACTACTTCTGCAGGTAATGTTTCCCACCCTTTCTGATATGTGTTTCTCACATCTCTTACTCTTTTCTCTCAATATACACCTCTATATTCTTTAATCTCTCTTTTCTTTTATCCCTCCCCAAATATGACTTATAGACAAGCTGAAGGTAATGGACTCTTACCCTACATACTTAGCTCGAGCATATTTTTTTCGCCAACAGCTAGTTGATTTCCCGAATGAATGGTGGTGGTGCCATTGGATGTGCAACAGGTCTACTGCTGACATTGCTTGGCGTTGTCTTTGGTTTGATCTGCCCGAGATGAGCTACAACATGGCTTGGCAACCTGGCATTCAACTGATTAGCCTGACACACTGTATATTCTACATTCCGTTCCAGTTCAGGAGTCAATTTAGACATAACCAGACTTGCCCAGAAGAGGGGGTAGAGTACCCAGCTTCATTCCCAATCTGAGGTTCACAATTGGCTAGATATCCCACCGTATGGAGGATGAGAGAACTTCTGGCTCCTACCCCTAGTTTCAACTGCGCATTTTCTGGCGAGTGCCTGACCTGGCTTGAAGATGAGACGCAATCCAGGCCCACTTTAGTGTCAGAAGCTTCCACAAGCACAAGGAGGGAATGTAGAACACCTGACTCATCTATGCCCCAAGTTTATTTGCTTTGATCTTACTTTTCAAGTTTTCTGAATATAATAAAAGCAACTTTGATTCGCATCAAGAGTTGGAGAACTTTATATTGAAATCAATGAAATTAAAAGTTGTGAGCACTAAAAATTTTCCTTTTGGTCCAAAAATGGTCTAAGTTATAAAAAGATTAATTTGAACAAAATCAACTTTTATCAAAACTTTCCAAAATCATTTTCGATAAGGATCACAACTTGACACACACGGAATCTATCCTCGAGATGTACAACCCCGAATCCAAAGACAACAAATTGCTCCTTGTCTGAATGGCACTGCTCAGCACTATAACCAGTTCTTAGGGGCAATCTCAACCGAACATTCAGATAAAAAATAGACAAAGATGACCTGATCAACACATGGACAGGACAGTTGAGTTAAAGGTGTTTACGGTCGAACTTCAAGATGAAGTTGCCTACGTATCTCGAAGATGGGAATTAGGCCTTACGTAGTTTGGTTCGGGTTCATTCGAGTATTAATGTTCTCCTTTTGTGCTCTAACTTTTGCCAAGGCCGCCATTTAGGGTTTTCAACCTTACGAGCTCGGTTTTTCTTTATTTCTAATTTTTTATGCTCTAACTTTTGCCTAGGTCGCCCTTCCGGGTTTTCAGCTTAGTGAGCCTCTCAGGGATAGTATTTCTTCAATTTGTCCATATTCATTGGCTGGGAAAATTCTAGGCCATCCAGGTCCATAAGAATAACGGCTCCCCCCGACCAAATACTTTTGATAATGTAAGGACCAGTCCAATTGGGTCTGAACTTGCCCTTAGGGTCATAGATTGGAGCTCGATTGTCTTTCAGCACCAAATCTCATTTCTTTGAGATTTCGGGACTTAACCTTCTTGTTGAAAGCTCTGGCAATCCTACGTTGATAACCCTGAACATGGTACAGTGCTTTCAGTCTTCTCTCATCGAATAGCATCAGTTCTTCAAACCTGCTCTGTTGCCAATCCGCCTCTGCTACCTAGCACTCAGCCATAACTCACAACGACGGAACTTTTATTTTAATTGGCAGAACAGCTTCCATCCCATAAACAAGAGAGTAAGGAGTTGTCCCAGTAAACGTTCGAATTGAAGTTTTATAGCCCCAGAGTGCAAATGGCAACTTGTCTGGCCAGTCCCTGTAAGTCTCAACCATTTTCTACAAAATGTGCTTGATGTCCTTGTTGGCGGCCTCAACAGCTCCGTTGGTTTGTGGTCGGTATGTGGATGACTTATGAAAAGCCACGTTGTATTTCTCCAACAAGTCAATCACTTCTTTCTTGAAATGGGAGCCATTATCTGAAATGATCTCATTTAGGACTCTATATCGACAAATGATGTTATTTCGGATGAAATTAGCCACATACGCTGCCTTCAACACTACATAAGACTGAGCTTCCACCCATTTCGTGAAATAATCAATTGCCACCAAAATGTATTCATGCCCATTTGACCTTTTCGGTGTGACTACGCCAATGACGCCGATTTCCCAAACTGAGAAAGGCCATGGTGAAGTCATGTTGTACAGCTTTGACGGCGAGATGTTCATGCGATTGGCATGAATTTGGCATTTGTGGCATTGCCAGACAAAACCAATATAATCCTCCTCCATGGTAGACCAATAGTAACCTTACCTGAGAATCTTCCAGGCTAACATTACTCTATTCATGTGCGCTCTACACTCTCCCTCATGGATGGCCTCCATTAGGCGCTTTGACTCTTCTGCGTCAACATACAGCTTGTGCATTCCCAGATGAGCTCTCTTGTACAGTTTACCTCCGCAGATGATAAATTGAACGATCATCGGCCGGATTGCCCTTTTATCTTTGGCATTTGCCCCTGGTGGATAAACCTCATTTTCCAAGAAGTTCCAGACATCATAGTACCAAGGGTTTTGATCTTGAACTTCATCTATTGCGGCGATAGACTCGTAGGCCGGCGTATATCTCTGCTTAATAATGATTGGACGCATCCGGACTCCAAAAGGGATGTCTATCATGAAAGATAGAGTTGATAAGGCGTCAGCAAACCTGTTGTTCTCTCTTAGTAGATGTGTGAAGGTCAGTTTCTTAAACCTAGGAATCAGAATGTCCAAGGTCTGGTGATAGATCTTCATCTTTTCTTCTTTGACGTTCCAGTCTCCTTTACTTGAGACACAACTAGGTTCGAGTCCCCAATGACGTCCAACCTTTTTGCCCCTAGTTCCAGGGTGGCTTCCAAACCAGCGATACACACCTTATATTCTGCTTCGTTGTTGGATACTTTGAACCGGAGTTTGAAGGCTAAGGGTATATGGGAATTTTCGGGTGCTATCAGCAACACCCCTATCCCATAACCGTACTGATTAGACGCTCTGTCAAAGTACATTGTCCAAATCTCTTTCTAGAATTATAGAATAGCTTTATCTGGGAACAGGTATTCTACCTCTTCATCCCCTTCTACTAGGTGATCTGCCAGGAACTTTGCTACCGCTCTCTCCTTATTAGACTTGCACGTAACATACTTCAAATCAAATTCGGAGAGAAGAAGCAACCAACGAGCTAGCCTACCCGTAAGCGCTGGTTTCTCAAAAAGATATTTGATGGGATCTAATCTCGAAACCAGAATTACGGAGTGAGCTAACAGGTAGTGCCTCAATTTCCTAGTAGCCCATACCAAGGCTAGGCAAGCTTTCTCTAGCAGAGTGTAGCGGGTCTCATAATCCAGCATTTTTTTGCTCAGGTAATAGATGGCTTTCTCCACCCTAACCTCAGATTCCTAAGCAAGCATGCATCCCATCGTTGTGTCCGTCACTGATAGATATAGAATCAACGGCTTTCCAAGCTCTGGCGGCGACAACACAGGTGGATTCTGAAGGTATTGCTTGATTTGCTCAAAAGCAAACTAACATCGGTTGTCCCATCGAAATTTATTTCCTTTCTTCAGGAGACCAAATAGTGGTTCACAAGTCAAGGTTAATTTTGAAATAAACCGTCTTATGAATTGCACTTTGCCTAGAAAGCCTCGCAGCTCCTTTTTAGTCCTTGGTGGTGGCATTTCTAAGATGGCCTTGATTTTGGAAGGATCTACCTCGATACCCCTCTGTGTGATCAAGAAACCCAACATTTTCCCTACTGTCATACCAAAAGTACATTTCTATGGATTCAGCCTCAACCGGTATTCTCTGATCCGTTGGAAGAATTTCTTCAAGGCGGTGTAGTGGCCCTCTCTTTCCTTGGACTTGACAATCATGTCATCCACGTACACCTCGACCTCTTTGTGGATCATATCATGCAGAATTGTGGTTGTAGCCTATTGATAGGTAGCCCCAGCATTCTTCAACCCAAACGGCATCACCCTATAGCAGTAAGTTCCCCACGATGTAATGAAAACAATTTTCTCTCTGTCCTCGGGTGCCATCAGAATCTGGTTATACCCGGAAAATCCATCCATAAAGGAGAACAACGCATGGCCTGCGCTGAAGTCCACCAATTCAGCGATGTACGGTAGAAGAAAGTCGTTCTTCAGACTGGCCTTGTTCAGATCTCTGAAATCCACACACACCCGAATTTTGCCATCTTTCTTTAGCACTAGAACAATGTTGGCCAACCAAGTTGAATACTCAGATACTAGCAAAAACCCTGCATTTATCTGCTTGGTGACCTCTTCCTTAATCTTCAAAGCCCAATCCTCTGTAGCTTCTGTTTGATGGGTCAGGCCTCGGGATCAAGAGGGGATCCAATCCTGTACAATCTCAGGATTCATTCTAGGCATGTCTTTGTAGGACCACGCAAAAACATCTTTGAACTCTTTTAATAAAACGACTAAGCGCTTGCGTTCCTCCGAAGACAACGTGGACCCGATCTGGACTAGACGCGGATCCTTCCCAATACCCATATTAATTGGAATGATTTCATCAACAAGGGGTTTTACAAACCTTTTCTCCTCTCGATTAATCAAATATTTCAAAACCAAAGGAATTCCTTCCTCATCGTTTTCATCAAAATTTTAAAAATCATGATCAATGCAATAAACAAGAGGCACAGAGAAGTACTCAGAATCTGCAATGGTATTCACATTCAAAAGGTCCAGCTCATCCAATTCCTCGGTTACAACCGACTCAAAAGAAATGAAAAAAGACGACCTGGACAAAATCTCAGCATCCGGGTTATTAATCCCAGGAATACCGGACCTAGACTCAGAAGAACCAGAATCTAATTCCAACTCCACAGACTCTGTAGAATCAGATTTTGGTTCATTACCTAACTCAGAACTGCTAGACAAGTAGCCCTCCTCCAACTGCCAAACGAGAGATAGTGCGTCAGATACATCCAAGATACCGCTAGAAGGGTTTGCACCCGTGTCACGACCCAAACCCGGCCCTATGGGTTTAGCACCGTAACCGGCCAGTAATCCATGATTACCGAAGGCCTGCTTAACAATAATACAGTATAACAGAGTTCAGGGCCTGGCGGAAGCCAATACAGTAAATAACTAGTGTCCATTGAGCTGTGAAAATCTGTATGCCAAAAACATTTTTCATGCATCATACGGTTCAGAACAGTACAGTCTATACAATGATACACAAACCTTCAGTACTGGGACTTAATCCCTCAATAACAGTACAGTAACATTCAGTCTATACGATGATACAAAACTGTGAGGAGACCGATGGGAAAAACTCAAAACAAAATCCCAAGGCCATGACATGGCAACACGGAACCTCACAGTGAGGCGCATAGGCTGGCTGACAAAACTGGAATAACCCCCGACGTTTCTAGCTCTGGTCCGGTGCCTGTACACCTACATATATATATGAGCAGTGAGCTAAAGCCCAGTGAATAACATAATGTATAAAGAGGTTAAGAATGTAATGTCCTTACAGTAATGAAAACAGTTCATTATTTCAATCAGTATCACAGTCGTTCAGTACAATAAACAGTCATATGTGGTACATCCATTAGCATAACAGTAACAGTAGGTCAAAAGACCGAACAGTAATGATGGCCAGTCATTCAGTAAACAGTATGGTTCCACAAGGGAACCGACAGAGATCTCTGTAACAGTGACAGTCAGTAACAGTAATGCTAAGGATGCCACAATACAGTTCAGAAATAAAGGACATACATTCATTCAGTAAATAATTCCAGTTCAGTAAACAGTTCAGTAAACAGTTCAGTTCGGTATTCAAAAGATAGCCATTTTGAACATATCTTATACAATTGTTACTCACAGTGATTGGGCTACAATGTGCTAGAGCGCGTCTCTCCAGTCGCCAACCCTAAACAGTTAACAAATAGAACGCACACTAAGTTTAACAGTCGGGAAGGATGATAATTGAATCCTTAAATTTCCTCGGTGTGGTTCTACGTCTAAATCCTCATTAAGATGTCTTAAACTAGGCCTAAGAATGCCTAGGATGCGATGAGGATGCAAAAATACAGTCGGAAGGCATTTTTCAAAAGTTGCTGAAAATAGGCGCTTCGCTCGAGCGAGCCTCCCTTCGCTCGAGCGAGCTGATGAACAGTGAAAATACTGGATGCTCGATTTTTACGCGCGATGCACGCTCGATGCTCGCTCGAGCGAGCTTGCAAAACCAAAGGGCTCGCTCGAGCGAGGAATCCTTCGCTCGAGCGAGGAAGCCAAATCTGGAATTTCCAGATTTGTCTCCCAAGTTCGAACTAAGCATTCAAACATCCAAAACTCAACCTCTTGGCCCCAAATTCTGGAAAATACATCCCAATACAATATACAACAAGTTTCAAAAGCCAATTTACACATGCAAGGGCCAAAGGTGAGTCAATTAAAGCCATTATCAAACCCATTTTCAAGAACACTTTCAAAACATGAAATGCATGATCTTTAAACCAAAATCAAGCTTTCATTCTTGCTCAATAGAGTTCAAATCTTTGAAAACAAAGTGAAAACATGGATTCTCACATAAATATGGGCATGCATGTGGCCATTAACCATGAAGTCAACCCAAAATGCCTCAATATAAACATGCATGTAACATTCAAGCTTCAATTCAACATTTATGAGCAAATTCATGATTTACTTCTCTATGACCATGATGCATGCAAGATGGGACTTAAAAACATAATCAAAAGGATGAAACTCATACCTAATTCTTGAATGCAAGGTTTAAGAGTCCACTTATGCAAATTTACTTCAATTCTTTAGCAATCTCCAAGCAATTTCAATAAGAACAAGTCCCTCTCTCTCTCTCTATGTTTTTGGTCGGCAATGAACAAGAATGAGGGGCTGGAGATGTGTTTTTGATTAAGTGTATAGGGTGCATAAGACTCAAGTCATGGATTAAACAAATGCCCACTCATAATGGCATTTTCGTAAATAAGCTGAACTCTTCAATTGGCTCTAATCAATCTAATTTAATCGTTCCTAATCAGTTTACAGATAAATATACCATTAAATCAGAAATGTTCTACTGATCATGGAACACTAAACGGTTTCTAATTCGGCCGCCGATAAGGCCTTCATTTAGCAGTTTAAACACATAAACATAAACAGATAATTAACAAACCAAACAGATGCAACATGCAATTCAATAAATGAACTTATTCAAATTCAGTTCCAATTTCAATCGGTTTATTCAGTAACTCAATTCCTTCAATCATCAGTCATTTTCGGTTCAGTTTAGCAGTAATCAGTATATAATTCAGTGGCTTATCGGTAATCAGTACGAGGGTTGTTACAACCCGGTTGGTCTCCGATCATGGAAACGGTCAAGTTATCCCCCAAGCTCTCTGAGTTGATTTGAGGATCCAAAAGGAGACATGCCAGTGCTGCTCCTACCTCAAGTTCATTGTTGTCGGAATCACTTTTTGTGCTCTTTGCAGCCTCAGCGGTCAGTTCAGTCTGTTCCTCCGTTTTACTCTCTTGCAGCTGCAAGTCAAAGAAAATCTCAAAGCCGGGAACCCGTTGCTTTTCAGAGTTGAACAAGGGTTCGAGAAAACCGCAGAATGGGAATTCTTCACCTTCCCGAACAAAATAGCCATTCACGGTCCCCGAATTGGTCGGTGCACAAGCTCGTAGCGCTTTCCAGTCTACTTCGCTCTGGCTCTTCCGGCCATTTCTTTCCCTTTCCTCACCCAGTCCTGTTTGGTAGGCGTATAGCCAAGACCAAAGGCATAAGGGTTATGTGGCACATCGGCCAACGCAGTAACGCCCTTCCAGCCACTTCTCCCTAGCCCCATTCCTGGCATGTGTTAGAGTTTGTTCATGAAGTATACAGATTTGGCACTAACATACAAGCCCTCATCAATAGCCAGGATATTCTGCACTAGCCGGGCCTCAGCCAAGGTAAACCCTGAAAGGAAGACATCCTCTTCGCCATGTACAATCTCTAGCATAGGTGTAATGACCTCTAGTAGAGGATATATAGATGAATTCCCGAAGACTATAGCTACCCCTTTCCCATGGGGTTACTTCAGTAGTTGGTGGAGGGTGGAAGAGACAGCTCTTACTTGGTGTAGCTAGGGTCGTCCAAGTAGTAAGTTGAAAGTGGCCGGAACATCCAAGACATGGAACTCGATGTCCTTTTGAGCTGGGTCGACTTGTACTCTAATCTACACCGTTCTCATCACCTCTCTGCTTGTATTTTCATACGCCCGGATCACCTGGGCTGTAGGTGCAAAATCGGCCAATTTCAGACCAATAGCATAAGTCGTACGACAAGGACAGACGTTGATTGTTGACCCGGTGTCGACCAATACCACTGGTATCCACTTCTCTCGGCACTCTACGGATATGTATAGAGGCTTGTTGTGTGCAGAGCCTTCTGGCGATAACTCCTTGTTGAAAAGGTCAAAGTTAGTGCAGTGCCTCCCGGGAAGACTAATCCCACCAGTTGTTCTGGGGTGGTGTCGATCGACAACTTCACTTTATCCATCGCTGTCAGTACAGCCTGTCTGTGCACTCGCAAAACCATAAGCAGCCCCCAGATAGATATGTCAGCTTGAATCTTCTTCAACTATTTTAGCACAGCCTCTTCCTCTAACTGTTTTTCCTTCTGTTTCTCTACCTCTTTGTCATTCCCAGATGCCCCGGGTTGGTCCAGATGCGATGGTTTGAAATATCGGCCACTTCTTATCATGTGGTCGACTTCTTCCACATACCAAGTATTGTTAGGAAGGCCTTCACCCCAATCCTCATCAGTGTGGGCAAGATGCTGATCATCATCTTCCCATCACATACCTCCGGCAATTGACAAGTAATTGTCTGGTTCTAGTCTAAGTGTTCTCTCAACAGAAACATTCCCCGCGGGGCATTGAGCTAATCCAGCTTTCCGATCGCTTCCACTCATTTCTTGCCCAAACCACTCCGGTGCGGCTTCTTGTTTTGTATATACAGTGCTAACAATGCCCAGTTCCTGAGCCAATTATTTTTCACCGGTGTTTCCAGTAGTTTACCCTTCCTATCGGCCGTTCCAGCCATTGCAACGATTCTCACTTTTTGTTCTTCCAGCTTCAATTCAGTTCCCTCATCCATATCGGGTTCATCACTTAGCCACCCAGAATTTTCTGTTGACTCGTTTAGATCAAACCAATCAATATGCACATCTCTTTGATCTTGCTCATCAAAGAACTGTAAATTGTTTATATCCTCCTCCAGGTCAGCTAGATCATCTAATCCTTAACTTGGTTCATCTTCTCAAACTACACTGACTCTCATTCCAGTCGGCAACACCACTTCCGGCTTAGCTTGATTGATTGGCACAACATAGCAGATCGGGTCGTATGTCCCTTCAGATAAGTCCTCAAAGCCCTCAAGCAACGAACTGGCATTCTCTACCAAGGCTGACCTCCCTTCATCTTCCATTGTCACTACCACGAGTTCAAATTGGAGTGAAGACGCACTCACCATGCATAAGTCTGTGCTCTCAGGGATAAACAACACCGGCTTAGGTAGGTGGAAAAGAGTGATGTATATACTGGGGTCTTAAGGGACGACCAGTGTATGGATGAGGTTTATATACCAGGGTGAAGGACTTGATTATGTGGAGTGATAGGATTTGTAGTGACGTTGGGTTTTTCGGGAGATGCTGTCACTTTATTATCAATGAGATCTTGAATCTCATGACGCAGTCTAAAGCACTGATCAGTATCATGACCATGCTGTTAGTGAAAAGCACAGTATTTGGCCGGTTGTGTTTTGGAGGGAGAGGATCGGGTAGTGGGCGTTGTTCTAATGGCTTAAGATGTCCCATTTTGATTAGGGCCCCTAAGGCTTTGGACAAGGTCATATAGAGCGGGATGAAGACCCTTTGGTTTCAGGCTTGATAGCTCGAGGTTTGTGAGGTTGTATTGGAGGTGTTGGCGAATGGGTTGGAAGTTTTGGGTGTGGTGGTGACCATGCTCACATCTGAAGACCGTGCAGAGGTGCCACCAGTCGTAGGCTGCATTAGACCTGCGTATAAAAGGCCTTTTGGGCTGTTCCTTCTCATGGTCTATCAGCCCTTGCTTCATCGCATCTTCAATTTGAACCCCTATTTCATGGAGCTTAGTAAATGTAAACAAAGGCAAGACTATCATTTTTCGTAATAATCTCCCTTGCAAGTTACGAACTACCATTCTGATTTGGTCCTTTTCAGACGGCCGGATAGTCATCATAGAGGCCTTGGCCCTCAATCGAGTCACAAAATCCGAGAAGCCCTCCATCGGCTCCTGGCGAGTTGCTTCAAGATCCCGAGTAGTGACCTCGATCTGAGTATTGTAGGAGTACTGCACTATGAAGGCCTCGGCCATTTTCTTCCAATTTCTCTTCACAGAGTCTTCAAGCTTGGTATACCAAATGGCCGCTATACTCAACAGGGTCCGGCCAAAAAGCGACAACTTCTGCAATCTAGTAAGACCCATGGGTCGTAGAATATCAAAAAATAGCCATAGATAGACCATACGGCATCTTGAATCTGTTCGGCAGAGTTATTGCAGAATCTGTGTATCCATCCTCAATATCAGGGATTGAATTCATGGCCTGTGCCCGTTTGAAGAGCTTTTCTAGCTTGTTGACCTTCAGTGCAGTGGGGTCAACCTCGAATTCAAACGGCGTCTCCATTTGGTAAATTGGTGCCTTGGAGGTCTGAGGTAGGATCGAATCTGCCGGAATGCCTATATTTTCTTGGACATTAACTGTGACCTCGGGTGTCGGAATTCCCGCTGGGGGTGCATGGGATGCAGAGGCTATTGCCGATTGTCGCTGTTGTTGCTGAAGCCTTTCTATCACTTCTGCTTGGCAGGCTACGACCTCGGCTTGGCGGGCTGCGGTCTCAACTTGGTGGGCAGCATCTAGCTATATAGTCTCAATAGTCTGCAGGAGCTAACGAAGCATATCTTCCATGCTGATTGGGGGATGTTGGGCTATCAGAATTGGTGAATACTCTCTTTCTAGAGTAGAAGACTAGGCCTGACTGAACGTAGGTGAAGTGAAAGGTGACTGCTGGATTGGTGAATTCTGTCTGATCCTCCTCCGTCTGGTAACCAGTGGAAGTGAAACAAACACTGGCTGTCCTCTGACAAGATCCCCGAATCTACAAATCCTTCTTACTCGGGTCCAGAGTACTTGGGGGGTAACAGAATCGTCTGAAGCAATAATGAAATCTCTCTTGCAAAAAAAGAAATAAAACAAAAAGAAAACAAAAATCAAATACTGCACAGCCCCTCTGCTCAGATTCTAATCAGTACACTGATGTAATCAAAGCTGTAGAACCATGCTCAAAACTGAATTCTACCTCCCAAAAAACTGATACCTAGACTTGCAACTGATACATACATTCCTGCAGAGTTTCACTCTAAAAGCACATATCAAGCAAGTGAGAGCCAAAACACCCCTATGATAGGGTAGGGTTACCCTGTCCTAGTTTCGTCAGGAGCTAGGGTTTCACTATGCACAACAAGTGGCTTCACACAATTCCTGCATTCAGTAAGCAACCTGTCTTAGTTTGGAACAGTCTCTATGGTTTCCGATATGTAACTAGGTCAATTGGTCAAAAAAATGGTACCTCAACAAGACTACCTAATATACCTTTCACACCTAACACCGAGAAGTAAGAAGAGGATCAAACGGTATAGCGGTAGTCCAGATCCAAAGATTGTGTTCCCATCGTGGCAGAGCCCACAACCAATCAGCCTTTTGGCAAACTTTTCCAAGCGAGCCTCTAGCAAACCGTTCAGGAATAATAGATGGCAAACACTGTGACTTAGGCGCACTGATGCAAATGCAAATGCAAAGAAACACATAAGTGTAAATAAAATAACATATCATGAGTTCAAGTCAAGTTCTCTAAATCCCCAGCGAAGTCGCCAGAAACTGTGGCTCGCCTTTTTCATGCCCCCTTTCGGAAGGTTTGAAAGAAAGGCTTCACAGTTCAGACTCCGCGGTTCTGAATCTAATCTCACAAGTGTAATGTGAAACTGATAATCACCAAAGAGTCCAAATTCGGCAAATCTTTTAGAAATTTGATTTTAGGATCAAAAATGCCAAAATTGGACTGCTTTGCTAGATACAGAGTCGCCACCTAAATATTTTATTTTGAAAAAATTTAGGAAACACATGACTCGTGCCAAAGGCCATGTGTCCGTCATCACCAAAATTGTCTCAGCTTGAGAACTTGGGTATAAGAGGGGAAGGTCATGAATTGAGCACCCCCGCTCGTCCGATCAAAGATCGGTCTCTACTAATCATGATATGATTTTTTATAAACATTATGTGTTCTTATTATGATTATTAGGCTAGCTTTACTATGTAACGCGCACAAGCAAGTATAGACTAGTTTGCAAAACTTGGAACAATTCAACTCATATTTGTTTGCGAAAATGGTTTGAATTTGCCACCTCAAGTGGGTTTAAAGTTGCGGATTTGCCACCAAACATAGTGGGCTTAAAACATTCATTTGTTGAATCGTTCCAATCAAACAACAAGCTTTCATCCACAGGCATTCAAGCAGTTTAGCATTTAAGCACATAGCCTCATGGCAAGCATGCTAATCATGGCAACATTCACACTTATACAAGTATGCTAAAGCATAAAAACTCACCTAGTACTCCAAGCTAAGAAAATATGAGTTAGAAAATAACGCATGATTCCTAACTATACAAGATGCCTAATACAACACATGCAATAATGCAATTAATAGGCTCGGCTACTAATATGGCATATGAAGCAATTTGAACAACATGCGATTAAATACGTATTCAAAAAGTATTTGAAATTGCATTGCGGTTTGAATGATGCGCCAAGCCTCGGTTCATGTAAGACAAGATGAATGGAAACAAGCATGTGATATGCTAATTAAAACATGTCCCTAATCTAACCATCAAAAGCGATTAAATAAAAGGAGAAAGACATGGGGTTGGAAGACATACACATACGCATGCACACTTATTACAACATTACACCATTGCGAAGGAGGGTCCGAATGAATAAAAGCTAACTATCTAAAGCTAAGCTAATTAAGCTAACTAGTTATTACAAACCGAATTAATTAACTATTCTAGTTAACTAATTACAAAACGAAATCGAATAACTAGTTAAACTAACTAATTATTTACAACTCTTAATTAGTTACGACTAATTAATTACAACACGTATTTGATCTATTACTAATTAAACTAATTAGCTAATCCCAGGAAGCGAGGGATGCATGCATGCTCAATTTTTCACCTGAAAAGCCACTGCCTTGCTGCTGAATGCCTTTATTTGCACATATAAACACCAACAAAGCTACCCACTTCCAGAACACCTCTGCCCCACCTTACCAACACACTATGCAAATTTCATTAGTGGCCGACAAGGGGCCGGTCGGCTACCAATGGTGGCCGGTCGGCCACCAGTGGTGGCTGTTGGCCACTACTGGTTTGAACTTCCTTACTGTAACAGAAAGCAAAATAGAGCAAAACAGCGTATTTCTCAAGGGTTGTTTGCACACTTTGCCTCTCCTTTTCATGGGAAAATCAAAGGAGGGACAAGCTTTAGTTCACAAACCATCAATTAAGCAAATTCATTGCATGATGGCTTGTGAAACCAATTGTGCAAGTTCAATAAATGCAAAATGAGATCAAAGAGACCATCACCCCATCATGCATGATCAAGGGCAATGGAGATCTAGGAAAATGGCACATTTCATCACTTTTGAGTATGAAATATCCTATTTACCTTGTGTTCAAATTAACTTCCGATTGGAACACATGCAATGCAACACAAAAAGATGCTTATCTTGACTTTTTTACTTGTCAATTTTGTTTACTCATTTTAGTTACCAAATCATTCATTAATCCATTAAGTCCATTGGTGAGTGTCCTCTAATGGAAGGAAGGCTCAAACCACAAGTTGTTTTGGGCATGGAAGAGGCATTACATTGTTGGTAATGAACCCCCCTAAGGGATTAAACTATTAGGTATAGCACATCCATTTCACACTTAGGCAAACAAGTGGTTTGAAACCACTTTCAAAGCAAAACCAAAAGGTGAAGAAATGAGGGAGATTGCAGAGATTATAAGTGCTGAATTGAAGTAGAAAAAGCACTAAAACATGCAATCAACTCACACCAATGATGGGTAGAGCCTTGAAACACTAAGCTAGTGAAAGGGTTACACTACAACTATGCAAAACAAGACTCAAACGAACTAACCAACCCAAAACAAAGTTAAAACAGGTTATTTCAGAGGCTAAAGCATGCTGGACTTGAGCTAAGTTAAGCTAGAAAAACATGCTAATATGTGAAGCTAACTAGGCATGCGAACAAGACACAAGGAGAGGAGGCTAACCCCTCCAAATTTAGACCTCAAAATAAGTTTTTTGCCATTGAAAAACCTTTGAAATTCAGTGGTTAAAAGGCCCCAAAAAGTTGATTTGAATGTGATGAATAAAGACACAAAAGCTTTACAAACTAATAAGCAAGAAGGGTGAACCACTCCCTAACTAAAAAAAAGCTTAAACCAGCACTTTTAGGCCACAAAAACATAGTTTTTCTCAATTCAAAACCAGCCCCAAAACAATAAGAAAATATGGTAAAACAAGCTTGCAAAACAAAGTAAACAAGGCAAGTAGACTACCTCTTGAAGTAAAGGGCAATTCTAGGCACAAAACCAAGCTAAAACCACCTTCAAGAGCTCCAAGAAGACCCCAAGTAACCTCAGCTCAAAGGTAAGAGGATTTGATTTAGGATGTGTATACAAAAGTGTAGAGAAAACAAGCAATTAGGCACAAAATTGAGAGAGAGAGAGAGAGAGAGAGAGAGAGAGAGAGAGATTTTTGCTCTAATTTTTCTAACCCTCTAAAATGGGGGAGAAACCCCCTTATATATAGAAAAACAAGTCTTGAGCTTAGAAATATCCTACCATATACGTGTAGGGAGATGCAGCTCAATGTGCTAACAGCTGGCACAACTGTCAACAAATTTCTAGAAAAAGAAACTGGTGGCCGTCCAGCCACGCCAATGGCCGACAAGCACAATCCATGGCCAACAGCCTATGGTGGTGGCCGACAGGTCACCACAAGTTCTAGGCACCAAGTTTTGATCCAAAATAAGGCACAGAAAGACAAGGTCTAAAGGCTCAAAGACAGGGCGTTCTGCCAAGAACTTCGGGCACTCAAAATGAACACATGCAACCATAATCATCAAATGCACAAGTGATGACGTCCAAGTCTTGAGGACAGTCAAAAATGGGATGTCTACACTATGTAAAAAATCAGTTTGATTAGATATCTATAACAACATAAATAAATCATATTTTTATTTTATAAAATGATAAAATAAATGACAAACATAATAATAAATTTAAACTATTTATTTTATAAAATAAAATATAATTTGTTTCTATATTTATAATTATTTGATGAAGTTAATTTTTTATATTGATAATATTTATTACAAGATTTATGTAATAAATATTTTAAATCATCTGTGTGAGTTGAAATTGAAATTCATAAAAGGGGAACGGAGAAGTATGGAGAAATAAGTTATAAAAAAGAGAGGTTTTCCTTTGAAATGTGAGTACTCCTTTTGTCCCAAAACAATGGTTTCTTTTAGGAAATTTAATTTTTTTTTTGATAGTATAATTATTGCATTTAAAAAAAATTAATTTTTCAAAATTATCTTTTGATAGTATATTTTTTTGGAGAATATCAATGTCATAATTGTACTTTTTATGTTGTTAATGAATTTAAAAGAATGATAAAATAAAAAAATTGTATTATTTTTTCACTTGATTTTTGAAAATGAGCTAATATTTTGAAATAATGAAAAATGAAATAAATGATTAATATTTTGAGACGGGGTGAGTACAATATTTGGTAAATGTAATCTATACTATATATTAAGTAAAAGGGGGTTTTTAACCCCAAGCCTTGTGGGAGCTCAAATCTCCCAATCTAAATTTTCTAATTTTTTGATTTAAATTTTTTTTTTTTTAGCATTTATTAACTTCTCCCAAGTCTTACCCTCATAATAACACTTTAATGCATTAAGAACAAGTATAAAAAAAATTCTTTGAAATTCAACACATATGAATTCCTTGAAAAGTCCCAACACATATGATTATTATCCCTCATAATAACATTTTAATGCATTAAGAACAAGCATAAAAAAAATTTCTTAAAATGTCCAACACATATGATTATTATCAAAATATTAAACTTTAATATAATATAAAAAAGGAAAAAAAAATAAGACATTTAAAAAAAATTTAAAAATCACAATTCACATATATGCCTTGTGGGAGTTCCAATCTCCCAATCTAAATTTCTTGATTTTTTTATTTAAAAAAAAAATCTTAACATTTATTAACTTTTCCCAATTCCCAAGTCTTATATTTATAATAACATTTTAATGCATTAAGAATAAGTATAAAAAAATTCTTTGAAATCCAACACATATGAATTTCTTGAAAAGTCCCAACACATATGATTATTATTCCTCATAATAATACTTTAATGCATTAAGAACAAGCATAAAAAAAATTTCTTGAAATGTTCAACACATATGATTATTATCAAAATATTAAATTTAATATAATATAATAAAAAAAAGATATTTAATTCCTTGAAAATTTCAACACATATGATTATTATTAAAATATTAAACTTTAATATAATATAAAAAAGAAAAAAAATAAGACATTTAAAAAAAATTAAAAATTAAAAATTATAATTCAGATATATAGATAATTATAAATACAATCCGTACATAACACGAGTGATATGGTAGTACTATCATGGGCCGTGCTACATCCCCCTAATTTGGGGAGCCCTAATCCCCCGAAAAATCTGACCAAGGCAAAAAAAAAAATTTTCCCCAAAACGACGTCGTTTTGGGGATTAGAGGGATTAGGGGAAGCATTTTTAGGGGGACAAATCATTTTCCGTACTATCATATAGGAAAAAAATAAACAGTTGTGATTCAAAGCTTGAATGAGCTGCCCCGAAACGAAAACGACATCGTTTTCGTCGTTTTTTTTTTTTTTTTTTTTCAGAAGAGAGGAGGAAGAAAATCAGAGGAGGAAGAAAGGAGGAGGAGGGAGGAGGGGAGGGGAGGGGAGGGGAGGGGAGGGGGCCCAATTATTAGGGCTAGAGGCGGAGGCGGGGGGCCGGAGGCACGATCGGGCGGGCGGAGGCGACGATCTGCGAGCTGCGACAGCGGGCGGAGGCGACGAACGAGCTGCGACGAGGACGGCGGGCGGAGGCGACGAGCTCCTCTTCCCTCTCTTCTCTTTCTCTCCCTCTCCTTCTTCTTCCTCTGCAACTCAGAGGTCGAAAATGGAGGTCAAAAATGACAGAAAAAAAAGAAAAAAAAAATAATTTAATGTACAAAACGACGTCATTTTGGACATTAAGAGCATTCGGGGCACGAAAATTCGAGCACAAATCTTTATTCAAAAAATAAAATAGGCTAGTGCCCTAATGCTGATATGGCATCACAAGGGGAGAGTAGACAAATACTATTTACTGCACCGCAGAGAATCTCTGTGGGTCTCTCTCTCTCTCTAAGCTAATGCTTATACTCGCTCGGCTTCTCTCTCATCTACCCCTTTCTTTCTCTCCTCTCTCTCAATTTTGGGGTTTTTCGAAGCTGAACCCAATCTTCTCCGTCTCTCTCTCTAGGTTCGATTGCACGCTACCATGGCGAATCCATTGAGATGTCACTCCAGTCAATCGAACACCACCACCGCCAATTCGTCACACTCGCAAATCTGAGTCTCGATCGTGTCTTCAACAACGGTGCTTCTCAAAACCCATCTTGCTCGAGGTCTCTAGCTCTCTGTAAGAACTGTTGAATTTTCGTATCTCTCTTTCTTTGAATCGCAAAACCCTTTAATCGCAAACCACTGTTCTTCTTAATTATTTTAGATTAGAGAGGTCGATTGCGAGGTCTCAATCTCAATGACCTTACTTTTCGTTGCTTTTTGTATGCTAAAGTCTGGTTTTTGATTTCGTGGTCAGATTGATTAGGGCTTTTTCTGAGGTTGACCGAAAGAGATTAGGGTTTTGATTGGATTGAGCAAAAAAATTAGGGTTTTCATTTTGGGTTTTGTTGAATTTTCAATGGAGGACGAGATACCGAATACAATGAATCTGGACTTGAATTTGGGTCCTTCTCCATCTCCCGATGATGAACCGGGATCGGGATCATTGTCCAATGGGACTATGAACTTGGAGGAATGGATAGATGGGCGTGTTAATCGACTCAGAGAAACTTTGAGATTGAGAAATAGGCAGAGGTGGCGACGGCGACAGGGTCCGATTCCCCCTGAAACTAGAAACATTGCCATGGAATTGATGGCCAATTCAGGTAATGCTGGTGTTGGTAGCTTGCAAACTGGGGAAGGTAGTGTCTCCCCCGAGGAAAGAAATGCTGAATTAATAAAAACATGTGAGAATAATGCGACCGATGTTGAGAATGAATCATTAGGGAAAAAGGAGAATGAGGAAAAGGGTAATGGTGAGGATGGAAGCTTTTTCGATTGTAACATTTGCTTGGACTTGGCAAGAGATCCTGTTGTGACTTGTTGTGGTCACTTGTTTTGTTGGCCATGCCTTTATCAATGGATACATGTTCACTCAGATGCCAGAGAGTGTCCAGTGTGTAAGGGAGAGGTGACAACTAAGACTGTGACCCCAATTTATGGCCGTGGAAGCAATAACCGTGAGCTAGAAGAGGATCCAAGTCTTAAGATACCCCTTCGGCCCCATGGAAGGCGGATTGAGAGCTGGAGGCAAACTATTCAGAGGAATGCATTTACTATTCCAATGGAGGAAATGATTCGACGTCTTGGAAGTAGATTTGATTTGACCAGGGATTTGGTCCAAGCCTTGCCACAAAATTCAGAGAGTGCTCGCAATTCACCTGAAAGAAACAACTCATTGCTCAATCGGATTCTGACTTCTAGGGGAATTCGCAGAGAACAGAATACAGTGGTGCCACCAGATGATGTGGTTGATGTTGACTTAACACAGAGCAGCCCTACTAACTCTGAGGTGGGTGAAAGCCGTTGGCTTTCATCCCTTTTACTTCGAAGATCACATACACATAGAGCTTCTACAATATCAAATCTTACATCTGCTTTAAGTTCTGCAGAAAGTTATTTTCGCTTCCATAATGTAGAAAGAAATCAAGAGCAGCCTCCACCAGTTGATGATAGAGATTCCATGTCAAGCATTGCTGCTGCTATACACTCTGAGAGTCAGACGGTAGATAATGCAGTTGAAATAGATTCTACAGTGGCCCTTTCTACTTCATCATCCAGAAGAAGACATGACGCTTCAAGGGTTTCAGATGTGGACAGTGGAGATTCGAGAGCACATAGAAGGAGGAGATTGAACTGAAATAAGCTCCTACCATTGAATAATTGTTCCAGAATCTCATGAGGTTTTAATATTCTCATCAGCTTTGTAAGTGCGAATGCCTTCATATAGCTTTTGCATTTTAGAAGGCATTTAACTTATGCAAAAATCATTGATTGCAGTGAGCTGTTTATAAAATGAAGTTTTGATGCTTAGAATATGCAGTTGGCAACATTGTTGCCCTCCTTTAAGTGGTTTTTTTAATTTTAGTTTGTATGGCAAATCAAATATGTAGTGAAGCAAGCAGGCCAACCTAATTTTTGCTTTTGTACATGATTCTGGAAACTCTAGCTTTATTCATATGTGAGCTTTCAATGCCCTAAATCATCTATGGTTGTTTTCATTTATTTATGCAATTTTTATGGGTAAAACAACAGCTTCTTTCTGTAGTTCTTCTTATTGAATTTGTATGTGTGTGTTTTGGGTTGTTGGCTAAGCATAATGTTGTTTTTGTGGTATCTTTGTGTCAACTTACAGCAGTTAGTGACCCATTTCTTAGAAGTTAGTAACGTGTGTGGACAATTTCTGTAGACAAAATGTGTTATGTGTCTAGGTTTGAGTGTTCGAGTGCAGAAGATTGAAGACGTTCAAAGACAATGTGACACGTGCTTTGGAATTGAAAAATGCAGCTTGTGCAAATGGTCTGCTGCTATGGTGGTCATTTGCAGCAAGTTGGGGGTGAGTGTTAATAGTTGGCTTCTGAAAATTGAGAATTTAAATAAAGTTTGTAAGGTGTGTCAAGGAATTGCAATGACTGGTGTGGAAAGGAAATTGAAAAAAATTTGTTTGTGAAGCTGAAATCACAATGCCTTGGGAAAATTGGGATTCCACCTTGTCATGGATGGAATCTATATGATTTTTTAGAACTGGGTATCCATCCTAAAAGCCTTGTTTTCCAAATACGGGGACTTAGGTAATAATCTTTATTTATTTATTCTTTGATTTAGGTAATAATCTTTATTTATTTATTCTTTGATTCAAAGGAAATAGGAACAAGTGTTTAGGGGGAGAGAACTAAGCTCTCCATTACACACCAGTCATATCTGAAGTAATAAAAGGCCCTGAGTTGGGCTGGTGGGTCCTCAGTGACCACATAGTCTTGAGTTCGATCTACTCCTATTCTAGCCAATGCATCTGCACATTGATTTGCTTCCCAGGAAATAATTTTGATCTTACAATTAGTCCTTCAAAGCAAAAACTTGGCATCTTCGACCAAGTCTCTTTGAGGAAAGTTTTGGGGGAACCTTATTCAATTAGTTTCTTTGGTGGGAACCAAGCTTTTTCAGTAATAGTCTTCAGACTTGATACAAAGTCAATTTTGTTATTCATAATGACAGTACATGAAGAACCATGGTCCCGGACATAACTACAAATCAAGTTTTGACCTGGTTTCACTCCTTCGCTCTTGTTCAATATGCATGCTTTGAAATTTTGTCATTGCCCATTTGAGGAAACCGGTGCGAGCTCACTTTGGTCTCAAACCAATGTGCAGTCGTATATTCTGAGAAGCTTGCCATTATTGAACAAGATGGAGAAATGGAAACTGATGATCTCCAAAAGAAGGTAGATTCTATGCAGCTAACCATTATCAAACTTGATGAAGCTATTGAAGAGCTTGAAAAGAAGAAAAAGGCACTTTGAAGACGCTCGAGAAGAAGTGCCTAAAAAAAAGAGTGAATGTTCTAGATGTAGAGGGACCGAAAGGGTCTACTAGTCCTTTCCCGTTGCAGTTGATTTAGGTACCCTTATGTTTGATAGTTTCTTGTGAAATTTCACCATTGAGATGACACTCCCCTTTATTTTATGTCGCTATTATTTGTATTCTGGTTTGCACTAACAGCTTACAAATTCGCCTCTGCTATTATACATGTATATGAGTGCCAGATTTTTATTTTAGTAATACAATGCAAACAGAATTTTTACAGAGAATTTTTCATTTCAAACTAAAACAACCAACCATTGCGAGTCATAATTTAAAGGTAATAGAGCTACATAATTCTTTTTATTCTTTTTGTGTACTAATTTTATTTTTCTTTTCTTTTCTTTTTTAATTTTAGACACTCATAATTCAATTTTTCGTTCAAAGGCAGTAAAACAATGAACACAAATCAGCTCAAAGTTTCAACAATCTAAATTGATTAATTACCTAACTAAAGAACTTGTTTTTCTTTCCTCTCCTCTTCCAGTCTTGTACAACAATTTTCAAAAGATAAGCATAGAAAAAGAGTAGTCCCAAGTAAATATAATTATAGTAATGATTACAATACTTTGTATTATTATTATTATAATTATATAGAATCATTAACAAGAAATAATGTCAAGGGGCATGGGGGTCCTTGTGGTTGCTGGTTTGACCAAATCACTTCTACTGCTCTTAAACCTTATTATTGTCAAAAAAAAATGGTTGTTGATAAAATAATTTATAAACCAGTCTTTTTTTACAATTATGTTGTGTTTGATTAATAGATTTAGATAACAATTTAAAAAGGGAAAAAAAATGCGAGTAAAATATTAATGAAATATAATTAACTTTCACACTTTTTATTTTTTCCCTTCTCAAATCACTTCTTAATGTTCTAATTTGATAAAAGGGATTAGTTTAAATAGTAAAGTTAATCATTTAGTGTTAGTTTTTTTACCAACATAAAATGATTTATCGTTTAATAAATTAGTAAATATTGATTAATAATTAGTGCATAACATTGTTGTAAGAACAGGTAATAACATCTCTCTCTCTCTCTCTAGATTATCATACTTATGATTAAAGCATGCATGACTTCAATAATTGCAATGATCCCAAAAGCATGACAATAGGTGACCTGGTCACTCACCTCCTCTAGATGTGTTCTTTAATTACCATGCCCTTCTTTGTAAAGCCATCCTCACGCTTGTGGGACCGCCACCCCACCCTCATTTATCAAAAACCCACCCAATTACAATTAAAAAAAAAAAAAAATTCAATTTTTAAAAAATATTACTCTTGAATTTACTTTTAATGACATGATATATTATGTATCAATTTTGAATAATGTTATATGTATTAATTAGTATACTAACTAGTGTATTAATTAATGATATGGCATAATTTAAGAGATTTTTGTATATGTAACACCACCAATCAATTTTTAGTTATTTTAAGAATCAATCAATTAAGATATAATCACTTATTACATCAGCATGAATAAATTGAATAGTAATATTGTGAAAGTATCTAACCAAATCTCTCTTAAAGAGAGGTTTTTAGTTTCTCAATATTTATTAGGGATTTTTATTGATAAATTTTATTTAGAAGTGTTTTAACTCAAGAAATTTATGAAGGAATTTTTGAACCCACTTAGTTCCATGTATTTATTGTTTTATTCCATAAAGTTATTTTTCTTGATTTACATTATTTTGTTAGACTCTTATGCTCTTATATTTAATATTGATATTTAATGTTGGGGGAGAAGAGAAAAGGAAAAGGATCAAGGTATATGAAATTTCATAAACAAATTAAATAACATTGATGTTATTATTTTATATTATTATATAATATGAATATATGTTGAATTGACAACACATTAAAAATAATGTGAATATTCTCTCTCATCTGATGTTAATATATTTTTAATTGACAACACATTAAAAATAATATGAATATTATCTCTCATCTGATGTAAACGTTTACAACACATTTCCGAAAAATTCTCTCTCATCTAATGTAGTGATGTGAACGTTCATAACATGTGAACCTTCTTATTTTTAATTGACAACACATTAAAAATAACGTTCATTATATTTTTAATTGACAACACATTCTTATTCACAACATGTAGTGATGTGAACGTTTACAGCACGTGAACATTCTCTCTCATCTAATATAGTGATGTGAACATTCACATTCGTATGTTTTAGTATGAATATTCACATCATGTAATTGACAGCACGATGACAAAAATTTATTTCAAGTTAAGACTTGTGGGTGTGTAATTTGATACAATGTTGCTGTGAACCTTAATATCACATTTATCATAACGTCATCTGATATGAACATTCTCATTTACGTCATCTGATGTAAACATTGACATTCATGTCATCAATAAAGAATCATGTTTAATTTTTTGTGTAATATATATCAACATCAAATAATGGTGTGTAGTTAATGCATTTTTTTTGAGTTAAGATATAATGACAATCAACATTAAATATCAACATTAATGGGGGTCGAAAAAATTTAGGGTGTTTTGGTCTTTTTATCTTAAATAGGACATAATTGAATAGTCAAAAAGAATATTGATTGGATGGAATAAAATTATTAGAAATAGGGTTTATCAAAAAAAGCTCTCTATTTATTATTTTAAAATATTTATTACCAATTATAAAAATAATTTTTTTATTATTTTTAACATATTTCACATAAAAAAAAAAATATAACTCTCAAATAATACACGTTCAATAATATTAAAAATATCTAATCGTACTCGCTATTGGTTTGACCCATTCATTTGTGTGGTGGGTTTATGATAATTTCAATGATGATTAATGTTTTTCTATTAGAAAAAGAAACTTCAAACCTTTAATGATGATGAAGAAAACGATTTCCGTGGAATAGTAAGACATTGGTCCCATTTTCTTCTGCCCAAGTAAAACGTCATCGTTATGGTCAAATTTCGTGTAGTCAGACCAATATTTGTCCAGACAAATTTGTTTGTTTAGAATGTTTTAAATAAGTATATTTTTTTATTTTTATAAATAAATGTATAAAAAAATAGATAAGAGATATTAACTGATGTGATTTAAAAAAGATAAAACGTGTCAACTTATTTTGGGATAATCACATATATAGATTCACACTTCACTCTTGTCTATAGTTTGTAAGACAAATAATTTAAATAAATTTCAAAAATATAATTATTAAAAAGTAAGGAGAAAAATGTTTTAAACTATTATCTTATGATTATTAAGGTCTCGTTTGAAAATAGACTATTTTAGTAACTTTTAACTTTTTAAAAAAAGATGTCCAAAAAAATAGAGAATGTAATATGACAACTTAAAATAACTTTTTGACTAAAATATATAGTTAATAAACGAGACCTAAATTTGACCTTAATAAAAAAAGTGGAGTTTAATAGTGAAGTTTTTAATCAGCATTTTTTTTTGTGAAAATAATATATAAGCATAATTTTATTAATTGCAATGCAATTTTTATTGAAATTAATATATTTTTAACACTTAATTATGTTCAAAACAATTATTACAGTACCATTTTAAGTATATTGTACTCCTAAGATTTATTGACTACTTGGATAAAATATGTGGGTATGGATTCTCTTCAGTTTAATCTCAATTTGAGAAAGTATTTAGATTTCGTGAGCTCATTTTGAGGCTAATTTCAACGATCTGAACTGTTAATTTTTTAGACTTGTTGAGCATGATATTCATTTGTATTACAACAAATATATGATTATTCTTAAAATTATAATAGTCGTCCATTCTTTTTAAAACAAATGTGATTAAAATATATAGTATCGATATCGGATCATCTTAATTTTTTATATGACTATTCTATTAACGAGTCTTAAAAAATAAACGATTCAAATTATTGAGATCGACTCCAAAAGCCCTCTCAAATTAGATAGCATCAATCCCAAAATATATTGTTCATGTATGAACCGTTGTATATTAATGTAGATTCACGTGTATTTGTCAACCTAGATTTGTCGGTCAATCTTTACTACCCCAAAATAAATCAAAAGGACTTGTTCGAGGGGTTGTTTGTTTATATATCAAGGACTTGTTAACGTTTTATTTGGCTCACAAGTCCTTCTCTCTCCCTCATCAATCAAAAACCATTCAAAGCTTTTAGTCTAACATGGAGTTGGGTTTGAGTTTAGGAGATGCACATTATACACCAAACTCATTCTCATTATTAGGACCTCTTGATAGATCAAAAGACAAAGGTGAAGAACAGAGAAGAGGCTCATCATCATCATCAGATTCACAGCCAGTACAGCTTGATCTTCTGCCTTTCACTCCGGTTCCAAGAAATCAACCAACCTCGCAGTTTCGCTTTCCATGGCTCACTGAGAACTGTAATAATACTCACTTTTTTATTACTTTAAAAAGCTCATTCTTTTTTCTTCTTTTTACCTTGATTTTTGTCCTTGTCTATACATTTTCCATCTTTTCATGATCTGGGTTTTTGTGGGTTTTTCTTATTTTTTTCGTCACTTGGATGATTCGAATGGTATTAGTGTGTGTGTAAATAGAACAATAATTTTGATTATTTCAGAATAACTGCTCACAGTAAAATATAAGTTATTATTGGTTCAAAATAATAAAATTCACAATTTTAAATGAAATCAATGCGTTTTTTTTTTAACAATAGGCCCATAACTGTTACCATTTCCGTGTATTTTTATTTATTTTTTTTCTCCTTATGTTTTTGCACTAATTATACTCACGGTCTTCAAAATATGCATTTTATTACACGGTAGTTTTTAATATTTTGAATATGATTTGAATTGATTAAGAGAGTAGGGAAATATTCAAAATTTTGATTGCATAGCATTGCTTCTAGATGAGTCTTTTGACTCTTTGCTTATTTTGGTGGTTAATTTGATTTAGCTAACTTGGGTTTGTTGAACTTGTGACAGTGTTATCTGAACCTGGTTCATCAGATGGATCACGAAGAAGGATAGATCGTGTGAACCGCCTGCCATTGGCAGTGGAGGATGGGGAAGATGGAGGATCGCTATCGTCCCCAAACAGCACAGTTTCATCATTTCAGATGGAAGACTTGTCAATATATACAAGTGGAAGAGTCAAAAGGGATTTGGAGACAACTATTCTAAATGAATTTGACAAAGATCATCAAAGAGGTGGATCTTCAAGAGGAAGTGATGAAGAAGAGAATGGTTTGGCTAGGAAGAAACTCAGACTCTCCAAAGAACAATCTGCTTTTCTTGAACATAGCTTCAAAGACCACAATACACTCAACCCTGTAAGTAAAACTAGATAGACATGTCATATTTGTTTGAGTGAACTGGACTAGATATGAAATTAACATTGTCAGACTCTTAATATTATCAATAGTCTCTCATATGGAATACCATGCTCGGGTGGATTATTAGTTCGAACTTCAAGAAAATTATGTATTTTATTCAATTATTAATCCAATCACAAGATCATGTACCCTAAACATACATTCTCATAGAAGAGCTTTAGAATCCAAAGTATCTAAGATCAAAAGAGTTGTCACCTGAATTTTGTGGTTTAAAATAGTTTAGCATCTGTTTTTCTTGTTTTTTACATAGGGTTCCTCTCATCTATTTACAATTTATATTATACACATTTTGCAGAAACAGAAGCTTGCTCTAGCAAAGCAGTTGAATCTCCGTCCTCGCCAAGTAGAAGTATGGTTTCAGAATAGAAGAGCAAGGTATAATTTAAATATATATATATATATTGAGGATGATTTCGTATCATTCTTTAAATATTTGTGTTGATAGTGTGGATTACTTCAACAAAATAATTTGTTAAAATTAAAAAAAAACTAATTACAGGACAAAGTTGAAGCAAACAGAGGTAGATTGTGAGTACTTAAAGAGATGCTTTGAGGCACTGACAGAAGAGAACAGGAGGTTACAAAAGGAGCTTCAAGAATTAAGGACTTTGAAGGCTTCCCAATCTTTCTACAAGCAGCCTCCCGCCACCACTCTCACCATGTGCCCTTCATGCGAGCGTGTCGCCTCCACCACCACCACCACCACCACTACCACTGTGGCCAATCCCACCACCACCGGTTCTGCTGCCACTGCTAACAATACAGTATATCCCTTTATTAGCTCCCAATCTCATGCACAAGAGGCTGCTTAATCCATGAGATTAGATCAATACCAGAGTGTAGTTAGTTTCTGCATATACATACGTATGTATCATGGCCTTGTTTATATGGCTTCATCAAAAAAAATTCCACTTCAATGTATGATTTTTTTTTTTTTTTTTTTTTAGGTTCTGTTTTGGAGGAAGAGATGAATTAGTGTATGAGAGTGCAATTTTTTTATTTTATTTTTTTTTAGGTTCTGTTTTGGAGAGAGATAAATTAGTGTATGAGAGTGCAGAGTGCTAAGACATAAGAAGAAATTTTATTCAGAGATTTGTCACGAATTAATTTTGGTTTTTTTTTTTTTTTTTGGAAGAGCAATTAACATGACTTGCAACCTCAACTATCTAATATGAAGAGAGATCAAAATTTCAGAAGTCTGAGTCTGCCTAAAAATGTGGGCCTTGGCTTTACAAGATTTTTTTTTTTTTTTTTGTCGTATTTCTTGCAGATAGTGTGAGGATTCAGGTTTACTAGAACCAAGAAAAAAATAAAAATAAAAAACCATACCTAAACAATCCCTTTCATAGCATTCATTTTTTAATGCTAAAAATAAAATAAATAAATAAATAAATAAAACACTACAAGCATGCAAGCAACAGTAATGCAGTTTTGTTAGTTGGAGATATAATCATACATGTCAAATGACAGGCATCATAAAAATGGTGAAGTGGAGAAAAATGTGAACTCTTTTATTCTTCTAAGTACTAAGTTAGTAAAAAGTCAATTTTTAATTTTTTATTAATTTTGGTCACATCATCTCTCACATAACTTTCACAAAAAGACAAAATTAGCTTAAAAAGTCAAAAAATCAATTTTTTACCAACTTCTCAAAACACTCCTTAATAGTAAAAGTGTAAAAAATAAAAATACATTTTAACAATGCCGACATAAGCCTATTTTAACTTGACCTATGAAACTATTTATTAAAAAACAAAAATAGACCCCAAACAAAAAACTAAACTCTACACCCAAAAATAAAAAAAAAATAAAATAAAATGGTAGACCAAAATTTGAAACATGACATGAGAGAGAGAGAGAGAGAGAGAGAGAGAGAGAGCCAAATCTCAGCAAAAAGTATCAAAGAGATTTCAGGCACTGGCCAATTTCAACGAAAGGAAAAAGAAAGATCAAAGTTTTTGGTCTCGTTTTTCCAAATCTCAACTCCGAAATTTCGCTGGTCATTTTCATGTTTCCAAACTTAAATCAATAGAGTATTAGAGAGGTCCACAATGGTAGCTCTTGTGATCAAACATACCCACAATTAGGTGCCCCACACACTCAACCCCAACACCCATAATTTAGGCATGACATCCTCTCTCTCCCCTTGAAATTTTCTAGGATGACCGACATCACATATGTCTTTTTAAAAATAGACCGTCTATATTCAGAATCACATCACAATTGTTGTTCATATTTTACATGGATTATCTACACATTAGACCCTACAAGATGAGCATGAACAATTTAAGATCATAGGAGTGAGCTCGGAGTGAAATCCAAAAAATAAGCAAACGCAATTACTTGGTCATGTCTCGAGGTTATTGTGTTTTGAAATATTTTATTATATCGTGTGCATTTAGACAGAAGAACAAAGAGATTTAGAAAGAGGATTTAGACTCAACAATTAGTCTAGTTCTGAAATTGGTAGATCAACAGGGATCAAACATCCCATGTTCAAAAAAAGGTACAAAAGTAAGAAACTATACCTAATTTTGTACATGTTCATCAAAAGCAACAAACAGTTAAAAAAGAGTCCATTGAGTCATCATCAAGCCAAGAAATAAAAAATGGAAAATGACAAAGTAAAAGGTTAACAAACTTAAACTATTACTCCAGAAGCATCAAAAAATTGCATGCCCATGAATATAAAAATTTGACCACCAAATCTTGAACAAAATAATCAAACAAAGGCCAAAGGTATGCAAAATGTTGGAGGGAGAGGATGAACAAGAATGATTAAAACAGTCATTATTTTATTATCATCAATAAACAAAACAAATAAACAATAATTTACAATCTTAAAGCCTTAAATTAGGGCTAAAAAGAAGATTACTGGAAAGAAAAACTTCCAAACTGTCAATTTAACCATCAACCGAATATTTCCAATTCTCCTCTTCTCACTCTTATAAACAATATACATGTTGTAAGGCTCCACTTCTCACTTCTGTTTCTTTCTCTCTCATAATTTGTACTAAACAAAGTATTTCTGGGATCTTTTCCAAGAAATCGGTTGTTTGTTTCTATATTTTCAAATATTAAAAAAAAACTACAGAATTGATAAACTCTTGATGTTTCAATAAATATTGCCTCCTAACGTGTTTGTTTACCTATGGTTTTTTCCGTTGTTGCTGCTTTTGCTTTTGTTTTCTTAAAAGCTCGGCGTAGAGAAGCTCATTCCACGCATCGGGCACCCCAGGGAGGCACCAATGGCTGCAGTCTTGAAACATCAACGATGATTTTATCTCCTCTTTTGACAATTTTTTCTTCCTATAGATCGATGGGTGGCCATCCTTCCTATAATCCGTCATTCTCGTGATGTTCATATAAGTGACCTGGATTTTCTTCATCCCTTTTAACACCCATTCCATCATTTTCATCTTTGGCGGATACTCAGATAGATAGGTCTCGTTCTTGATGGCCTCGCTTTCGTGGTCACATTGCCCGCCAGAATTCCATTGTCCACCGCTTTACAAGTCAAAAAATGAACCGACTTTAGTATTAAATTTTTAGTTCCAAAGCATCGATGGTGATGAAACTGAATATTGCCATGGAAAAAACAACAAAATGGTTCATCAATATGCATAGCATGTCTTGTTCAATGTATTGTTCCTATCTTAAAACAACTTGAGAAGAAAATAATACCTGTGCAAAGGTTGATCATGTATCAGACTACATATCGGTACGGCAATAAAGTTATATATCAGACCGATATTAGACAATATTCACCAAACAGTGAAAATGTGATTTATGTTAAATAATTTTAGACTTAAAAATAGCATTGCACAGCTTCAATTTGTTGTTGACACCAAACTATCATGTGTTTTCATTTTACATAATTGTATGGACTAAAGACATACCGGAAATGAGTGGCTGAATAACCTCTGAAGAGTACTAGAGTTTTTGTTGGACTTATATTCGCATCAACCCATCTTGCCCATGTTGTCATAGCTTTCCGAAACGCTTCAAGAACATTCAATTCGCTGTACACATGACTACCTTCTTGGTAATAGTCTTCCCTGCAAATGTTTCACCTTCGTTAGTTCTTGTTCTTGCCAATGCCAAACCCAATTAAATTTTATTTCCGGGTCCTAAAAATACTTCATATAGTTTCATTTTTACCCTTTCGAAGTTTTCTCATGAGTCCACCAGTGTCCCGTGTTGAAGACTATGATGTCTGCTGTCTTATATTGATCAGCAGACCTCTCGATTAAATCAAGCCGAAGCGTTTCCTTCTTTGATCCATTTTTGCCATTCACTTCCCATTCTTGAACCAAGAAAGGAGATACAAAGAACTCTATAGTGCAGTTATAATCCTACACATCCATCGATTCATACCCACAAAACACAGAAATTTCACTGAATTAATGACATACCCCAATGAAATTGTTTTGTTATAGAAAAAGGCATCAAATATTGAAAACAACTTACTTCGAAAACGAAAGAATAAGATGCTTCCGATCGAAAATGGTGCCTGCCAGATGCTTCATAAACCTTGGTGTGATCTTTTATGGAGTTTCTGAGAATGCAAACCAGAGATTCCCACATATTCCTGTTGAGAGAATCACCGACGAAAACCAATCTCTTTCCTCTCAACAATTCCAACATGTCACTCCCATTCAACCTGTATGTAGCAAATTCATCAATATCATTTTCAATCTTTACATTAATGTTTTTGTTTCTGAAAAAACGAAAAATGGAAATGAAAAACAAAAACATGAAAACATATTCTAGATTAGGCAGAAACAGAACACATAAATCAATACACAGTGTACACCTAAATGAGCAGAAAATATGTAAGATCCACTAACTATCTGTCTCAGTAAAACACTCAAATTTTATTAAATCAACTGAAATGGAAAAACTTCCAAAATCAATTCTTACAGAATTAGCAAGAAAAGATCACAACTTCGCCAAATACCAAACTCAGTAAAACAGAATCCCAAATAAATAAATAAATAAATTTGATGGATAAGTTGGAGCAAAACCCAAGAATCATTATTATATAATAAATGAGAGAAAATTGCAGAAAATCAGTAACGCAAATATAATTGGAACAAAGTCTTGAAAATGAAAGATGATTAATCATTTAAAGCTCGGTAAAACAAAATTCAGACACTCAAATTTATTAAATCAACAAAAATAGAAAAACTTCCAGAATTTTCAAGAAAAGATTACTACTTTACCAAATACCCAATTCAGTAAAATAATAATAATAATACTAATTAAATTAAAAAATAAGATTGATGGATAAGTTCAAATTTTAGTAGATCAAAACCCCGAGGATCGGAATATCAGGAATGAACAGAAAATAGTTGAAAATCTCAGTTGTAAAAATCCCAAAATTCAGATGAAATAGAATGACAAGAAAATAATAAAAACTTCACAAACACGACTTCATCAGTTTCAGATGAATCAAAAAATCACAAAATGGAAACAGAAAAAGCAAAAACACTCTTACTATGTACCTTGGAAGAGTGCAACCCTTGGGCTTCCATTTGAGTTTAAGGTAACCATTATCAGGTCTTCCATTGACAAAGCAATTGAATTGCTCATCAATCAATGAACATGACCCAGGTTTATACAGGGGATATGAATCATCTCTCACCCAATTTCCATCAAAAAAATTACAATTCATCAAAGACTCCACCAAATTCTCACTCCCCTGTTCAGCAGACAAACCCACATTAGTCCCATTACTCTGTTTCTTACCCTTCTCTGTAACTTTCACATCTTTATTCCCTGTAGAATTTTTTCTAACAGGGGAAGATGTTAGCACTGAATTTACAGTCCGATTTGGAGCCACAGGAGATTTTGGGGCCCCAATTGTGCTCTGATTTGGCTTCAAGACTTCAATTTTATCATGTAAATCTTTACTCTGAGACTGATTTTGGTTTTGGGTAGTGGGTGATTGAACTGTGGTGTTTTGGGATCTGGAAGTGTTGTTAGGTGGTGGAATAGGAGCAAAATTGGGGACTTGTTGGGATGAGTTTGGGAAAAAGTAAGAGAAAATTGAAGAGAAGTGAGATCTATAAGATTCATCAGAGAAAATTGTTGGTGACGATGTGATTGTACTACCAGTAGTACTACTGGTACTAGAACTAGAAAAAATGTTGGTGAACCAAGAAGAGGAAGAAGAGTTTGAAGAAGGGTTGAAGGCTAAGAAGACAGTGAAAGCAAGGAAAAAAAACATGAACCCATAAGCAAAAGCCACGGTTTTTTTGGTTCTGCGAAGAGAGAAGAGGCTTCTGAGTTCTGAGATCAGACTTCCGCCATTGATGGATGCTTGTTTTGCTGCATCCGCCATGTGGGTTTGTTGAGTAGTATCCGCAATATTGAAAACACTTGGAAGAGAGATAGAGAGAGAAGTCACATGTGCCGGTGAGGACTCGTTGAAGGAGAAAGAAAGAGAAAGAGACACAGAGATTTATTACTTTCAGCAGACGAGGAAGACGTTTGTCATTTGGAAGCTTTTATTAGGCAAAAAAAAAACAATAATGTTTTAGAGCTCTAAATTGGGAGCACTAGAGCATCACTAATGATGTGGCATACGGAGCCCCACTAAAATGATGTGATGTTTTGGCTTGAGTTTTTTTTTTTTTAGTTCATTAGTGCTATTAGTGGTCCAAAAATTAGTGGGATGAATCACCACCCAAAAAAAAATTTGTTACGCAAATAATTTTGCCATGGTTTAGCATCGGATTATTAGGAATTGGTGTGGCTGCTGTGCGGGGGTGCACAGCAGCCACTGCTGTGCAGTCATTTGGGCTCTTTTCGGGGTCCATTTTGATAATACGAATCGTTCATATTTTAGAATACATCAAGTAGAACATATCTGTAAAAAATCAAGTTAATTAGATATCGTTTACCCATTCATCCACTCACATTTGTATTCATTTTAATACTTTAAATTACAATTGTTATTTATTTTTGTAGATACAAATGTGAGTGGATGAATGGGTAAACGATATCCGATTATTTTGATTTTTTACAGGTATGTTCTACTTGATGTATTCTAAAATGTGAACGGTTCGGATTATCAAAATGGGTCCAGAAAAGGGCCCAAATGGTTACACAGCAGTGGCTGCTGTGCACCCCGTACAGCAGCCACCCCAATTCCGGATTATTAAGGGTTGTTTTGGAAGGTAAATTGGTTTTTTAAAAAGTCTTATTTGAAAAAGGATTTTTTGATTCTTTTATGAGAAAAAGAATGTAATGATTATAAATTAGATATAATATTTTATCTTATTGGACTAAAAAATTTATTTTATTTTTTGTGATTAAAATAATCAAAAAGTCCTAAACTTGACTTTTCAAACGAAGCCTAAGTTAAATTAGTCATAAAAAAATAAAATAAAATATCATATTTAAATTATAATTATTATATTTTTTTATTACAAAATTTAAAAAAATTAATTTAAACGTGCTTTTTTAATCCTAAATTAAAATAGTTTTATAAAACAAATTAAATTAAAATGTCAGTTTATTTCCCAACCAAGCTTTAGTCAATTTGGAAGATGTTTGAGAAGTGATTATTTTAATTAATTTTTTGATTTTTTATAAAAAAAAATTGATAAAAAAAATAAAGAGAATTAAGGTGTGTTTGATTGGACGGACTGGATAAAGGGAGATTAGAATCTATTAAACTTGAGTCCTGAGATTGTGAATCTCCTGGACTATTTGGTTGGATTAGATATGTATCCAGTGTTTGTTTTTTCATGGGATTAGATGTGTAGAAAGGACTATTTTTAGTGAATCTAACGTGTGGTTAGACGGACTGGATAAGATAAATAAGCAAAAGACTATTTTACCATTTTTTAATTGTTTACTAAGTAATAGTAATATTAAACATATCTTTAATATTTTAATTATTTTTAGTTAGATTAAATAAAAATTTATCTTATTTTATTTTTTACTCAATTAAATAAATTTATTTTTTTAAATTAAATAAATAAAATATCAATAAAAATATATGTTATTTTTTTAATTAAAATTTTAAATAAATTTGTTTTTAAAAATAATAATAATTAAACAATGAAATTAAATAAAACATCTATTAACATTTAAATAATGAAATTAAATAAAATATAAACAAAATTTTAAAATAAAACATCAATAAAATATTTATAAAAAATTATTTTAAAAAAAATAAATAAATAAAACATCAATAAAAAGTTAAATAAAATTATTTTATTTTTAAATTGAGACATTTAAATTTTATTATATTATACTAAATATAATACATAATTAAATAATAGAATGTCAAAATGGTCATTTAACCACCTAATCCCAATAGTAAATAGTCTCTCCAAAATCGTCCCACATCCCCTCTAGGATAATATAATCCCCTATATGGGGGATAAGGAGTCCGGCTGGACTCCATGTCCGGCGAACTAAAAAAAAAACAAACCTCAGATTGGATACTTCTCCCGAATTACAATCTGTACAGTAAATAATCCCCCCTTATCCCCCAATCAAACACACCCTTATATGATTGAATATTTTGATTTTTTAACTAAAAATTAACACCTCAAAGGGAAGTTTAGATAGTTGTATGCTTTCTAAACCTATATTAATATTTTGAACCGATAAATTTGTAACTTGATTAAACATTCCAACTTATGCGATCAGCCCAAGTTTCACTTTAAAAAATGAACGTTAAAATAAATATAAATCAATTATGTGCCTATTTATACCTCTCTATTTTTCTATAAGAAAATATTATAAGACCCAAAATTATATAAAGCCTATAAACTTGATTTTTTATATAAGTAATCTATTTAACCAATTATTCCATCAAAAAAATCTATTTAACCAATTCTAAAACTTAGGGTTCGTATAGGAAGTGGGTTGGCTTTTTGATTTTTTGACTTTTTTGACTATTTTAACTTGGGGCTAAAAAGTCTCATTTGAGAAGGATTTTTAGTTTTTTTGACTTTTTGTGAAAGAAAAAATGTAATAATTATAAGTTAGATGTAATATTTTGTCTTATTAAATTAAAAAACCTATTTTATTTTTTGTGACTAAAATAGTCAAAAAAAAATCTCAAACTTAGCTTCCCAAATGAAGCCTTAAAAATTTGAGTTGTCATTAGAACATACTTGAAATGAGCCCAAACCTATGCAAACTGAACCCTGTAATCTGAAAAACAAATTGAAGGGAAGCATGATTCTTTTATATTTTATATAAATATGGAATTCTGTAAGTTTTTTGTTATTATTACATTATTATCATTATTTAAAATTTCAAAAATTCCATTAATATTATTTTATATGAATTTTATTATTTATAAATCATGTTTTCATTTCCTTAGCTTTCGGTGGGAGAACGGCAATGTTGTTAAGAAATGTTTGTCTAAATGCCCACTTATTGAATAGAAAATAGCAGAATTGCCACTACCGAAATCCGAGATAAGTTTTTAAGCAAGCCTCATTTAGAAAAAAATTATTTTAGTAATTTTTTAATCTATTATAAAATAATGTACATAATAATAGAAAGAATAATGTGAGAATTTATAATAATTTTTTAATTTTTTTTTAAAAAACATTTAGGCTTTGTTTGGTTTGTTTCTCAAAAAAAATTTTGGAAAAAATTCTCTACAAACAAATTTTCAAGAGTAATCAAACTAAACAAATTTTTTTAAAAAAATTTCAAAATTTTGTTTGATTACCTACTTTCCAAAATCACTCTCTCTCTCTCTCTCTCTCTCTCTCTCACATACAAATCAAATCAATCACTTTTTTTAAAACTCTCTCCCCAAAATAATTTTCCAAAACGATTTCTAAAAAAAGGCAAACCAAATAAGTTTTCGTACTTTTTATCTCAAAAACTACTCTACAAACACAAACCAAACACAAGCACACTTCAATTGAGTCATATCACATCTCTACTTTTTTATATATTTTTTTCAAAAAAATCAAAAAATTAATTTTCAACCAACTTCTCAAAACAAGCCATTAAGTACCACTCTCCCACCATATATGGAACTAATAATCTTTTTTAAAGATGAGTTGTTATGTTTTAGCAATAAATTTGTAGAAAAATTTCAAATTAGTATACAATTTTTAGAGAAATTTCAAATTAATACTTCAAATTATAATTTTTTCATAAACATATGATAATTTTTTCAAATTATCATTGTTACGTAATTTTTCCTAAATTTTTTTGTTATATAATTAGTTTGAAACTCTAACTAGTGGTATTTTGTAGGAGTGCAACTCGGGCGGGTTCGGTCGAGTTGGGGGTTTGTCCAAGCCCAGCCCGAATTGTATTTGGCAGTGCCCAAGCTCGCGCCAAGCCCGACCATGAACCCGAGCATTGCTGCCCAAGCCCGGACCAAGCTTTGTATTTTGAACTCGGGTTACCCCGAATTGCTCGAAATTCACAAGTCCAGAAACTTGTAGGTAGACCAATTATCAACACATTTTTATCACTTCTTGCTTAAGAATCTGGTATACGGTACTTCCAGTTTTCCTTTTCCTGTTATTTTTTACTATTTAATAACCTCATTTAAAATAATTTCCATTTGAAAGGGGCCCAAGAATTTAAAAAATCATAACTGGCTGCTAGTTTAAATAGTCAAACAAGATACAACAATTGCTCTTGTACCCATCTTGTATTTCAATTTCTGCATCATTCTTTCTAGGTATAGTAGTTGAAATGTAGCCTGTGCATGCTTTGTCCACCAAAAGCAAGACACAAACATAGCTTTGTGCCTATTTGGTGCAGCTTAAAAGCTGCTTATTTCAGCTTTCAACTTAATTTAAGCTATTTTGATGTATTTGGTTTAGCTTATAGCTTTTTGGAAGTCAGAAATCAGCTTATTCTTTGAGTGGGGCAGGAGATGCTTAATTTATAAGTCAGAAATCAGTTTATGTTCATAGTTATAAGCTATAAGCTGTTTAGGCATAAGCTATAAGCACTTTCCCACAACTCTACCAAACAAGGCCTTTGTATTGAAACCAATCTTTTGAAACCAAGAGAAAACAACAATGATGCTCCTCTGCAAGGATAAAACAACAATAACTCTTTTATTTAATTTATATATATTATATAAATTATATAATATATTAAATTTAATTCGGGTTCGGGTTGCTCGGGTTGGCCATTGATTCTGCCCAAGCCCGGCCTGAATTACAATTCGGGCATCAAAAATCTGCCCAGGCCCGTCCAGATTACAAGATATAGTTGCCTAAGCCCTAAAAAAACTCGAGCTGGGCTCGGGTTGCTCGGGTTGAGCCGCCCGAGTTGCACCCCTAGTATTTTGGGATATAATATCATTATTAATGTGTGATATAATAAAAACCTCATACATGTGTACTGATATAACCTGAAATGTATGCATTTAATTTTTTTTGGACTTGGATAACTAGATTATGAGTCTTATTTCATTAGTCTAAATTATTTATATTGTGAGTCTATCTGTATAAATTAATTAAAATTTTAATTTTATAATTATAAATATTTAATTTGCTTGTATTTATTTATTTATAAAAGGAGATACCTTACATTTTAAAATGTATAGTTGTGGTTCTTTTAAAAATAAATATATTAAAAATTGTTTGATTATACTTTGTAAACAAATCTTATTTATTCAATCTAAAATAAATAAACAAATAAGGCAAATCATATACAACATTTTTAGATTAATATGTGTCATAAAAACATAAATTAAAAAAATTCTTTATAAAATAAATATAAATTTCATTGATGAGTAATAAATCCATATATATTAATCTTTTCAATTATAAAAATCGTAAAAATATAAAAGACATAGTATTTTTATAATTAAAAAATTAAAATATAAAATAATACTTGCTACGAGGAGTCCTGACATAAATAATTCATAATTTTGGCCTCTTTTAGGTAGAGGGTTTAAAAGTCACTTTTTGATTTTTAACCTGTTTTTTATTGATAATTTTATTTCCACACATTAATTATCCTCAATATACATATTTAATGAATATTTCTCAGTACAAATATTATAAAAATATAAATTCTCAGTACATATTTTTATATTTTAATATTTCCCTCATTTTCAATTTTAAAATCCTAAAGCTATATTTGGTTTCAATTTTTGAATCAATTTTTTGAAATTTTTACAAGAAAAATATAAATTAATTTGACAAAAAATAAATACCAAAAAAATATTCTTTTAATTTTTAAATTTTTTTGCCCCTAAAAAGATGAACAATATTGAAATAAGAATTTTTTTTTTTTGAAAATATATTCTAAAACTATACCAAACAGAGTCTAATTTTATGATATTTTTAGAAATAGGGTTTGAATAGAAGAAGATGAGAGTATTATGGTATTTTTATTCTAGGATAAAATTGTATTAATAAAAATTTTCATTAAGTGTGTGAACTGAGTAGAATTGGTGTGTGAAAATAGAATTACCCATTTTTTATCACATCACTTCTCTATTTTTTTTATGAAAAATGTTTGGGGGCCCTAATTTTTGTGGCTCAAATGGCTCAAAATTGCTAAAACGACGTCGTTTTGGCAATTTTGATGTTGTTTTGTACTCAAAACGACGTCGTTTTGGCAAATTCGAGCCATTTGAGCCACAAAAATTATGGCCCTCTACCATTGCTTTTTTTTATATATTCTTTTAAAAAAATTTTAAAAAAAAACTAAAAAACTAACTTTTAATCAACTTTCCCAAATCAGTTTTTATATCATTAATAGTTGGAACACTTTTTTATAAATCTCTTTTCATCTACTTATATTCCATTTAATCCACATTATTTTCTTATATTTTAATAAGTTCTATGAGTGACATAGTTATCAAAATACCCCTCATAATATTTATATTTACAATATAAATGTTTCGTGATGTGAATATTCATATCGTCAATGTGAATATTCACATTGTAAAATATGAATGTTCACATCACCAAATTACTAACTGTTCAAAAAATATTTATAAGAGTAAAAATATCTACAAAAAATTTTAAATATAATAATTAGAATTTAATAGATTAAATATTTAAATAATAAAAATTTTAAAAATATCTTATAAATTAATTAAGGTACAAACACTTAAAAAATAATTTTCTAATAAATCTAAGTAACAATATAATAGAATTGAAAATGAATAAAAGTTGTTGTAGATTAATTATTATACTATTAGCTGCCCCGTGGGCCACCGCATCACGACACTACAGTCTTTCTTCCCCGGGTTCTTATAAACCGTACGTACTTGATCCAAGATATAGACGGTGTGGATCTCAGGAGGGCCAACTCCTCAGCACTTCCAAGTTCCAACCCATGCCCCATTACATCTCCAACCACATCCTCTTCTCAATAGGATGAAAATAATATTTTTTATTCAAAAAATAAATATAGAGGAGGTCACTATTCATTCAAACTCCAACCACAAATCTTCATTTTTTTCATTCAAACTCCAATCAAAAAGTAATTTTTGTTTATTAATAAATATTTAATTTTAAAATTTTTGTAAAATATATTTAATATTATACTCATTTTAAATGTATGATTTATACTTTTTTATTGATGTCAATTTTATAAAAATTAAATAAACACATTAAAAGTTATTTCAAATATAATAAGAAATATAAAATGAATAGTGTTTTGGAGGTCTCCTTCATTTTTTCATACTCCCTTCATATTTGAAGGATCAATCCATCTTCCTTCATTTGGGAGGAAGAAATGAAGGATGGGTTGGAGCTCAAAATTAGAAAGGATCCTTCATATTTAGAGTTTTGAAGGATGGGTTGGAGATGCTCTTACTCTCTCTCTCTCTCTCTCTATGTGTGTAGCACTTTCTCTCTCTACAGTATGAATGCTTGTGGGGTCGGTGGAGCTTTGTTTAGTTGACAGCTAAGAAAACAACATAAGAGCATCTCCTATGGTAGTTGTTATTTTGCTATTGTTATTGTTATAATTTGGTAATAAATAGTATTATTTTGTCAAATTATAACAATGGTGTTCCAATGGTCATTTGCTATCTTTGGCAAATCTCAACCAACTTTCCCTCTAAGGTTGTAGGTATTGTTTGGATATAGATTTTTTGTGATTTTATTTTTGTTTATTTTTTGTCTTTTGTGACATTTTTTTACCTATTTGTTAAAAAAATTATATATTTATATTTTTCCCAACTAGACAAATATAAAAAATATAAAAAAATGAAAAATTGGAAAAATTGAAAAAAATTATATATTTATATTATAATGTCTTTTTATTATAATAAAATTATCTTCATTTAATATCAACTAAAGTATTTTATCTTTTTATTGCCTTCATTTGAAAAAATATATTTATTTTTTTGCATTATACTTTATTGAAAATATTAAATTATAATACAAATTAGTGGACATTATACATTGAAAAAATAATATTACATTGTGAAGTACAAAATACTCAAAAAAAAAAAAAAAAAAAAACATGAAATTTCATTACAAAATAAAAATTACATTGCAAATAAAGACTAAAAATTACATCAAAAAATAAATGATATTGCAAAAAATAAAGACTAACATTTATCCTATAATTATTCATCAGGAGGTAGGAGGAAATAAAAATTTGGGCTGCTCACATTTGAGGACCACTTGGCGAAAATCTCATTTTTTCGCATTGTGTAATACGCTTTCATCTGAGGGTCCAAATGAGAAATATCCGTAGTCATTATCATATGTTCTTCCTTTTTCATCTCATGTTCTTGTTTTCTGATCTCAAACTCATGTTTTTTCATCTCAAGTTCTTTCATCTCCTGCAGTGCTTGAATCCTTTTTTCTTCTCTTTCATCTTTTTTCTTTTCCTTCTCAGCAAGGTATTGGTTAAATGTGTCCAATTGTGTGCCCATTTTTTGAACTTCAGCTTGAGCGACTTGATTTTTCCGAAATAATTCTTTTGCAGATTTCCTACCCATCGGCCTTTTACCCCTTGCAGAGACATTGCCCTCACCGACAGTTGGATTGTTACCAACATTTGGACTGGTGTCATCTTCAAGAGAAATGCAGTTATCCATAGGGGAATCAGGGGTTGAATTAGGGGAAAACGGTGTATGTATTCTTGACTTCACCGTGTTCGTAGGAGTTACATCTTGCCACTTGATATTGTTTTGCAAGATTGGCCAACAATGTTCAAAAAGAAAATGTTTGTTTTCATCTTGATGGTATAATAGTTTTGCTTGAAGCATCTATATCAATAAAATATTAAATTAATTAATCAATTAATTTTTATGTAAGACAAAAAAAAAGCTAACATAATAAATGGAAATGAAATCTTACTATATCAACTTGTGACGCCCCACTTGGATGTAGATTTTCGACTTGTACTAGACACCCACGAAATTTGTTACAACATTTCATGATTACACCCCATCGAGATAAGATAGACACTTGTATTCTTGAGCGATCATTCTGCAATGAACAATAATTTTCAAAAAATCTTCCCCAAAAATGAGCGTGAGATTGTGAATTCCCAACAATTGGGTCTTCAGTAATGTGACACCAAGCTCTACAAATTGCCACATCTTCTTGAGTGGTAAATGATTTTCCTCTCTTCATTTTTGATGAACCTTCCATAGTGATTGTGTGAAAAAACAAAGAAGAAAATAATTTGTGAAGTTTGGTGTGAAATAAAATTCAGATAAAGAGAAGAGAAAAGAAAAATGAAATTTAAAATGTTTGGTGTGAAATGAAATTGAGATGAAGAGTTTTTATTTATAGAAATACAGAATATGACCGTTTGGAAAAAATGCCCGTTAATTTATATCTGTTGTTTGAAAAGGATGAAAAAGAGCCGTTGCTCCATGTGCATTCCTTTCACAAAATAGCACCGTTGGATTATATGATCCAACGGCTCATCCATCTATCTATCTAGAACAATCCGTGCATTATCTATCTATGTATATACCCTCCTGTTTGAGTCGAATCTATCTATCTATACACCAAGCTCTCTCTCTCTCTCTCTCTCTCTCTCTCTCTCTCTCTCTCTCTCTTCTCTCTCTCTCTCTTCCTTCCTTCATTGCCCTCACCGATCTTCATCTTTCTCTCCTCTTTTCTCATCTCCTCTCCTCAAATCTTCCAAATCAAACCCAAACCAAGCCGATCTCTCTCCACTGATCTCGATCTCTCTCCACTGATCTCGGTCCCGATTTCGAGTTCGATCCCGATTTCCAGCAGAGTAGTGCGAGTTCCAGCAGAGGTCTTCACTGATCTCAAGCCCTTATCTCAAGCCCTGGTTGATCCATTACGCCATTGATCTCTCCACTGATTCTCAAGCCCGATCTTTCCAGCAGAGTAGTGAAACAGATTCTCCACTGACGATCTTTCCAGCAGAGTAGTGAAACAGATTCTCCACTGATCTCTCTCCACTGATCTCAAGCCCTGGTTGATCCATTACGCCCCTCATCTCTACCCCGATCTTCTCAAAGGTCTTCATTTCATTCCATCAGTTTTTTAATTTTTGTGAATTAATCAGTTTTTTTTTTTAATTTTTGACTGATTTTTTAATTTTTGTGAATTAATCAGTTTACGCCCTGGTTGATTATTTTTTAATTTTTGTTTTCATTTCATTCATCTCTACCCCGATCTTCTCAAACAGATTGACTGGTTTTTTAATTCATCAATTCAATTTTTTGTGAATTAATCAGTTTTTTTTTTCTGTGAATCTGTTTGATGAATCTATAATTTTTTTGGATTTGGATTTGTTTGAATCTGTTTGATGAATCTGTAATTTTTTTGGATTTGTTTTTTTTTCTGTGAATCTGTTTGATGAATCAAATTGACAAACAGATAATAATTTTTTTCTGTGAATCTGTTTCATGAATTGGCTAAGTTGGCATGAAGAGAAGGTGGAGGGAGAGAAACCGTTGGTTTTGGCTGAGTTGGCATGAATGGCAGCTGCCAAAGCGTGTGTCAAATTTGACACAAGCTTTGGCATTTCTCAAATTTAGCAGCTGCTATGTTTTGCCATTGGAGCATCAAAATTCAATGGCAGCTGCTATATATAGCAATGGCAGCTCCAATGGCAAACCATTGGAGATGCTCTAATCAGGCCATTTTTGAGAAAAGTTAAAAGAGAAATGTCAGCCCGTGTGTTTTCAGACATAGAAGAGAGGGGAATTATAATGAGGAAATTGTTAGTAAGGGAATTGATAGAGAGGAGATTAAATAAAATTGTATTTATTTTGATGATAGTTATTAGTATAAAAATTGTTAAATTATTTTTATATAAAATAATAAAATAATAAAAAAATATAAAAATATAAAAAATTAAACATTAATGTTTAAAAAAAATTCCTAATATAAAAAAAATAAAAAATTTTCTAATCCCCTTACTATTTTTCTAATATCACATCCACCTCTTCCATCCCAATCTCTCTTTCAACCTCCATCTTAATCCTCTCCTCCATCATAATCCCTTCCCTAACTCTACAAACAAACACAACACTAAATAACCTCACCTCCATCTTAATCCCCCTTCTATCCATTACACCCAAAAATAAACAGAACCTTACAGATGTTAAATGTTTTACTAAATATTTTATATGAGTATAGGATTTATATCGGATTCATATGGTATAGTTTCTACATTTATATAAAATATTTGATAAAATATTTAGATCCCTAGCATTTTTTTTTAAAAATTAAATAAGCACCCCTCTATTGTTTTTACATATATTTTAGTAATAAAAAAAAATCAATATATAAGCCTTCGTTTGTCATATAGTTTTTTTGACTTTTTGATTAAAATAATTACAAAAAGATAAAATAAATTAAAAAATTAATAAAATAAAATATTACATCCAAATCATAATCATTTTATTTTTTCTCTCACAAAAGTCAAAAAAATAAAAAAAATCTATCTCAAACGAGACTTTTTAACTTCAAGTTGAAATAGTTAAAAAAAAACCTGGATTATATGTGATATTTTATCTTATTGGGCTAATTTTGTCTTTTTGTGACTAAAATAGCCCCAAACCCACCCAACCTTCCTTCCCAAGCGAAACCTTAGTATGTTTTTTTTTTTTAAACATAACACTCATAATTTGAAATTATACATTTGTACAAAATTTTATGGAATATTTGTACTCCTTTTAAAATGGTTTGAAAAATCTCACATCTTTTATTTTTAGTATTACATTAGAGTGTTATGTTTAGGAAGTACAAAAAGGAATTTTTTTTTTGTGTGTGTGTGTGTTACGTTAAAGTTTTACACTAAGGAGTTTTTGAAGTGTTATATTAAAATGTTAAGTTTGAAAAAGTACATTAAAAAGTTTTTTTTTGTGTATTACATTAAAGTTGATACTATAAGAAGTTTTTGTATTATATTAGAGTGTTACACTAAAGAATTTTTTTAAGTATTATATTAGAGTATTACGTTTAAAAAAAGTACATTAAAGAGTTTTTGTGTATGTTATATTAGAGTGTTACACTAAGAAATTTTTTTGTGTTACATTATAATGTTATACTAAAAAGTTTTTTTAGAGTTATATTTTAGTGTTATATTTGAAAAAAGTACAGTAAGAAATTTTTTTTTGTATTGCATTAGGATCTTACACTAGGATTTTTTTTTTTTTTTTAGAGTATTATATTAGAGTGTTCTATTAGAGTATTTATAGCGACCCCGGTCTTTTTCCTATTTGATTATTGTATCCGGACTTACGTTCCGTGGATTCCGCTGTTATAATTGTTGTTATTGTCCTTTAATTCCTTATTCTTGGGTTATAGGATGTGTTTAGCAGGTTGGTTGCAGATTTGTTGGGTTTAGAAACCAAGTCTGCATGTTCAGTTTTTGGCTTGGTCGCTTGAGCGAGCTTCTCTTCGCTCGAGCGAGGTCTTCATTTTTGGTTCTTCGCTCGAGCGAGCTTTCCTTGGCTCGAGCGAGCGATTGCGTCTAGTACTTAGACCTGAGAGATGTGTTTCTTGGCTCGAGCGAGCGAGTTGTATGTTTTCGAGTTCTTCGCTCGAGCGAGCATTTCGTCGCTCGAGCGAGCTTCTGGGTTGCAGACCTGAAGTATCGAGTTTTTGGCTCGAGCGAGCTTTTCTTCGCTCGAGCGTGGATTTTTGTGTCTGGTCGCTCGAGCGAGCCTGTTCAGTTTAAATAGGCAGCAGCGGGTTTTTTAATCAGTTTTCTATCTCTTTTTTTTTTCTAAACCCTAGGTTCGACCCTTCTCTCTCCCTACACACTTTCTACCCTAGGTTTCATCTAGTATTAGAGTGTTTCTACCCTAGATCCTTTATTAAAAAGGTAGAGGGGGTCGAGGGCTTCAGTTTAATCTGAATAATTTAGGTTTTGGAGCACTTTGGAATTTGGGTCAGCATCTTCGTCTTCTCTTTTGAGTTATTTCTTCGAGGTAGGGATCTCCTACTCCAATGTATATGTTTTGTTCTAAGTTTTTAGCATTTTAATATGTTGGGGGTAGTTTGGTAATTTTGGGGAAAAACCCTAGTTGTTGTATTAAATTGAATTGTATGTTTAATTTAAAGGAAACTGGGGAAATTAGTTGAATTCATGAGACTGAGGAAATTATTGATTAAAGGGGGTAGTTGATTAATTCAAATCACTTGCTTATTGAATTGTTGATTTATTTATTTCCAGTCTAGAAATAACTGTTTGGGCTATCGGTGGAGGATAGTCATGATTGTTGTAGACGTTGCATGTGGACTAGGGATAACTGGAACTAATCACATTGGTTAAGTCATTAATGTTGACTGTTGAATTAATACAGACATTATGTGTATTGATTGTGAGATGTATATGTTATGTTTTACATACATGTATTAGTTGAGCATTGCATATGCATTTTGTGTGGGAGGAGATAGAGGATGTACTCCACGGTTAGGGGAAGATAGGGGATGGACCTCTTAACCGTATTTGTTTGGGAGGAGATAGGGGATGGACTCCATTAGCATCACTATTATGTGTGCTTATTGATATTGAAGTGTTTTTGCATATTATTGATACAACACTAAAATGTGTATCATATTGAAAGTATGGAAGTGTTTTGATATGAGCCTATGTCTCATTTGTGTTGTTGATATTGGACGTAATGTGAATATGCTATATAGATCACAGTTGTAAGTTTGGCCAGGTTCTGAGCCATATTGATCAAAATGAAATTGATAAGTGTCATAGACATTACTGTCTTAAGATTGTATGTTGATATAATTGATTATCATGGTTAACCATCTATTGAATGCTAGGACTTTATTCAAAGCGTATATTTGGTTTAGTATTTTTCTACTGGGCTGTGGCTCACCCTTTATGGGAACATCATTTTCAGGTTCAGTGATAAACTACCTCCAAGGACTTAGCTTGGAAGGACTTGGATTTGAAGATTAGATTAGTTTTCTGTTTTTATTAGAAACTACATGTAAACATTCAAGCCTAGGCTTTATTTGTGTTTGAGTTAGAACTCATATTTTTGTCCAAGTGTTTGCTTGCAAGATGTAAGCCTGTAGGGCATTTATTATAATGTTACATGTAATGTTTTCTTTTCGTAATACTCTGATGATTGAGATAATGCAATATTTTCTTTTATTAATGCAAGTCATGGTTATATGTATATTGTGTTAATTTTGAGGGCATTACAGTATTACAGTTTGAAATTATATATTTGGTCAAAACTTACTAAGTAGTTTTTGTACTCCTTTTGAAATGTTTGAAAAATTCCGCATCCTTTTAGAATGTCTGAAGAATTCCATATTTTAAGTTATTTTGTATTCATTTTGAAATGTTTTCTAAATAAAAAAGATTTTCATATAAAAATTAATCCAAAATTTTATTCACATATATTGTGTACATTACCTTTCTAGCACAAAAGAAAAAAGAGAAGGAACATAATAGAAATCAGGGTATAATCGTAAATTTAATTTTTAAATAATATATTAAATCTACATTTTCAAAATCAATGAGACTAATTGGTCTATAAGAAAATTCTTAAAACTAAATGGATCACAATTTCTCAATATGATATTTATAAGTAAATTTTGCATTATACGCAGCCTTTAATTACATTTTAATTGAAACAATTGAGGCTCCATTTGGGGTTTTTTTTTTTATTATTGTCAAAATCAAAACATCCAATCACATCATTCTCTTTATTTTTTTACATATTTTTTTTATAAAAAAATTAAAAAATCAACTAAAACAGCTACTTTCCAAACACCCCTGAGTCGATAGATTTCAAATCGATTTTTGATGTAATTCCCATTTTGCTCCACAGTTTAAAATTTAAATAAAATATTGTTAAAATATTGGAAAATTTGTTAGGAATTTTTTTTTAAAGTACTTTTATCTCAATTAATCTATAATATATTATCATATTCTAATAAATCTTATTATTCGGACATTTGATCTACCAAATCCTAATTCTCATATTTAAAATGTTTTATGGACAATTTCATCCCTACAAATATTTTTTAAACGGCTATCAACTTGGTGATGTGAATATTCATATTTTACAATGTGAATATTCGCATTGACAGTGTGAATGTTCACATCACGGAACATTTACACTATTAATGTAAATATTATTATGGACATATGTCATCTATAGGACTTATTGGAACATATGGGTGTTGATTTATGACCTCACAACCAAACAGGAAACTTAGTTGGAGAGCATGTAGCAGAATAGATTAAATCAAACATCTGTACACAAGAAAATGAGAATACCACAGTGGCTCATCTACTCGGGGGCACTCTACCGATCAAGTCGGTCGACAATCTCATGAGATCTCAACTCAATAAATCAATGCACAAATAAAAACATATCTTAGACCTATCAAAAGGGGTGTTACTTTTATAACCAATAGTGTCCTCGTCCTTTAGAAATCTCACTTCGTAGGACTCAAGCATATTACTTATCTCGGACTCTTAACTAGATATGGATGAACTCCTCAAGAGCGTCACCTTTATCTGAACTAAGTGACTCACTTATGTAGGACACTTATCCTTTATCCAAATACCTCGGATTCTGGTATTACCTCACCATATCTCGGCAATACCACAGTCATCTCGACAATCTAGCTCATCCATGTGGCACCTCGACCATCATCTCGGCCATATGGCATGGACCTAAAATTATGTCCTCACAACTGCCCCCTAAGTTCTATTACTTCGGCAACCTGAGGTGATGAAACCAATATCGTCTTACCTCTCAACATGTTGGCTAAATAATATGCTAGAGATACTCCTCCGATCGATATCATGACTCGTCGGCGTCAAGAAGTAAGGACTCAAATGTCCATTCGTCAAAACCAAGAATCAAGATGATCCTTCTCGTCTTGTTTGCTAGATGTTGGCCATATATTCCTACTAAGTTCCCACAAATAGCGCCAAATTGTGAGTGTTAATTTCTGACCTCACAATCAAACAAGTAACTTAGTTGGAGAGCACGTGGCTATAGACATCTCATTTTTTACGGCCATTTCGACTTGGACATCCTCGCATGCACACCTGATGATGAGCCTGTTTGCTCGCCAAGTGCTCGAAGTCTTCAGCGAATGCCACAACTTTGAGGCTTGCAAACCCTGATAGCCTTTCAAAACCCAATTTTGGACCAAGCCTATCTTTTTCAGCCTGCAACCTCTGGTGACTTGCCGGCCACTGTTAGAGATTTGTCGGCCATCACTTTTTGCTTGCCGACCTGGTGCCGACCACTGATTTGGCTTGCCGGCCACTAGTGATGGCTTGCCGGCTATCACTGATGGCCAGCCAGCCACCAGTGTGTTTTGCAGATATAGGGGTTATTTCATCTATCTCTACGTGTAGGGCTAGATCTCCTTGAGGGAATTTCATGTTTTCTATATATAGGAGGTCTTCTCCATCATTTTTTAGGGTTAGAATTTTTGGAGAAAAAATTATCTCTCTCATTCTCTCTCTCTACATTTCTCTCTCTTGCAAGTTTGTGTATATTTGCTTAGATACACCATACTTTTGCCTACACCTCCTTAACCAAAGTGGTTCACCTTTGAGCTAAGGTTCCTTGAGGCCTTCTTGGAGCTCGAAAAGGCGGTTTTGGCTTGAATTGTTGCCTAGAGTTAGTCTTCCCTTCAAAAGATATAACACTTGCCATTTTAACCTACTTCGCATACTTGATCTTTTCCACACTGATTTTTGGACTATTTTTGGGCTATAAAAACTCTATTTTTTGTGGGCTGAAATTGGTGGTTGTAGGCCATTTAAAGGTAGGGGTGGTTCACCCATCTTTCTTCCTTGTTTGTAAGGCCTTTCTACCTTTATTTTCCACTTTCAAACCATCTTTTTTTGAGCTTTTAAACACTGATTTTCAGATCTTTTTCAGCAGCCAAAATCATATTTTGTAGTCCAAATCTGGAGGAGTTAGCCTCCCCTCCTCGTGTCTTACTTACTAGCCTAGTTGGTGCCATGTTTTAGCATTTTAATCTAGCCTTTTATAGCTTAATTCCAGTATGTTTTAGCCTCTGTTTTAGATTGTTTTAACTCTATTTTGGGTTGGTTAAGTCATTTGAGTCTTATTTTGTACGCTTCCAGTGTAAGTGTCCTCACAAGCTTGGTGTTTTAGGCCTTTAAACACCACTTGTTTGAGTTGATTGCATTGTTTTAGTGTTTCTCTCACTTAATTTCAGTAAGCATAATCTCTACAACCTCCTTCATTTCTTCACTCTTTGTTTGCTTTGAGGGTTGTTTCAACCTTAGGATTGTTTAAGCTTAAGATTGAGGTTCGTGCTTAATGGTTTAATCCTCTTTTGGGGGGTTCATTATCAACGGCATGATATCTCTCTCTTGCCTTAAACTATACCTTGTTTGACACTTCCTTTCCTTTTAGAGGACTTAACTCACCAATGGACTTAATTGGTTAAAGAATTGATTGGTAAGTAAAAAGAGTAACTAAAAGTTAAAACTAAAATTGTGCAAAGATAAAAATTTGATTGTGTCTTGCTGTGTTCAATCGGACGTTAATTGAATACATGAAATTTGGACCATTTCATACTTGCTAGTGATGAAATGATCCAAGTCTCCAAGGTCAACCACTTCCCTTGATCTTTTATGAAAGGAAGGAGGTTTGCGTCTTTTTTTCTTGCATTTATTGAACTTGCACATTTCGGTTCACAAGTCATCATGCAATGAAATTGTTTGAATTGGTGGTTTGTGGCTTAGAGTCACCACTCATTAGATTTGTTCATGAAAAGGAGGGGTGAGTTGTGCAGACAATCCTTGAAAATACCCTGTATATGCTCTGTTTATCCTCTGTTGCAACAACATGAACCTAGGCATCAGTGGCCGACAGGTGGCCAGCAGACCACCACCATGGCCGGCTGGTGGCCGGCAACCTTCATCTTTGGCCGGCTGGCCATTGATGCAAATTTTAGCAGGTGTTGGTAAGATGGAGAAAAGTTATTCTGGAAATGTTCAACTGTGGAAACAGAGGCATTCGGGAGCAAAACGGTGGTCTTTTCGAGTGGAATCCGAGCATGCGCATGCACATCCTCGTTTCCCGAGGCGGAGCAGTTGATTGCTTAGTTTAATTATTAATTGCAATTGTCTTGTAATTCTTTAATTAGTTAAGTAGTTAACTAGTTATGATGTAATTATTTTAGATAGCAAGATTAGTTAAATAATTAGTTCATTTGTTGTTGTAATAATTAGTTAAGTGGTTTAGCTAGTTATTCATTTTGGTTTGTAATAATTAGCTTTAGCTTTAGCTTAATTAGTTAACTAGTTAGCTTAGTTCATTCGGATTCCTTTTCGTGAGAGCGTAACGTAACAATGTGTATATCTTCCAACCCCACGTCTTTCTCCCTTTTATTTATCCGCTTTTGATGGTTAGATTAGGGGTATCACATTTCAATTAGCATATCACATGTTTGCATCCATTCATTTGTATTGCATGCACCTCATCATTCTAACTGCATTGTTGTTTCAAATACCTCGTTAAATACGTGTTTAAACACATGCTATGAAATTGTTGCAAATAACATGTTAAGTAGCCAAACTCATTTAGTTGTATTATTGCATGTGTTGCATTATCCATCTTGTATAGTTAGGTATCATGCATATTTTCCTAACTCTTTTGTTTTATCTTAGCTTGGAGTACTAGGTGAGTTTTTAGTGCTTTAGCATACTTGCATGAGTGTAAGTGACTATCATGACTAACATGCTTGCCATGAGGCTAAGTGCTTACTTGTTAAACTATTTGAGTGCTTGTGAATGAAGGCTTGTTGCTTGAATTGGAATGATTTAATGAATGTACGTTTAAGGCCACTTTGTCAAGTGGCAAATTGGCAAATTTTAAGCCCACTTAGTTAAGTGGCAAAATCAAACCCTTTTTTCAAAAAACAGACATGAAATTGAATTGTTCTAATTCGGGCAAACTAGTCTATACCTTGTGTGCATGCATCACATAGTAATGCTAGCCTAATAAATCGCAACAAGAGCATATAATGTTGATAATAATCATATCATGATTAGTAGAGGCCGATTTTTGATCGGGCAAGCGGGGGTGCTCAATTCATGACCTTCCCCTCTCGTACCTAAGTTCCTGAGCCGAGACAATCTTGGTGATGACGAACACGTGGCCTTTGGCACGAGTCATGGGTTTCCTAAATTTTTCAAAAATAAAATATTTAAGTGGCAACTCTGTATCTGGCAAAGCAGTCTATTTTTGGCAATTTGATTCAAAATTGATTTTTCCAAAAAGATTTGTTGGATTTGGACTCTTTGGTGTTTATCAATTTCACATTGCACTTGTAAGATTAGATTCAGAACGGTGGAAGTCCGAACTGTAGGGCTTCTTTCAAACTTCCGAAATGGGGCGCGAAATAGCCGAGCTACAGTTTCTGGCAACTCTGCTGGGGAAATTAGAGAACTTGACTCGAACTCATAATATGAAATTTTATCTACACTTATATGTTTCTTTATATTGCATTTGCATTGATGCGTCTAAGTCACTGTGTTTGCCATCTACTATTCCTGGACGGTTTGCCGGAGGCTTGCCTAAAAGCTTGTCAAAAGGCTAATCGATCGCGGGCTCTGAGACGATGGGAACACAACTCTCGGATCTGGACTACCACTGTACCGTTTGATCCTCCTTTCACTTCTCAGTGTTAGGTGTAAGAGGTATATTTGGTAGTCTCGTTGAGGTACCCTTTTTGACCATTTGGCCTAGTTGTATATCGAAAGTCATAGGGACTGTTCCAAACTAGGAAGTGATGCTTACCCGAATGCAAGATTGCATGAGACCGCATTATTTGAATAGTGAACCCTAGTTCCTGACGAAACTAGGACAGGATAACCTTACCCCCTCATAGAGGTGTTTTGGCTCTCACTTAACTGGTATGTGCTTTTAGAGTGAAATTCTACAGGAACATGCGTATTAGTTGCAAGTTGGGTATCAGTTTTTGGGGCAGAATTCAGTATTGAGTGTAGTCTTATCATCTTCGATTACATCTGTGTGTTGTTAACATCCAAACTGAGGTGCTGTGCGGTTTCTGATTTTTACTTTCTTTTACTTTATTTTTTTTTGCTAGGTAATTTATTACAATTGTTTCGGACAGTTCGGATACCCCCCAAGTACTCTGGACCCGTGTAAGGAGACTTTACAGATCGGGAGATCTTGTTAGGGGACAACCTGTGTTTGCTTCGCTCCCACCGGTTATTACACGAAGGAGAGTTAGGCACAATTCACCAGTTTAGCAATCACCTGCATCCAGTCAGGCTCAATCTTCTATATTTAGGCCAGCAAGAGATCACTTGCCTATTCAGATGACTCAATACCTTGCAGTCAGTATGGAGGACTTGATTCGTCATCTCCAACAAACAGTGGAAACCATGTAGCAAGATGTTGCCCGCCAAGCTGAAGTTACAGCCCATCAAGCCAAAGTAATAAATAGGCTGTAGCGACAACAACCACAGTCGGCAGCGGCTTATGTATCTCATGCACCTCCTGCGGGTATCCCAATACCCGGAATTACTGCTAATGCCCAGGCTGAAAATCAGGGCAACCCGGTAGACCCCATTCCACAGCAAGCCTCTAAGGTACCAGTATACCAAACTGAGCCTCCGTTTGAATTGAAAGTTGACCCTATTGTACTAAAGGTCAACAAGCTGGAGAAGTTTCTCAAGCGAGCACAGGGTGTGAACTTAATCCCCGATATCGAAGATGGATACACTGACTCCACAGTAACTTTGCCAAATCGGTTCAAAATGCCACACATTGATCGATTCGATGGCTCTGGAGACCCCATGGTTCACCTTCAGCTCTTTTCAGACATCCTGCGGCCGATGGGCCTTACTAGACTTCAAAAGCTGTCACTTTTCAGCCAGACGTTGTCAGGAATAACGGCTATCTGGTATGCAAAGCTGGAGGACTCTATGAAACGGAGCTGGGAGGAAATTGACGAAGCCTTCATCGCACAATACTCATACAACACGCAGATCGAGGTCACAACCCGTGATCTTGAGGCAACCCGTCAGGAACCAAAGGAGGGCATCTCAGACTTTGTAACGAGGTGGAGGGCTAAGGTTTCGATGATGACTACCAGGCCATCCGAGAAGGATCCAATCAGGATAGTGGTCCACAAACTGTAAGGAAAATTATTGCAGAAGATGATTGTCTTACCGTTGCTCACATTCACTGAGCTCCATGAGATAGGGGTTCGGATTGAAGACGCAATGAAATAGGGGTTGATAACCGATGAGAAGGAGCAGTCCAAGAGGCCTTTTGTGCGCAGTTTCAATGCAACCACCAGTGGAAGCACAGCTGCGCGGCCGTCTGATGTGAGCGTTGTCACTACCACAACCAAGATCGCCAACCCTTTCGCCAGCACAACTCCACAAACCTCAAACAACCAGGCCCAATCCCAAAGGGTCTTTATCTCACTCTACATGCCTTTATCCCAAGCCATGAAGGTGCTGATCAAAAAGAGGCATCTTAAGCCGTTAGAGCCATGCCCATTACCCGATCCTCTCCCACCTAAACACAACCCAGCCAAATACTGTGTTTTTCACCAGCAGCACGGTCAAGACACCAACCAATGCTTCAGGCTGCGTCATAAGATTCAAGATCTCATCGACAATAAGGTGATAGCACCATCCCAAAAGCCAAATGTAACCATCAACCCTCTCCCGGCCCACAATCAAGTTCCCCTACCTCACAACCTAAACCTAATCCATATACTGGCCCTCCCCTACGAACCCCAACGTATATATTATCCCTTCCCACCTACCTAGGTTGATCATGTTCATTCCTGAAAGCACAAATTTGTGCATGATGGACACGTCCACACTTTAACCTAAACCCATGGTGGTGATAGTGGCAGAAGAAGGGAGACTGGCCTTAGAGGAGAATACGAGTTCGTTGCCTAAATGTTGTGAGGGCTTGTCTGAGGGGATGTACAATCTGTGCTGCTACATTGTGCTAGTTGATCAAGTCAAGCCAGAAGTGGTATTGCCAACAGTAGTGGAGGTCAGTGTGGTTAGAGAGGATAGTCCGAGCCAAGGTTTGGATGATTTGGCAAAATTAGATGAGGACTTAGACAATCTATAGTTCTACGACGAACAAGATCAGGGGGACGTGCAGATTGACTAGTTTGATTTGAATGGGTCGACGAACAACTTGGGGTGATTGAGTGATGAACCTGACAAGGAGGAAGGAATCGAAACAAGACCGGAAGAAAAGAAAACCAAAATTACTACAGTGGCCGGAATGGCCGAGGAAAACGAGAAACTACTTGAGAGCATCGGTATCAAGAATTTAGCTTAGGAACTGGGCATCGTGAGTACTGCTGATACAAAACAGGAAGCCGCGTTGAAGCGGTTTGAACAAGAGAGGGTTCAAGACAAACAAAAAGCTGGAATGGCCCGACACCCTACGAGGGATACTTCTGATGTAAGAATAATCAGGCCGGAGCCGGACAATTGTTTGTTAGCCGCCGAAGGTGCATAGTGGGAGGATGACGATCTACTTCTGGCTCACACGATGAAGAGTGAAGTGAGGATCTGCCAGATGATACCTGGTACACTGAAGAGATTGACCACATGACGAGAAGTGGGCGGTATTCCAAGCAGCTGTACTTAGACCAAGCTGAAGCCTCCAAGAAAGATAAAGAGGTTGAGAAGCAGAAGGAAAAACAGTTGGAAGAAGAGGCGATGCTGAAATAGCTAAAGAAAATTCCAACCAATATTTCAATCTGGGGTCTGCTCATTACTTCTCGAGTGCATCGACAGGCTGTACTATCAGCAATAAACAAAGCCAAACTGTCCATTGACACTACTCTTGAATAGCTTGTGGGATTAGTTTTCACAAGTGGTGCCAACCCAACTCTAATCTTCTCAGACACCGAGTCAGCTATTTACGTCTATCCTTCTCGTACAGCTTATGCCATTGGCCTAAAATCAGCAGATTTCGTACCTACAGCTCAAGTGATTCAGACGTATGATAATACCAGTAGAAAGGTTATGGGCATGGTACAAATCAGAGTTCAAGTGGGCCCAGCTCAACAAGATATTGAATTTCATGTCTTGGATGTGCCAGCCACTTTTAATCTACTGCTAGGGAGACCTTGGTTGCACCAGGTGAAAACTGTCTCCTCTACCCTCTACCAATGCTGAAATACCCCCACAGGAAGGGAGTGGCGATCGTCTTTGGAAATTCGTCCATACATTCTCCGCTAGAGGGAACTACACTAGTGTTGGAAATTGTTCATGGCGAGGAGGATGTATTCCTTTCAAGGTTTACTCTGGCTAAGGCCCAAGCAGTGCAAACCATCTTGGCAGCAGATTAGGACATGTATGTCAGCGCCCAATCAATCTATTTCATGAACAAGCTACAACATGTGCCAGGAATGAGACTGGGAAGAAGTGGCTAGAAAGGTGTCACAACATTGGCCGATGTGCCACATAATCTGCGTGCCTTTGGTCTTGGCTATACGCCCACCAAAGAGGATTGGGTCAGGGAAAGAGAAGAGATGACAGGTAGAGCTAAAGCCAAGTAGGCCGGGAAACACTATAAGCTTGTTCACAGGCCTATCGGGGAACGCTGAATGGTCATTTTGTTTGGGAGGGTGAAGACTTCCCATTTTGTAACTTTCTCGAGCCTTGGATGAATTCTGCGAAGCAGCGTTTCCCCAGCATTGAAATCTTCTTCGACCTAAAGTTGCAAGATAGTGATACAGAGGAAAAAGCCAAACCAACTGCTGAAGCTGAACAGAGCATAGAAAGTGACTCGGACAACAGCAAACTTGAAGTAGGGGCAGCACTGGCATGTCTCCTTTCAGTTCTTCTGGCCGACTTAGAGAGCTTGGGGGATAACCTTACCATCTCCATGATCGGGGACTAACCGGGTGTGAATCATTCTAGCAGCATTTTGGATGCATCTGAAGCACCATTTCTTGTTTGGCAGCTGGAGAAAGGCTACCTGTCTAGTTCTAAGTCGGGTAGTGAGCTAGAATCTGATTCCACAGAGTCTGTGAAGTCGGAATCAAATTCTGGTTCTTCTGAGTCTGAGTCCGGTATTCTTGGGGGTGATAACCCGGATGCCAAGATCTTGTCCAAGTCCTTTTTTTCTTTTGTTTTTGAGTCGGTTGTAACCGAAGAGCTTGATAAGCTGGACTTTATGAATAAGAATGCTGCTACTGATTCTTAGTATTTCTCTGTGCCGCTTATTTATTGCATTGATTAGGATTTTCAAAATTTTAATGAAAACGAAGAGGAAGGAATTTCTCTGGTTTTGAAAATTTTGATTAATCAATAGGATGAGAGGTTTGCAAAACCCCTTGCTGATGAAATCATTGTTTTTAATGTGGGTACTGAAAAGGATCCGTGTCTGGTCCAAATCGGGTGCACATTGTCTTCGGAGGAGCGTGAGTGCTTAGTCGTTTTATTAAAAATTTCAAAGACGTTTTCGTGTGGTCCTACGAAGACATACCTGAAATCGATCTTGAGATTGTACAGCATCGGATCCCTCTTGACCCCAAGGCCCGACCCATCAAACAGAAGTTGCGAAGAATACGTCCAAATTGGGCTTTGAAGATTAAGGAAGAAGTTACCAAGCAGATTGAAGCAGACTTCTTGTTAGTATCTGAATATCCGACTTGGTTGGCCAACATCGTCTTAGTGCCGAAAAAGGACAGGAGAATCTGCGTGTGTGTGGACTTCAGAGATTTGAATAGAGCCAGTCTGAAGGACGACTTTCCTCTGCCGCACATCGATGAGTTAGTAGACTTCACCGCGGGTCATGCATTGCTCTCTTTCATGGATGGGTTTTCCGGGTATAACTAGATTTTAATGGCGCCCGAGGACAGAGAGAAAACTGCCTTCACTACGCTATGGGGAACCTACTACTACAGGGTGATGCCATTTGGGCTTAAGAATGTCGGGGCTACCTATCAACGGGCTGCAACCACCATTCTGCATGATATGATCCATAAAGAGGTTGAGGTGTACATGGACGACATGATTGTCAAGTTCAAGGAAAAGGAGGGCCACTACACCGCCTTGAAGAAATTCTTTCAACGGATCAGAGAATACAGACTGAGGTTGAATCCGCAGAAGTATACTTTTAGCGTAACAGCAGGGAAAATGCTGGGTTTCTTGATCACACAGAGGGGCATCGAGGTTGATCCTTCCAAAATCAAGGTCATCCTAGAAATGCCACCACCAAGGACTGAAAAGGAGGTGTGAGGCTTTCTGGGTAAGTGCAATTTATAAGACGGTTTATTTCTAAATTAACCTTGACTTGTGAACCACTTTTTGGTCTCCTGAAGAAAAGAAAGAAATTTCGATGGGATGATTGATATCAATTCACTTTCGAGCAGATTAAGCAGTATCTTCAGAATTCACCTGTGTTATCGCCGCCAGAGCCGGGGAAGCCTTTGATTCTGTATCTGTCAGTTACAAACATAACAATGGGATGCATGCTTACTCAGGAATTTGAGGATAGGGTGGAGAAAGCCATCTACTAATTGAGCAAAAAAATGCTAGATTACGAGACCCACTACACCCCGCTGGAGAAAGCTTGCCTAGCCTTGGTATGGGCTACCAGGAAGTTAAGGCACTACTTGTTAGCTCACTCCGTAATTCTGGTTTTGAGATTAGATCCCATCAAATATCTCTTTGAGAAACCAGCACTTACGGGTAGGCTAGCCCGTTGGTTGCTTCTCCTTTCCGAATTTGATCTGAAGTATGTTACTCGCAAGTCGGTCAAGGGGAGAGCTGTAGCGGAGTTCCTGGCAGATCACCCAGTAGAAGGGGATGAAGCGGTAGAATACTTGTTCCCAGATGAAGCCATTCTGCAAGTCGATGAGGAGACTTGGACAATGTACTTTGACGGAGCGTCCAATCAATATGGTTATGAAATAGGTGTGTTGCTGATAGCACCCTACGACTCCCATATACCTTTAGCCTTCAAACTCCAGTTCAAGGTGTCCAATAACAAAGCAGAATATGAGGCGTATATCGCTAGTTTGGAAGTCGCCCTGGAACTAGGGGCAAAAAGGTTGGACGTCATCGGGAACTCGAACCTAGTTGTTTCTCAAGCAAATGGAGACTTGAAAGTCTAAGAAGAAAAGATGAAGATCTATCACCAGACCCTGCACGTTCTGATTCCTAAGTTTGAGAAACTGACTTTCACGCATCTACTGAGAGAGAACAACAGGTTCGCTGACGCCTTATCAACTCTATTTTCTATGATAGACATCCCGCTCGAAGTCTGGATGCATTCGATTATCTTTGAGCAGAGATATACGCCAGCCTATGAAACTATCGCCGCAAAAGATGAAGCGCAAGATCAAAATCCTTGGTATTATGATATCTGGAACTTTTTGGAAAAAGAGATTTATCTACCAAGGGCAAATGCCAAAGACAAGAGGGCAATACGGCAAATGGCCATTCAATTTATCATCTGTGGAAGTAAACTGTACAAGAGAGGTTATTTGCGAATGCACAAGTTGGGTGTCGAAGTAGAGGAGTCAAAACGCTTGATGAAGGCTATTCACGGGGAAGAGTACGGAGCACACGTGAACGGAGTAATGTTAGCCCGGAAGATTCTCAGGCAAGGTTGCTACCGGTCAACCATAGAGGAGGATTGTATTGGTTTTGATCGGCAATGCCACAAATGCCAAATTCATGCTAATCGCATGAACATCCTGCCGTCAAAACTGTACAACATGACTTCACCATGGCCTTTCTCGGTCTGGAGAATTGATGTCATTGGCGCAGTCACATCAAAAGGGTCGAATGGGCATGAATACATTCTGGTGGCAATTGATTACTTCACAAAGTGGCTAAAAGCTTAGTTCTACGTAGTGTTGAAAGCAGCGCATGTGGCTAAGTTCATCCAAAACAACATCATTTGCCGATATGAAGTCCCAAATGAGATCATTTCAGATAATGACTTCCATTTCAAGAAAGAAGTGATCGACTTGTTGGAGAAATACAATGTGGCTTTCCACAAGTGATCTACATACCGGCCGCAAACCAACGGAGCTGTTGAGGCCACCAACAAGAACATCAAGCATATTTTGCAAAAGATGGTTCAGACCTACAAGGATTGGTCAGATAAATTGCCATTTGCACTCTAGGGCTACAAAAATTCAATCCGGATGTCTAAAGGGGCAACTCCTTATTCTCTTGTCTATGGGATGGAAGCTATTCAGCCAATCGAAATAGAATTTTCGCCGCTGCGAGTTATAACAGAGTGTCAAATAGCAGAGGCAGACTGGCAACAGAGTAGGTTCGAAGAACTGATGTTGTTTGATGAGAGAAGGCTGAAAGCATTGTACCACGTTCAGGGTTACCAGCGCAGGATTGCTAGTTCTTTTAACAAGAAAGTTAAGTCCTGGAATCTCAAAGAAGGAGATTTGGTGCTGAAAAACAACCGAGCTCCCATTCATGACCCAAGGGGAAAATTCAAACCCAATTGGACTAGTCCTTACATCATCAAAACTATCTGGTCAGGTGGAGCTGTTATTCTCATGGACCTGGGTGGCCTAGAATTTTCCCAACCGATTAACATGGACAAGTTGAAGAAATACTATCCCTGAGAGGCTCGCTAGGCCGAAAACCCGGAAGGGCGACCTAGGCAAAAACTAGAGCACAAAAAATTGAAAATAAAGAAAAACTGAGCTTGCAAAGTTGAAAACCCTAAAAGGCAGCCTTGGCAAAAGTTAGAGCGCAAAAGGAGAGAGTTAATACTTGAGTGAATCCAAACCGAACTACGTAAGGCCTGATTCCCATCTTAGGGATATGCAGGTAACTTCATCATGAAGTTCGGCCGTAAACACCTCCAACTCAACTGTCCTATCCATGTGTTTAATCAGGTCATCTTTGTTTGTTCTTTACCTAAGGATTTGATTGTGATCTCTACTCTGAGAGAAGAGTTGGTTACAATGCTGAGCAGTGCTGTTCAATCAAAGGGCAATTTGTGATCTTTTGATTCGAGGTTATACATCTCGAGGATTGATTCCGTGCGTATCAAGTGGTGATCCTTCTCGAAAATGGTTTTGAAAAGTTTTAATAAAAGTTGATTTTTGTCCGAATTTTACCTTTTACAACTTAGACCATTTTTGGACCAAAAGAAAAATTTTCAGTGCTCACAACTTTAATTTCATTGATTTCAATACAAAGTTCTCCAACTCTCGATACAAATCAAAGTTGCTTTTATTACATCAAAAAAACTTGAAAAGAAAGATCAAAGCAATAAACTAGGGGCATAGATGAGTTAGTGCTCCTGCGTCCCCCGATCGTGCTTGGGGAGGCTTCTGATACCAAAGTGGGCCCGGTTTGTGCCTCATCCTCGAGCCAAGCCAAACAATCGCCAGAAAGGGTGTAACTGAAACTAGAGGCAGGGGCTAGAAGATCTCTTGTCTTCCAAGCAGTGATGTACCTAGCCAAATGCGAACCTCGGATGGGGAATAAAATCGGGTACTCTGATCATGCCCAAACTGACGTCTGAACCGAAAAGTAAAGTAGAAAACACAATGCGTTAGGCCGACCAACTGAATACCAAGCTGCCGAGTCATGTTGTAGCTCATCTAGGTTAGGTTAAGCCAGGGGCAATGCCAAGCTATGTTAGCAGCAGACCTGTTGCACAACCAGTGGCACCACCACCCCTCGTTGGGAAAATCTACTAGTCAGTGGCGGAAAAAATAGCCTCGAGCTGAGTATTTAGGGCAAGAATTCACTACCTTCAGTTTATCCATAAGCCACACCTGGGAGGGATAAAAGAAAAGAGAGATTAAAGAATAGAGAGATGTATGTTGAGAGAAAAGTGAAAAAAGGGCATTGAGAGAAAAATAGAGCATGAGTGTCGAGCGATGTAGGAAATACATATTAGAAAGGATAATACCTGAAGAAGTAGTGGACTCCCCGCGAATGTGATAATCTCTCGCCGATGGAAGGCGACTAAGCCCATCAAAGTCTCAGCCAATACCAAGTCAATGCAACTCTTGCCTTCTTTCAGGCCTTGCGCCACTTCGATTAAACAGATGCTGGACCCACCAAAACTAGGGCAAGAAGGAAATGAGCCAACATACATAAGCAGAGGGCATGTTGCCGAAAACTCCGCCAAAGACGGTCGCTGCGGTCACTAGCATCGAAAAATCAACAAATCAAACTAGGAATGTCTTGTTCTCCGTTGTGGGCTAGAGATTGAGCCTCGTGCATAGTGAGTCCGCACATCCGTCCGAGAGCTTGGGCATGGCCAAAACGGGGTTGAGGTAGTTTTCTCATCACATCAGGATTCCATTAGCGCCTGAAATTCTTTGATTGTCGAGCATATCTCTTGTCCCCTAAAGCTAAAGACATGTGTAATTGGGTTCCAGCATCTAGCCGCGACATGAAGGAACGGAAAACAAAGTGGAGTTCGGTTCAGCGAAAAAAGTGCATTTATGCCAAAATCTCAAAAATTCACCTTTTTTGAGCCGTCCAAAGTCGCAATCCAATTCGTGAGGTTTTGGGCAAGAAATGACTCCATTTGTGACAAAAAACAATAGCTAGAATGAGTTCTGGAGAAAAAATGACAAAGGTGAACCTTTTGTAGAAGATAAGGCAGTGAGTGGAAGCCAGCTGTCAACAATCTAGAGGTTCTGCACATTGATGGCCGGCAAGCCACATTGGTGGCCGGGAGGCTACCTGGGTGGCCGGCAGGTGGACAGCAAGCTTCCTCTCTGGCCGGCACCCTTCCTCTCAGGTCTGTTGTCCACCTTTGTGCTGAACAATGTTGAAAACATGTGTCTTGTTCTGCTCTTTACGTGTTTTAAGGTCTTATTTTGAGTCCTTTTGGTTTTAGCAAGGCTGTTGAGTTGTATTTGAGTCATTTTGTTTATTGAGTTGTTGTTGTTTTGTTTATCGAGTTGTATGCTGCATTTTGTATTTTGGTTGCTGGTTGGTTCATTACCCGATTAAGCATTTTGTTTCAATCAAGCGTGCTCTTGGCCATTTCAATTCCATGCCCATTTCATGCATATATGATGCTCATGATGCAAAATAATAACACTTTTCATAAAAACTGCTTTTATTCCGATCATGGCTTTTTACAAAAGAAGAGTACAAGTTTTAATGAAAAATGAAACGTGTCTAAAGCTATACAATGTGCTAATGCTATAAACAAAAAGAAACTAAGCAAACATACAAAAAAATCAGCGCTGGTTGCCTCAAGCTTGAAAGGCCCTCTTCGTCCTTTTCCTTGGTGGAGAAGACTCTAGGTCACTATCTCCATCAGCGCCACTGTCTGAACCTAAACCAGAGCCCAAGCTGGTGTCATCTTCGCTCTCCGCCTCAGAGTTCGCCTCGGCATCACCTCCACTCTAAGAACCCGAGCTAGCATCGTCTCCACTCTCAAATAACTCTGAATGCTGACTTACTGCCTTCTCAGAGTCGCTCGTCTCAGCATCATCATCACTCAGAATGGGCTCTAAAGACCACTCTCGTCTCAGGTGCCCCTAGCTCTGCCTCGGCTGCGTGCTAGAGCTTGTCTCTCTTTCCTCCCTATTGCTTGAGGAGACATTGCTAGCGCTGCGGTTGCCGCTGGTGCCATCGATATGGATGGGATTTGAAAAGACAGTTGTCACATATCAGTTACAGTATGTGTATAAGATGCAAGCATAGTATGCAAAATGAGTGTATGCAGAAATCAGATACAGTGTATGAATATAGTATGTGAGTGTAGTGTGTTAGATGCGGTGTATCAGTCCAGTTTGGGAAGTTTTCAGCTGTCAATGTCAATGTGTCAGTGGAAATTTGATGCCTAGTGCAGACTGAAGAACTTACTGGGATACCGTACCTCCTCTGTACCATCCCCATCAACGAGGCTATCAGCTTTAGAGCATCTCCTGTGTACTCGATAGATTCCTACAAATGCATTTGAATGATCAGTGTTCACAGTAAACATATCTAAAATAAAATATGGGGTGCAAAACGTAAAGTGTGGTCCATACCTGAGTCGGGCCTCGAACCTCGACAAGCTTGTGCCCAGCTGTTGTAGGTTCAATTAGGACCTGGTAAGGATCCCCAGTATGTTGCCAACATGTCAACACAGTCGGAAGCTCTGGCTAACCGGTCCTCCGCCTCGCCCGGGAAGCCTCTTTACTATGGGCCCTGGTCGCCCGAGTCACTCTAGGCGCCTTTCGCGCAGCAGGAGCTCTTGCCTTCTCATCTCCACAAGCGCCTGTCAAAGATGGCATGAGATGCGTCTGAATGAAGGTCGTATAGTCCCCCTCTGCTCGGAAGTAGTTGGCATCCGAGCCTACCATAAACTAAATAACCTCCTCAATGGATAGGCTATCTGCCGATCGTATGGACTCTGCCGGCGCCATTGGAATGATCGGGTCAGGCAAGCCCACAGTCTGGCGCACGAAGTGCTCACTCAAGAACCAGGCCCGGCAGACTAGGCCCTCGAGTAGAATGCGGAAGCGGGAAGTGACCTAGGCCCCGGCGTACTAGTCCCGAACCTTAGCAGGTATCGTGGCCCATAGCTGCCACATGATCTACAAATAGAAATTGTACAAATTATTAGTTACTGTCAGTTGCTAAATGTCAATTAGAACAGTTGTAAAGCAAAAATGACTGTGTTTTGGATCACCTCATGAGCAGCCACGGTGTCGAAGTAGTGGCAGAAGAACATGAAGGGCTCGCGGGTCCTACGTTGGAGGTAACCGTCATACCTCCGTGAATAGGGGATTGCCAGTGGAAGCTCCTCCACAGGCTCTAGTGCCAGAGTTGGAAAATATGCATACATCCATAGCTGCGGGGAAAATGCAGTGATATGTGTAAGCACAATGTATGAACAGATACAGAAAGTGCAAAACAGAAAGCATAATGTATGAACAGATACAAAAAGTGCAAAGCAGAAAGCATAATGGATGAACAGATGCAGAAAGTGCAAAGCAAAAAGCACGCATTGTGATAACCCTGCTCCGTATTATGCTAATTAATCTTAATTACGAATGTGATTATGTGTTTGATATGATCTTGAGTGCCATTTGTATGAATATATGTGGTTTTGAATTTCTATCTGTTCATCGTAGAAAAACCTGTTTGATTATCTGCTTTAGAATTTAAATTGAAGGCCCTATCGGCCACAGAAATCGAAATTGACTACGCCATTGTGATTGGCATAATTTTCAGAGCCTACGGTGAAATTTAATTGAAAATTTATTCAGATCAAAATAATTAGATTCAGAACGATTAATTAGGCACTAATATTAACCTTAATCAATTTGATTAAGTGTGAGACTATAAAAGGGGCTCTATTACACTTATATTCACTTTGTTTTGAGCTTAAGATGAAAAATCACTCTAAAGAGAGGGAGTGAGGGTCGGTTAGAGAGAGAGGGTGGAAGGATTGGAGCTTTGATCTTGAAACTTGGAAATCTTGAAGATTAACTCAAGAATTTGCTATAGATTGGAAGAATTAAACCTCTAGGTGAGCAATTGAGCATGGATTCATGAGTATAAGTTTGTAAATTTGTGCATTCAAGCTAGTTGGGTAATCAAGAACATGAATTGAAATGAAATTGAAGAATTTAAAGCTTATATGTGCATGCATGTAAGAATTTGCCATGAAGTTGTATAATTGAGCATGAAAAATATGATCCATGTAGAATTGTGGTTAAAATTCATGCTTTTGACCATCATTTGTATCATCTAAGTTGAAAATGAAAGCTATAGTTCACATGCAAGTGCAATTCATAGAAACATGAGTGTTGAATGCATGAAATTGAAGTATTGATGATGGGCTTGATATGAATCGTGTGTGTGTGTAAGTAATTCATGGAAATTAAGCTTCATAATGTTGTAATCTAGCATTGTAACATGTTAGAAGGTTTGCATGTGAAGTATAAGTCGTGGTATGCAAGTTGTTTGAGTTTGAATGCAAGTTTGAGCCTCAAGAACAGTTTTGGAAAACCCAGAATTCATGATGTCCGCTCGAGCGGGGAACCGCCGCTCGAGCGTGAAATGCGAGCTCCTAGAACTTTTTTTGCAGACATGGATGTCCGCTCGAGTGGGGATATTCACGCTCGAGCGGGGAGCCATGTAGTGTGACCTTCAGCTCGAGCGTCCGAATTCACGCTCAAGTGTAAAAATGAGGTAACCAGTACTTTCGCAGACCATGAGGGTCCACTCGAGCGGCAGAACCCACGCTCGAGCGGGGACCCCTGTTTTAGAAATTTTGTAAGAGTGTTCTGTGTTTCATTTTCCATTCTCTTTCACTTCTAACCACTCTTAGGCATGCATTGAATATTATGAATGAATTAAAAGAATAAGAAAGAAGCCTAAGAGGGATGTATGAATTAAGAACGGATTGAATTGATTATGACCCATATGTGTTATGTAATGTGTAGGGTTGAGCTCCAGGGCAAATCCACCGGCAGAACACAGTGGGTAATATCTTAATAAAGATATTTTGAAGTATGTTATTTGTCCAATTACTTATTTCCCTATAAGTCTTATAAGTTTGTTAATTTGAATTGTGGACAAATGTTTGCTATGCCATATGGTTGGGCCTAAGGCCGTCTGCCATGAATGAAAGAATGAATGGGCCAAAGGTCGTCCGACATGAATGATAGTCTGACATATGAATGATTAGGCCAAAGGCCGTCTGACACGAATGATAGTCTGACGTATGAACGAGTGGGCCAAAGGCCGTCTGACACGAATGATAGTCTGAGATATGAATGATTGGGCCAAAGGCCATCTGACACGAATGATAGTCTGACACAAATGATACTCTGACATGAATGATAGTTTGACATATGAATGATTGGGCCAAAGGCCGTCTGACATGAATGATAGTCGGATATGAACGAGTAGGCCAAAGGCCGTCGGATATGAACGATTGGGCCGAAGGCCGTCGAATATGAACGATTGGGCCAAAGGCCATTGGATCTGAATGATTAGGCCAAAGGCCGTCGGATACGAACGATTGAGCCAAAAAGGCCGTCAGACATGAATAGATGGGCCAAAGGCTGTCGGGTATGAGTTAATTGGGCCCAAGGCCGTTTGATACGTCTAGAACTTTAGTCGATTGATACATTAAATAGAAACATGAATTGGGCCCAAGGCCGTCTGATGTAACTGTTTCAAAGATTGTTCATGTATCTTCCTTAATTGATATTATTCACTGGGCTTTCGCTCACGCTCATTCATGTCTATGTAGGTGAGCCAAGGAACGTCCAAACCCAGCCTCGGTGAAATATGTGAGAAACAGTCAAGGTTTTGAAGAGTCAGCCCATACGTCTCACGCACGAGACTTGTTTTCGCCCTTTTGCTATTTTGTTACATTTTGTTATGTTGGCGAGAATGTTGGATTACCTTTGTATATAAGTTTTGGTTAGGCTGACTAAGACTTGAATGATCCTGAGTATGTACAGAACTTTGTGTTGTTATCCCTTTGAGGTGAGTTATTAACAGATATGTATATATGGACTGTTATGACGTGCCACGTAAACACAGCTCTATGGACAAAAGTTTTAAATTTGCTTCCGTTTGGCCCCATTACTCTGATGAGTTATGTCTTGTTTGGTTTGAGGTCATAGGTAATCCCTTGATTACTGGCCGGTTATGTCCTTAACCCATAGGGGCGGGTTCGGGTCATGACACGGATGTTAAACAGATATAAAGTAGAAAATGTGAAACAGAAAATGTAAAGTGCAGAGAGGGAACTGTCACGACCCAAACCCGCCCCTATGGGTTTAGCACCATAACCGGCCAGTAGTCCGAGATTACCGAAGGCCTGCTTAACAGTAATACAGTAAAACAGAGTACAGGGGCATAGCGGAAGCCAATACAGTATATAAACAATGTCCAATGAGCTGTGACAGTCTGTATGCAAAAAGATTTTTCATACATATATGCAGTCAGTGCTAACAGTATATACAACATTTACAACCGTTCGGAAACAGAGACTGAATCCCTATTATGCAGTACAGTAACAGTCTATACAAATTACAAAACAGTACAAAGACAGACCGGGAAATAAAAACACCCCTAAGCCATAGCTTGGCAGGCTCGGAACCTCGCAGTGAGGCACAGTAGTTGGCTTGACAAAACTGGAGTTAACCCTGACGCTTCTAGCTTTGATCCGGTGCCTGTACACCTACATATATATATGAGCAGTGAGCTAAAGCCCAGTGAATAACATAATGCGTAAAGAGGTTTAGAATGAATGTCCTTACAGTCATGAAAACAGTTCATTTCAATCAGTATATCAGTTGTTCAGTACAGTAAACAGTCATATGTGGTACATCCATTAGCATAACAGTAAACAGTAGGTCTTAAAAGACCGAACAGTCAATGATGGTCATCAATCAGTAAACAGTAGTGGTTCCAACGAGGGAACCGACAGAGATCTCTATAACAGTAACAGTCAGTAACAGTAATTGCTAAGGATGCCACAATACAGTTCAGAATATAGGACATACATTCATTCAGTTAACAGTATCAGTTCAGAAAACAGTACAGTTCAGTATTCAGAAGATAACCATTTTGAACATATCTTTACACAATCGTTACTCACAGAGTTCTGGGCTACAGTAGGCTAGAGTGTCTCCTCGAAATGCCAACCCTAAACAGTACAGAATGAACACACACTAAGTTACACAGTTGGGAAGGATAATAATAATTTAATCCCTAATTGCCTCGGTGTGTTCTACATCTATATCCTCATTAAGATGTCTTAAACTAGGCCTAAGAATGCCTAGGATGGGATGAGGATGCAAAGATGTATTCAGAAAACATTTTCAGAATTTTCAGAAAAACAGAGTCCCGCTCGAGCTCAGGTTTCCCCGCTCGAGCAGACATGCAATAAAGGTCCCCGCTCAAGTGGACCAAAAAGTACTGGATAGGTGAAATTCACGCTCGATGCCTGCTCGAGCGTGTCACTCAATCCTCCGCTCAAGCGTCCAATCCTCCGCTCGAGCGGACTGATACACAGTGCAAGATGCTGGAGCTCGATTTTCCCGCTCGAGCGGCACTTCCCTCGCTCGAGCGGACGACCAAAATCTGGAAATTCCAGACTTGAGTCCCAAGCTCAAAATCAAGTTTAAATGCTAAAATTTCGATCCTCTTGGGCTAATTTCCTGGAAAACATAAGTAAACTCATAGAACAACATGTTACAAAGGTCAATTTGAGAAATCAAGGCCCAAGGGTGTTTCAATTAAACTCATTTTCAAACCCATTTCTCATGATCATGCATGAACATGCTACAAAGTGGCATGCATGAGATTAAATCAAATCAAAGCTTCAAATGCTTGCTCAAATGAGCTCATTCCTTTCAAAACAAGATGGAATCATGGACTACTCTCAAAATATGGACATGCATGTAATGAAATCATGAACTATGACCTCAAAACTTAACAATTCAAACATGCATGCATGGAGTGAGCTTCAATTTAACATGCTAAGACTAAGACATGACTTAGCTCTCTAATTTGGCATGAACCTTGCAAGAATCAACTTTAAATACAACAATGGGTGGTTGAAATTCATACCTAAGTCTTGAATTAGCGGTGTAGGAGCTCAATTTACAATTATCCTCTAAGTTCACCAAGTCTTCAAGCAATTCACAAGCAAAATTGAGATGAAAACAACTCCTCTAGTTTCTCTCTCTCTAAATTCGTTGGTGCTAGAGAATAAGGCTGAGGAAATGGTTTGTTTCAAGTGTAATGAGGCTCCAAAAATCAATAAACAAAGGCCCACTAGATGGCAATATGGTAATTAGGTCCAATTTGTGCAATTTATCAATATTTAATCTACTTTAATCATACCAAATCACACTTCAGATAAATACACCATAAAATCACATTATTTCTACTGATCATGGAACATCAATCAATTTTTGGATTCGGCCGCTGATAAGGCCTTCAATTAACAGTTTAAACATAAAAACTGAACAAATAATTAAACAGTCAAACAGATAAAATGCAATTCAAACAGATATAAGCAATCAATTCAGTTTCAGATTTCAGTCAGTCAGTTCAGTAATCCAGTCAGTTCAATTACCAATCATAATCATTCTCAGTTTAGCAGTAATCGGTAATTAATCGGTGATCAGTGATGAGGGTTGTTACAGGAACTGAGATGCACACCTCCCAGGCTTACCAGTAGCCCTCAATCAAGCCTTCACTCAGACGGGAGGTCGAGCTCATGTATCCATAAAGGGTGGCAAGGCCAGCTCTACCCCAATCATAGAAGCGCACTCGAGAAAGGGTCACCAAGGTGCTCAGCAGATACAGTCCTACGGTGTTCCACCCATTAGAAAACAAGGTGGTACCGAAGACAAACATCACAAAGCCCCTAGCATACTGTTTCATCTCCTCTACAGTCTCGAGGCTCACTCCCTCTGAATCGCTCGGCAAACCAGGTGTATCTGACTATGCTTGTCCGGTATATGGACGGATGCACTCCCAGCAGCTCAAACCAGGCCGCATCCCACTCCTCCATGACTGAATCGAGAGGGATCGGATCACCCCCTACGTCTAAGCCGGTGATTATGGCGAAGTCATAAGGAGTCATTGTCATCTCCCCTGCAGTGGAAAAGTGGAAGGAGTTGGTGGTGTCCTACCACATTTCCATGAGCGCTCCCAGAAGAGGACGGCTCGCGATGACTTGCATCAGGCCAGAGCAGAATAGGTCGAAGCCTGTCTTGTCTATAATGTCGCGAACTCCTACAGGGAGTTCGTCATACCAGTCTCGCACAGTAGTGGCTCCATAGCCTCAGAAGGCACGAGACTCGCCCTGTGGCAAAGAACAGATGAATTAGATTAGGCAGTGATGAAAATACAGTCAGATGAAAGACAATGCAAGAAATGCAGTGAAAAGTGATGAAAGTACAGTCAGATATAAGACAGGGCATGAAATGTAGTCAGATAAATGCAGTGCAAGAAATGCAAGTAAAGATAGGCAGGAATGCATGAAAACAGAGTTCATACCTCTACTGCAACGGATGACAAATGAGAAGCTAGCTCCCTCAGTAGGAGATCCTCCGGCACACCGAGAGTGAAGTCGCTGAAGCGCTTGATGCCTCCAGCTGGCAAGATATGCGTGCGAGGATGGTACCTCGCTGGATGAAATGGTCGTACTTTCACCGGCAGTGGCTCTAGCTCTGGTTTTTGCTCCGGCTTAGGTGCAAACTCTGCCTCAAGGTCAGCCTCAATACCTCCAACTGCCTCGGCAACGACTGGTTCATCCGCCTCGAGAATAGGTAGAAATACTAGGGGAGTCTCTGGAGAAGCCCCGTCATAGGGTACATCATCCACCATCTAGAAAATGGGTGAAAAGCAGGTCAAAGCGAAGAAAAATAGAGAAAGAATGATAAACTTGGAAAAAGTCAACCCTAGGAAAGAGAAAATGGAAGAAAAAGTCAAAGTCGGGAAAAGTATGCAGAACTCGAGAGAAACTCAAGGGGAACAAGCCTATAATGGTGGAAATTAGGAAAAAACATCGAAATCAAATTCTAATCGATTCAAAGTGAAGAGGGCTAAGAGGGTTTAGCGAATAAAGTTTACGTGGGGTGTTGAAAAACATGTAGAAAGCGCAAATCTAGAGAGAAAGAGCACCTAGAGAGAGAGAGGGAGAGGTTTTTCGGATGTGTAAGTGTGAGGAAATGAAGGGCCTTCACTTATATTTAAAGACCCGAGCTGAAATGTCAAAAAAAACCCCGAGCTGCCATCGTTGGCTAGCAGGTTACCAGCAAGGCTCGTCTATGGATGGCAAGGCTCTTCCATGGCTGGCAGATGGCCGACGGCCTCTCCCTATGGCCTATAGCCCTCTTTTGTGTTTTGATGCTGTTTTGTGTCCTTGGTTTCCAAGAAGTGTAGGGATGGTTCACTGTTGGGTTCAAATTGTCTCTACGGAAGCTCAAAATTGTGTTTTTGGGGCACGATGTTCGTCACTTGTCAACATGAACGAGGTGTATCCTTTAAACATATTGTAACTCTTCCAATAGGTAAATCGGAAGTTGCTACTGAATTTGTTTTTGTCAAATTATGCTTTTGTACCTTGCGTAGAATATGCATTCCACTTTGTTGCATAAGACAAGCATGTCACTTTGTTGCGTAGAATATGCATTTCACATATGTTGTTACATAAGATATGCATTTCACATATATGCTGCATACACGTCTAGCATCCGTTATGAATCATGCATAGAATATGCTTCCGCTCTTGTTGCACGCATAGAATCCGCTTTTGTTTCTCGCATGGAGCATGCCATTAACATTGTATCTCGGTTGTTTGTCTTGTATAGAACATGCATTATTACTGTATCGCATTTGTGAAGTTTCTTTCTTACACAGGCAAACGATAGTATATGTATGGTTCATTCAGAGGAGTTCTGGATGAAGTTATGTGTGTCTCAGTAGGAGAACCCACGCATTTATTTTGTGCGTCTATTGCACTTATTTATTTTGTGCATCTAGCGCACTTGTTCACTTTGTGCATCTATCGCACACCTCTCTCTTGTTATCTCAGGGCGTGTGATGCGCAACTCTGGGCGAGTTTCTCGGGACGTGCGAAGCACGCGCCCTAGTGGTTGTTTCTCAAGACGTGTGAAACGCGACCCTGGGCGAGTTTTACCTCAGGACGTACGAAGTATGCACCTGAGTGGTTGTTTCTCAAGACTCATGAAACGCGGCCCTGGGCGGGTTTTACCTCAGCACGTACAAAGTATGCACCCGAGTGGTTGTTTCTCAGGACGTGCGAAGCGCGGCCCTAGAGGGGTTTCATCTTGGGATGTGCGAAGCATGCGCCCGACCGGTTTTTCTCAAGACGGACGAAGCACAACCCTGAGCGATTATTTATCTCAGGACGCATGAAACGCGAGCTCGAGCGATTTTTTCTTTATTTCTCGAGACGTGTGAAACACGACCCTAAGTGGCTTTCTCAGTTTCTTAGGATGTGTAAAACACAACCCTGAACGGTGTTTTGTTTCCTCGTCTCTTGTTTTGGCATGGTTAGAGTATGGTTTTATCTTTTTGCATGGAACCTGTGTTGGTTTAGCTTGAAGCTGCTCATTCATATGTTATTATCTCGTTATCTTGCTTATTGTCCTATTATTGCTTATTGCATCATCTTGCATAATCATAAGTTTTCAAGATAGCCGGTTTCGCATAGCGTGTAAGTCCAGCTTTCAAAGTCGCATTGTGCATATCGTTTGCATTTTGCCCCAGAACTACGTTGGTTTGATTCCTTGCAAAGGGATACGTAGGCAGCTTGTGGACGCAACCATTTATTTCTGTCTTGACATTCACTTACGTCATTTCATGACTCCGAGTTCTGTCAAAGAGGGGCAACTACAGACACCCCATTTTTGACGGCCCTTTTGACTTGGACGTTCTCGCTTGCACACCTGATGATAAGCCTGTTTGCTCGCTAAGTGCTCGAAGTCCTCAGCGAAATGCCACAACTTTGAGCCTCGCAAACCCTAATAGCATTTCAAAACCCAGTTTTGGACCAAGCCTATCTTTTTCAACCTGCAACCTTTGGTGACCTGCCGGCCACTGTTACAGACTTGCCGACTATCACTTTTTGCTTGCCGACCTGGTGCCAGCCACTGATTTGGCTTGTCGGCTGGCCACCAGTGTGTTTTGCAGATATTTTATACCAGCTGTTTACACATATGCATGCATCTATTCCCACGTGTAAGGCTAGATCTCCTTAAGGGAATTTCATGTTTTCTATATATAGGGGGTCTCATCCCCCATTTTTTAGGGTTAGAATTTTTGGAGCAAAGATTATCTCTCTCTATCTACATTTCTCTCTCTCTCTCTCTCTCTCTCCTCTCTCTCTCTCTCTTGCAAGTTTGTGCATATTTGCTTAGATACACCACACTTTTGCCTACACCTCCTTAACCAAAGTGGTTCATCTTTGAGCTGAGGTTCCTTGAGGCCTTCTTGGAGCTCTAAAAAGTGGTTTTGGCTTGAATTGTTGCCTAGAGTTAGTCTTCCCTTCAAGAGGTATAACACTTTCCTTTTTAACTTGCTTTGCATACTTGTTTTTCTATCTTTTTCACACTGATTTTGGGCTGTTTTTGGGCTATAAGAACTCTATTTTTGTGGGCTGAGATTGGTGATTGTAGGCCATTTAAAGGTAGGGGGTGGTTTACCCTTCTTTCTTCTTTGTTTGTAAAGCCTTTCCACTTTTGTTTCCCACTTTCAAACCATATTTTTCTGAGCTTTTAAACACTGATTTTCAGAGTTTTTTCAGTGGCCAAAATCATGTTTTGATGTCCAAATTTGGAGGAGTTAGCCTCCCCTCCTTGTGTTTTGTTTACTAGCCTAGTTGGTGCCATGTTTTAGCATTTTAATCTAGCCTTTTATAGCTTAATTCTAGCATGTTTTAGCCTTTATTTTAGACTGTTTTAACTCTATTTTGGGTTGGTTAAGTCATTTGAGTCTTGTTTTGTATGCTTCTAGTGTAAGTGTCCTCATAAGCTTGGCGTTTTAGGCCTTTAGACACCACTTGTTTGAGTTGATTTCATTGTTTTAGTGTTTTTCTCACTTAATTTCAGCAAGCATAATCTCTACAACCTCTCTCATTTCTTCACTCTTTGTTTGCTTTGAGGGTTGTTTTAACCTTAGGATTGTTTAAGCTTAAGATTGAGGTTCATGCTTAATGGTTTAATCCTCTTTTGGGGGTTCATTATCAACGGCATGACATCTCTCTCTTGCCTTAAACTATCCCTTGGTTGACACTTCCTTCCCTTTTAGAGGACTCAACTCACCAATGAACTTAATTGGTTAAAGAATGGATTGGTAAGTAAAAGGAGTAACTAAAAGTTGAAACTAAAATTATGCAAAGATAAGAATTTGATTGTGTCTTGGTGTGTTCAATCGGACGTTAATTGAACAAATGGAATTTGGATCATTTCATACTTGCTAGTGATGAAATGATCCAAGTCTCCAAGATCAACCACTTCCCTTGATCTTTCATGAAATGGAGGAGGTTTGTGTCTTTCTTTTCTTTTCTTTTTTTTTGCATTTATTGAACTTGCACACTTCGGTTCACAAGCCATCATGCAATGAAATTGCTTGAATTGGTGGTTTGTGGCTTAGGTTCACCACTTCTTGGATTTGTTCTAAAAATGGGAGGTGAGTTGTGCAGACAATCCTTGAAAATACCTTGTATATGCTCTATTTATCCTCTATTGCAACAAGATGGACCTAAGCATCAGTGGCTGGCAGGCCACTTTCCATGGCCGGCAACCTTCATCTTTAGCTGGCTGACCACTGATGCAAATTTCAGTAGAGTGTTGGTTAAATGGAGCAAAGTTGTTCTGGAAATGTTCAACTGTGCAAACAGAGGCATTCAGGAGCAAAACGGTGGTCTTTTCGAGTGGAATCCGAACATGCGCATGCACATCCCTCGTTTCCTGAGGCAGAGTAGTTGATTGCTTAGTTTAATTATTAATTGCAATTGTCTTGTAATTCTTTAATTAGTTAAGTAGTTGACTAGTTATGATGTAATTATTTTAGATAGCTAGATTAGTTAAATAACTAGTTCATTTGTTGTTGTAATAATTAGTTAAGTGGTTTAGCTAGTTATTCATTTTGGTTTTTAATAATTAGCTTTAGCTTTAGCTTTAGCTTTAGCTTTAGCTTTAGCTTAATTAGTTAGCTAGTTAGCTTAGTTCATTCGGACTCTCCTTAGTGAGAGCGTAATATAATAATGTGTATGTTTTCCAACCCCACGTCTTTTTCTTTTTTATTTATCCATTTTTGATGGTTAGATTAGGGGTATTATGTTTCAATTAGCATATCGCATGTTTGCATCCATTCATTTGTATTGCATGCACCGAGGCTCGGTTCATCATTCTAACTGCATTGTCGTTTCAAATACCTCATTGAATACATGTTTAAACACATGCTATGAAATTGTTGCAAATAACATGTTAAGTAGCTGAGCTTATTTAGTTATATTATTGCATGTGTTGCATTAGCCATATTGTATAGTTCGGTATCATGCATATTTTCCTAACTCTTTTGTTTTATCTTAGCTTGGAGTACTAAGTGAGTTTTTAGTGCTTTAGCATACTTGCATGAGTGTGAGTGACTGCCATGACTAGCTTGCTTGCCATGAGGCTAAGTGCTTATTTGTTAAACTGTTTGAGTGCCTGTGGATGAAGGCTTGTTGCTTGAATTGGAATGATTCAATGAATGTACGTTTAAGCCCACTTTGTCAAGTGACAAATTCGCAAACTTTAAGCCCACTTTGTTAAGTGGCAAAATCAAACCCTTTTTCGAAAAACAAACATGAAATTAAATTGTTCCAATTCGGGCAAACTAATCTATACCTTGTGAGTGCGCATCTACTAGCCTAATAAACCGAAACAAGAGCATATAATGTTAATAAAAATCATATCATGATTAGTAGAGGCCGATCTTTGATCGAGCGAGTGGGGGTGCTCAATTCATGACCTACCCCTCTCGTACCTAAGTTACCGAGCAGAGACAATCTTGGTGATGACGGACACATGGCCTTTGGCACAAGTCATGGGTTTCCTAAATTTCCCAAAAATAAAATATTTAGGTGGCGACTCTATATCTGGCAAAGCAGTCCATTTTTGGCAATTTGATTCCAAATCGATTTTTCCAAAAAGATTTGCCGGATTTAGACTATGTGGTGTTTATCAATTTCATATTGCACTTGTGAGATTAGATTCAGAATCGTGGGAGTCCGAACTATAAGGCTTCTTTCAAACTTCTGAAAGAGGGCGCGAAAAAGCTGAGCTACAATGGCAGAATAGATTAAACCAAGTACCTGCACATAAAAAAATGAGAATACCACGATGGCTCGTCTTTCCAGAGGCTCTCCGACGATCAAGTCAGTCAACAATCTCACGAGATCTCAACTCAATAAATCACTGCACAAGTAAAAACATACCTTAGACCCCTCGAGAGTACCTTACTTTTATAACCAATAGTGCTCTCATCCCCTAGAAGTCTCACTGCATATGATTCAAGTACAATGCTTATCTCGAACTCTTAGTTAGATATGAATGAACTCTTCAAGAGTCTCATCCTTGTCCGAACTAAGCACCTCACTTATCTAGGACTCATGCCCTCTATCTAAATATCTCGAATTTTGGTATTACCACACTATATCTCGACAATACCACAATCATCTCGGTAATCTGGTTCATCCACGTGGCACCTCAACCATCACCTCAGCCACGTGGCACGGACCTAAAATTATGTCCCCACAAAACATAAGAAAATAATTTAGATTAAGTGAAACGTAAATAGGTAAAGAAGAATCTATGAAAAAGTGCCCCAAGAATATTATCTAAAAAAAGGAAAATTCTAATATACATCCCTTTAAAAATGATGTACCATATGCACCAATAATTATGTAATTTTTTTCTTTAATTATGACTAATTTTCTTCTTTAGTTATGACATTATTTTAGTTAAGACTTATAAGTTCTTTAATTATATCTCGTATTATGTTTAGTTATGATTTTTTTTTTCTTATAGTTATGATTCAAAATATTAAAATTATAATAATTTTTTTTATTTATTTTAATTATAAGGTGCTTATAGTGTTTCTTCTAAAAAACAAATTATAAAATTATACTTGGTGAGGGTTGACTTGAATTAATAATGAATGGACAATTCATTCAATGTGTTTGGTTTGAGTTTTCTGGATTAAATTTTTTGAAAATTGAATTTTTTGATTTTCGTATTCTTTTATTTTTAGTGAATATTTTTTAAATTTTAAATATTTTTTTTACTTTTTTAGATGCACTTTAGTTAGATGTATCTAAAAAGTAAAAAATTTGTGAAAAAATATTTTAAAAATTTAATAAATATATAAAAATATAAAAAATGTATTGAATTCTTGTATTTTTTTTATATTTTTGGTATTTAGTGAATTTTTAAAAGATTTTGTTTACAATTTTTTTACTTTTTAGGTGTATTTTTGTTAGGTGTGTCTAAAAAGTAAAAAAATTACTTAAAATATTAAAAAAATTCAGTAAAAATAAAAAAATACGAAAAATAAGAAAGTAAAATTTTCTGAAAAGTGTTTTTTAAAAAATGAAAACAAGCAAACTGATTGTTTTTTACAATAGGGCCACGCTGAGGAAAGAGGTTAAGAGTAACTTTTTAACTTTTAATATTATTTGAGTTATGGTATCACTCTATTTTTTTATACAATTTTTCATAAAAAATTATAAAAAAATAAAAAATTAACTTTTAACATACTTTTTAAAATAATCCAATAAACTTAATTATTGACTTTCAGAGTGAAGTGTTTGGAACTAATCAGACTGGAAATATGATAAAAAATTTAAATAAAAATAACTATTAGAATATTATCTAAAAAAAGTTATGAAATTATACTTGGTGACATGTGGATTGACTTGAATTCGTAATGAATGGACAGGACAATTCTCATTGTTTTTTACAACAAAATCACAAGGGTATGTCGGTTTCACCCATATATCTTTCATCCTAAACTATTTTATATATTTGAGAACAAATTGAAAACACCTGTGATGGGGTTTTGGAAAGCTGTGATAAACAATTAGCTTAACTGTTGACTTTCAGAGTAAGAAGTGTTTGGAACTAACAAGACTGGAAATATGATAGATGAGTGGAATTTGTTAAGCTTAACTGTTGACTTTAAGTTTTGTAAATGTGACCCCACCCGCCTTGATCTTCCCTCGTAACAAAATAACTAATATATACAATGATATATATAGTGCATATTTTATTTGGGGAATTATAAAAAAAAAAAAAGAGTATCAACTCAAAACAATTACGATATCATGAAAGTATAAATAATTTATGTATTAGGTTGTGCAACTAAGTAGTTGTTTAAGATATGCTATATAAGTGTATTTTTTGATTTTTTTATTAAAAAATTAAGAAAAAAATATGTATATTTGGAATAACTTTTAAATTTTTTACGAAAAGATGTAAAGTCAAAATGATCATTTTATCATTTTGACCTTTTGACTTTTTTGGGTAGTTGAATTCAAAGGGCAAAATTATTATCAGCAATGGTAGAGGACCCTAATTTTTGTGGCTCAAATGGCTCGAATTTGCCAAAACGACGTCGTTTTGAGTACAAAACAACATCAAAATTGCCAAAACGACGTCGTTTTGACAATTTTGAGCCATTTCAGCTACAAAAATTAGGGCCCCCAAACATTTTCAATTATTATTTTGCCCTAATGGCTTCTCTCACAAGCTACCCTTAAATAGTATAGACTTTGTAGCTTTTTTAATAATTTTTTGACTTTTTAACTTTTTTAATTTATCCCAAACAAGACCTAAATTTTATACTCTCATTTCTTTATAATTATTTTGAATTTATATCATTTATTACAATTGTCCCTATTTTATTTTATTTTTTATAATTAGATATTTAGATCAGTTTGTGCACATCTTAACTAATCACGACACGTTAAAATATTCAATGTCTATATAACGTGACATTATATATAATTAGGTCCTGTTTGGGAGGGTGACAATGCAAAACACCCAATCACATGACTTTCTCTATTTTTCTACATTTTTTTTTTTTTTTGTAAAAAGTCAAAAAATTAACTAAAATAACCAACTTCTTAAACACCCTCTTAGTAATTGACTCATGTTATGCACGAATAAATAAAATATTTTTTTAAAATAATTTGTATGTGGATTATGATTTTACAAATAAATCGGATAAGCTTTATAAATAATTCTTATAATAATGGATATGTCTGACTATTGATTATTATTTTTAAAGTTATATGAGCTGCTTATATATATTGAAATATGTATAAGATTTATATGAGTTCCTTATAACTTATGAAATTTAAATAATTTAAATAATTTTTTTAAAAAAATTATTTGAAAACTAAGAGATGAGTCTGGTCCGTTTGATTCTCTTTTGAAATTGTAATTCTAATTAAAAAAATTAATATATACAAAATATCTATCAATATTAAGGGGTTGTTTGGAATGATCTAAATAAGTGTACTTTTTGTCTTTTTACGAAAAGATGTGCAGAAAAGTAGAGAGGTGATGTGATGAAAAAAGATAAAAAGATAAAAAAATGAATTATTTTGTGTATGCCAAACTTGGCCTAAGTGGATGAGAGGACTTTAAATCGAGATCATGGATTTGACAAATAAAATTCTTACCGTTTAAGTAATACATATTATGTGTGTATTTCTCATTATTATTTTATACTCCTTTTTTTTTTTTTTGAATTAGAGCAGAGAGCTAATATGTAATAATACGAAAATAGAGAAGAATACCCACTACAATATTTTCTTAGTTTAGTGACATTTAAAATTGCCACAAAATTATTGGTTTAATGACATTTTTTAGTCTTGTGACATTTTGAACGAGTGTCATTTGTATCTGTGCCACGGTAGATACTAGTGCCACAGTACCACTACACCATCATGGCTAAAAACGTTCAATGAGATTTTTATGTCATGGTATATATTATTTGTAGCACTATCAAGTGCCATTAAAAAAAGAGTTAGTGACACTTATAAGTGTCATTACACCATCAAGACTAAAACCTTTTAGTGACACTTTAATGTCATGGTGGACACTATTCGTGACGCTATCAAGTGCCATTTGTGACGATAATTCATTGTAGAACAATTTGATCCGCTGTTGCGGAGTCTCGAGCCGCCAACCTCCCGCACCATAAACATTATACACCACACTCTTCTCACTACACTTCTATAACACCACATAATTATATATGCAACATATATTATTTATATAGTACATACATCCATATTAATATAAAAGTATATGTGTAAACATAATTATTTTATTGAACATAATTTATGTAAAATAAACTATTTACTAGCAAAATAAAAAAAAATCACTTTTGGCGACTAAAAATATTTTTTTCGTCGTCAATTCTATACTTTTGGCTACTAATTATTTTTTAGTTGCTAAAAAACTTAACTTTTGCCGACCAAAATCGGATTTGGTTGCCGAAGATGCACTTTCAGCTACCAAAATTTTGGTCGCCAAAAAATTTAATTCCTGCCTTAGGATTTTAGTTCTCCCGCGCTAAAAATGACCACTTTTGGCGACTAAACTTATTTTTTAGTCGCGAATTGTAGACTTTTGACTACTAAAATTTTTTTTGGCATCAAAAAGCTTTACTTTTGGCTACTAAAATTTTTTTAGTCGGTAAAACCCATATAATAAGCGACCAAACTTATTTTTAGTCGCCAATTGTAGACTTTTGGCTACTAAATTTTTTTAGTCGCCAAAAAGCTTTACTTTGGGTTACTAAAAATTTTTTAGTCACTAAAACCCATATAATCAGTGACCAAACTTAGTTTTAGTCGCCAATTGTAGACTTTTGATTACTAAAATTATTTAGTCGCCAAAAAACTTTACTTTTGGCAACTAATGCTGTTTTGGTCGATGAAAGCTATACTTTTAGCGACCAAATTTTTTTTGATCAAGAAATTTAGTCGCCGAATGTGCTTTTTCCTGTAGTGTATATTGAGTTTTATTTATTTATTTTTAATCATTTACTGCATTTTAAAAATTTAGAAAATATATTTGTATTTTTTGTTTTTTCAAAAATGTCATTATAAGCTTGGAAAGTTTTTGGCTTAGTGGCATTTCTCAAAATGCTATAAAATATTTGTTTATGACACTTTTCACTTAAGTGCCATAAAAAGTAATTTGCACCTACCTAGTGTTCTGACATTTTTTAAAAAATGCCATTACAGCTAAAGTTTAGTGGCATCTGTTGATAAATGTCACGAATATAATTTTGTGTCATTATTTTATAAAATATCATAAAATTAATGTGATATTTCTTTATTGAAATACCACTAGAGCCTTATATGTTTGTAGTTCTGTGGCATTTTTCTAAAACATTTAATGTCAATTTTTATTTTTGTGGCATTTTCTAAAAACATGCCACTAGTGTAGTGTCACTAAAGTGTAAATTTATTGTAGTGATATTTTTGTTGTAGTGAAGTGACACTTTTTTTAATTAAAATGCCACTAAAACCTTGTATGTTTGTGACTCTATGACATTTTTTAAAAAATACTACCAAATATTCTTTTTGTGACATTTTTTAAATACATGTCACTGATATAATGTCACTTAAAATATATTTTTATCGTAGTGACCGTACAATTCTGGGGGGAGACCATTTGGATTTGGACCTTCCTCCAGCAGATGAGTCTGGAAATCCCATAAATCTGAGGCTATGATTTGTCGGTGCCAAATCTGTGAAAATATCATAATGCCATAGCACAAGCTGTTGAATGTATAGCCTTTTTTCTTTCTTATTTTATTTTTATTTTTATTTTTTAAAATCTTTTATGTTTTCCAGCTGAGGACTGCACTCACTTGTTTTGTACTAGTATTGTCTACCTACTGATAAACTTTTCTTTACTTTTTTTATTTTAATTTTAAATTGTTTGAGAAAAACGACTGATAAATATCTTTGTAAAAATTAAAGTGGGCAAACAACACGCACCGACATGAGTTGGATTTGTTTGGTTTTTGAAACAGCGTGACATCATTCTACATCTAAAAATAATTAACTAACTTGACTCAGTTAAATTCTCCAATACTGATAAATCCAGCCTTATCATGAATCAATCATATATATATTTCATACAAAATTTTATATATGGTACATATTTTATATATATATATATAATTGGTAGTGACAATTTGTTAAGGTAAACATTTGCTCCACTCAATCATGGGAAATAATATTTTTTACAAATTTAATTTCCTAATTTTTTATAACAAATATTTATAATGTTTATTATAAAAAATTTAGAGTAGAGTGGAACAATAGTTTTCACCTAGTTTACGCAAATTAATTGGTTCATGGACTGTCGATTCGGTTTTGAGTAATAATAATAAATAAATAAAAACTGCCACCTAGTGGAGATTACTGAAATAAAAATTTGCATTCTTATCAAGTTAGTTAATTTTTTTTAGACTGATGTGGGAATAGTCAATGATTTTAAAATGTTACTGTGGGTGTTGATTTCCGACTACATAACTAAAGGGGGAACTCAGCTGAAGAGCACCGGCAGAATAGAGTAAGCCCGAACAACTTGTCACAAAAAAATAAGAATCCAGTGATGGTTTGTTCATCCGGGAGCACTCCGACATTCAAGTCAGTAATCAAATATCTCTCAAAGATAACCAATAGTACTTAACTTACTAGACAGAACATAAAAAGTATACCTTAGACCCATGGGGGTGCTTCACTTTTATAGTGATCAGTGTCCAACTTCCCCTAGAAGTCTTACTTCATGGGACTCTATCATTTACAAGGATAACATTTATCACAACTCACACTATTCAGATTAAGATAAACTTTCTCAAGAATCCCATCTCTATCCAAATAGGTAGTTTGATGTCATCTAGGACTCTAGTCCTCTATCCAAATATCTCAGATTCCGGTATTATTGCACCATATCTCGGCATCATGATCCGCCCACGTGGTACCTCGGCTAACAACCTCAGCCACGTGGACTATCCAAAAATATGTTTCCACAACTGCCCCCTAGGTTCAATTACCTCAGCAAACCGAGGTGATGGAACCTATACATGTACTCCTCCGACCGAAATTGTGACTTGTCGGCGCCAAGAAATAAGGACTCATATGTCCACTCATCAAGAATCAAGAACCACCATGTTCTATCTCATCCAGGTCCAACAGCTCAACAGAGATCACATTACTAGCAGTGATCATGACTTGCTAGTTCAAGAACATCAAGATCCTAGTATCATCTCATCAGAAACCAAAAATAAACAAGTTCTGCCCCCATCCAATTTCAACATCTCAACCGAGATCAATATCTCAACTAAGATCGCACTTCTCAATCAAGATCATCATCAGATTGAAGCATACCAATCACGTCCCCATTGTGTCGCATTAGTTCTGCCCCCCGCCGCTTGATGTCAGCGCGGGAACGTTGAGAATCGAAATCATAACTTTTTACCATCTTTTTCCAATTCTAGCAAAACCTTTTCATTTTCTCATTTCGTGTCTACTTGTGCCTTTAGACTCTTTTTCTCTTAGCCTTTGCAAACCATCATCGTTGTTCTTGAAGCATTCATTCTTATTACAACTCTGGTCACTACTTCTGGCGTGCACTCAACAGTTCTGTTCCAATCATAACGTTGTTGGACTTCGGCGAATCCCTTTCCGGCATTTACTTTCTCGGCTTCACTTTGTAAGTCCTTGATTTCTTTTATTTTAACTTCAGTTCTTCACTGTTTTCAAATATATTCCTTCTGTGGATTGTTACACATCACACACGGTATCTGTATATGTATTTACATTGTCATCTTGTATTCATATTCGAATCCCATTGTTCTACATGCCTTCGCTTGCTTTGACTCATATTTTGTCTTTCATGTTCTTGAGCCCATCTTCACATTTTTTCTATATTTGACACATATCTTCTAGCACACTGTCATTGAATTTTATCAATTTTGTTCATTCCCTGAATCTATCAATGCTCTATTTTTCTCGTGTTCTTGAGTCTTTGATCACTGTTTCATGTTTTTGAGACCTGTTTCTTCTGTCTGTTCTTGCTTGTTAGTAGATTACTGCCTCTGAATCCTGTACATTTGCATAGACGTAGGTTTGGGATTTGCTAGAATCTACACTTAGGAAAACTAAAACAAATTTTGCCCCCAAACCTTCCTCAGAACCCTAAAACTGATAACCCAGCAGTCCTTAGGGTTTTGCCGAGGTCTTTAACCCACATAGTCCAACTTTTCTTGCCAAATTCACCCTAGCCAAGGTCATGGGGATGTTCAAATGAAGGGTAAACTTTTCTAATAAATTAGAATACTTCCGTCAGGAATTCTTCATTCCAGCCGACGTTCATCTAAGGTTGGCTGGGAAAGAGGATTTCATGATGCCTAGAGAGACATATATGCCCTTCCCTGTAGTATCTATCATTTGAGGGTGGAGTCAGATTCCATCTTGATATCTCGTTTTGCTTTGGGCCGAGGTGCCTTCTTTTGTATCTGAACAAGTTGTCTTTTTGAATGCAAGTCCTCTTTTTGACTAAGTGTTCAATGCTTGTCTCTGTCTTTCCTGTCGTGTATGATTCCATACTTATAATATTTTTGTACTTCTCCCAAGTATACTTTAACTGTGTAATCACTTCGGGTTAGAACACATCTGATATGTACCACCTCGGATCCACTTCATCTCGGGTACAGCCTTAGTTGGCCACCTCAAACCAACTTACCACGGAGTTCACCTTTTACTGTGATCTCGAGCAACGGGCATTTTATAAAAATTCTTTAAACAACATTCAACAAGTATTGTTTCCTTGTACTTACTGCCTTCCAATATTTCATGGTTTGATGAACTGGTTGGTGATCTTGGGTAACCAACAACTCGCGTGTCCCCTCATCTGGATACCTCGGCTGACTCCAAATTGTAAAAAATTTCAGCAAGTGTTAAGCCTATTCCTTATTCCTGTTTCCTATCCCCTAATGTGAACCCTAGTGTCACTTATGTTCACGTTAAGCATGCATCTTCAATTTCGCCGAAATCTGATTCAAACAAAGACTAGCCGAGGTGTTCAACCTTGGTTTCTCTAAAGCAAACTTAGTTCCATTCTGAGTTTAACTCTGCCGACATGGCAAGTCTAGGTGAATTCAACTTAGTTCAACTCTATTATATACAAGTATAATTCAACTGCCATATAAAAAGCTTAAGTTACTCATCATGTTTTATTCAGAAATATCGCCAACTTAGTTCAACTCTATTATATGCAAGTATAATTCAACTCTACCATATGCAAGTATAATTCAACTCTACCATATAATAAGTCTAAGTTACTCGTCATATTTCATTCAGAAATATCGCCAACTTAGTTCAACTCTATTATATACAAGTATAATTCAACTGCCATATAAAAAGCTTAAGTTACTCATCATGTTTTATTCAGAAATATCGCCAACTTAGTTCAACTCTATTATATGCAAGTATAATTCAACTCTACCATATGCAAGTATAATTCAACTCTACCATATAATAAGTCTAAGTTACTCGTCATGTTTCATTCAGAAATATCGCCAACTTAGTTCAACTCTATTATATGCAAGTATAATTCAACTCTGCCATATAATAAATCTAAGTTTTCTCGTTATGTATAATTCAGAAACATCGCCAACTTAGTTCAACTCTATTATATGCAAGTATAATTCAACTCTACCATATAATAAGTCTAAGTTACTCGTCATGTTTCATTCAGAAATATCGCCAATTTAGTTCAACTCTATATATGCAAGTATAATTCAACTCTACCATATAATAAGTCTAAATTATTCGTCATGTTTCATTCAGAAACATCGCCAACTTAGTTCAACTCTATTATATGCAAGTATAATTCAACTCTGCCATATAATAAGTCTAAGTTACTCGTCATGTTTCATTCAGAAACATCGCCAACTTAGTTCAACTATATTATGTACAAGTATAATTCAACTCTACCATATAATAAGTCTAAGTTTCTCGTCATGTTTCATTCAGAAATATCACCAACCTAGTTCAACTCTATTATATGCAAGTATAATTCAACTCTGCCATATAATAAGTCTAAGTTACTCGTCATGTTTCATTTAGAAATATCGCCAACTTAGTTCAACTCTATTATATGCAAGTACAATTCAACTCTGCCATATAATAAGTCTAAGTTATTCGTCATGTTCATTAAAAATATCGCCAACTTAGTTCAATTCTATTATATGCAAGTATAATTCAACTCTGCCATATAGTAAGTCTAAGTTATTCGTCATGTTTCATTCGGAAACATTGTCATAGGACTAGTCGGTCTTATCGCACATATTTCAAATTCACAAAAATCAAACTAGCACTTTATTATTACTTCAGCCGATATGCCCCATTGCTGGCAACCGAGATGATTATATTTGGGCCAAGTTTGGCCTCCCTATGATCCTTCTTATTACCGACAACCTTTCTCAAGATGAGGTCCCTAACCTTGAACTCTCTTGGGCTAACCTTCTTATTGTAAGTCCTAGCAAGTTGTTACTGGTATGCCCCCAGCCGAATTGATGTTCTCTCGCACGCTGCAGGTGAATTTCAACAACATTTATACGCTTTTTTACATAGGCTTCAGCTTCCTTTTGCATGTAAGGCCAAAAGAATCCCTGCGATATTGCACTATGGGCAAGGGATCTGCCCCCTACATGGCTTCCACATACTCCTTTGTGGACTTTATCTAAAAAGTCTTCAACCTGGGAAGGATGTACACATCGTAATAGAGGTCCAGTTAAAACCTTTTTGTATAGATGGCCTTCTGTCAACAGGCAGAACCAGGCCGACTTCAGTCTGAATTTGTGTGCTTCCTTTTTATCTTCAAGATCTGATATCTGCTTACTTAGGCTGAGCTCTTCTCTTCTCGGATTTAATCATCTAGGCCGAGATCTTATCTTCTGGAATCTGAAATCTACTCACTTTAGGCTGAGCTCTTCTCTTCTCTTCTCGGACCTAATCATCTAGGCTGAGATCTTGTCTTCTGGAATCTTGGATCTGCTCACTCAGGCTGAGCTCTTCTCTTCTCGGACCTAATCATCTAGGCCGAGATCGTGTCTTCTGGAATCTTGGATCTGCTCACTCAAGCTGAGCTCTCGTCTTCTCGGACCTAATCACCTAGGCTGAGATCTTGTCTTCTGGAATCTTGGATCTGCTCACTCAGCCTGAGCTCTTCTCTTCTCGAACCTAATCATCTAAGTCGAGATCTTGTCTTCTAGGATCTGGGATTCGGGATCTGCTCATTTGGGCTGAGCTCTTATCTTCTCGGACCTAATCATCTAGGCCGAGATCATGTCTTTTAGGATATGGGATCCGGGATCTGGAATCCGGGACCTGAGCTCTTGTCTTCTCGAACCTAATCATCTAGGCTGAGATTGTGTCTTCTAGGATCTGGGATCCGGGATCTAGAATCTGGGATCTGAGCTCTTGTTTTCTCGGACCTAATCATCTAGGCCGAGATCTTGTCTTCTAGGATCTGGGATCCAGGATCTGGAATCTGGGATCTGAGCTCTTGTCTTCTCAGACCTAATCATCTAGGCCGAGATCTTGTCTTCTAGGATCTGAGATCCAGGATCTGAAATCCGGGATCTAAGCTCTTGTTTTCTCGGACCTAATTATCTAGGCCGAGATCGTGTCTTCTAGGATCTGGGATCCGGGATCTGGAATCTATGATCTGAGCTCTTGTCTTCTCGGACCTAATCATCTAGGCCGAGATCTTGTCTTTTAGGATCCGGGATCCGGGATCTGCTCACTTCGGCTGAGCTCTTGTCTTCTCGGACCTAATCATCTAAGCCGAGATCTTGTCTGCTAGGATCTGGGATCCGGGATCTGCTCACTTGGGCTGAGCTCTTGTCTTCTCAAACCTAATCATCTAGGCCGAGATCATGTCTTCTAGGATCTGGGATCGAAGATCTAGAATCCGGGATCTGGGCTCTTGTCTTCTTGGATCTAATCATCTAGGCCAAGATCATGTCTTCTAAGATCTAGGATCCGGGATCTGGAATCCGGGATCTGCTCATTTCGGCTGAGCTCTTATCTCCTCGGACCTAATCATCTAGGCCGAGATTGTGTCTTCTAGGGTCTGGGATCTGGAATCTGGAATCTGGGATCTGAGCTATAGTCTTCTCGGACCTAATCATCTAGGCCGAGATCTTGTCTTCTAGGATCTGGGATCCGAGATCTGGAATCCGGGATCTACTCACTTCGGCTGAGCTCTTGTCTTCTCGGACCTAATCATCTAAGCCGAGATCTTGTCTTCTAGGATCTGGGATCCGGGATCTGTTCACTTGGACTGAGCTCTTGTCTTCTCGGACATAATCATCTAGGCCGAGATCATGTCTTCTAAGATCTGGGATCTGGGATCTGGGATCTGGAATCCGGGATCTGAGCTCTTGTCTTCTCAGATCTAATCATCTAGGCCGAGATCATGTCTTCTAGGATCTGGGATCCGGGATCTAGAATTCGGGATCTGCTCACTTCGGCTGAGCTCTTGTCTCCTCGGACCTAATCATCTAGGCCGAGATCTTGTCTTCTAGGATCTGGGATCCGGGATCTGCTCACTTCGGCTGAGCTCTTGTCTGTTCGGACCTAATCATCTAGGCCAAGATCATGTCTTCTAGGATCTGGGATCCGGGATCTGGAATCCGGGATCTGCTCACTTTGACTGAGCTTTTGTCTTCTCGGACCTAATCATCTAGGCCGAGATCTTGTCTTCTAGGATCTGGGATCCAGGATCTGGAATCCGGGATCTGCTCACTTCGGCTGAGCTCTTGTCTTCTGGGCACCAGTTTTGGTTGTTGGTGCCAGCATGTCTAGTAATGGGGATGTTCGGTTGCATCACGTTGTTCTGCATCATGAGATTGACCACTGTCTGTAGATCTATCAACATATTTGCCATGTTTTTCAATTTCCTCGTCTTTTCTCCAGCATCTATCCCTATATACCTGAAGGTCCCTTTCACAATAGTACACATCTCGGCTACTCTTCTTGTTCCCTTCCCAGCCTTTGGCGACATTATTCACCTCAGAATTCACTTCTTGCACTTTTCCGTTATGGCCCATTCCTTTAGTGTTTGGATTTACATGCTCCTCCTCCTTACTATGGATGTCGTCCCCAATCCTCACTTCCTGTTCGTTGTTGGCCATCTATCCTTACTAAGTTTCCATAGACGGCGCCAAATTGTGGGCGTTGATTTCCGACCACACAACCAAAAGGGGAACTCAGCTGGAGAGCACCGGCAAAATAGATTAAGCCCGAACAACCTGTCACAGAAAGATAAGAATCCAACGGTGGTTCGTCCACCCAGAGGCACTCCGACGCTCAAGTCAATAATCAAATATCTCTAAAAAATAACCAATAGTTCTTAACTCACTAGACAGAATATAAAAAGCATACCTTAGACCCATGGGAGTGCCTCACTTTTATAGTGGTCAGTGTCCAACTTCCCCTAGAAGTCTTACTTCATGAGACTCTATCCTTTACAAGGATAACATCTATCACAACTCACACTATTCAGATTAAGATGAACTTTCTCAAGAGTTCCATCTCTATCCAAATTGGTAGTTTGATGTCATCTAGGACTCTAGTCCTCTATCCAAATATCTTAGATTTCGGTATTATTCCACCATATCTCGGCATCATGGTCCGCCCACGTGATACCTCGGCTAACAACCTCAACCACGTGAACTATCCAAAAATATGTCCCTACAGTTACTGTTGGTTTTTGTTGTCACCCTAAGCTAAAAGCATCTAATATAAAAAGTTAACAGTTGGTTTTTGTCACCTTATAATTTTTTTTTTTTGGCTAGAGAGTAATTTTTCAATAATAAAATTTATCAACTTAAATAAATTTTACCTTTTAAATGCCAAATAGTATTGAGTCTTGACATAAACTTATCAAAATATTAATAAAATAAGAAAAGAAAAAAAAAAAGTCATAAGTACCTCATAAATGGCACTAAATAAATCTATAAATTAGTCGAGCTAAAGGCCTAATAAGTAAAAGTTAACTAATAGGTTAGAACTAAAATTTTGATATGAAATAGAAAACAACTAGAAGTTTTGGAAGGACATCCAAAATTTCAAATTGGTAACTAGGGCTATAGTCTAGTTCCTATTTTTAGAATTAGTCTTCTTTCCTGGACCTAGCATGTTAAGTTGTTAGATGTGTTTGTCAAGTAATAAAATATAATGTTGCTCGTCTTTAAGATGGGTCTTGATACAATGATAGTGGATTTTCACCCGAAAAAGGGTTTTGATAGTGCAAGAAGAAATTGACTTGAAAACTCACACCATTTTGCATTATTGAAGGTTAATGTATCGTGGACCCAAGCTTTTATCCCTAATGTTAATCTTTAGTGTGTTGACAAATGAATAAAGATATTTATGTGTTGTGTGTTGAGTGAGAGAATGAGAAATGTGTTTGGATTTGTAGATTTAGAAGGAAAGAATTGACATTAGTCATTCAAGAAAATTACCTCAAATTAAATTTGATAGCAGATATATAGATTCTAAGATTGAATTTGAAAGTTTTGGCAAGAAATATTTGAAATAACTATGTGAGAAAAAATTATCTCTTTTTTTTTTCTGTACAATTGGTAAAAAAGAAATATGAGAAGATGTAATTGCATCACAAAATAAGTAAAACTCAATTTAGACATCACACTTAATAAGAAAGCACCTTATCTACGGAGTTAGGGTGGCTGCTGTGCTTCTACGGAGTTGGGGTGCCTGCTGTGCACCCAACACAGCAGGCATTGCTGTACGATTTTATGGGCTTATTTCGGAATCCGTTTTGATAATCTGAACTGTTCATATTTTAGAGTACATCGAGTAGAGCATACTTGTAAAAAATTAAGTTAATCAGATATCGTTAACCCTTTCATCCACTCATATTTGCATTCATTTTAAAACTTTAAATCACAATGTCATTTATTTTTGAAGATACAAATGTAAATGGATGAAAAGATTAAAGATATCCAATTAACTTAATTTTTTACAGATATGTTCTACTTAATATACTCTAAAATATAAACGATTCAAATTATCAAAACGGATTTTGAAATAAGCTCATAAGACCGCACAACAGTGTGTGCTGGGTGCACGGCAGGCACCCCAACTCCCTTATCTACTAAGCTAACCCTTAATATACTATAATAGTTAAATATTAAATCTTTCTTTTGAAATTCATCTATTCCAAAACAAAAAAAAAAATTGTTAGACTCATGTGTTTTGCCATTCATAAAGTTAGTTTGAAGTGTTGGGATTATAATTGAAAACCATCTTAACTCAAAATTCTAACTCATATTACATCCAATTCCAAATCTTTATATTTGAAGTCTATTCTACCAAGTACAACATTGAAATAAGTGAGCTTGCAAGAAATTAGCTCAAATATGATGCATTAGTTTGCAAACCAAACAATTAATTTAGACATTTTACAATTGGAAGGTAGGTCAAAAGTGGATGTGCTCAATTTTTCATAATATGTACCGTAACAACACTCTTTATTCTTAAAATTGATTTGTCTAATTTTCAAGACTCTCCACATGTCAGTCAAAAAAGATAAAACAAAATATCTGTCGTGGTACTATCCTATGAGAGCTCCCTATCATGATAATAATAAGTAAAATGTGTAAAATACTATCGTGTCATGCCTGTCCAAGCCAATGCCATAAGCCTAAGAAGGTTAGGCATGGATAGTTCTCTTCATTGTATTAAGTCAAGATCTCTTGATAAATCACCCCCAAAACTTTTAAATTAATATGGGCCATTGTTAAAGTTTTTTTTATAAACAAAAATCTCCTCATTATTGATACACTAGACAAGAATTTTATTTTCATTTAATGCATGTTTAATTTATATCGTAGTAAAGAAAAGAGAAGTATAAATTGCATTTTCTTAAATAAAAACCATACTTTTTTTTTTATTTTTTATTAATGACAAAAAATTTCGAGTAGAACAACCTATCATTCAGTGCAAGATTATTATAAATAAATTATAAACTATAAAATAAAGTTGGAATTACAAATATACCCCCATTATCTTCAGTGGGAAGAAGAGAATTTAAGATAGGAAAATGACAAAAGATGGAGAGGAAATGGGGGGTCCCAATTTCACTTAAAGTCTCCATCTAACTTTTAACCAACAAACATTGTCCACCGACTCCCACAACATGTGACAGCTCAACCAAAAACCCACTGTTTTAAGTTTGGATGGGACATGACAAACTAGTTCCTCGGTTTGAGAGTAATTATTTTAGTTAATTTTTTTTTTAATTTTTACATATATATATATATATATAGAAAATGATTTGGAGCCCTAAAAACACCCCCTAATCTCCCTAATTTCCATTCTGAGTAACTGTTTCCTTTTTTTTTCTTTTTTTTTTTTTACTTGATATGGAAATTAGGAGAATTAAGAGGAGTATTTTTAGGAGGATGTAGCAAGGTCCTATATATATATATATATAAGAATAGAGAGGTAACACACACACCACTTAATTAGAGATGTTTATTAGTTAATTTAAATGGAAAACATTTATTTTTGCATTTTTGATATTAATTTCAAAAGGATTAAGTGTTACAAGTGAAATTTAAAGAAGAATTCGTGTTTTTGGAAGTAATCACTAGGGGGTAAATATAATTTATCCTAATTATATTTTCTTCAAACCTTAAGATAGGACATGTAATTTAAATGGAAAACATTATTTTTGCATTTTTTATATTAACTTCAAAATGGTTAAATGTTACAAATGAAACTTAAAGAAGATTTCGTACTTTTTGAATTTAATCACAAGGAGGTAAATATAATTTATTTTAATTATATTTTCTTCAAACCTTAAGATAGAACATGTAATTTATCTTATGTCTTTTATATAATTACTGTGTGCTATAAAGTTTTCACATAAATAATCACAGATGTCAAAAATATAAATCTCACTTCTTTATCTCGTATCTATATTATTCTAAGAAATTTTTATGTGTTCTCAAATTTTTATTTATACAATATACAGCACTAGGCTTAGCAGGCCATGTTAGCCATCACTATGCAATTTTTTCTTGAAAGAGGATTTTTGCCAAAATGGCCTCTCAAACTTGAACCTTTAAGCCGAATCTAACTCGTGCAAACTTTTATTTCATTACATGTGATGCCATTGCCCTTCAATATTTGTTTATTGTTTATTTATACCTTGTATTCCTTACATATAATATTCATGCTTTGTATTTGAGGGTAGATACTCTGACTGGTGTCAAAATAATTATTATATTGTGAAAATTGACCATATTATAGTACAAAAAAAATTCATTGTTTGACAATGGTATAAATATATTTTTTTACAGAATGACAAATTTAAATATTATTTGTATGGTCTCTATAATGAAAGAGAAAGAGAGAAGAGCTATTGTTAAATTTTGATATTGTGAAAATAAAATACTGTTGAAAATGAAATTGAAAGAGTTATTGACCAATTTTGACTTTTGATCTAGTTCTTCCACAGCATCAAATCAACATATTCACATGGTATTTGCGGATCTATAAATAATAATAATTAAAAGAATTGATGGCACACTATTTTAATTAGTTGAGTGAGAGGCAATATTAATTCCATTCATTCTTTAGACAATCATATTAAACATGACACAATAATACTCCATTACTGCTGAAGATTTTTCTCAATGTGATCTTTTGTGTTTTTGAAATGAATACAATAAAGAAGTTAAAATAATAATAAAAAAAGGGTAAAAGAGTAAATTACAAATACACCTTTTGAGATTTACTTAAAATACGAATTGTTCTCTGTGATTTGAAAAATTACAAATAACTCCCTGTCATAATTTTTCATTTAACATAATTAATTGAAAAAGTGAAATTTCTAACTGTTCACTTATATAATAATAAAATTATCTGAATTATTAATTGAAATAAAAATTTAACATTATTAAAAATTATTAATTAACTTGATAATTTATTAATAAAATGACCTATTTGTTATTAAATTAAAAACCTTGAGGCATAGAATGTAATTTCTAGAATCACAGAAGATAATTTGTAATTTAAATAAATCTCAGAAAGTGTGTAATTTATCCCAAAAAAAAAAAAAATCCATAGCTTTCATATCGTCTTTATTTTTGTGCAAAAAAAAATAGTTTTTATTTTAAAAAAAAATCTAAAATAACTTATTAGGGTTTTCTAAATGACTCATTGATTTTAGGGGTGAATTCAAAAAAAATGAAACAATTCCCGAAACGTGTTCTAACGAAATTACAACCAAACATGTTTTTATTGGAGTTCTATTGAGGTCTTTACATATTTAATCACGAGACAAGGGATAGACAGTCCAATAGTTGTTTGCTATAGCCCTAATCGTTGGGACTTGGGCCCAAGCCCAATCTTTGTTTGGATGGATGAACTATAAACTAATGGCTACTATTGCCCAAGCCTAATCTTTTATTGCACTGGTCTATATTTCATTAATTTTAAGTTGAGTGAATTATATTAATAATCCTTTGTTTTAGTTTTTAACTTTTGAATTGTGATACATTTTATTTTAAATTTTAAAAATATGTCAAAAATTTTAAAAAATAGTATAACATAAAAAATAAAATAAAATAAAGTAATATAACAGTTTACAATGAATTTTGGGAGAATTGGCTTATTATTATTATTTTTAATTCTGACGTAATTTCACTTCAGACTTCTAAGAGGATTTGAGGGACCAGTTCGGGCCGTGCGTCTAACACAACCCTCCACTTCAATTATTAGATGAATTTGATTTTTTAATGAGTAAATTATAAATTTATTTTTTAAGATTTGTTTAAAATTAAATTGTCTTCTATAATTTGAAAATTTACAAATATCTCTTTATTAAAAAATTTTATTTAACAGAATTAACTAAAAAAATGAAATTCATAATTATCCTCCTACACAATAATAAAATTACTTAAATTATTAATTGAAATATATTTTTAACATTATTAAAAATTGTTAATTGACTTGATAATTTATTAATAAAATAAAATATTTGTTATAAAATTAGAAACCTCAGGGGTGATTCGTATTTTAATAAAATCTCTGGGAGTGAATTTATAATTTACCATTTTTTTATGCATGATGAAATTATATAATTATAATGAATAGTGTTAGGCATTTCAAATATTTTATCAAATATTCTATCAAATGTTTTATATGAGTGAGGGGTTCACATAGGATAAGACCCACATGGTATGGACCCCACACTTATGTAGGACATTTGATAAAACATTTAGTAAAATATTTTGGATCTATAATATTTTTCAATTATAATTATTTAAGCAATTTAAACATTGGCAAATTGTATCATTAAAATTAGATCTAAATCAAACTATATGAATCTATACGTATGAATTCGTATATTAATTAGTGTACTAACGGATGACGTATCATAATTTTATTGACTTTGAATCTTTGTAGTTTGTATAATAAGTGGAGTCTATAATTTAAAGGGTTTTTTTTTTAAGATCCCTCGTATTAAGATTTTATAGCATAAAAGACATCTAATATTTTCATAATGTCTAAGGTCCCTCAAGTTGATCCAGAGAAAATTGGTCCAGAGAAAATTAGTCTAGAGAAAATTTGAAAATTTCTCTGACTTTACTGACCTTCCCACAAAATTATCTTTCCAAAGAAATTTTAAATTTCTCTGGCCTCCCTGGCCTTTCATGGACTCTCTAGAGAAATTTCAAATTTCTCTGCCTTCCATATACTTCCCACTCTCCAGAGAAATTTCTCTGCATTTTCACAACATTACCTCTCCAGAGAAATTTTGAAATTTCTCTAGATCAACCCAAAGAAATTTTAGTTCAAACCCAGAGAATTTCTCTAGGGATATATCCACACCGCTCACCACTCAACCTTCAACTTTCCTCTGCTTCACTACCCTCTCTCTCTCTCTATATATATATATATATGTTGTTTCTCTCTCCTTAAGTACCAAGAAGAAGAAGAAGAAGAAGAAAGAGAAATATTAAGAATGGAAGCTGGAACTAGTGTGTTTTTAGAGATCATAGATGGAGATGTTTACAAGTACTACTCAGAAGAAGAATGGAAAGTCTCAAACTCTGGCAAGACTGTTTCCATCATCAACCCAACCACAAGAAAAACCCAGTACAAGGTCCAAGGTATAATAAACAAGAAACAGTCTTGATCCTTTCCTTCCTCAATATAATTAAAATTTTCCAACTCTGTTTTTTGGGTTTTATATTTTGAAAAGTTGTTACTAGTATATATATATATATATATATTTTTTGGGGGTGTATCGACTTGAATTGGAATTGGATTGGACTGAGAGTGAGTAACTTGTACGCAAGAAGAAGTGAACTCGGTGATCGAATGTTCAAAGAAGGTGCAGAAATCGTGGGCGAAGACACCACTGTGAAAGAGGGCGGAATTGCTTCACAAGGCGGCTGCCATTCTCAAAGAGCACAAGAATCCCATTTCTGAGTGCCTTGTTAAAGAAATTGCCAAGCCTGCTAAAGATGCTATCACTGAAGTAAGTTTCATTTCTTCATTTGTTTGTAGCAAGCAATAACTAGTCTTCTTTTGTTGCTTTGTAGAGGAAGAAGCAGAAGATTGGTCAGAGCTAGGGTGGATTCAACAATCGGTTCATCAGAGAAGCTTGGGTTCGAACTAGGGTTTTAGACGCCATTTTTTGGTGAAAATGAGAGAGGGGTTTCTGGTGCGCGAAGAGAGAGGAGAGAGTTGGATCTTGGAGTGTCTAGTTTCGATCGACTTTGCCCATCTCTTCTCTCTAGGGTTTCGGAGAGAGAGAGAGAAAGTGCTGCTCTGCAGTAGAGGAGGAGAGACAAAGAGTCAAATTTCTCTGATATATGTTTAGAGACCTTAGACATCAAAAAATAATTTTGTGGATCTCTTCCATTACGAAAAGTAGGAGAGGGACCCTAGACTAATTTTTCCTAATTTAAAAATGAATAACACTATATGCACTAATTGATATACTAATATTAATTAGTGTACTAACAAATAATGTGACAATATGAACGGTTTAAATTATTGAAAGAGACTCGGGACGTAATTGATTCAATATGAGCAAATATACTAACAAAAATCAAATTGATTGGATATCTGTAGTCTTATAACCAAAGTATATTTGCTTTTATAAAAATCAACCGTTAATATAACCTTCATAAATTTTTAAAAACAATTAAGACCTCATCACAGGATTATAAATATCCAATTAACGTAATTTTTTACATACATAATATTATTAATGAACCCTACAATACAGCCAATTTAGATTATCAAAAAAATATCCGGGCCGACAAAGAGGCATAGCAGGCTGTTATGCAACCCCAAGTCCATGTGGGGCCACAGACTTTGCCCTTTACCCTCCTGTAAGTGCGGATTTAACAGTACTGCTGGGCCTCTGCTGTGTCCCTTTGTAAGAGTTCCTTCCGAATTTTTTCAATAATTTGAACAGTTCATCTTGCAGCATTCGTAAAGCATATTATTCATGTAAAAAATTAAATTAATCGAATAATTATAACCCTATGATTAGATCTTAATTGTTTTAAAAATTTATGAATGTTAACTGTTAGTTTTTATAAAAATAAATATATTTTGGTTATAGGACTGCAGATATCCAATCAACTTAATTTTTCACATAGATGATTTATTCAACGAACCCTACAATGTAAACGGTTCAAATTATTGAAAAAAACTTAGGACGACACTCCACAGGGAGCACAGCTGTACCCAAAGGCACAGCAAATTCCAACTCGACTTTAGGATAAGAACCTATCTCTCTATTTTTCTCTGCAACCGAACAAAACAGAGCATAAATATAAAAATGAAAAATTCTAAAAGTCATCAAAATTTCCAAATCCAAAGCTCTATTCAAGTTCATTTGCTGACCCATCACTAGCGTAAATATCTTATCGCCCTTTGAGCTCCAAGGTGGAGAGAGAGAAAGAGAGAATATGTCTATACTGGCACCAAATTCTCAGATTCTATGCAGAGAAATCTATCAGAATCAGAGGGAGCAACAACAACAACAGTGTTGGCATGGTGGGAATTGTTTGGTTTTGTGGAAATCATATGGGTTTGGTTTTGATAGTAGAAAAGATGAGTGGAAGAAGAAAGCAAAGAGAGAATTGATCAAAGTGGGTGCTTTCTTTCCAGACTTATCAAGACCCAGTGTAGTTGAGATGGAGCCCATTCTGGACTCCGATCATCTTGATCAGATCCTACTCAAAGCTCAAGAATTCTCCCAACCCATTATCATTGACTGGTCCCTCTCTCTCTCTCTCCTCTCTCTCTCTCTCTTGAACTCTAATTCTAAATACATAAAAGGAGCTCTGTACATCTTCTGCAGCCATACTTCTTCATGCATACTTACTAACACATTTTTTTTTAAAGCTTTCGCAGACCTAACACTAGATGTTACTGAATTACTAGATTTTGATGATTTTGATTTCGAATAGAAGTGTACAAAAGGTGTTATGCTAACTCTTTATTTATTTGTTTTTGAGGTTTAGGTTTTTGTTAAATAATTTGTTGTTTACATTGGGTTAATATAGGATGGCTTCTTGGTGCCGAAAGTGCATATATTTGAAGCCTAAATTGGAGAAAATGGCAGCTGAGTACGATACCAAGTAATGCCTCTCTCTCTCTCTCTCTCTCTCTCTCTCTCTCTCTCTCTCTCTCTCTCTGTGTTGTGAGACAAAGAAACACATCTTGAACCCACACCCCACATTAATGGTTGTGTACTATCTGCATAGTTGCATATGTGTAGAATTCTTACGCTGTAGAATACTATATCTGTTGTGGGTGTATCTTGAATTCGATACCAATTATACTTATTATTAATGAGGTTCATCGATCTGACCCCTGTATTTGTATTTTGGATATATTTTAATCCAAGTTGCTTATTTTAGATCTTATATATATTGGGTTATTTCAAAATTCTAAAGTTAATAATGATCTTGTGAGCTAAGATTTGAGAGAGAGAGAGAGAGCTTCATTATAATTTCTACATTCGTAACATAAGGCCTCTTGATATCAAGCAAATTAAGCAAAATAATATTTCTTCAAATAATTTTGACGTCAAAATCATTGTATATGAGTATTGATCTCAATGTTGTTTTTATCACAGATTGAAATTTTATTGTGTGGATGTCAACAAAGTGCCTCAGGCTCTAGTTAAGCGAGGAAACATTTCTGTAAGTTCAATGTAAAAACAGTCGAATATTATCTATTGTTTCCACCATTATCTGATGATGATTATTGGTTCATCTTTCCTTGCTTCCTACTGACATTGATGTTCTCTGTGTTGCTGCTTTGCTCAGAAAATGCCAACTATCCAGGTCAGCTCAATCTCCAATACCCACATTTTCTGTTTTTTTATTTTCATTTTGGAAAACACAAATTATTTGTTTGGTAAATTGCTTTCAAGACACTTATATAATGGGGGGTTTCATATAGTAGTGTTTGTATTGCAGCTATGGAAAGATGGAGAGATGAAAGCAGAAGTAATTGGAGGACATAAAGCATGGCTTGTCATGGATGAAGTTAGAGAAATGATTCAGAAGTTTGTATGATGTATATATTCTTTATTCACTCAAAGCGCTCTCTCTCTCTCTCTCTCTCTCATCATGTTTATGACAACCAACTTGGTGCTTATATCATATGGATTACAATCATGTGTGCATCCAATACCAGAATCATGTTGCCTTCAAAGGAAAATCACTCTTCAAACCAATTTGCAGAATTCTTTTTCAGTTTGAACAGTTAAATGGTGAAGTCTCAAACAAAACATCAGCTTTTTCTCAAGCATAAATTGAAAATCAGAAGGAAAAAAAAGCACTACAACAACGAACCAACTTCACAACAATTTGTCATCCCTTCTTAGATACAACCTAATTCATCATACTCATTTGAAGTACTAATATTTGGAGTAACAATAAGATAGTATGGAATGATGGGTTCTATAATCATCCAAGAATTCTACTTCTTATCACTGTAACCTTCAACCACCAGCAACGAAAATCAATTTGACACAAACATGTCGGACATAAACACTTGGGCAACACTATCTCCAATCCTTCATCAGATTTTTCATCAAATTTAAATTTGATAAAAAATTGATAAAAGTTGCGCTCCAACGTAACATCAAATTAATATCAAATTCAAGATATTTCAAATCTTTTATCAAATTGAGAAATGCCTAAGCCTTTTATCAAATTATTGTAGATAATCGTTAACTTTATAAGTATGCATGAGCACTGGACGACCGGCCGAATGTCTAGGCGGTTGTCCCCCCAATCGACCATCTCCTTGCAAAATTTGTTTTAGGATTTTAAAAAATTTACACTGGCCAGTCAACCAGTCGGAAATCTCCTAGTCAACCAATGGTTTGATGAAATCCCAAAATTACTCCATTGGAACACGCGATATCAAATAAAACATTTACTCAAATTTAATAAAAATAAAGAGTAACGGTTAGAAATGCTCTAAGTATACGAGTTATGTATCTAACGTGTAATTGGACATTCACCTAACAAGCATATCTAGTAATTAGATTTAACCATAATGATAATGGTTTGTTTGTTTGGACAGACTAGATAAGGGAAGATTCGAATCCATCAGATTGTAATCTTGAGATTCATAGTCCTGGAACTATTAGATTGGATAGGATATGTATCTCATGTTTATTTAATTATGGGATTAGATGTCAAGAAAGAACTATTTTGTTAGATAGGATATGAATCCTATGTTTGTTTAGAATATTATAAAGAAGAATAAATGCTCAAATGACTATTTTATCCTTTTCAATTATTTACTAAGTAATAGCAATATTAAATATATCTTTAATATTTTAATTATTTTTTAGCTAGATTAAATAAAAATTTATTTTATTTTATTTTGTACACAATTAAATAAATTTATTTTAAAAAAGTTAAATAAATAAAATATCAATAAAAATATATGTTATTTTTTTAATTAAAATTTTAAATAAATTTATTTTAAAAAATAATAATAATTAAATAATGAAATTAAATAAAATATAAACAAAATTTTAAAATAAAACATCAATAAAATATCTATAAAAAATTATTTTAAAAAATTAAATACATAAAACATCAATAAAAATTAAATAAAATTATTTTATTTTTAAATTGAGACATTTAAATTTTATTGAATTTTTTAAAATATAATACATAATTAAATAGTAGAGGGCCAAAATGGTCATTTCACTACCCAATCCCATATCCCTCCAATGGAACACAATAGTCCAACACATTTAGAACGAACACTATGTTTGGGAACCTAGGAGAGAAAAAAAAAAGAAATGATTACTTAAGTTATAAGAGAAAAGTAAATAAAAAAATAATTGTGACTTCTCTCCGTCTTGTTTGGATAAGTAAGAAATAAAATAAAAGAAATAATTGAGAATTCTCTCATTCTTGTTTGGTTAGATTTCATAAAATAAAAAATAAAAAAAACACAATTTTATGTTATATTACCAAAATAACATAAAAACCCTTGAGGACATGCGTGTCAATAATTTTATTTCTTTTATTTTTACAAGAACAAAATTGATATTATGAAAATATAAAAATTTGTTAATTTCTTTTCTCTCCCAATCTCTCTACTTTTGGAAAGATTAAAAATGAGGATTATAAGAGAAATGAGTTTCTCTCTATTTCTCTCAATTTCTCCCTATTTCTCTCCACTTAAGTTATCCAAACAAGTAAGAGAAAAACAAGTAAGAGAAGTACATATCTCTCAATTTCTTTTCTTTTCTCTCCAATCACTCAATCCAAACATAATGTAATAGTCCGGAGCAAAATTAAAAAATCAAACAATGGATAAAAATCATATCCCACCCTTCAATCCCTCTAAACAAACAACACCTAAAAGTAGGGGTGAGTGCAGGTCGGTTGCAGCCACGGAACCTTCAAGTCTACCAGGTTAGCAAATTGGAGAAAATCAATCTGTATCCGTCAGCAAATCTGGCGGATGTGGATTGAGTGAATTGACAAATAGATGTGAATTGGTTTGGCAATTTAAAATTTTATAAATTTTCAACATAATTCAACTTGTGCACTTCCTCAAAAAAAAAAAAAAATAGATCGGCCTCTACTAATCATTATATGAATCTTATCAACATTATATGCTCTTGTTCCGGTTTATTAGGCTAGTATTACTATGTGATGAGCACACACACGAGTATAGACTAATTTGCAAGAATTGGAACATTTCGATTCATGTTTGTTTTGAAAATTGTTTCGAAATATATACCACTTGAAAAAGAGATCGCATATAAATATTACTCAAATTATTCCAATTCAAGCAACAAGCCTTCATCAACAGGCATTCAAGCAATTTATAACATTTAAGCAATTAGCCTCATGGCAAGCATGCTAATCATGGCAACATCAACATTCATGCAATATGCTAAAGCGAGTAAAAAGCTCACCTAGTACTCCAAGCCAAAATAAACAAAAGAGTTAAAAAAAAAAATGTAAGATTCCTAACTATGCAATATGACTAATGCAACACATGTGAAAATGCAACTAAATAGGCTCGGCTACTTAACATGACATATGAATTGATTTGATAACATGCGGTCTAAGCACGTATTCAAAGAAGTATAGATGATAACAATGCAGTTAGAATGATGAATCGAGTCTTAGTACATGCAATACAAATGGATGCAAACATGGAGTATGCTAATTGAAATATGATGTGTCGATGACTTAAAAAAAGTATTATAGTCACTGCATGCCTCATCCAAAGAAAGAAAGTTTAAAATTTTAAAATATTACAATCACTGCATGCCTCATCCAAATAAAGTATTACAATCTGTGGTTCTTAAAATATAAAAATAATTCAAACCACTAAAACCATGAATAGAATAGTAGTAGAAATTGTATTTTTTTGTATTGTTACATCTATATCTGTTTTTAAAAACAAAAACCAACCAACATATATCAACTTTTTTATTTATTATTTTTAGAGTTAGATTTACGGGGAATTGACCTATAAATCCCATTTGGCTGACTGGAGAACCTTCTAGTTCCAAATGTATTGTAATACTCTTAGAAGTCCCAATATAATGTGATTTACATTTTTGCCCATAAGGTATAATTTTTTAAATTAACCTATGAGGATTACATATGTTGCAGACATCACGTTTAAAAAAAACCACTATAGTCCTTTATTGGTTGGTACATTAGTTTTGGCCTGCCCACATCACCCTGCATCGTATGTTGGGCCAAAACATATCCATCTAGATCCACATCGATTTTGGGTGAAGCCCACATCGGTAATCAAACATACAAACTATCAAACCACACCGGAACAGGTCATGAGCGACGATGAAAGGTCTTCCCGTCATCGAATGACCGGTGAACACATTCCACACCAAAGCCAAGCGACAACCCCCCCACACCTCCCATCGTGGGTCCGTTGTCAAACATTCAGTCCAGTTGTGGATATTCAACAGTAAATTTCATTTCGAATCGAACTATGATAATTTTAGGATTTTGTAGAAAATATATCGTCGTTGAGTTGGTCTAAAATCCCACATGTGAGTATTGGTATGGCAACCACATAGTCGACCCACATTTGTAGATTTGTTCGCGATTTGTTTCCGGATTTGCAGGGATTCAATTGGCGGTGAATGGTAATGTGACCGATTATGTAACCTACGATAATTAGAAAGGAAATAGTTCTACTAGTGTTGCTATGTGAAGTTGTGAACACCCTTAATCCGATAACGATGCCCAGGAACGGTGAGTACATGTATCTGCGTTTTTTTGGGTTTGGTGTCGTGTTTTTGAAATGTGATTTGATGGATTTTTGTTACTGTATCCATGTTTTGCATTTAAGTGGGATGTGCATGATGTTGGTCAAGGGTGGGAGGGATTTGGTGTAGTTAATGTTGTTGTTGGTAGGGGTATTGCTATGTGGTTGGGGGGTGGTGTAGGATTGAATGTGGTGGAGCAAGGAGTGATGTTGCTGAGTGTGGTATGTAGGAGGGCGGTGCATGGTTGTATTAGTTGTAAGGGATTAGGGTAATGGGTGGGTGATTTGTGGCATGTGTAGGGTGCTGTGGTGGGGGAATAGGTGATAGTACAGGGTGTGGTGAATGGGGACGGCGGGGTGTGTGATGTTAGGAATTGGGATGGGTTTGAAAGTGTTTGTGATTGTGTTTGAACTTTTTTTTTTTTTGTATGATGGGGACGGCATAATGTGGTTGTGTTTGAACATTACAACACACACATCCTTGAAATACACACAGAAATCTACCCCCCACAAATCGTCTTTCCCAAAATAGAACTGTAATCAATGGGATTGTCATACCAGACAAATAAGTTACCACACATAACCAAGGACAAACCAGTCACATAATCCACTCCAAATCAGCCAAATGGGATCTTCCAAGCAACATTACCAACAAGATGAGACTTCCAAGAGTATTAAAAACAAAGAAAGATTCACGGTCTAAAACCCTCCCAAATGAGATTTTTCAATAATTTCCCCTAGATTTAAAATATAAATAAATAATACATTTATTTTTTTTAATTCAAAAAATATATTCAAATTAACAACTCTTTTTCAACAGAACATATCCACCAGAATATTTAAATTTTTTTTCAATTAAAAACACAAACAGAATATTTAAACAAATTTGAAAACACAAAATCTTACAAGTTACTAAGGATGCTCGCGATTTGCTGGTTCGATTGCAGTCAAAAAAAACCTCAAATCCGCCATCCATTCAAAACTAAGTAGACTGAAAAAAATCAATCCGCAACCGTCCGCTCATCATCACGCATCTGTTCAACATGCGACAGATCGATTTAGCTCGGTCGGTTTGAGCGAATTGATATATCCACTACTCACCCCTACCTAAAAATATACATAAAAGACCCTTACAATGCATGAAATAAGCTATTAATTACCCATTCACCTGACAAGCATATCTAGTAATTAGATTTAACCGTAAAAGTATACATACATGACCCTTACAATGCATGAAAGAAACTATGGCACCTTACAAACACCATTGTACATACCTGCATCCTTAGACAAAGATTTAGATGAATTGGAAAATTGACAAGCAACATGCTCTGTCAACTAGTTCCAAGCTTTTATACAACAAAACAACCAAACAAAATATAGGGGAAGCAGCCTTAAATTTCTATGGGTATCACATGCCCTAGTATGGACCACTAGTCCATTATCGATAGAGCCAGTAATAGTTTGGGAATTGTGAAAACAGCATCAAACTTACAGTGGACTGAGAACAGTAACTGAATTAGACCCCAAAAATTCTAGTCCACTGTTGTTCCTCGGCAATCAAATGCCGAAGACAATGAATTAGAATAAAATGAAAACTTAAGAAGACAGTCCTTAAACTTGTGCTCCCAAACATAAGCACAAATCATGAAAGACAGAAACTTTTGGTCTTTCTTTCAGTCTGGGAAATATCCATATTCGACTAGAACCTTACATTTATAACTTGACAGCTGTTTGAATACCTGCAGATCAATTTAATTCAGAAAGACATACCCAGATAGTTCTTGCAGTCATCTTTTAAATTATCTAAAAGCCTTCTCACTATATCTACTCACTAAAAAAACAAACTATGCTCCCAAACCTGAGCACAAAGAATTTTAGATTTCAATTCGCCCTGTGAAATAATCACCTTTCCTGTCAGACTGGAAAATAAATTTCCCATTACTTTCCATTTACCTCAGTAGCTGTTTGGCACCAAGATAGTTTTCTCTGTCATCTTTGAAATTATCCCAAAGTCATCACTATCTCTAATCACCCAAAAAAAAAAAAAACAGGAACTGTGTCCCCAAACATGATCACAAATCTGGGAAGACAACTAATGATCTCACTTACTCCTGCGAAATAATTGCCCTTCCTTTCAGACTGGGGAATACCCATATTTGCCTAGAACTTTCCATTTACCTTGACAGTTGTTTCAATACTTGCAGACCAATTTAGTTCAGAAAGACACCAAGATAGTTCTCTCAATTATCTTAAAATTATGCCAAAGTCTTCTCACTATCTCTACTCACTGTTAACCTATGAACTTATCCCTCAATTCAAAAGAATTATGGATTGTTCTATACATACATCCACTTTAAAGGCACTAAAATTCATATTTTCCACCAACAGCGGCTTTATTCCCTAATCAGTTGTACGTTATGGTGCAGCCGCCTCTATCTATTTATGGACTAAATACACAGCTAGTCATGACTCATGATAGAGGACCGTGGTTTTTTCGGTCAGTATACACCTCTATTTCATTCACTATGTTTAAGATTCATTGTCATCACAACACCTTAGCAACATTTTCAAAAACAAATTATTGTGAAGGAATCATGTACTCCATCAGAAATCCAAAAAAAGACATAACTCTGCATTTCTTTCAAAACCCTTCTGACCACAAATTAGCCAATAAATCAACCTAAAAAAAATGCCCACAAGGAATTAAATGGTTACCTAACAACATAACATGTGATCATCTGTAAGACAACACCTACAAGTACAAAATAAAATAAAAACTATCGTGATATCATCCATGAAGGTGCATACAAAGATCTGAAGATGATAGTGGCAACTATGCGCTTAACAAGCATTCATCATATCATGAAATTTAAGATAGCCAACTTAATGAAAATGAGTGCATGTCGTACACTGTCAAATCTCATCAAGACACATCATTTCAATATAAGTTTCCAAGTTTGAGAGTGAATTTGGTTACTCTGAAACACAAGAAAAATGAAAATCAGACTAACACTGGTTTTAGCCACATTGTCCGCTAGGGCAATGGCACTGACACATTTGATTCGACTAAATGAATCACCAACCACATTCAATCCATAACTTAAAGCTGGATCAAATTATAAAAATTCTACACTTTGACGAGATAAAATTTTCAACCAAAAAAAAAATCATAATCCAAAACCAAAAACTGCACGTATCTTGTGGAAAATAAGATCCCGCCAGCCCCTCTCAGTATTCTCCACCACAGTTGCGTTCCCATATCTGCATTGACAAATACTTGATTAATGGTTTTAAAATTAAATAACAAACACAAAACAATCTCACCAACTAAAGATCTGAAACAAACCTGTCCTCCTCTGGAACATCAGTGTGTGTCAGCTTAACAGTGGTAACCCCAGGTTCCGACTCATCAAATGTAAGCCGCACCTGCAATGATATCAAGCATTAAAAGTAAACCAACCAATCACCATTCCTCACCAAATCTCGTGTATCCAATAAGTTCATATGAATGCAATAAACCATCATCTAATCCTCATCAATCTGTTTTTCACTCAACCCATGTGTGCATCTACTCATACATGTTTACACATATCTATCTATCTGTCTTCTATATCTATCTATCTATACTATTATAAAGGGAAAGTATGAGTTGGTGTTGATGTCTCATTTTTTGGTTTTTCCAAAATGCCACTATAGTAGTTACAAGGGCCCTAAATTCAAGGGGTTTTTTCCCCCTTCAAATCTCTCAACTTCATGTGTTTCCAAATTATTTCAATTTTCAAATTTTGAATTCAATCATACAGTTTACAATCTTATTTATCTGAAACAAACTGATCACATGCTCACACATTACATGTGCTGCCACTTCTAGTATATATACATAGTACATACATATATACACTATTATTTAAAGCCTACACCTCTCTTGGTGTGAAGAGTCACACTTTTTTTATTTTCCCATAATGCCCTTCATATTCAATAACTACCATATCCAATATCTGCTTTCATCAAACTGTCCAAAAGTGCTCAAAGAATTTCATCATTCATCAAATCACACCTCAATCATCAAATCATTCAAAAACTTAAATGTGAATGTGTTTGCACCAACCGCTAGTTCCATGCATGTGTTTGTATGCACATAATACATATATAATGCAAAATTGTATATGACTCAATCGAAAAAGCAAGTGACTTACCATAGATTGAATGCCGTCAGGCCAGCTTCCAAACCTCCATTTCTGCACAATCAGCTTCCCCTCTTGCAACTCCACATTAGTCCCAGTCACAGACCCATCAAAAATACTAAACTCCCCACCCACCTCCTTGCTAATCCTAGCATTACTATGAGTAAAACCCTTCCACCTATTCTCATCCATCATTATCTCATACAAATCCTTTGCCCTACAACTAAATTTCTCCGTCATACTTATCGTCTTAAACCCTTCCTTCTTCTTTCTCTTCCCCTCCTCCTTCTTCACCACCGCCACCGGAGGTGGCGGTGCCAAAGCAGCCGCTTCCGCCGCCTTCTTGGCGGGTTTTTTCACATCCAATTCATCCTTGGCCGGGCCACCATTCGCCATAGCAGACACATAAACCCTAACTTGCTCCAAAACAAAGGGCTTTCCTTTGGCCATAAAAGCCTCCTTCAATCTCTTCCCAATTGGACCCTCGTCCTTCACCGAAACCCTAATTTCAGGATCTTCGTCGGCATTCTCATCGGAAATGTAGGGAATTTCAACGATTCCATCGGCGCAAAGAAGGGTCTGGCCATCGGAGTCCTTGGCTTGGCCTTCCCAGGAGAGAGAGAGGTTGAGCTCGTAGCCGGGGATGATCTTGCCCTTGCGAACGTTGACATAGGCCTCGCCGTCGAGCTTGTCGAGGTTCTTGGTCTTGATGAAGAGGTTAGATTCGCCGTCGAGGAGGGTTTGGTTGGAGAGGAGCTTGGTGAGGAGGGTTCGAGACCATTCGAGGCAATCGGTCTCGGCCCAGTGCCAGTTGTGAACGTTTGCTCCGTCGGGTCTGTCTTCCACGATCCACCTCTTGTCTCCTTCACCGTACTTCGCCATTAGAGAAGAGAGAGAGAGAGAGAGAGATGATGATGATGGGTTTGCTTCTTCTGGAGAAATGTAGATCCAGAGAGAGACAGAGAGAGAGAGAGAGAGAGGGCGGGCGTGTTGGGAGACGAAAGTAGGGTAAAAAGACGAGGCCGGAGGCTCTGGAGGGTTCGCAGTTGGAAGGGTCTAGAATGTTGAAGCTCAAATTGATTGGGAAGCTATTTTTATTTTATTTTTCAGCAGTGATTTAGACCCTCTTAAACTTCAACCTCTACCATCCTACACGTGGTAGGTGGTGATTGGAGGAAGAGAAAAAAAAAAATGACCAATTAAAAAAGAAAAGGGTCAAAAGGGGTGAAAAAAAGGGGTCCAAATCTTTATTCTTTATTTTTTTGCAGCTTATATTGGGATTTTTTTTAATATTTGTTTAGTGATTTTTTTTTATTTTATGTTAAAAATTATTTTTTAAAAGTATGTCAAGTTTTATATCCTAAAAATTAACCAAAAAATTTGTAAAAAAATCAATAAAGTTGAAAATAAATTATATTTTATTGAATAAGCTTATAAGGTTAGTTTACTAAAATAAAAATAGGCCCAAATTTGTGGAAACAATTATAAAAAAATAAATAAATAAAATTTGTAATTAATAGTACATAGTTTTTGGAATCTTTTAGTCTAAAAATTGAATTAAAAAATTAAACATAATTTTATTAGACCATCTCCAACGGTGTAGCAAATCTGATATCAAATTTGAATTTTGATGAAAATGGTACTGTTGAGGGCTCCAACCGTTCACCAAAGCTGACACCAAAATGAGATTTCACCAAAATTTTCATCAGATGGACGACGAAGAAATGAATTCACCAAAACACTGTTGCGGACTGTTGGAAGGGGACCCGGGTCGACCAACCGGTTGCCCACCCGGTTGACCAACCGGTCGACCGGTTTCCTTTACAATTGGTGGGTTCAAAAAGTTCAAACAGGCCAAAAAAATATATATATATATATATATTTCACTTTACCGGTCGACCGGCCGGTCAACTGGCCGGTCAACCAACCGGGCGACCCAAACATGTGAAAAGAGAATGAAAGCATGAAAGTTGCAAATATGATGCACCGTTGTTATCAAATTGAAGGAACAATTATTTAATCATAGATTTGGTGGGTTTTCATTGAAAGCTGCAGCTGCAATTGTTGCAATTGTTTAACAATTGTTTAACCAATGCACCTGCAATTGTTTAACAATTGTGTAGTCTGTCTATGAAACCTGCAATTGTTTACGCTTACCGGTCGATCCACCGGTCGACCAACCGGTTGACCCACGAAATTTGATGCACCGTTGGAGTGACTGGTTTGAGATTTGGTGAAATGGGTCATTTTTTACTCAAATTTGGTGAAAAAAGAAATTCGCCGTTGGAGATGCTCTTAATTGCAAAAAGGCGAAACGAGAATTGAAAAAAAATAAAATCAAATCAAATCAAATGAATTGGCTATGGCAAAAGAGAGGCGACTCATATCATGAGGGCAAGTCAGAGATTGAAAATTTAGAGTAACGGTAATAGGTATTTTATTTATTTAAATATTATTATAAAATATATATTTTATTTTACTTATCAATTATTTCATATTTTTATTTTAATCATACTCTTTATTTTAACTATTCATTCAAATATTATTAATTTTATAAAATGTCACATCAGTAATAAAGATTGAGGAAAATAATCTTAATAATTAAATATCTTGAGCTAGTGAATGTAAATGAAACTAAAATGTCTAATCATATGCCTAGTATATTGAATTTGAAAAAAATAAGTTATACTAGGCATTTTGAGAAGTTGATAAAAAAATTAATTCTTTTGATTTTTTTGTAATTTTTTGACTTTTTGTGTTTAAAAATTTAACTTTTTGTGTTTTTATTAAATGAAAAAGTTAAAAAGTAAAAAAAAAAAAGGATTTTTTTAGAGAGTTCCCAAAAAAAGATGTTCACATAGGCCCTTTTGGGAAGTGGGTTATAATCCACTTCCCAGATTATAACTCACTTCCTCTCTTACAAAAAATTGATTATAACCATCTTCTCAAAATAGTTCATAGAAGAGCTAAAATAAGAAAATAAAGATAATTTTGCACTTTACTATCATACTCACCATTCTATAATTATTTTTATCATTTTATGTAGAATATAATTCTTTGCCCCAAATACCATATTTTCTAATATTTCCAGTTAAAACATTACAACATGTTCCATTTTTTTTTTAATATTTTAAATTAATGATTTATTTGAAAAATAACTAATATTGTTAAAAAGTCCAACTGTAATTACAAATTATCATATAATTTTTTAAATTCTTTTTAGGATAAATTACAAATACTTCCCATGAAATTTACTTAAGGTACAAATTATCTCTTGTGATTTGAAAAATTATAAATATTTTATTATTAGAATTTTTTATTTAATGAAATTAACTAAAAAGATGAAATTCATAATTGTTCTCCTATAAAATAATAAAATTACCTAAATTATTAATTGAAATATATTTATAATATCATTAAAAACTGTTAATTGATTGATAATTTATTAATAATAAACAATTTGTTATAATATTAGAAACTTCAGGGGTAAAATGTAATTTTCAAAATCATAGAGGACGCTTTGTATTTTAATTAAATCTCAAAAAATATATTTATAATTTATTTATTTTTTTAATATCTTTTCATAAAAAAGTCTAAAAAATAAGTAAATTCCCCAATGAAATTTAGTTAAATTTTTTTGGGAGCTTTTTTAGTAAATCCACTATCTAAAAGTCTTATTCCATTAAACTCATAGTGTTTCTTACTATTCCATTAGGTTCTATTTCATAGTAGAAGACCAAAACACCCTCACACGAACACCCAGGTCTCTTTGAATCAAATAACCGTATGTCCTCTTCCCCTCCCATTTTGCAGAAAAACATGCACAGTATCTCCACTCTTCCAAAAACCCAAAATCATATTCCATATCGTCTCAACACCCACATGCCTCTCATTGTCCCATCGTCACAGCGTCTCATCGACTTCTTCGTCATCCCTTCACTGTCCATCGCCGGAATTGTGGAAATCACCATTGTTGAACATCCTGAAGTTCCATCTTCATCAACATCACCATCGACGACCATTTGTGACAACCCAACCGTCGATATGAGCAAAAAACGTAAGTAATCTCACCAATCTTGTATGTAGATCATAAATCTCTTCTTCAAAATACAACATTGTGAACTTTTACAAATGATGTTATTGTTCATACAATGTGTGAAATTTCATATTGTTATTGTTCATGCCCTAATCATGAATGTGAATTCCTCAATCCCAATCCCCAATTATATGGGTTTTTTCACCCAGAAATATTGCACACTGTGAACATTCATATGAAATTGAAAATGTTGGGTCAAGAAAAGTGTTTCAAATGTTGTTGTTATTGTTATTGTATGTTTCAATCATGTGAATTTCCTATTGAAATTGCACCAATATGAATTTCTATAATAGTGTGTGTTTCTATTCTTACAATGTGTGAACTTCATATTATTATTGTTCTTGCCCCTAATATTATTGATGTTAATAGTAGTAGACATTCACATCGAAGTCAATATGTTGGGCCAAGCCAATTATTGCAGATGTTCTTGTTATTGTATATTTTAATCATGTGAATGTCCTATTCAAATTGCACCAATATGAACTTCCATATATATCCCCTGTTTCTATTCATACAATATGTGGAATCTCATATTGCCACTGTTATTGCTCCTAATATTATTGTTGTTAACTATAGTGAACATTCACATGAAAACAAAGAATCATAGTCCAACTTGCTTGTGTCAGATGTTGTTGTCATATATAATTATTTTGTGAACATTCATAACATGTGTAAATTGATTAGACACTTTGTGAACATTTATCATTGTGCTTAGAATAAACATACCACTCTTGTTATTTCATTTTTGAAACTGTATTTCAATTTTAAGGTTGATAAAAACAAAGAATCATGGTCCAACTTGTTTGTGTCAAATATTGTTGTCATATGTAATTATGTTGTGAACATTCATAATATGTGTAAATTGGTTAGACACTTTGTGAACATTCCCTACTGTGTTTAGAGGAAGCATATCACTTTTATTATTTCATGTTCAAAACTGTGTTTGATCTGTTTAGGTTAACATTCGCATGTTCTTGAATATTGTTTATGGTTGTATCTACACACATTGATCTTTACACACACACTGTGCTTCATCCATCATCCTACCATCCTCTCACCGTCGCCAACGATTGGAAATTCACATCGATTCACTACTGCCATCGCAAAATCGACCCACCGTTTGCATCTGTCCGTTCTCCCATCGTTCTACCGTCATCAAAGCGTTGTCGGCTACTGGAACCATACTCCGACGAAGAAGAAACAACGCTGTGAACATCTGCATATATCGGAGTGTATCAACTCGATATGGGGATCAAATGTAAGCACCCTTTTTTTTCCTTTTTTGTGTAATCAAATTATATATATATATATATTTTTTGTCCTGATGCAAACTTTCTCACATGTTGCTGTTGTTATTTTGGTCCTTGTTGTTCATGATTTTGCTGTTATTTTCCCTCTTTTTTGTTGCTGGTGGTATTGTTGAAATGATGTAAACTCCCAAATTTGTTGCTTTTCCTAGAAAATAGAAAATTGTCGTTGTTTCATATATTCTTATTGTTGTTCGCATGATGTCAACATTCATATAGGGACCATGTCCTGAATAAATTTGTTACATGATTGTGAACATTGTGTCAAGCAAATCTCCAAATAAAAACGTTTCTTCTATTTATAGTTCAATTTTGATGTGAAACTTGACATTGTGAACATTAATGTTGTTTATATTTGTCCACTTAATATTCACATCACAGTTGTGTATCCTGAAAATATGTGGTTTGTGGTTTACAGATAGGTGATGTTGTTTATAGCCACTATGAATATTCACATTGGTGCTATTTGCTTATAAATATGTATATATAATCATTGTCTTACTGTGAATTGTTGTAACTAAATATTGAAATGAACTTTAACATTTCCTTCTATATACATAGACATACCTAATATTATATGGATGTGTAAATATTAACATTCGGTGTGACCACTCCTATTTGTACTCTAGCAGTAATGCGAATATTCACATTTGTTCACATTACTATGTTTGTCACCTAAATAGCACTTTGTTACTTTTGCTTATATGAATATCATTGAATGTGAACATCTACATTAACTAATGATGTGTTGATGTCAATGTGCATGTCTACCTCACTAATTGTATTGAAATCAAATTTAATATTCATATAAACACTCACTATTTGTGCATGCCCATGTAACAGATGTTGCATCTGAAATTTGCACAAAGAGGAAGAGAGAGGAGTATCATGTCAAAAAAAAAGAGCATGCCTCTAGAGAGCAACACCCACATCGACATGCGGCATGTTAATTATCGATCAAACGTTACAGGCTTAGTAAAATTGATGAGAAGTACCAAGTTCTCGGATCTTCAGTTGGGCTACTTGAGGCAAACTCCGTTGTTCGATGGTTGGGGTTGTCCACTATACACTAGCTATAGAATACACTAACTTGTAGTTAAAAATACTTGACAACATATATATAAATCAATGATATACTTCTCACACACCTATGCGTTTTGATGGTATATTTAGTGTTAATGTGTTGCGTATGCTAAACAATATAAACTGTGAACATTTACATCTGTTTTCTTTTGTTGAAATTTGTGTGAATGTTCACATCTTAATTTATGTTCAATAAATGTGAATGTTCAAATTATGTCCTATGTTTACTATGGTTGACTACAGATGTTAATATTCACATTATATATTAATTAGGTGTATGATCATATTATAATTAACATGAATCTTCACATCTATTTATTGCATTGTGAATATTCACATCATACTGTGGTTGATTATAGATGTTAATACTCACATTATACATTAATTAAGTGTACGACCCATGAACAAACATATCAGAATTAATGTGAATCTTCACATTTATTTATTGCATTGTGAATATTCACATCATATTTGTGTCTAAATAAACAAAATGGTCCTTGAATATTTGCATCATCAATATTGCATAATGGTAATGAACACAATAAAAACATATACACTATTCAATATTATATAAAAGTGCAAATATTAACATTAATTAACAATACAAATTTCCTAGGACAAAAACCCAAAAATCCAGAAACAAAAGACCCATAAAATCTCAAACTCTCCATAAAAAAAAAAAAAAAAAGCATCACCCACATTCTCATTTTCATCATCTTTATCATTATCATTATCTATGCAATTCCAACAGTACACCAATCCAACAACAACCTCTACATGTTAAACCCCCATTGATTTGGTAAGTAAGAACATACTTTGACGCTCATCATCATTATCCAAATTACACCTATTAATCCCAGGTAGCCGATAGAACAATGAAACACAATCAGATAACTTGCTCCATTTTTCACACACACACTCCATGAAATGTGAATAAGACAACGCTCGCACCATATTTATTACAGTAGTACTACACCCATACGAACACACCAACAACATGAATAGATCCATTTGCTGCAAAAATACAAAAATAAGGAAGTGAATGACCACATTATAACCAATGATATGTGAACATTTACATTGTTCACATAATATGAATTATCTAACCAAACAGAGATGAAACAGAACAAGAAAGTGAATATTCACATCATTTTTGTATCCAAATAAACATTGTGGCTTGTGATTATATGATTGAATACAACGATCTGATGTGAACTTTAACATTTTACATAGTGGTAATGAACACAGTGAAAATATATACACTATTCAATATTATATGGATGCGTGAATATTCACACTGATTGATAAAACAAATGACAAATTTCCATTACAGATAATGTGAATATTAACACTGATTAATGATATGATAAGGTTAACAAAAAATCAAAAACAACTGCAGCAACAGAACTATAAATTTAACAGATCTCATTCTCTCTAAAAATAAAAAACCATCACTCACATCCTTATCTTCCCACACGCAGCGACCTAGAGCTACTAGAATGACCAACTTCACTTTTGAATTCAACAACAACCTCTACATGTTGAACCCCCATTGATTTGGCAAGCAAGAACATACTTTGAAATTCATCATCATTATCTAAATTACACCTATCAATCCTAGGTAACTGATAAAACAATGAAATACAATCAATAAATAACTCACTCCATTTTTCACACACACACAAACACACTCCACGAAACGTTAATAAGATAGCTCTCGCACCACATTTATTATAGTAGTACTACACCCATATGAACACACTCACTATAGCGATCCCGGTTTTCCCTCCATTGATTAGTGTGATTCGGACTAGGTTCCGTGGATGTTGGTTGTTGTATATACCTTGTTTCCGTCCTTCAATACTTTGTATTTGAGCTATAGGATGTTTTGGGCAGGTTTGTTACAGGTTGGGTGTGTTTGGAAGCAAATGGTTGCTGTCCAATTTTTAGCCTCTTCGCTCGAGCCAGGACTTTGTCGCTCGAGCGAGCCTTGTGTTGTTGCTTCTTCGCTCGAGCGAGGGTTTGTACGCTCGAGCGAGCTTTTCGTGTCTTCAGGTTTGTTCAGACGTAGCCTTGGCTCAAGCAAGCTGTTCTTCACTCGAGCGAGCGAGCTGTATGTTTTGGGCTTATTCGTTCAAGCGAGCGTTTATTCGCTCGAGCGTGCTTCTGGGTTGCAGACCTGAAGCTTCGTGTTGTTTGCTCGAGCGAGGCTTTGTGCGCTCGAGCGAGGTTTCTTTGTGTCTGGTCGCTCAAGCGACCACTCCTTCGCTCGAGCGAGGAACGTATATATCAGTCCGCAGCAGCAGCTTCTTCTTCACTTTTTGATTTCCCTTTTGTCTCAAAACCCTAGATTCGACTCTCTCTCTCTCTCTACACTCACCTTCTCTCTAGAGATTGATCTAGTTCTTGGGTTTTCCTACCCTAATCTCTTTGTAAGAAAGATAGAGGGTTGCGTGGGCTTCGTTTTGATCTGAAAAACTTTGGGATTGGAGCACTTCCGAGTTTGGCTCTTCTTCCCCTTGGGTTCTCCATTTGAGGTAGGGATTCTCCTTGTTCTTTTTCAATACTCTGTCTATAGATAGACATGTGATAGTTTTGTAATGCATGAAAATCATATCATGTTGAATTTCTTTGAAAACCATGTGAGGGAACCTAGGGTTGGTTGTTTGAGAATGATTATTTTATCATTGATAGCTCTTTGGGCTAATTGGAGTGTAAATTAGCATGTTATTGTGGAAAGAAGAAAAAGCCCTAAATTATGTTTTGATTTGGTAAATTAAAGTGGAGGGTAGTTGATCAATGTTTGTAAGTCTCTATTGTTAATATGAGTTGGGTAAAGGTGTTAATGCCTAAGGGATTAACTATGGCTTTGGGCTTGTTTTGAAATGAATGTATTGAATCGAGTCAGGTTATGGCTTTATAATGAATGGAATTGGTTTTGTGAAATGAAAAAGGGGTTTTGGAATTGGAAAATCCTGGAAGTTGATCTTGGAAATGGGAAATGAAATGTTAACTCTATGTGAGTTTCAGAAAATAAATATGAGAATTGAATTATTGTATCTTGAGTGTTGAATACACACATTTGGGGGATTTTACCCTTACCTATCGTACTAGCGTTGTTGTTGGGTTTAAGATCTCACGATAGTTGAGTCTTTTAATAGGTGTACTGAATACATGTATCTAGAGGTTTTGTCCTTGGTCATCGGTGGAGGATGACATTGTTGTATTGAATTGTTGTGTATGCATTACATCTGTGTCAATTGAACATTATATGTAATGAAGTGCTGAGATACATTATATATGTATACTTGTTCGGGAGGAGATAGGTGATGTACTCCAGTGTGTGTGAGGAGATAGGAGATGTACTCCACACACCTATGTGTTCATATACTTTAGCACATTGCTAATGTATCTTGATAGTTCATGTGCATGTATTACACTTGTTGGTTATGCTCTGTTGTATTGTGATTATTGGTGTTATTGACTGCGCTTATAATCAGAGGTACCATTACCTTCTAGCTTAGCGCCTGGAGAACTGACAGCGCTTATAATCAGAGGTACCGTTACCTTCCAGCTTAGCGCCTGGAGAATTGACTTAGCTGGTAGAGTAGAACTTTATTGTTATTGTTATTGTCTCAGTGGATCTGAGTATATCATGGATTGCGATAGTTACAGTTTTTGAGGGCCGAGTTGCCTCATTTGTTGATTATATACATGTTGATAATTTGTTATCTCCTTTCTATTAAAGGCATGCATGTATAGACATGAATGTATTGGGAATAAACCAAAATGCCATTTCAAGATTTTGGATAATGTGAAGGAAATTGAGTACTTGAAAAGAAGTGTTGAAAAAGGCAAGTCTATTGTAAGTATGGAAAGTGGGAGGAAAGTAATGGGCTTTGTGGATTTGTTTCCTAAGTTATTATTGTTATGTAAGTTTGGGAACAAGGGGTAATGAAAAGAAAAGAAAGATGAATCGCTTTTAACGTTGAATGAAATGGCTGTTTTCGAGAAAAGTTCATACTTATGTATATTTTGTATAAACTGCCGCTCTACTATTGTAGTATGATATTGAGCATTCATGATCATAACTATCTGTAAGTTGTTATTGTTGAGGATCATGTTGAAATCTCTACTGGACTATATGTTCATCCCACGTTGTTGAATCTTTTCAGGTGTTAAGCAGGATGTACTCCAAGATTTGGATCTTCTTATTTGTTGGACACGGGGCCTCTTTTGTGTTGGCGGAATGCCATATATGTAAAAGGGTTACACCATTCTTCTTGATTCTTTAATGATGTAAGCCCTCAGGCAGTTTATTTAGAATACTCATATTGTATTTAATTTGCATTCGGATGAGAGAATTGTTATCTATCCCTACTAGTCGAATTTTTGAGTTTATTTCCGCATGTTATCTCTAAAATTGAATTAAGTAAAGGATTTGGTAATACTTTCGAGGAATAAAAAAGTGGGGCGTGATACTCACAACATAAAGGTATCTATCTGTTGCAAAAAAACAAAAACAATGAAGTGAACAACCACGTCATAGCCAATGATATGTGAACATTTACATTGTTCACATTATCTAAATTATCTAACCAAATAGAGATGACACACCAAATACAACAAAAAGGGTATGAAAACAATCACAAAACAACAAGAAAAAATAAACCAATCAACCAAAAACAACCTTTCACCAATGATCCACCACAATCAATTGGTTCAAACAACTGTATATACATCTCTGTCAAATAGCTTAAACTTAAACAACAAAAATATACATGCATTACTAGTAAAAAATCAAAATCTCATTCATCAAACATACACTTGCATTACCCATGTATTCTAGAAAATGCACATGAATAAAAACAGAGCATGCAGTCCTTCACATAAATAAACATACATTCATAAACAAAATGATACTAACCTTGAAAAAGAAATTCTATAATCGTTCTCCATCTCCGATTAATGATTGATCTCCAACAATTACGTGACAAACCAAAGCACACACAAACACCAAACTACGAAAATGAACACACCTATGGACGGAAACCCGTCGTCTTCATTTTCTCTTCCACGACACAGAAACCCATCGTCATTTTCTCTTCACTGCACTGAAAACCTACCACAATGAAACCCTACCATAAACGATCGACATTAATTGGAATCATCAAAGCGAATAACGCTGACAAATAAAACAGAAACGTGTATTTCCTTTTTTATGTATATTATGTATCAACATAATATATAAGGGTATAATAGTCCAAAAAATATATATATAATTAGGAAAGAAGGACTTCATGGAATAAAAGTACAAACATATAGAACTAATTAGGTTATAAATTTCATTTCTGAACTTATTGGGTTAGAACACCCCTAAATGAGATTTATCAATAAAAATTTCAATTTTTTTTGACATTGCAATGCAATATGTACTGTCTATAAACAAGGAACACGTGCCAAAATGCCCCCAACCAAGTCAAACATCAACATATATGTATTAGGGGTGTTCGCGATTTGGATTTGGATGGTTTGCGGATCGGTTTGGACCCGCCCGCATCTATGTGGTTTGGGGAAAAGACAACCCGCAACCACCCACAGTGCAGTTTTCGGTTTGTGCGGATAGGGTTCGCGGATATACGAGCCGTTGCAGGCAGTTTACAGATTGGACTTTTTTCTTCAAAAATTATTTTTGAGCCTTATTTTTTTTTTTTTTCTATTTTGTAAATGTTTATTTTGGGCCATTTTCTAAAATACTTCAACATTAATAATTAATGAATTAAAACTTATAAAATTAAAAACGCAACAAAATCAACTCGTAACACAAACAAATCATTCAAAATCTTAAATCAAATCATAAACTAGCACAAGCACATATTTCAAAATCCTAAACTAGAACTCCATATTCATTAAGGAATTTAAAATTCCAAATCACACTTTATCCGGGACAAATTCAATTATGTAACAATAATAATATAATCAGTATTTATTCAGTTTCAGTTGATATAATACTATTAGTAAATGTAATGCTAGAGTAAGTTCAAAGTATAAAGGGTGTTTTGTTTTGTCTCCGGGTCCAACAGCACTCTCCACATGGAGGGAAGCCACTGCCATGTATATATATATATATGCTTTAGATCACAACCCTCCCCATTTTCTCTTTGTTTGATGTCAATGAGTGAAATGAAGAGAACTCAACGGTTCAAACGAGTCCTCAAACCCAACAAGACGATCGAAAGTTTTGCGTTCAATGACGATCACGAAAAATCAAAGCTCAAACCCAAAGTCAAAGCTCAATCCCAGTTCGATTCAATCTCAATAACCCATCATCTATCTTTCGAGAAATCAACAATCTTGGCTCCCGATTTCTGTCAAATCGACGCGCTCGATCTCGCGCCACTTCTTCTAGGCAAGTACCTTAGGAGAGATGAGGTTGTTCTTCAGATTACTGAGGTAACTAAAGAGGTGTTCAACGAAATTCCCCAATGAGAAGATTCTTATTGTAATCAAGCTGCATTTGTATTAGTTGTTCTGAACAATATGCTTAATGTCAAGTGGGTTTTGGAATTCTTGACAGGTTGAAGCTTATAGACCAAATGATTCAGCTTGTCACGGTCGATTTGGTGTCACGGCAAGAACTGCCCCTGTTGTAAGATACTAAAATATGCCATGTTTGTGCAACAATCTCAGTAATTCTATTATATGAATAAAAAGTGGCTCTTTTGCTATAATAATTAGCTTGAAAATTGTTTGTGATTGTGGTATATCTAATGGGTCCCTAATTGCTTGAATCCTAGAGTTATGGTTCTCAATATGAGTGTCATAATATACTCTGGGCTCTAGTATGATGAACTTAGATTAAATTCTTCTCTATCATACCTTTTTTTTTTTTTTTGGGGGGGGGGGGGGTGGGGGGATGGGTTGGGGTGAATAAGACATAAAATGAAACAGAAAAATTACAAATTTACAAGGGGCATGCCCCAAGCCCTACCACAACTATACAAACCACCAACACAAACAAAACAAATGAAAAACATAACTAACACAATGTTTTTGAAAATTCAAAAGTTTTGGGGACAACAATGCTGAGCTTATCTTTAGTCTTTATGTTATTTGTTACATTCTTAGATTGTTGTGAAGTTGAACTCTAAACACATTTTTTTGAGGCATGTAACAATTGTTTTCTTATGTTTGTAATTGGTTGTTCTGGAAATAGTTTGGACCTGGAGGCCACGCATATGTTTACCTTTGCTATGGTCTTCATAACATGCTCAATGTTGTGGCAGACAAGGAAGGAGTTGGAGCAGCTGTCTTGATTCGTTCCTGTGCTCCTGTCAGTGGTAATTTTCCATAGCTACTCATGCAAAATCATGTAATTTTCGTTTTCTTTATTGCTTGTGGTTTCAATTGCCGCCCTCACTTGGCTTGCCATTTATTGCTTTTGATCTTTGTTCTTAATTTACGGATTATTTCTTTTGATAAGTGAAAAGACTTGGCAGAAAATAAAAAGGATTATAATCTCAAAGAGCAGACTACACCCATATTGACCACCATTAGACTAGTACTAAGTATTACTTGGACATAGAAAGTTGCTCAAGCTTTTGGCCTAACGCCCATGTTAACCACAATTTGGCATGATCTGGAACATAAGAACTTCCCACTTGAAGGAGGAAAGGAAAATTAAAGAAAAGAGGAAAGAGAATGAAAGAAGAAGAGATGGATTTCGTTAGCTCACTATCCCAGAAAACTTATACAAGGGCCCACATTGTGTACATTTTCATTGGGGAGGAGCTTGCTCCATTTAAATGCATGATCTGAATTACTATGTACAAATGACAGGTTTGGAGACTATTCAGCAGCGTCGTGGTGTGAAAACTGAGAAGCCTGTTCTTCTCTCTGGGCCTGGAAAGGTAAGTTTTAGTTATTTTCCCTCTTTCTTATTAATGCTGTTATGTTTGTAAAATATGTCAAAGATGCTGTTTGAGTCATCAGTGCACAATTGTTAATTTTTCAATACATGTTACATTCTGGAAAGGAAATTATTTGATCTTTTTCCTCCATATTTGCAAATGGAATTCACAAACTTATGTCTGGTCAAGTAAGATGGGTTAATGCAAAATTTGCTAAATTGGCATTGTAAAATGGGTTTGAGCATGAGGGACTTTTTGGAAAATCCATCACATTTTGTCCATAGCTTTCATGACATACTTTACCAACTGGTTTAAAAAAAACTGATAAGAAGATGTTCCTAACTTGGTTAAGTACATTTTCTAGTGTTAGCAACTCCAACACAGTGAATCATCTTTCCTAGTAAAAGTACACAAAAAAGTATGTTCTTTATTTTACCTAATCATTTTAGTCGGTGTGTACTCTAAAAAAACTATTTATAGTTGATGCTATATAAAGAAAAGGAACTCCAACCAATTTTTAAAAGAAAAATGCTATACACAAAATAAAAAATGCAACTTTTTTTTCATGGCATGCTTAGTATGCACCTAGTTATGGCTGCTGATGTAGCATATGTGCAAATGGTAAATGGAGGAATTTACCTTGCTAGAGGACAGAGAATGTGTTTGCCTAATCTCCTGTAGCTCTCCAATCGTTGCTAGCCCTTTGCAGAGAGGCATAATGCCTAGTGTGTTACCTAGCCTGTTGGAGAATTGAATTTGTAGTTTGATTGGCTAAAATGCCTAATAAGTACAATATAAAGAGCCTGTTAGAGTTGCTGTTAACCGTAAGTCTCTGCTAACTAAACTGAAAAAAGGTAAAGGAAAGATCAATTAACCTATTCTAGAAAACCGTCCACAAAATAATGATTATGTCCCAAGGAGAAACAAAAGAAACTATATTTTTATTTTTATGCACAGTTAGGTTCCTTTAAATTGCTTAAGATTTCTACTTTTCTAGATTGGTCAAGCACTCGGGCTTTCAACGGAATGGTCTAACCATCCTCTTTTCACTCCTGGTAAGCTTTCTTTCATGCTGTTCTTCCTCAATTTATACAAACTTTATTTAATACTGACACAACTCAATGGGTATATGCCCCAGGTGGTTTAGAACTCTTAGATGGGCCGAAGCCAGAAAAGATACTAATTGGTCCTCGTGTGGGCATTGAGTATGCTTCGCGTGAACATGTCAGTGCATTATGGAGATTTGCCATTGCGATACCCCTTGGATAAGTGCTCCCAAAAACACCCTCAGACCACCCAAATCTTCAATTGTAGGTAGTGAGGGACCTTACTTGGGGGATCAGGGCAAGGAAGGAAAAGGGAGAAGAAGAAAAAAAGAGAGGGTAAAATAGCAAAGGAAATTATAATTTGTGAAATTTGTACTAGTAATTTAGAGAAAGAATCCAAAAATGGGGAAACAAAATTTCTGGACTCCCATTTTTGTCTCTCATTGCCGCATTGCTTGAGTTTTGGATTGTACATGATGACCATTACTGGGTGCTTTGTATTTTTATGACACGTTTAAAAATCCCTTCAACAAAATTCTAGATAATCAATGCGAAGCTTGAGAAGTTTCTTCATTCCTGCCTATCCTATGTTTGTCCTACTTCAGGAGTGCTCCAGGGTTAAATCTAGAGAAAGTAGACATTCTTTCTTTCAGGGTTGTTCATTAGAGCTATTTAGCCTTGCATTGAAGCTAAAGACTAATTACCAATAGTTAATTGTTTAGGGGATCCTCTAATTTGCTGAATCTAATAATTTATTCATTTTAAACAGTTGTGCTGTGTGTTTGGCTCTTCTGAATTGCTAAAAAAAAAGAAAAGAAATGGGGTGGTTGTTGAGGCTTGTCTAGCATATCATCTTTGATTGAATTAAAACATGAATTGAGATGAACTCATTTACGAGTAAGCATGAGCTTTGTTGTACATATTGTGTTGTACCTGGATTGAAATAATTATTTTGATTTGGGTATGATTGTATGATATGGGAAGTGATGATGGTATATTAACAGAATTTGTTCAAAAAATCCATACAGAATAACATAGCAGATTTGTGTCCATTCATTTCAAATCAAAAAGCTCATAACTGATTTAAAATTCCCAAAACTCCACAACCACCTAACAAAAATTCTACTTCAACAAAGGCATAGCCTTAAACCCATAGCCTATACATCATTTTGAAAACAATTTCTATAATCCAATACAACAAAATTTGAAGGCACAGAAATGTGGAGTGTAGATGCAAAAAAAAAAATTTAGCACACATAGCTTACCATTAAACCAATACAGAACTATGGTACAGAAATACACAAACTCAACATGAACAGCTTGCAAAAGCCGGAAGAACACATCATATGTCATTGGACCATCAAAAACAATACAATGCACGTGCACAGCTTATTGACACACTGATCTAGACACACTGATCTAGTCACAGCAGTATAACTCCAACTCCTTGAAATCTTCCAGACACCATCCAGAACAAACACCATCTGAAGAGTAAGAAAGACAATAGTGTCAAACTAGGGCAAAAAGAGAGAGAGAGAAAAAACAAGAACAAGATGTTGAATAATTATTGAAACAAATACATGTAAGAATGATAAAAGATTACGGAAGAAAAACCACAATACCTAAAAACAGCATACTAACTGCAAGTGCTAGGTCCTGAAGTCAGCTGGCCACTGCATGATTTTGGCCATCTACCCATTAGCAATTGGTGAAACAAATGACAATCTGTAACAGTTTGGACTGTTAAAACATTTCCCTGAACTTAAACACTGTACTGACAGCTTTCTTTACGTGTTAGGGTGCATCCGGCTATAAAATTCAGTGAAGTCAAGCCGGAAAAGGAGAAACTTCAAATCAATATGTTGCTGCATAGGCAACTGAGAAATGAACCCCTCGAGCAATGATGAATACTCCTTGCTAATTACATCTAGGTCTTGTTCCATATTTTGAAGAAATTCAATAGCACGATGCATTAGGGCCTTTCGCCTTCACTAATCCATGAGCCAGGCTTCGATGTTTTGTCATTTGAATGCAACCGTGTTCTGCTCTTGTCTCGAGAGGGCTCCACAGTTCTGCATATAAATGACATTCAGGTAAGCCAATCAAACAAATACTTTACCAATAAATCTAAAGGCTAAACAATGGTGACAAAGAAAGATCCATACTTTGCTTGCAACTCATGAATTCCTTCATATAACCGATCTGCATGGCTTCGAAATCGCAAGATAAGGTCAAACAAAAGAAAGAGGGACTTATAAAGGGTTTGAGATCGCTCTCCAAGAAGAGACTTCTCAACAATTGAGTGTAGATACTTCTCATGGGCCGCAAGTAGATCATCAAGATCTTTAGCAACTTCCATTTCATTCAAAAAATTAGACCATGACACCTCCAAGACTTCAAACATGATGTAATACTGCAAATTTGTAACAAAATGGTTCATGTCATCCCAAAGAACTTGGCATCGCCTTGATGTCAAAAGTAACTGCATCTTAACTGCATGTTGCAGATTACTGAAAAAATGTGAAGTAATTGAATTTGGTTTCATTGTCTTCCAAGCCCCAATAAGTGCATGTTCCACCCGCCTAAGTTTCCACAAAAAATTGAATATTCTTAAATATCTTGACATAACAGACTCTGTAAACACGGTATTTAGTGGAACTCTTGCATCATATTCCAAAGAGAAAACATCCCAACCCCTATCTCCAGTATTATGTGGCATCATCTTGACCCTTAACCTATCCAATATGTCAGGATCATCATATTGCGCATTAGATGACCGAATTGCACTTTCCAACAACCCAGCAAGCTGGAATGAGCTGATAGTATTAGCAGGCTCTGATAATTCTGGCCCAACATTATCCATTAAATACTGAACAAAATCACCTTGCCCAAGTAGTAAATATCGCTTAATTGCAAGACAATGTTCTTTGAATTTATATCTCTTGTACATAACATCCATCAAATGCTTGTCTATTCTCTTTGCTGCTTCAGTGACCAGAGATTCGAGTGCATCAGTTTCACCATATCCAAGACCCCCTCTTGTAGTTGTGGTACCAGCGGCTGCAGCAGCTTCTGTTGCAGCATCAGCCCAACCACGATCCTCACAGCAAACTCGAAGGAAATTTATGGACTTCCCAGTCCTCAAAATGCGCTGAGCAAGAGACTGTGATATGAAAGAAGGAAGCATTCCAGCATGAAGACTGTAACCTTCCCTCCAAAGAGACTCGGCTTTCACTGGTTGACCCAACACAAAAAATTCAGCAAAAACATCTTCAAGCTCCCCTTCTAGAACCCAACTTCTCACCATCTCAAAAAGAGGAGAACAAACCCGACGAAGCAATCGCCTCATGAAGTCATGCACAAGTGGATCACCGTGCTGGGCATGCATATGAATTACCCCAGCCATTGCCCCACCCCTTAACACCTTACAACTATCAACAAGAAGAGCCATGAGCCTCATTTTCACCATTGGTTCAGCAAACCAAACCAACAGTCTCCTCAGAGAAAGATAGTTCCCTGAACTTGCAGTTTCTGAAACCAAAGGGATGGGATTCATTGACTGTGATTCAAGCACAGCTAACAACTTATAGTACTCAGAAAGCTCATCTTGAAGTGCAGCACAAAAGGCTTGCCCTACAGTCCCAACATCTTCAGCTCCAAAGCGATCCATACTATCCGAAATATACCCTTTAACCTTCCTAAACAACCACCCAAGCTCACAAAGCTTCCGAACCATAATCCTAGTAGCTCTTGGTACTTGAACAGTTTCCGGTAACACATAACCATCAAAATTTTTATCAAATTTCACAAATTTACCATCAATACCTTGACAAGCATATAACACATCCCTAACCAAAACCTCTTCAGACACCTCATTCTCTTCCCTCAACAAATTGGCAAACTCCCTATATGCCATATCACGAATATTTTCTGGGTCTTTAGAAACCATCAAGACCCCACCATTCCAACCCTTTTCTACCTTTCCCTGGTTATGCAAAACCCTAGAATTATCATTAACAACCCTAGAATAATCATTAGTTTCAGCATCAAACAATGCCGGAAGTCCACCGGACACTGTGGAAGCGAAAAACCCAGTAGAAACCCTAGAATCAGATCGAACCATTTGGCTCTTCCGATCCTCGGAGATGACTTTGAGCAAATAAAGCACAGCCCACTTGTTTTTAATGCATCCTGGGCCGGTTTTGGAAGCGAATTTGGAATGAAGATCGGCGAAAGTTAGGGCATCGGAGGATTTACCTTGAGTGGCGAGGTGGCGCTTGATGGACTCGGCCATGGAGGACTCGTCGGCCGTGATCGAGGGCGTCATTCGGCTGGAGAGAATGCGAATGGCGTACTTGAGAGCTTGTTGTTGTTGGATCGAATTCGTAGTGTTAATGGTACTACTAGGGTTTGAGATTGAGGTTGGGATTGGGGTTGAGGTTGAGGAGGATTGGGAATCTGGGTGAGTGGAGAGTAATCGGTGGACTAGTTCTTTGACTAGATCTAAGACTCCATGGTCGTCTTCCATGGCGAAGAAGACGGCTAGAGAGAGAGAGAGAGAGAGAGAGAGAGAGAGAGATGGTGATGATGATGAGAGAGAAAATGGGAGAAGGGAAAGTGGGGACGGTTGAGGGTTTTGTTTTGTTTTTGATTTTATATGGGCGCGTAACTGAAAGTTGCTTTTTCAAATTGTTTTTTATTTTTTATTTTTATTTTTTGCAATTTTTGGGTAGGAAGGAAGAAAAATACCAACAAAATTATATTACAAATCCCAAATATATTTTTTAATACATTTATCAATGTTAATGGCAACTCTCATTAGCATTTTTTTTCTTTAATATAAGTTATGCATTATAATTTGCTTGATAATTCAATTTAATGCTTCAAATTAAATTTAGTTGGATAATCATAATTTGTATTACTAAGATTTAAAATATTTTATTAAAAATTGACTGGTACTAGTTTGTTTGGGTTAAACTATGGCCTATTTTAAGAAATTGATTAAAAGTCACTTTTCATCTTTTAACTCACTTTTTTTCTCACAAAAAATGTCAAAAAATTAAATAAAAATTCAAAAAAGTTAGCTTTTAACCATCTTCTCAAAACACCTCTATATGAGCACACTTTTTATATTTTTTGGATTACATTACCTCTCTACTTTTTTAAATATTTTTTCGTAAAAAATTGAAAAGTACACTTATTTAGATCATCTCAAACAACTTAATCATTTCATTTTTTCTCTTATAAAAGTTTAAAAAAATCAAAAAACTAATCCAAACGAACTTTTTAACCAGAGCTAAGGCCTATTTTTATGAAGTAAGTTAAAAGTCAACTTTTAAATTTTTTTTAAAAAAACGTGTAAAAAAATAAAAAGATAATGTGATCTAAAAAAATCAAAAAACTAAAAAACTAGTTTTAATTGAATTGTCAAAATAAACTAAAATAGCTAAAAATCAAAAAGTCAACTAAAAAAATACATGCCAACGGCCACTAAAGTTGTAATAACTCACAAATTTCTTACTTATTGTTAAATATTTAATCTTGGATTTCAAAGAAAAATTGTGTTTTAATGAAAACTATTCAAAATAATTGTAATTTTCATTAAAAAAAAAAAAAATGAAGTTGTTTACTATGCAAAAGCTTTCATTTGTTTCTATATTGATAATAGACTATTGGAGTCCTACCTTGACTGATCTTATCCATAAGTCTTAGCGGTAGTTCGAAATGTTTTAAATAAGTATATTTTTTGAATTTTTATAAAAAGATATGTAAAAAAATAAAGAGTAGATGTTGATTGATGTAATTCAAAAAAGATAAAAAAATGGACTAAAATAGGTTATGCCAAACAAGGCTTTAATTGCTCAATCAATTCTTTACAATTTTCACTTGCATCCACTTAGAACTCTAGCAAAATATTTTTTTCTTTCTCTTCTTTTTCTTTTTTTTTTTTTTTTTTTTTTTTACTATCACTACCATTGTTAGATTGATATTACTAGACTGTAAAAACTGACCATTAAAAAAAAAGGGGATTTGGTGATAGCCCTCTCACTATCTAATTTGTCTTTCAAAAAGACAAGAATTATATAAGTACTTTCAAAACCCCCTGATATTTTAAAACTTATTTCTTTTACTATATTACCCTCATATCTATCAGCTCTCCTATTAAGCCATCTTCACTATATATTTCAGAGTAAAATTTTACTCTGTTTAAAAGTAAAATTTTACTCTGTATGAAAGTAAAATGTTACACTCTGAAACTAAAGTAAAATTTTACTCTGTATAAAAGTAAAATTTTACTCTGAATGAGAGTAAAATTTTACACTCTGAAACTAAAAGTAAAATTTTACTCTGTATAAATGTAAAATTTTACTCTGAAAAATAAGTAAATTGTGAGACTCTACACAAAAGTAAATTTTTACTCTGTATAAAAGTAAAATTTTATTCTGGTTCTGTCAAATGAAAAAAACAGAGCAAAATGAAATTAGATCAAAAACAAAAAAAAAAAAAAAAAACAAAACAAAACAAATTAATCAACAAATCAACATATCTAATTGACAAGAAACACTTATAAAACTCCATCAACAATCACAAATCACAAATCTCAATGAATATATATATATATATATTCAAAACTCAAATCATCATCTTTTCCATTGGAGTAGATTCCAAATGCAGTAGTGAACAACAACAATGCAACGCATTAGCTTCTTATTACGTTTGGGACGGATCGAATCTCACATACATATCCAAATTACTTTCCTCTTCACTATCCAAAATCCAAATCTACAATCCTCAAATCACCAATCCAGACTCTGTTCAGCGCGATTCCAGAGTCAATGTCCCCTTCTCATGTGCTTGCATTGGCGAACTAGGGTTTCTAGGTCACGAGTTCGTTTACGAGGTCCAATCGGAGGAGACCTACAAATTGATTGCCGAGAAGAACTATGCGAGTCTCACTACTGTTGAGATGTTGCAGAGATTTAACCGACGATCGATCGGTTGATTGCGACGGGAGAGAGCGAGATGTTTTTGCAGAAGGCGATTCAGGAGCAAGGGAGAGGGAGAGTGATGGAGACAACAATGGAGATTCAAGAGAGGCTGTAGAAAGTATAATTTTAAATAATAAATCATAATTTAATTGAGGGTATAATAGTCATATAAAATATTTAAATAATAAATTTGTCCTTTATGCAACACTTTATAATTATGAGGGGGTTTAGAAAGTATAATTTTTTTCTTAGTCCTTTTAACAATGAAAGGAAGACAAAGGGGGTTTATAGCCAAATTTCCCTTAAAAAAAAAACTGTAAAAACTGATGGAATAACAAATTCAATTCAATTGCAGAGCTCACAAAAAAAATTAAGGGGCAAAGGCAGGCCCTACTAATGGGTTGGGTTGGGTCAATGGGCCAAGGCCTCAAGACCAAGTTCAGTCACAGTCCGCCCCATCGCTTGCGTTAGTCCATCCGGGCTGCTATCAGGGCTCGGACCAAGTCGCCAAACATTTGGATCAATTGATGGCTATTCTCCATATTCAAACCAACGTCATACTAATTTTTTATAATCCCTGTTTGTCTGTTTCAAACTTTCCTTTCGATCTCAAAAAAAAAAAAAATTAATTAAGACACTAACTCTGACTATATATATATATATATATCTTACGTTTCATTTTTACAACACTATTAAAATAAATATTCTACGTAAATAACATTTTTCATTCAAAGTGACATCAGTGTGATGAAAAAGTATTCTTTTTGTGAAAAAAAAAAGAATTTGTTTGGTATAATTTATTCTAAATTAAACTTAATAATTAGAAAATGAAACTAAAATGTCTTTCCCACTTCCTCAATAATTATTGTATTGTTAATTTATTAAAATCATTTTTGTCTTGTAATTTCTAAGCATTATTATTATTATTTTGTTTGAGTAAGCAATGTAATTGACATAAATTTTCAAAATTAGTTATGAGCAATGAAGATTTTTATATAACATCATACCCATTTGTTTCATATTTTTATAAATCTCACCGGTATTAATATCAAAATATTTATAATTTTTATATACATATATTTTTTAATGATCGAATGTCTAGGCAAGCTCACACACACCTCTCTAATCTCAGAAGACCAATTCCACTCTCTATTTGAACTAATCCAAAAAACTTGTTACATTAATGAGTGTTGAACCTGAGATTTGAAAAAAAAAAAAAATTTAGACTCCAAAATGTGCCTATTAAAGTAACCCTTTGAAATTATTTTTTAAATATACTTTATATATAATTTTTTAAATATTAACTATAATGTTATAATTATTTTTAACAATTCTCTTACAAAAATAAATGTGTATACTTGGATGTCTTTCAAAATAAAAGTTGTAAAAATTGAAATTTCAAACGTTGCGTGCGGGGAAAATTCACAATCCCCCATGACCACGTCGAAGTCAAACTGAACTATTAAAAAACTCTGGAGACCTCCATTTCAAAGGCGACAAACACAACTCTAGATTTTTATTTTTTATGTCTCAATTGTTTTGAAAAAAAGCAAAAAAACAAAAAGCAAAAAAACAAAAAAACTAAAATTCGATGCATATTATATGCTATTTTTTTGGTGTAGCGGAGAGGGAAAAAAAAAATTGTATAGAAAACTAATTGCAGATTTGGCAGAAACCATATAGAGACACAGACAAAGGTCTCGCGCATGGTCATCATCACTGAAAGAGACAAACATGGCTCTTCTTCTTCGTCAATTTCTATATCCGGGTAATTCGCGTCAAGTTCCAGAGCTCGTGGGTACAACCTTGTTTATTTGCCTTTACTTCTCAAATCCATATGTTTTTTTCTTGATTTGAGCAATACCCAGAATCTATTGTTCAAATTGATCGTCGATGAAGACAATGTGCTCGAAATTCTCAACTGGGTATCTCTGTTTTTGGCTTGCCTTTTGTTCTATGTTCTGGGTTTTTCTTTTTGCTTTTGATTGGTAGGGTATAAATTTGCTGGATATATATATATATATATATATATATGAAATGGGTTTGTTTTATTTCACTGTGTTTGTCTTGGATTTTGATATAAATGGGAAAGGTAGCTCTTGGAAGAACCCAGTTCTGAACTTGGTTGAAAATTTGAAACTGTTTCGGATTTTTTATATAAATTTGAAAGGGGATTTTGCGGGCAAAATCTAATTTGGGATTTGATTGAAATGAAAAACTAGTTGAATAAAGTAATTGCTGTTCTTGCCTTTGATTCTCATTCCTTTCTTTGGCAGTGACTTTTAAGTGGGAAAGGTAATTTTTTGCTAAAGTTGTTTAATTTTTATCGCAAGTATAGGCATGACTGGAATATTTAAATGGATTTGCTTTAATTCACTATCTTTGCCACCGGGTTTGTTATAAATTTATTCATTTATTTTGCTAGAATTTGATTGCTAATGGTGTTTGTGTTGCATGGTTTAGATGGGGTTTGTTTGTTTTTCTGTTCTCATCTTAGATTTTGAGTTATGTGATGGTTGATTAAGATGTCAATGTTTATGGCAAAACTCATTACAATTTTAATCTGGGATGTCCCTATTTTTGTTAAATATGCATCAAAATGAAGAATATTTGGTTGAGGTATGAGTTGTATGACAGAGATATTAGACCTGAAAACAATGGTTGATCCACTATTATTTTGTTGGTAGTGTTGTTTTCGTAATATTGTTCTTTGAGTAAATCATTCTTTGTTTAGTAATATCATTTTCTTTGTGTAGTCCTTCACTAATGTCAATAATTGGGATGGTACATGATTTACACCCGCTTTATGTCTTGTCCCTTTTCTTCTTCTTCTTATGGTTTCCAGTTTGCTTGAAAGCAACTGTTTTTGTTTTTAGTTTGGAATTTTGATTCCTATATATATTGTGAGTGTGTGGGGCTCAGGATTGGGTGGGGGGGCTCTCCAAGTCTAGTGTTGATTCATTAGGAAATTTTCTGGATATGATTTTTTCCCCTGGAATCTTATTTAATGGTATGATGAGTTTCTGGACTCAATCATTTACTTAGAAATGTTTCTCAAAATCATATTTCCTTTATTTTGATGAGTTAAAAAAAGGATATTTTTCTCTTTTTTTTTGGTTCTTCTCAAGATATGGAAATTTTTTTTTTTTGAACCACATGCAAATTAAAGGCTGGTAACCACGGACAAAGGCAAATTATATAAGGATAACATGACCTTATTATGCAAGAGGAAAAGTTTGTTATTTACTTTTGATGTTTCATAAATAGTTGGTGAGAGAATCTACTTTAGTCTTGTTAATTTAGAGGTCCAACAAACACCCTCACCTACTGGCCTCAGGTTGATGGTGTTTTTGTCTTCTTTTCACTGGACCTTTGGTCAGAATTGTACTTTTCTGAATTATAAATGATATCCTTTCACCTATAATTTGTATTTTGTTTTTCAGTGGAAACAAATGAAGCTTGGATTATGGAGTTGAAATTTAATTATTGAGCTCCATCTTATTAATATTGTTGGATTGCCATGGCTCCTGGAGGTAGTGCCTGCAGAGAGGTGTTTGAATCTCACACAAAGTTTGCATGCTATGACATAGCAATGCCAAAAGCAGAGAAAAATAGTACTCCAGTAAAAACTATCATCGGGTCTGGTGATAAGCATGGAATGTCTTCATCTAATGGTGTGCATGAGTTACTCGAGTGCCCTATCTGCACGAGTTTAATGTATCCTCCTATTCACCAGGTTTGTTTACGTTTTGAGTTCTTTCCGTCGTCTTGTATTCTAATTGAACTGAATTTCAGTTTTGCATTGGATATGAAACTACTTCATTATTTTTTCTTGTTTTCTAGCATCAAAGCGGTTTTTCCATGAATAATAGTGAATGGGATTTTATAAATGGGGTGAAAAAAGATGGCAACCATGGCTTCATTAAAAAATCTGTCATAAAAAAATTAAAATATTTGTCATCATTATTGGTATGGACTATCTATAATTGTCATTATTGTGTATACATATTTTGATCAGTCATTATTGTAACTTACCAGCAGCAAAGTATTTCCATTCAGCTACTCCATCTTAAAAATTAATGTATCCTTTATAGTGGAAAATGGCCCCTAAATAGATTGCGCGATTATTTTCAGTTTTCCAACCGAGCATAGCCATTCTTTATCTTTTGTGTCAAAGTATTACAAATTAAAGTCAATCACGTTGAAATGAGATGCAGAAATGACTGAAGCTAATTGTAATCTAGGTTGAAAAAGGTTTGGATCTTATTTCTATTCATCTTGAGATTAACGGTCAAATTATTATGGTAATCTTAATTTGTGATCCATGGATCACACCATTTGCTGATATCAATATCATTTCTATTTTTTTCCACGTAGTTTCTTTTTTGCATCAAATCTCTGATACGTCATTGGAGACCCATGTATCATTTCATATTTTGGCAACTCGATGCCCTAGTGGCTTGAGAGCTAGCTTACACACCCAGAAGCTCAAATTTGCTGCAATTTTTAAAGTTTGAAAAATGGAAACCAACAATCCTTAACAAATTCTCCAAGTTAATTAATACTAATACTAACCATCACCCGTCCCCTCCCTCCCCTCGCTTGTAACATTTGTTTGCATACGTAAATGTTTCTAGGTATGGGTCCTTTGTTAAAATGTGCTCCCATTGATCCGAGACATTTTTTTAGTGAATTAAACTTTATGAGGAGTTCAAGCCATTTGTTTACATGTAGACGGAGTGAAACACCATTATTTAAAGGGTTTTGTTAAGCAAGTAAAAGAAGATTATACATTTTATACACACACTTTTATGTGGAAGTACACTCCTTTTAAGCATCTTTAACATGTGCCCTAAGGGCAATCGTTAACAAATCCTTATTGAAATACTTCTCAAGATTGAGATAGGGTTAGCTTTTTAGCCATACAGGCTACTGCCCTTTTCAAATTTCTCATGAATAAATCCATTTATAGTCTTTTTGACCTTTTCCTTGTGGATATCCATCAGAAGTCAAAAGTAGCTCCTTGGGTAAATTTATGTCTAAAGGAGGTGCACCAAGGACTGAACTGAAGAAATCATATCATCTATAGTCTGTCTTTTTGACATTAGCTGTAATTTATTCTTTTGGAGTTTGATGTGCTCTTGCAAAAGTTAGAACTGGTTAGTGGTGGCTCAAGGGGTAGGCAACTTAAGTGCATGCCTAGAGCTCTAAGTAGAGAAGGGAACCACTTGTTATATCCTCTCTATATAATGTGTATCCATATTCTTTTTGATAAATAAGTAAATATTATTAGAAAGTATCAAGATGATGCAAAGAATACAAAATGACAACCCCAAATAGGGGAGAACAAAACAGACATTAGCCAATCTATCACATCATCTAGAAAATCTAAACAAACAAATATGTCTGGATCAACCTTCCTCTTCAACCAACTATACATAACTACAAGAAGACGATTCTCTAACCAAGACACACCATGATGAACCTCCAAATAGGTCCTTCTATTCCGCTCCAACCAAATAAGCCACATCAAACAAGCTGGCGCCAACAGCCACGCTTGCTGCCGCCAACACTTCAGCCGAACATCACTCAAAACAATTCACGAAAATGGCAGTAAAAATTCTCACTGTAAATAGTAGTCAAAACTTAGATTATCAACATAGAAGAAGTCAATTATCATATTCTCTCGGTCAAATATAAAAGAGCAAAACAATCTTTCTCAACTCCCATTGGATACTAAAAGGGTCTCAAGATTTAAAAAAATAAAAAAATCTCTTTTTACCTTTATCATTACTCTCTCTCTCTCTCTCTCTCTCTCTCATATCGAAGGACAAATATGTTATAACTCTATTTCTCTATCTATGTCATGCTCTAAAAAAATGGGCTTCTCTCATTAAGTAAAAATTTATCATAGTCTTTCTGTCATATCAAAAGAAAATCCCTATTATATTACTCCCTATCTTACTCTCTCTCATCAAATAGAGAAAAAGTAACATGTACTTTTCTCTTTCATCATACATATCAAAATTTTAATAAAAATTATAGCTTCAAAAATATAAAAAAACACAGTATAAAAAATTATGAAGGACCCAATTAGATTTTTCTCCTTGGGCCTCGAATAGGCTTGAGCATCTGTTGATTGGAAAATTGCCTTGGATGTTTCCTAATGTGTAGAATAGCATATTGAGGAGAATTTTTTGATTTTGTTAAAGAATTAAGTTTTGTTATGGGTAATATTGTTACTTGTTAGAATACCGTTGTCGCTTGAATTTATTTATTTTTAACATGGCGATGACCAAAGAATGAGCCTTTGTTCTTATATAGAACAACCACAGTTAAGGAAACTTGCTTTTGCATTATATCAGCTTCTCTTGTTTATTTGATCCTTGATCGTAAATGACTCCTTCGTAAAAGAGGTTTGTGTGCGTCAACAATTTAACGCCTGAATAGAAGTTCTTGTTTCTCTGTCCTTTTTTCCCCTTTCATTATTGGTTGGCCACCTTTAAATGTTCTGAAGAGTAATTTTTGTTTTCTTCTGTCTATTTATTTCAGTCCTATAAGTTTTAAACTTAGTATTGTTCTTCATCGTTCTGTTTTGAAGTGTCCAAATGGCCACACTCTATGCACAAACTGCAAAATGAGAGTGCGTAACTGTTGCCCAACTTGCCGCCTTGAGCTTGGAAATATAAGGTGTTTGGCTTTGGAACTCCCCTGCAGATACCAGCGTCTTGGCTGTCATGACATTTTTCCATACTACAGCAAGCTCAAGCATGAGCAAAACTGCCGATTCCGGCCTTACACTTGTCCTTATGCTGGATCTGAGTGCTCCATCACTGGCAACATCTTGACCCTTGTCGCGCATCTCAAGGACGATCATAAGGTTGACATGCATGATGGGTGCACCTTCAATCATCGATATGTTAAATCAAATCCACATGAAGTGGAAAATGCAACATGGATGCTAACTGTAAGTGATCAATGCTATGATTCTTTAAAGTGGTTATTTATGTTGTTTTCTTACAAATTGAAATGAACATTTTTTATTTGTTGTATGTTTTAATTGTGATAAAAGCATTATTTTGTAAATCCCCGAAATGATTTACATATATTCTATTGCTTTTGGTTATTTTATTGGAGTAGCGGAAGCTATTAAAATCACTTACCAAAAGTGGAAGGTTCAGTTCCTTGAGTCGTTTTAAGCATCATTTATGAGATGTTAATTCTTTTGGCTGCAGTTTATAAGTTGTGTTAATTTTAGACTTATTTTTGTCTTTAGTGAACTTTTTTCAACTTTTGAGTCAGAATATGTTACTTTTTAGGTCTGTCTAAACTAGACAATTTTAAAATAAATTTTTTAAAAAAATGAAAAAGTTTTATTGAAGTCACAATTTTTATAGTTTTTTTTTTTAAAAAAAAAAAATTTAAATATAAAAGATACTCTTGGAGAGGAATTCACTAGTTATATACGTTTGTCTTTTTACCGTGCAGGTGTTCAATTGTTTTGGAAGACAGTTTTGCCTGCACTTTGAGGCATTCCGGCTTGGTATGTCGCCAGTCTACATGGCTTTCCTACGATTCATGGGTGAGGATTGCGAGGCCAAGAAATTTAGCTACACTTTGGAAGTTGGCGCATATGATCGTAAGCTAATCTGGCAAGGAGTTCCAAGGAGCATCCGTGACAGTCACAAGACAGTTCGTGACAGTCAGGATGGACTCATCATTCCGAGGAACCTTGCTCTTTTCTTCTCTGGTGGGGATCATCAGGAGCTGAAGTTAAGGATCACCGGCCGGATATGGAAAGACGAGTGAGAAACTGGAAGATTGGTGTATGCAAAAATTATGTGACCCTTTAGGGTTCTGCATTTTGACAAATGGGGGATGAAAAATTACTCAGAAAAGTGTTCAAAATTTGAATTTAGTGCTATACTCTCATAATGAATTTGATTTACATATTTCAAATTGTGAACACTTTTCTAGTACATAGTATTTAGCATTTTCATTGATTGGGCTTGTGGTTCTGCAGTCAGATCCCAATTGAAAGCTTAATGCAGGGAACTGAAAATTGTTAGTCAATTGGGTTGGTGTGAAAATGTCTATATCATGAAATGCAAGTGGTCTATGTTTTGATTATTAATTACTGGTTTAATCACTATGATTATTTTGCCTCTATGGATTTTTCTTCTTGTAAAATCAAATATAGGATTTAAATGTAGTTTATTCCTACAGATATAAAAAATGGGAGCTACTAAGCGACATGAACAGATAAATTTGAAACAGATGACAAGTGGTATAATTAGAAATTCATGAATCTTACACACTCCCTCCAATCTCTTATATCTGTATTTTATTGCATTTTCTAAACTTAATGTCAGGACTTATGCATGTTTGGTATCGTTTGTGTTTGTGTTTTTGTTTTTAAAAAACACGAAAAAAAATTGTTTGGAACTATTTCTAAAAACAGTAATAAAACCCATCTTTAAGAAATACAAAAAAAAAAAAGTAGTTTTTTTAATTTTCCACAGCTGTTTTTACACAAATTGAAAACAATCATGTCTGGTAATGTTTATGGTAACAATTTTTTGTTTATGTTTATAGAAGTTCTGAAAATCATAAACAAAAATATATTGAGTGTCTTGTTGTTTTCAACCATCTCAAAGCTAAATATAATTTGTTTTAAATAAGAGTAAAGATTAAGAAAACTACTTCTTTTTTGATTGGTCACTTTTTCTTTTTCTTTTTCTTTTTTTTCTTCTCCTCTAATCACCACCCGCCACGTGTATGTGGGGGGTGGTGGGGGTTGAAGTTTGAGGGGGTCTAAATCACTACTGTTATGTTAATTAAGTTTTCAATTTATTCAAACTGTGTTCAAATGATCCTAAAACCGTTTTTCTTTATAATAGTAGAGGTATTTTTGCTCAAATTTGAATAGAAACAATATCGGAACTATTCAAACACAAATGGGATAAATTGGGTTCAAATTGACTCAATTAACATAATATTGAGGATCAAAATAAAATAAATGGTATAATTTGGTAATTGAGAGTACATTTAATACTCTATTTATTTAAAGGGAAGTGATTGAGACCCCCTCCAATCACCACCCCCACTACCCTTACACACACGTGGTGGGTGGTGATTGGATGAGAAGGAAAAAAAAAAAAAAACTGGCCAATCAGAGAGAGAAAGGGGGTCAAAGGGTGCCTCCTTGAGGGTCCAACTCATTTTCCATTAAAATATCAAAGATCAAAAAGAAATCAAACACATATTTTGATCACCAGCTTTATATTTTTCGTTGTACATCAACAAATTGTACAGATCAAATTGGGTGTATGCAAATCAAGTTCCAATCATTGATGGATTTTTTTAATAATTGTGAAATGAAATATGAGCCGTTCGATCATCAAAATAAAAATGAACAATGCAGGACGTGCAACATGAAGGAGCGCACGTAGGCGTTAGTTGGTTAGCGGTTAAAACACTCCCAAGCGACTTTCCCGCGAAATTACAAGAATCGTTTGCGTTTTGCCTCAAAACTGAGATATAGACATAGATAGAGAGAGAGAGAGAGAGAGAGAAAGAAAGATAGAGAAACAACAGAAAAAAAAAAAAAAAAAGCCCCATAAATGTAATTCTCTCTCATACCTAAACTGGTTTCTTTCTCTCTCTCTCTCTCTCACAGATTCAGCCTCTGATTTCCTTTGTTGGGTCAATTTGGATTTGCAGATTTTTGTTATATGTAAGCTCTTCAATCCTTTCTTGTTTTGTCATCTAAATGATTGATGGGTTGGTTTTTTGTTATTGATTTGATGCTAATATATATGAGATTTCATCAAAAAAAATTCAGCAAATTTGTTGATAACATGTTGAATTTCATATAACCAAATTTGATGATCAATTTTCTTTCCTCTTTATGAATCTGTAATAGGTATGAATGTTTGATCACAACATTGTCCATGCAAAGAGAAATTATAAGCAAATGTGTTAATTTGTAATTCAATTTAATGTTTGAGGATCCCTCTCTATATATAAACAATCATTCCAAACCCAAATCTTTTGAGGGTTTCAATTTTTTTCCCTATTTGCTCTCTATTCAGTTTGCTTTTTCACCCCAAGTTTTCTGACTCATAATATGGTATTGTACATTGTTGGAATTGTCAGGGATTTGCTTGGATAAATTCATTCAAGAGCATTTTGTTGTGTATATGGCTTATTAAATCTAGTGCTTGAGACTACTGTGCCTGATAATTGAACTATGTTGTGCTGCGGCGGAGGGGAAGAGGAAAATGACGGACCGCCCGTGAATCAATACACGGCCCCACCTAGAGGGGGGAATCCTTATGGTGGTGGTAAAAACCTCTGTTCCTTTTCTATAGTCAAATGCACTGATATTTTCATGTTCTTAATAGCATCTTTCTATACATTTCTCTGTTTTCATGATGTTCTAATTGTAAACTGTGGGATAAGTAAGAAATTATAGTAGATTATCCCTTTTTGAGTTTCTCTTGAAATCACAGATTTATTCATCACCAAGTTAGGCCAAAGCATTAATCTTAATCTTTCTTCATTCCTTGACTTAATGATAATTTTTTTCCTTCTGTGTTTATTTTGATCTTTTATCTTCAATTTGATTTATTTTTATCTCCCATGTTTCTATTGATTGCATCAAACATGCTCAAACTATTTCGGGAGGCTCATATTATATAGCTGGTTGCCGCTATTCTCAGCCTTCCTAAGGTTTTATGTTTAATGATATAATAAATGAACATCTATTTTACAAACTATTTCTTATATTCATATTCGTTCATAGACCTTACTCTTAAAATTGGGTATAAGTTACTTTCAAGTTTGTTCATGATGCAATTCTACGATCTTTGTATTTTAGGTAGCGGAAGAGGAGAGCCAAAGAGTTCTGCTGCTGTAAGAAGTGGAGCTCCTCAGAAAGTTTTACCCATTGAGATACCAGCTTTTCCATTGGATGAGTTAAACAAGTTGACTGGCAACTTTGGACAAAAAGCTTTGATTGGGGAAGGTTCATATGGCCGGGTCTTTTTTGCGACATTAAGCACTGGCCAGCAGGCAGCAATAAAAAAGCTGGATACCAGTTCTTCACCCGACCCAGATGATGATTTTGCTGCTCAGGTTAATTTTCCGAGCATTATCATCAAGAAAGGCAATGTTGTCCCACTAGTCTTTTTATTTAATTTGTATCATTACGTTGTGGATTGTGCAGTTATCAATAGTGTCAAGACTTCAGCATGAGCATTTTGTGGAGTTGATGGGGTATTGTTTGGAGGCAAATAATCGGATCTTGGTGTATCAATTTGCAACAAAGGGTTCTTTACATGATGTTTTACATGGTATGTATACCTAGTTATCATGGGGTATGACTTCCTTTTTTTTTTCTTTTTTTTTTTTCTTATGACCAATTCATCATTAGCTATTTGCTGGTGTAGGAAGGAAAGGTGTACAAGGGGCTGAACCAGGTCCGGTTCTTAGTTGGAACCAGAGAGTTAAAATTGCTTATGGTGCAGCAAAAGGCCTCGAGTATCTACACGAAAAGGTCCAGCCTCCTATTGTTCATCGTGACATCAGATCAAGCAATGTCCTACTGTTCGATGATTTTTTGTCCAAAATAGCTGATTTCAACTTGACAAATCAGTCTTCTGACACTGCTGCTCGACTGCATTCCACAAGAGTTTTGGGGACATTTGGCTATCATGCTCCAGAGTAAGCCTTTCTCAACCGCCATTGAATCATCCAAACATGCATGTTCAGTTCTGTAACTCATCAATGATTAAGATTGTTGAAAGACGCTAATTCTTATACTTCTCATGTCTTCTGGTATTGTGACGTTATCTAAATTATCTGAAGTCATGTAAATTATCCAATTCCAGCCTGACTTGTGAAAGAATTTATCACAATCATATTGTTTTCACTGAAATTAGTCTCTGGGACTAGTTACAATGTGAGATTGGCTTCAGATATCAGCAACTATCGGTTTGCGTCTGCATATCTTCACCATGGATGCAAATAGTGAATGATATCCATTGAGTTTTGCAGATGAGTGTTTTAAAGCCTCTTTGTAATTGCATTGAGTCCACTGAAATTCATATAAGATCTTAGTCCATTGGAGTCTTTGTGGCACTATAACGAGCCTAATGTTGCTGTTATTTCTCCTCCCAAGACAATATATATGACTCATGTGTCCAAATGCTAGATAGAAACAGAACAAAACGACTTAATTTTATGGGGACAGGTAGACCTCCCAGAATAAAATATTCGCCAAAACAATGAAAAGCAAGTCAAATTATTAATGTTCAGAAATTTTCAACCCTTAGGCTGTGTTTCGATCTAATATTCATTGAGGAAAAAGGAAAAGGAAAGGGAAAGGGAAAGGGAAAGGGAAATGGAATTACTTATACATATTCATTTTTTAGTGGTAATAATTTTTTTTTGTTTGTTTTGGGGACATATATATCTTCATTTTCTTCTCATTTTCCTAACACAACCAAAAAATAGAAAGAAAAAAAATAGCTTATACTTCATTTTCTTTTCGTATCTTTTCCCTTCTTTTTCTTGTCTCTTCACAATTCCATTTTGACGTATATATCTTTCTTCTCATTTTCTGTTTACATTCATTTCCCATTTGCATTATTCTTCTCTCCATTTATGTCTATTTAGCTTAAGCTTTTGAGACAATTGGTGACTTAACGGCTTCTGTCAGTTGTCTAGGAGTTTCTGAATGGAATTGCATATGTAGCTGCACTAACAGATCGTGCTTTTGCTTCAGGTATGCCATGACAGGGCAGATAACTCAGAAAAGTGATGTTTACAGTTTCGGAGTTGTTCTTCTAGAGCTTTTAACAGGGAGGAAGCCAGTAGACCATACAATGCCCAAAGGACAGCAAAGTCTTGTCACTTGGGTGTGTGTTGTTTTGCTGCTATGTTGTTTCAGTTTCATTTGCCACTGCTGTTTTACATCTCTAATTCAAATTCCTATATTCCACAGGCAACTCCAAGACTGAGTGAGGATAAAGTGAAGCAATGTGTTGATCCCAAGCTAAACAATGATTATCCACCGAAAGCAATTGCTAAGGTTTTCTTAATCATCTTTACTTTTAGCATCACTTTCCCTTAACATGATTTTTTTATTTTTGGAGTTTGCGTTGTGAATGAAAGAAATTTTAAAGAAATGGGATAGAAAGAAATTTTAAAATGTAGTGTCTTAACAGCAATGATTGAAAATTTCTTCTTCATTTCTGAAAATCTCAAATTGCAGCTTTTGTTTGTTTATTGTCATTGTAGTACTTTCTTTTACACATGAACCACTCGCTAACAAATTAGTCGTAAACTGTTATCATCCCATCTCCCTCAACCTTTCTAAAGAACAAATAAATAACAAGTAAAACATAGATTGAAATTCTACTAACTCGGCATTTTGCATTTGTGGGCTTTATGCCATTGTTTTCAGATGGCAGCAGTTGCAGCACTTTGTGTTCAATATGAAGCAGATTTCCGGCCAAATATGACAATAGTCGTCAAGGCTCTCCAGCCGCTTCTTAACTCGAAACCAGCAGGCCCAGACTCTCAAGCATAGTAGATGTATGATCTCAAAAAGTAGTCGAAGCAGAGTACTTTTGTATCTTTAAATTTGCTCTCCACTGTTTGAATTCTTGTTTGAATTGTTCTACTTCAGTTAAGACACAGTTTCAACCATTATTAACTGTTTCCAGGAATAGTTTTTATTTATTTGTGCCAAGTCTTAATAAATACTTAATTGGTGTTTATTATTATTATTATTATTTTTTTATCGGCGAAGGTCAGATATTAATTGTTAGATTAGCACATATGGGATTTAGTCTTCTCATCCTTTGCAAAACAATGTGTTTGTCCCTAAAAAAAATTGAACCCATGACTTCTCTAAGGAATCCGGATCCTCGTAGCGCTACCCTGTAGCACTACCCTGTAGCCCCCAAAACGACGTCGTTTTGGGGGCGGATTTTCAGAAAAAAAAAAAAAAAAACGCAGAAGAGGAAGGGGGGAGGAAGGAGAAGGAGAGGGAGAGGGAGAGGGGAGGGAAGGAGGGAGGAGGGCGAGCTCGCCGTCGTCGTCCCTCGCCATCGTCGCCGCGTCGTCGTCCTCGCCGTCGTCGCCGCCATCGCTGCCGCCGTCGCAGCCGTCGTCACAGCCATGGCAGCCATGGCTGCGAGCTCCACCTCTCCGCTCCTCCTCCTCCTCCTCCCCCAATATTTATGGCCCCCTCCAGTTCAGTCCGGCCCCTCCTCCTCCCTCCCTCCTCCCTCCTTCCCTCCCCTCTCCCTCTCCCTCTCCCTCTCCTTCTCCTTCTCCCCCCTCTCTTCTGCGTTTTTTTTTTTTTTTTCTGAAAATCCGCCCCCAAAACGACGTCGTTTTGGGGGCTACAGGGGGTGCTACAGGGAAAGGGGCACAGACGACCCGTTCTCTTCTCTAAGTACTAAGTTCTTAGGAAAGTTTTAGTGACCAATTAAATTGGGCTTAGTTGGTTATCGGTGTTTCTTACTTGATACCGATGATGATGATAGGATACGCAAAATTGAAAGATGGCAATAATACGTAAAAGAAGAAAGATAAGAGGGTAATTAAAGTGTATTAATTACATTTATAAAAACAAAAACATTGGAGTGGGCCATAATTAGGAGACACAGATTCCAGTGCCATTGTATTGTTGACGGCACTGTGGAATAAATTTTTTTAAAATTTTTATTTTTATTTTTTCGTTATATGAATAGAGTAATGCTATACTAACAGAAAAATATATTCTAAAAAAAATGTAGAAAATGATGTGGCCATATTATCATCACTTCAAAACAAATAACTCATCAAGAAGATTGTTAATTGTAAAATTGTCACTACTACATTATTCTGAGGATTGAGGAAGTTTTTCAATTTTTTATCTTTTAATTTGTGTTGAAGTTAATGCTATGATGTAGTTAGCTTTTAGCCATTTTCCTTTTCTTTTCTTTTCTTTTTTTTAAATTTTTATTTATTTAACCTTCATAGAAGATTTTGCATTCAAATTCTGTAACAACAACATTATATTAAAAATTATAAAAAAAAAAATATTAATGGCAACTCTTTAAGCTGTCAATAATCTTGAGATCTTTAAAAATTGTATTGAAATTTTAATTTTCTTTAAATCAGAAGGCTATCATTAACATGATTCTAAAAATAATTATTAAACACAGAAGTGTAACGGCTTTTATGTGAGACATTTTTTTTTTCCTTTTATAAGTGATCTGACTCAATTAAAATCATATATTATCACACTAATGAGAGAGTTTTTTTTAATTCTTTGAAAATAAATGTATCTATAGAGTCACCTGTAAAATGAAGGTTGTGATTGTGGATCGGTGGTTTGAGTAAAGTTTATTCAAACTTTGTTGGGTATTTGATTTACAGAAGTGATAAAAAATACATCATTAACAGCTCTAATGAGCTAGAAAATGTAATAAATAAATAAAAAAGAGACAACCATCACATCAAGGGAGAGCCATTTCATTAGTGCTCCCTTTTTAGTGCTCCAAAGCATTAATCTTTGATTTAAGGTCGTCATATTCCGCGATTATTCATGTCAAGGGTATATATATATTCCTACTATGAGTGTTCGTTGGCGAGTTCAGGTCATGCTTCTCATTTAAATATCATATTATCATAAACATTATTCTTTATTGATATTTTTACAGTTACATATAAGTGTCAGTTGTAAGAATTGATTAACTAATTTAAGAATAATGAAATGAGGTTATTTATTTTTAATTTTATATTGTCAAGATGACATAACTGTCATCTTAAAATTCTTCGTCATAAAAAAAGATAAAAATAAGAATATGTATATAAACATTAGCTAGTGAATATATGTTTTAATAGGAGGGTTGCTATGAACACTTACCTTTTTACTTTAGTCTCCCATTTTTTTGAATCCCTACCTAGCAAAATGAATCTCTTCCTTTTTCTCTTTGAACCTACACATTAATACCAACTATACTCCTAACCCCAAACCCTAGCCCCTATTTCCAACCACCACCTTCAGCACCATTGCCGCTGCCTTCGTCAGCCAATTTGCAGCCTGTTGGAAAAATGGTGTTTTATATGGCTTATTTTGGAAAAATGGTGTTTTATATGGCTTATTTTAGGCCGACTTTGAGGCCAAAATTGAGTGGGCCCCAAACGTCTTTTGGGGTGGGTCCGAAGAGGTGAAGTGTTCCTTGCCGCGTGGTAAGTCACACGGTGAAGACGGAACGTCAAAACCATTTATGAGTGAATGAGAAGTTGACGTCGTTTTCGGGTTTAACATTAATTTTTTGGATAAAAATTCTTTTGAATTTTTTCAATAAAATTATTGTGGGAATTTAATTTAATTCTAAATTTAAATTTTGGGTTCCTAAGTGGTTTCCTAAAATTTGTACCTCTTACTTTGTTTATTAAACTATTCAATTTGTTTAATATATATATATATTCAATAGTTTAATATATATATATATAAATATATATATTTTAAATAGTTTAATTTATAAATAAAAGTTCCAAACAGTTCCACTAACGGAACAATTTTCAATTGTTTGAAAATTTGTCTCAACGGTCAAAAATTGTTTGATTTTAACAAGTGCACCTGTTCGAATTCAAAAAAGCACCTGTTGACCATTTGCATACCTGTTCGGACCACAGGTTTGGCCTATAAATAGAGCCTAATTCCAACAAGTCTCTGGATCCAAAAAAAATCGATCTGATAAAGTGAGTCTGCAAAAATCCTTTCGCTGTCCAATTTTCTTCTTCGCATTATTTATTCTTCATATTAGATTTAGGATAATTTTAAAGAGAGTATTAGAACATAAGGTTTGATTCGCCGAACAAATTGTTTGGAGTGCTACTACAATTTGTGAAGATCATTGTATCCTGGAAGATAGGCGCCACTCAACCGTAAGCACCTTAGCGGGGCGAATCTGTCTTAAGGACAAAGTGTCACACACTCGACTTGGTCTTAATTATTTATTCGGTTCAACGAAATAAATTCGGTATGTTATTTATTTATTTTGTTTGAATTATTTCAAGTTATTTTATTTACACAGAAGATTGCTCCAACAATTACTCACTGGCGACCTCCTTCTCTTCAAATCCAACCAACATGACCATTCTTCTTCTTCTTTTTCTTCTTCCACCATTTAGTCATTTCATTCTTTTTCTTCTTTTTTCCTCTTCATTTCCACCACTACGCTGCTGCCATCACCACCCACCATCACCATCGCCGGCCACACTTTCTTCTTCCTCCTAATCTTCTCTTCTTTGTAACTTCTTTGCCAAACCCTAGCCATCGCGAGAGAGAGAGAGATTGAGCATGTGAGAGGAAAGCCATAGCCACGAAGATGAAATCGAAAGAGAGAGACAGAAGAGAGAAGGTGATGTCGACGTGATGACAGGGCTAGGGTTTTGCAGCAAGAGGAAGAAGAAGACATGTTTGTTGGCAGAGGTGGTGGAGATAGGTTACGATGGCAAAGATAGATTTATAGTGGCGACATAGAATTGAGAGATGGGCTTGCGATGGTAAAAAAGAGGCTAGGAGTGCTTGTCGGTGGAGGTGGTAGCTGGTTGCAAAGGAGAGAGTAGTGGTTGCGACAATGGCAAATAATGACGAGAAGGAGTGGGTGGCGGCGGTAGACGGAGGTGATGGGAATCGCTAGGGTTAGGTTTTGAGAAATTAGGGTTAGAAGGTTAGGGGTGAGAGTAAAAATAAAACTTTATGTTTGGACAAAATTAGAATTAAAATAAATAAAAAAAGATAAGGGATCTAAAGAAGAAATGTAAGTTCCACTAACAACGCTCTTTAGTGGTCTTTTGGCAAGTTGGGTTTTGTTGAGCTTTTTTAGCTATGAAGTCATTTGGCAAGTGTTAAAAAGTTATATATAAAATTACAATTATACCCTTTATTATTTAAGGTTATACATGGGTGAAAATGTAAAAATTTTAAATTGGGTGGGATAGTTTGGTCATTTGAATGTGATGTGATATCATAAATAAATATTAACTAAAAAAATCAAAAGCATCTTTTAACCATTTTCCCAATTCACTTTCTAAAAAAATTAAAATTAATTTTTTACCATCTTTCTAAAACACCCCTTAATAATAGGGAGACTATTTTGATAGCCTACTTTACCCTCGAATCCCTGGCTCTAATGAATAAGCCAGTCATATTTTTCTGTTCCGTTCTACCCCACTTTGATGTAAGCGGAGATGGATTTTCCTCTCCTCACCTCAATAATCGGAATTGAGATCCTCTCCAGCCACCCTCCTTGCAACGGTCCAGATCACTCTACAGAAGATCCAATGGTCTAGATCACTCTATTAAAAAAATAAATTTAATTTTTTATTTTTAATAAAATGATCTGAACCGTTAGATCCTCTCTTGGGTGAATCTGGACCGTTGCAAGAAGAGAGGGTTGTAAAGAGTGGCTGGAGAGGATCTTAATTCCAATAACCGTACCTACCTCATATATATATATATATAATATTTTAAAATATAATAAAATTAAAATATTAAAATATAACCCTTTTTTCCTTCATATCTTATATTTTTTAGAGTGCTAGTGATAAAATAAAAAATAGAAATATAAAAATTAAAAATTAAACATTAAATTTTATAATATGAATTTTAAGTGCTGAATTAAATTTAAAATAAAAAAATAAAAACTTAATGAACTGGGTTTTTAAGTACCTTGAGCTTCGAGAATATTTGACCATAGTTGCTTTGCTTCATCAATATGGAAGAGGAAGTGCTAGTATGGAATAGAGAGACGGTACCTAGGGTTTTCAAGATTGTAAGCACAAAACTCCATCAGAGAGACCTCATCTCTCTCTTACTCGTCAGCCCTTGGCTTCACCGCTCTCTCATCTCCTACCCTTCCCTCTGGCTGGTACCCATTTTTTTCTTCTTCAAATGATTCATCAGAAACTTGGGTTGTTTTGGTTTATGAATTTTTGGAATTGGGTTTTCATTTCTCAGGTTCTTGATTTCCGTGAGCTGAACAATGCTGGGGATCGACTTGTTTCCGCTCTCTCACTGGTCAGTTTTTAGGGGGGAAATAAAAACGGGTTCTTCAGTGCATTTAATTTGTCATTTGCATTACTACGCTGTTTAGTTTCCGAAAAATTTAGGGCCAGAAAGCAAATTTCTATTTGGGTTTTTATGTGTTTCATAGTCTAGAAAGAGAGAAACAAAAGAATTTTGGACCTGGCCCTAATTCTCTTATCTGGGTAGTGAATTGTTGGAAACAACAATAGTAAATGCAAAGACAAATTGATTATGATATGATAATTGTGATATGCTTTTGAGTTCTTCAGTGCATTTAATTTATGATTTGCATTACTACCCTGTTTGTGTTTTATAGTCTAGAAAAAAAAAAGAGAAGCAAAAGAATATCAGAACTGGTCTATCTGGGTAGTGAATTATTGGACACAACAATAATAAATGTGAAGACAAATTTGTAATGGGAGGGAACAGTTAATGTTGGTGATCTGATAGTTCTGATATTCTTTTTGTGTTTGACAGTCGAGATATAACCACGTGAAGCAGATCAACCTTGAATTTGCACAAGATATTGAAGACAAACATCTTGATATCCTTAGAAGCAAGGTAACATTTCTGGCTGTATTATGTAGTGCATTGGTGCCTTCAATTGAAGAAATTGAAATGTGCTGACACTCTGATTGATAAAAGAAGAAGAATTTAATTGTGTTAGTTTTCATAATTATCGGATGCAACACACATTTCATTAGAGGTTCAGAATTACTATGTCCCAACTTATCTATGCTTTACTGTAATTGTTTTTGGGTTCTATTGAGGTTTCATGTTTCTTACTCTTACATATGTTTAGAGCAAATTACCAAGTTTGGTACATGGTGATGGGTATTTTAATGGCATAACAAGTGAAGCAACAGGGAACACTGAAAGTCTGAATTCATAAGACATAGGCTTCAACTCTCAATGTGTCTACTCTTATATGTAGAGGTAATTAGTCACTGAATATTAAACCAATGGATCATAAACCAAAATGAGTTTAACTCAGATGAGAATTCTTGGACAGATGTGTGGTAAGACCAGGAAAGATATAGGTAGAAATAAATATATTTGTGAAAGAGTGGCAAGATAGAATATTTGGTGTGATGTAAATAATATCTTGTAAAGGGGAAAAGAGTAAAATGACAATTTATGTTTACTTTCTCCACCAAACAACTCTGATAGGGGAGGTCAGTGCAAGTTTGGAACCACAAGGGACATCTCTCTAGTTGTCAGTAACCTTAAAGGAGGTTAGTATAATTAGAATAATGCTTGGGACCCCTTTTGGGGGTCACCCCCTCACCCCCTTTGCCACGTGGCGGGGGGTGATTGGAGGAGCAGGAAAAAAATGAAAAAGAAAAAGAAAATGTAACCAATGAGAGAGAGAGGGGGTCAAAGGGGGTGGGGGGAAAAGGGGGGATGAATCATTGTTGGTATAATTATCCCTTGAATTTTTTTTGATGCAATTTCAACTTTTGACATCTTGATTCTTAACTCTAGTGCAATGCAAGAGTTGTTTTTTTGTCATGTTTTAATGCATACATGTATATATCCTTAGTTATAACAACACAAGATTATCTATGCTGAAATTTCGAGCCCTTGTGTTTTCATGTTTTAAATATTGCATACAAAAATGAGACATATACCTTCGAACCATGCAATACTTTTGTATCTTCTTCTTCTTGTTGTTGGTGTTTGTTTTTTCTTTTTTTGGATTTCTCAAGGCCTGTTAATGAAAATGCTAATATGATTTCAGTGTTCAGATTCCCTTCAAAATTTGGAGTCCTTAAACCTGAATGGCTGCCAAAAAATCTCTGATAAGGGAATTGAAGCTATTACAACAGTTTGTTTTAACCTGAAGGTCTTCTCCATTTATTGGAATGTGAGGTACTTTATGGTCACCTATCTTTATATCTACATAACTACATTATAACTATCAATTTAATCCAAAACAAATTATTCCATAGTTACTGATGAACTAACAAATGCAAATTGAGCTTCAGGGTATCAGATATTGGAATAAAGCATTTGGTGAAGAACTGCAAGCGTATAGTAAATTTGAACTTGAGTGGCTGTAAGGTATATGATCAATAACTGATATATGTTAGTATTTGCTCTTTCTATCTCTTTTTTTACAACTTGTCTTCCTTTTCCGTTTTATCTCTATGGTTTTTAGTTTGAACTTTCCATGAATGTAATCATCTTTGGTAAAACTTAGCATGCATTTGCATCTAAATGGTAGCACATACAGTTAGTCTATGATTGAGTATTTTGTGGAGCTCAAATGGTTGGTGTAAGGTATTCAGACATTCATACAATGTGGTAGCAATTATCAGGAGTGATCCGGAGTCTCATGAATGTGGTATTAATCATAACTCCTCGTTTGGTAACATTATTGTTTCCTATTTTCTATTTTCAATTTTAAAAATTTTAGAAATTAAAAAACAAAAACACATTTGGTTATTGTTTTTGTTTTCAAAAAATTGAAAACAATTTCCAAAATTTTCAAAACTTTTGGAAACAAAAAAATGGGTGTTTTCTTTTACTTCCAAGGCCTGAATCAGAGCAAACAACTAATTAGTCATAACTTTTCTGACAGTCTCTTAAATGTAAGCCACCTCTTTTAGGCAAAGACCTCTAAGAAAGGAAGGTAATTATATCTCTTTGGGGAGATTAAATTAATTCAAAGCTCATCCTTTTTCTATTCTTAATTCAAAAAATGACATTCTTACCATTTGTGGCCTCCTTAACCACTAAAGGGGCACCACTCGCAGCTTTTTTAGCAAAACTTACTCCAAATGGCTTGTTTGGAGTAAATACTGATGAGAATGTGATTCTCATGTCCCTCACAATGCCAACAATGCCATGGGAACTAGTTGTATTAACTCAATGATTGAGAGTTGGGAGAGTTGCCAGATCTCCTAACATGACTTTATGTTTCAAGTATTCGTGATGGAGGGGATTTAGTGTGATGATTGAGATCCCCTTCCAATCAATTTAATGTGAAGTCTTTTTATGAGGTCTTGTTTGGTTATTAAGGGGTCTCACTTTCATTGGTGAGGGATGTGGGGCTTTAAGGCCCCTCCTAAGGTGGCACTTTTTGTTTGGTGTACAACATGTGCTAAAATTCTCACTATCGATAATTTAATTAGGAGGCATGTTCACCTAAATTGTTGTTGTATGTGTAAGCATGATGAGAAACTAATGAGCCATCTTCTTGTTCATCATGAGGTGACCCTGGAATTGTGGTCTTTGAGCTTTCTCTTTGGTGTTGTCTGACATGTAGTTGACATTCACCTAGCAAGCATATTTAGTAATTCGAGTTAACCATAAACTATGCATAAAACTCTCATATTATGCATGAAATGCTTTATGGTACCTTATGAACAACATTTTACCCTAGAAAATAAAAGAAGTTTATTGACCAATATGATTTCTTTGCTGTTTCCCCATGTCTATGAACACGAGAATTAGATAAGTCACTTGCACCCGACATTTGTACTCAAGTTCATATAACATAGGATATGAAGTTAGGTCTAGAGGATTTGTTGGTTTTTTATTTTCAAGATTGTAATTAATGAATATTGTTGATTTGTATATCTTATTTAATAGTCAAATATAATTTGTATTTATTTCTCAGCAGTTGAGGTCAGTACTAGTTATCTTAAAGAACTGTCTTTGAATTGTGTGCTTTGATGTGGCAATTACAGAATATTACAGACAAGAGCTTGCAACTTGTTGCTGATAATTATCAATATCTGGAGTCTTTGAACCTCACTAGGTATGTAAATTTGGTTCGTGTAAGATTTCTGAGAGAGAAGCTCTCTCCTTCAGGAAAAAAGAAAAAGAAAAAATGTGATATCTGTATGTATGGAACATATCATGACTAAAAATTCAGAATGGTCTGAAATTGAGGCTATTCTCCACTAAAGATTGGTGAGTAAATGGTACATGCTAATGGAACAGAGTTTGGTCTGACGGTGGGTTTTACTGTATAATAGTTCATGATTTACCCAATTTTTCATTTTGGAAACCTTTTGCAATCCATACAGTAGCCAACTGCATCTGCCAACTTAACTTTCGCTCTATTGGGTGTTTTTTAGGTGCATCAAACTAACAGATGGGGGTTTGTGTCAGATATTGCTCAAATGCTCCTCTCTTCAGAGTCTAAATCTGTATGCTCTTTCGAGGTAATATATCAGAAGTTTTTTGTTTACTGAAGCTTACATTAGCTTATATTGTGATCTCTAATGTGCACCGCTGGTGGTTTCCATTTCATGTAGTTTTACAGATGAGGCTTACAAGAAGATATCATTATTAGCCAATCTCAGATTCTTAGATCTATGTGGTTCCCAGGTACAATCACTTGCTCAGAATTAAATTCATTACACTTGATTTCCTTGGATAGACATTAATACTGACTAGTAACACTGAATGTTAGAATCTAACCAATGAAGGACTTTCCTGTATAGCCAAATGCAAGAATCTGGCCTCTCTCAATTTGACATGGTGAGTTAGCTGATTGTCTCCTATATAATTATCTGGAACAAAGCAAGTCGTTCTTTGAATTCACAAGCCACTTTCTGTTATCTCAATAGGTGTGTGCGTGTCACTGATGAGGGGGTCATAGCCATTGCTCAAGGTTGCATCTCTCTTGAATTTCTTAGGTAAATCTTGATGATATATATATATTTTTTTAAGTGATAATCCATGGTATCTCCCGCCCAGCTCAGCCCAATTGGGCCAAGTTACCTCATATCTGGATAGCCGAGAACTAATCCCTAGAGGCCCTAAAGTTAACAACCACAAACCTCTAGTGGCCCCTTGGGAGACTCAAACTTGAGACCTTGGATCTTATTCTTATGTCTTTACCACTCGGCCCCTTGGGGTTAAATCTTGATGAGACTAATATTATTGAATGTGAAAAATTGATGCATTTTATGTCTGGTTTGTGCCTTTAGAAGCTTTTAAGAGCATACCATGCGATTATGCCATGAAGTCAAAACTCCCTTATTATGTGAATTGGATATTGTTGCTTCAAATTGGGTATAGTATCGGTGGTTGATGCTCTATGTTACATAAAAACACCATTTTAGCATTAGAAACAAAAACAAAAGAGCATCAAGTAATATCACATTTAGTTGTGTCCCTCATTTCTTAAATTTGGGAATAGATAAATCCAATTTTAGGCACATACACACCCCTGACATCCATACCCAAGTTATTGGAACATGGCATGCAGAAAATATGAAAGCTGAACTATAATTTGTGTAGGAAAATTGATAGAGAAAGGGAGAGAGACTAAATATGTATATTTTGATCTATCTCCCTTTCTCTATCAATTTTCCTACATGGTATCAGAGCTATAGGTTAAGCTTCTAGTGTTCTTCGCCTTCTGGCGGGCGGCAACCTTTCGTTGGCCGCCCGCCGGACCTCAACATATTCCGCTTGTTTTCTACACATATCTTCACTGTGCACTCTCTGGTGATTATTGCACTCTCTTCGCAATACTATGTTTGACACCAGAATTTTGCAGAACATCAAGTGATTAACTACAACCAAGCAGTCACTGTTTCACCTTCTACCAAAGTGATCTATGACTTCTCCTTCCTCCTGTGCCATTTGCTTGTACTGCTGGCCCTGATGGAAAACATACAGCTCTGGAAGCAGTCACGATAGTTCTAGATTTACCACCTCCTGGTAGCATTAATGATGTTAGATGCTGATAAAATGGTTGCTGCTGCCAGTTCTCGAAATCCTACTCTTGCTGGAGCATTGACTCGACTCCAAAGGTGTGCTTTCAGTGGCAGTTGGGAGGAGCTTTGCAGGATATTCTCCATTTGCATGATGTTCTTGCTAGACGCCTAGTGTGGAGTTCTGCTAGATGCTGATTATGTGACACTGGAACTTTGTCTTCATGTTTCTTGGTGAATTGGGTTTTGTCATGTGGTGACACCTCCATAGCTAATCATACTTACTGTTTTGTTTGACCCCCAGATGCCTTTCTGATGTTGTTGGGATATTCCTATTGCTTTGGCATTGCAAAGGGTGGGTTATGAATTTTGATGATCTTCATGCTAAGTGATGCTCTTTTTGGACAGCTATGTTGAATCTGCTGTTGAAAGCATTGTTTGAGTTAGGTGTCTGGTGTTTTTGTTTCCTTAGTGTTAGCTACGGGTGTATTATGAGGGTTGTGCTGGTGGTGGTAGTGCAGTGTATTTTGTGTGCTGGTGGTGATGCTGCCAACAAAAGCTTCCATTTTGTCACCAAACAAGGGTTGTTTCGTGCCTGAATTCACTGATTTTTTGTGGTAAGGTTCGGCATGTGGCCTGTGCAAGAAGAGGACTGAGGAACGAGCTATTGGGTGGTATGCAATTACCATCACCATTTACTGCAAGGAATCTCTGGACAGGTTCAGAAAACCCCACTCTGATCCTCGATGCTAGTGCAGTCTCTCTCTCTCTCTACTCAAGGACATCCACCACTATGTCCACTTTTCAACTCATCCTCCACCACTTTTTGCACACACTCAATACCCATTTTTATTTTTTCTTCACCTTTTGCACCCCACTCACCGACTCCCTCAAATCTCCACTTTCTTTATTTTATTTTATCTTTCTTTACCAAACCTTCCCTTATTTTATTCATCTCGGGGATCAAACTCGATCCCCATTTTACATATAAAAAAAAAAAAAAAAAAAAACCAAACAATCTCCAACCCACAACCCACACAACAACAACCGGCCTTATTTTTTCGCCTCTTCAGCTGTTCTCTTCTTTTTGCCTTTGTCTTGGGCGTCCCTTGCCGGTGCTGCCTCCGTGCTTCCCACGCCGCCGAGCACGTTCACTTCCCGTTGCTCCTCCACTGTCACATATGGCGGCCCTCCAAATCGGAGCATCACGGTGGCCTTCCGCTTCAGTTCCTTATTTTCTGTCTTCAGCACACATATCTCTGCTCGGGCATCCGTATACATGCGCTGGAGCAGAGCCAGTTGGGCTTTTACCTGCTGCACCTCATTTGTTCTACTCTGCAACCGGTGCGACAGGTTGTTGACCGCAGTCATGGTCTCAACACATGACCTTAATGTATAATAATTGGCCTCAACATCAGATTGAGCAGCCATTATCTGCTCAACTGCCACCATCGGATAGTTCAACGGCGCAAAACCAGGGGGGCTAGGCCCAAGGGCGCTTGGTTGAGGTTCAAGGGCCATATTCTGGGTTGTGGCCTCGTTGAGGTCGGGAAAGAGAGTGAGACCACGGGACGAAGAGGCTATGTTCTGGGTAGCTGAACGGGAAGAAGAGGCCATATTCAGGGTTGGTTGTAGAGTGTTTCAGGGATAATCTCTCTCAGCAAAAACGAAGAGGTTTTCAGAGGTTTTTCAGCAAGTGTTTTTTAGCTGGTTTGTTCTACATCAGCAGCAGCCTCGCCTTGGTTTAAATAGGCAAGGCAGACACGCGCCTTACGCGCCTCTCAACGCCAGACGACAAATCGGCGCGCCTTTTGATGGCTGTCGGGCACACCTTTTGATGGCTCGACTTTTGATGACACGCCTTTTGATGGCACGCCTTTTGATAAGATTGGGCACGCCTTTTGAGGGTCCGACAAGACTTGGTAAACTGTCCCGACTTTGATTCCGGTTAGCTTCTATATGGGTCCGACAAGACTCTGTAAACTGTCCCGACTTTGATTCCGGTTAGCTCTTATATGGGTCCGACAAGACTCTGTAAACTGTCCCGACTTTGATTCCGGTTAGCTCCTATATGGGTCCGACAAGACTCTGTAAACTGTCCCGACATTGATTTCGGTTATCTGCTACAACGGTTCGACACAGCCATATAGTGTTTTCTACAACGGTCCGACATGACCCAGTAAACTGTTTTCTACAACGGTCCGACATGACCCAGTAAACTGTTTTCTACAACGGTCTGACACGACCATACAGTGTCTCCTATCCATTTTTATTTGTCATTTTATTTTCCTGTTTTGTTACTCTCTCCAAACTCAAGTTGGTTGGTTCCTATCCCCCTTGAGTTTGAGGGGGGCTGTTAGAATATTTTATGTTAGTGTGTTAGGTGTTAGAATATTTTATGTTAGTGTGTTAGGTGAGTGTAGTGTGGTAGGTAAGTGTGTTAGTAGTGTGTTAGTATATTCTCTTCCTCTCCTATATATAGGAGAGTCATTGTAGTCATTCTAAATTAATCTATCAATAATATCAATACATTAATTTCCTACAAAAAAAAAAATACAATTTGGAATGAACTTAAAATGAAATCTGTAATTTATGCAGCTGTATTTATCATAATCAATTCAAGGAAATGGATCCATGTAGCTTACACTAAAGTAATTGGGATTTGGGATAAAGCCTTGTCGAGTTGAGTTGAGTTGAGCTATGACACGATGGTCATTGTCATATTGTTCAAATTTTTTATTGATTGAATTTTATTACAACCTTGCTGAAACAATTTTAGTGCAACATGCACATCTAGTATCAAATACAGAGTACTAGCAAGATTGATGAGCATGGCCCATTCCATACTGTTATGGTGAAATCGTATGGTCGTGCAGTCATCTTCTGGCTATTAAAAAGTTTCCTCTTGATATAACATCTGTTACTGATTTCATGGATGGAAAAACTGCAGCTTGTTTGGTATTATTGGTGTTACTGATAAGTGCTTGGAGGCCCTGTCAAGGTTCTGCTCAAACACACTTACAACCCTCGATGTGAATGGATGCATTGGCATCAAGGTATATCATATCACATTTTTTCTTATATACATGTACCAAGAGCATTTTTCTTTCAATCATCAACCATCTTCTTAGTTTGTATTATTTTGTTGAACAAATCACTCAACCTAACTACTTTTACACCACCCAAATTCTTCCAAGTCACCATAGGAATTCCATTAGATTTGTTGTTTTTTTATAGCTTTTCCTATTTTGGTTGTCAATTTGATTTGCTTGGGGTTTGCCACTTTTGACATTGGAGCAAGAGTTTAACTACGGCTTCGTGGGCTTTGTATTTTGCCCTTATTTTTATTTTTATTTATTTATTTATTTTCGTGTAACACACTAGTAGATTCTCCTGCTGTTTCTTTTTTTTTTTTTTTCCTTTTTTTGATGTGTATATATTTCCCTCACAGAGACGAAGTCGTGAAGAACTGCTTCAATTGTTCCCACATCTGAGATGCTTCAAAGTGCACAGCTAAAGTTATATGCTTTATGAAGTCATAATCACTTCCTGCCATCGACGTGAGTCTCTCCTCAAATATATATATTTTCAAAATCATTAAACAAAACCACCACTAAACTACGAATAAAGAATTTATTAATGATCGTAACATCATTGATGTACGTGCTATAAACCCAGGTCAATGTGGCTACTTGACAGACACAGAGCAGTTCATGTTTAAGAAAAACAATGTTACATTGACTAATCTTCTGAAGATTCCCAATCACAATGTTATACTGACTAATCTTTTGAAGATTCCCAATCACTTCATTGGATTTATCTTTCTAGCTTGTTGAACAATTTCTCATTAACTACATGGTTCATCAGCTCCTAGGAATCTTAAATGGATGGTTTGGTCATTCACAGGTCATTTAGAACACATTATGATGAACTCATTCCTCTGAAGTCCTTTTATGTTAAAATATATATTTTTTATTTTATGAAAGAGATATATCCATAGATTCACTAGCATCCCAGTCGGGGGCTTGTTCTTCAGGAATTTGTTGGGCAGGCATGTCCATTTCACAAGCTGGTTAAGTGTGGTAACTTAATGGTCCCATTTAGTTTGGAACATCTAATGTATCATGCATAGATGCTAACTCTGGTTCACCATGTTTCCAAGAGTTCATGGGACACAAAAGGGCCATTGAAATTCTGTGAAGTATATGGGGTTGGACACATTACAGCCATTGGATGTGTTGTCTATTTCACGATATCTTGCATTTATATAGCTTTCTGATCCTGGAACCAGTATTTTTGTTTTTATTTTATTTTTTATTTTGCAGGCACTTTTATTTATTTATTTTATTTGTTCTGGCGATAATATTTAAAATTTTCCAATCTTCTCCTTGGTTGATGAGTGGTGGATATTTTGCAGGTTCATGATGCTGTCTTGGAGAAATGTTGCCCATATGCAGTTAATTCATTAGGATAGAAAATACTCAAGATGTTCAATAAACAGATGAGATTGATACACAAGATATTTGATAAACAGATGAGATTGATACATGACATGTGATTTGATAGATGTAACCTTACTAAATGAGCCGTCCTATTTTGGGTAGTTAATTATGAGAAGCGTATATTTTTTAATTATATGCAAGTAAAAATTATAATCAAGGAAGCAGGGGAAATTATAATATGCTCCTGTGACTATTGTGATGTTATCGCTCTACAGTTATTTTTTAAGGTTACCACAAAGGTGGTTGAAGATGTTATTTTTAGTTGACAACAGAGTGATGGTTAATATTGTTGTTTCTATATTTGATTCTGAGATTTTCCTATGGAACTGTGGGTTGAGTTAGTTTTTTCTAAATTGCAAAGAGCTAAGATGGCTTTGGGTGACACTATTGCCAGGGTAATGGCAACTGTTAACAATGGGAACTATTGCAATAGATTTGAAATGTTCCATTTAGGTTTCCCCAAGCAACATATTTTTTGCATGTTCTTCACATCTTATCATATGAAATAAAATGATTCAAAATAATTGACATTCGAGTATAAATTAATCTCATAATACACTAACTTCATGTCCATGAAGTTTAGACTTTCAAGCAAATCAGAAATCTGCCATACACATTGCAAACATCAAAATTGAGTATATTTTAGCAGAAAAGAAAACTGTAACTGAACAAAATTCTGTATAAACCAATCAGGGCTTTAGAGGGAAGATGGCAAATGGATCATAGCTAGTATGAGAGACTGAGCAAGTAGAAAGTATCCGTATTCACAAAAAAAAGAAAATACCCATAAAAGGTTTTGTACCAGTCAAATCCACACCGCAATGTAGACCACCCCTAGGGAACTCCTGTTGTTCAAAAAGACCATTTAAACAAAAAAAAATAAAAAATGTATGCCTGTATTCTTCTCCCCTTTAGAAAAGACTAATTGAAGACATTCTTTTTCATCTTCAACCATCGTCTGAAACAACAGCACCAAAAAGAAAGACCACAACCGATACCCCCAGGAAAAACATCACATAAAGAACTGCAGGTATATTGCACTGGAAGGTATTTCTGGATATATATTTCTATTGAAAAGAAAAAGAAAAAGGAAAAGGAAAAGGCAAAAAAAAGAAAGGAAGTAAATTGAACAAGACATACATAACTTTTCTATGAGACAAAGGTAGCATAATACAAAGCCACAAAGGCAGATCATAGCAAGGATCTTGCTAGGGGAAACCTAAAACGAACATATCTCAAGCATGATCTACCATTCTTACATAAACATAACACCTATCTTTCTCCGCTGATTTTCTCTACTTTTTATCTCCCACTTCAGAGCTGACCTGACCTGCAGGCAAATAGATATTGGATTGTCACAATGAATTCAAACACAACACCTCATGCATCCGTATCAACTTCTTTCCTTGAGGATGTGTTTGGATCATAAAATTTGAAGCTCGTGTTCATAAAAATGCAGAACTCCAGTCCTCTTCACACAATGTGTTTACAATTATAGAACCCTTCTTTCATTTTTATGAAAGTGGAATGCTCAAATATTAAAAACCCATTAAACTTTCATTCCTCACATGAACACTATGCAAAAAACAATTATTTATACATTATATATATAAAAAACTATTTTTCTTTTTTTGTGGATAGATTCCAATCATTTGAAACCAACATAAGTTTTAACAACACTGCATCCCATACATTTTTTTTGGAGGGGGATGAATGAAGATCCCATGCATGGTTAAATTTTAGGTTCAACAAGTAAATTCAGCAACATTTATCAGATATATGTCCACACTCAGGTTGATTCAAGTTTTTTTATTTAATTTTATTTATTTTTTTCCTTCATTCATGATCATGCCACCCCAAAAACAAAACCATACACAGTATGAAGACAAAATAATAAATAAAATATCCTTGAGTAGGATAGAAGCAAAGAGATTGGCTTACCCAGTAGCATCAGCGTCTAGTTCTAGGCTTGCAGCGAAATTCAGCTAACAGTGCTATATGATCTGAAGACCACTCGGGAGAAGGAAGTGCTGTGTCTTTCCTCAAGCTATCTTCATCCAAGAGCTCCAACAAAGATTCCACAGTTAAAGTGTCGGCTGAAATCACAGATTAATGAATCACTTAACAGTCATATTTTCCCCATGCTATGATATTTTTGAAAGGTTTGAGAAATTCACAACAATTACAAAGATAGCTAAATGAATAGAACAAAATGCAACAGGTAAAATTTATTGAAAACATAAAATATAGACAATTATTCTCTAGTATACCTGAATAAAATATGTAATCAAGAGTGCCAATAAAATCTCTGGTGCAGTTTGTGAATAGCGGTTCGTTTGTGGTAGGGTCCATTCTCCTCCGGTGTTGCTCTAAGCCAAGACCGACCCCCATTCTTGCAAAGGACGAGTAGGCACTCACCTGTAAAAACAATGCAGCAACCACAATAGCCATTATAGCCAAAACATGTTTCATATGACCAGCCCTCCCCGAAGAATAATGGGTATCAATAAACAATTACGACCATATAGCAAGCTCTTAAATTAATGTGTTGTCAAAAAATGTTACCAATGGCAGCTGATGTGCTAGTTTGCTGGCAGGGCGTAAGATTCCAAGAGGGTCTACTGCTAGATCAGGATGCATAGGATCAACCTTCCCAATTGCAAGAAGTGCATGAGGGGCACTGCAATATAACATCAAATGATCAATGTGACACAATTGTACATTGAAAATTCAAACAATATTGTAACATCAAGCATTTAATCATTACAAGAACAACAAACAGACCTTCCAGGAACAGCATTAAAATCCCCACACACCAGCATGGGAATGTCTGCACTGGCAGCTATTTTTTCCAATCCTTTTAATAGAGTATGAACCTTTAACATAGACAAGAACGATGGAATATTTTAAATAAATTAAGCAAATAAAGGAATGCATATTAAGTTCAAAGAGAATGGCCTTTGATGAGAACCTGCCAGAGCTTGACATCCTTCAAATCCTGGTGGACATTCACATGTGTATTTGCCTGTACTCCAAAACCATCAGGAAAACATGGTCATAATATGTTCTGAAAAATGCCCAAGAAATTATTGGCTTTTTTTCAGTACTTCTTTGCAACAAAATAACCAAGAAAAGGATGGAACACAAAAAGTTGGCCAACCATGCAAGACTTTATTTTGTTCTTTATTGTTGTCTCTTTTTATTCCTTTCCAAATTGCCGTGTCAACGGCAACTCATCTGTATTGTGCTGTATCCGTGTCTAGTGTCTTTATCCGTACTTCTTAGAATCTACCCAAACAAACTATCCACCCAATATGCCCCTGCAAGGTGAGGTAGTGCACTAGTTTACCAACTCAATCAGTTAACTGAGTTACTAATTAATAGAGTTATTTAGCAAAGTAATTCTTCCAGTGTCCCACCAGATTATGGGAATTGCTTGAATCAATCGTACGCGAAAACATGAAAAAAGCATGAGCCAGGAGTCCTTAGTAGCAGTGAACAAGGGCCAGGGCATTCCATCCACCAACCCAAAAAGTCAAAAGCCATAAATCACATTTTATGTCCATCAGACCAGCCCGAACTTCTAGCCTCTCCTTGCAGTCATACTGGACCCAGATTTAAAAACTCAACAAGAGCGAACAGTAACGAGAAATTAATATTTATCCCAAGGTTGATCTACAGAAGCGATTATAAAACATAAAATATAAAAATGTGCACAGTTTCTTTAATGTCACATTTTTTTTCCACATTAGGCTGGGAAAGTTCAAATTGAACAAAGATGTATCATGTCAAAAGGGTCACCATAGCAATTCCGGTTTTGACCCGTCACTTGTAGTATTCCGGACTCGGGTTTGTATGGTTTGAATAGAGATTCATATATTGTTTCCCTTGTCTCCCCTCTATTTTGGTTATTGAATTGTAGTTGTGCGTTTGGAACAGGTTGGTTGCTTATTTTTCCAAACCTTTCTTGCCCAGATTTTTGCTCCTCCGCTGGAGCCACCATTCTTGGCTCGAGCAGGCTTTGAAATTTTTGCTACTCCACTCGAGCGGCCATTCTTGCACTCAAGGGGACTTTGCGAACTCTCAATACTTTGTAGGTCTGCAAAACTACTGGAAGAGTGTTTTCTGCGCTCGAGCGGTGTTTCCTACGATCAAGGCTTGAGCGGGTGGGCACTCGAGCGGCCTTTCCTATGCTCAAGCGTTGCTTTGTTGTTTGCAAAACTTCTTGATGTGTGTTTTCTATGCTTGAGCGGTGAATTCTTGCACTCGAGCGATGAGCGTTCGTTGTGTCTTGGCGCTCGAGCGGCCTTTATTGTGCTCGAGCAGAACAACTTTTTCTGTGTCTGACGCTTGAGCGTCAACTCTTCTGCTCGAGCGGACTGTGTGTATATCAGATCGGGAAAATGACATTTTATATCACTTTTTCATTCTTCTCTCTCTAAAACTTTCCAAAAACCTAGATCTTGACTCTCTAAAATACTCTCTCTACATTTTAGCCTAGATCATTTGGGTTCTCTACCCTAGTGTCTTTGAGAAAAAGAGCATTCCAAGAGTTTCATTTTGATCCGATTGGAACATGGTCTCGGCGTTGTTGAGGACTTTACTTTGCTTTGCTTGGTCTTTTCTTCTTGAAGTAGGGAATTTTTACACTTTAATATGGTTTTTAACTTAGTTATTTGTCGTGTAACAATTGTATGATTTGGGGGTAATATGAACAAACCTAGGGTTTGAGTGTAAAATGGAAATAGAGGTTTTTGGTGAATGAGAAGAAAATGATTATGGGATTTGAAAATGATGTTGCATGATGTCAAAATTGTTAATTTTGGGACTTGGTTGAGACTTGGGAAGAGAGGGGGTTTGCCCTAAAATGATTGTGATATTTATTTTGTATAAATAAATGAAATGGATGTTGTAAACATGAAATTTGGCGAGTATTGAAATATATGGAAGAATTGAGTAGATGATGCGTCTCATCTTTAGAAATTTTGAATAATTTATCTGTCTTGAGATTGAATATCTGTTTAGAAATAACTGTTTTGGACTATCGGTGGAAGATAGCTTTGATTGTTGTAAAAATTACATGAGAATTAGGTGAATTAAAACTAATCCATGGTTGGTTATCATTGAATATGATCATATTGTAAATACATTATATATGTATGATTGTTTGAGAAGAGAAAGGGAATGTACTCTATGTATGATTATGTGTTTAAATACATTGTATATGTATGATTGTTTGGGAGGAAAAATGAGATGTACTCCATTGTTTGAGAGGAGAAAGGGGATGGACTCTAATATAATTAAGTTGACCGGAGTGTCCTGGGTGAAAGTACCGAAATTTATACCCGAGTGCCGATCCCGCGGACAAAATTTCCGTAAAATGGTAGATTGAAGTGTTTGTGTGTTAATGGTGTGATTGTAGAACCATTGAGTTGTAGTCTCATTTGGGTTATTGAAAAATAATGAAATTGGCTCATGTATTGAAATGAATTGAATGGAAATGGATTACGATTTGAATTTGGTACCTTATGACTATATAAAATGTGAATGTTTTGTCACAGGCATTGTTTATGCATATTGTATTTATACCTTTGTTAAATCTCAAATCTCATATATTGTGTTAGATTATTCCTACTGGGCTATGGCTCACCCTATTTGAGAACAACATTTTCAGGTAATGATAGCATGCCTCCACCAAGGCAATAGCATTGGAGGGATTTTGGGAAGCAAGAGCTTCTTTGTCTTGTTTCACTTTTGTATAGCCTAAGGCTTAAATTGTATGAGCTAGTCTCACTTTTGTTATAATCAAGCCAAGGCTTGGAAATGTATAAGCTTATAAAGCATTTATTTATATTAAACTCTCTTGTCCTATTAACTCCATGAAATGAAAGAACGTTACACTCTGATTCATGTGGTTATTTATATATTTCGGTTGAATCTATAGTTATGTTTTGGGGGCATTACAGTCACCACATGGTTTCACCATATCAATGTGATAAGAGTTTGTTTATGGCACCCATTATATTGAAGTTGCATTATTTGAGCTGGTTCCATATTATTTCATCACACTAGCAGTTCTAGTAGTAGCAGTGGTAAAGAATAAGAAAAAGTGAAACCAGTGACTGTTTCTTACCACACAAACAAGCTGGCGTTTCCCAGGATTATCGATCCCCTGGTTATTGAATTTTGCTTCTAGAACCACAATCAGTGCGACATTATCCTATTAAAAAAATCAAATAGTCATAAGCATTGTCAGGTCAATATACAACCCAAGATATAGAGATAAGCCCAAAGGAAACTTTGATGCAACTAAACCACCTTGACTAATCGACCGAGTGCAGTTTTCTTCTGAGCATTAGGAACCAACGCGTCAGTTAAAGACTGTGCAGCTTTATTAAATTCAACCTGTGCACGGGCATTTATTCATTAAAATCTTGGACACATGTATGAGAGATGATATATATATATATAGAAAACACAACCCCACACAGACATCCCAACCTCATATTTTTTGACATGTGAAAATCTGTCTCTACGGAAAAATGTTGCACAGCCATCAATTATATGAATATTTCCACTGAATACCTGCAAAGCAACAATAACATGAACTAAAGACTTCAAAACTATTCAAGAGGCTACAACCATAAGGCAAAAAGTTCATTAACCAACCTCTGCTGTTTTTCTTTTAAATAGAGCTTGATAACCATGTTTGTCGAGTTCAGGGGCGAAAAATTCCTCAAAATGGTCACTTTGAACCTGAAATGAAGAAGCAACAACCACCATTAGTCAGTGTTTAAAAGCATGTGTCCAGGTTGTTAGTTGATCCATGACAGGTGCATGTAAATTTTAGAACAAGGCTTTCGAGTCCTTTAGCATCGCTATCTACTCAAACTTCTATTGAGGCATTGAATTACAAAAAAAAAATAAAAAAATTAACATCTAGAATATCAAAAGTTTTATTCAAGAATCAATATTGAAGCCTTAAACCATGTCTAATAGCACTCTAGCTGTGTTAAATGTTGAATAAGTGGAAAATGAAGTATTAAATTTTTAATTTCCCTGAGCTTCCACCCAGGATCACTTTCCAAATTATCAGAAATTTTTACTTTAATCCAAGTCAATACTTAACACTTTGCTGACTATAAATCAATTTCACAATTTATCAAGCAATAGCTCTCAAGTTTATTTATGTACCTCTTGAAGACAAACAATGTCGGCATGATAGCCAACTATTTCTCGCAACAGATTTTGCCTGCGATAAGGCCACGAAAGAGCCCAAGAAGGGCAATAACTATATAATTCACTTGTGCCATATGCATCAGACAATATGTTGTACGAGAGCACTGTAAAAGTTCCAGTAGATGTAATGCGACTATCTGCATCCAAATGCCCCATCACATCAGCTCCATTATTCACAGAGATCAAGCGACGGGGACTAGGAGATGGAGCAGGAATGACACGGGACGTTAAAATTGTGTTGGCAAGTCCCACAGGTAGTTTTGTTTCTGCGTCCACCACAACACACTCAAATTTAAGAACATGGCCAATATCATCAGCTGTTGGTGTATAAGTCTTGCAGCGTCCAACATCAAACCATGTTTCACCACCATTTCTTTGTGCAACAGCTGCTGGATATACAGGTGTGGCACCATTTGTCAAGCTAGGGCTTGATTGTGAAGCAGGTAAGCTTGTGTTGACCACTCCAGATCCTGTGCTGTTGAAGCGCCCGAATAGTTCTTCCTCCTCAGCTCCATTTTCATTTACAGCAGTAGCAGCACGTTCATGCAGAACACGATGATGCTGCCATGCGTCTGAAAAACATTTTGGTGAGCAATGGTAGCTTTTGGCAACTGGTATTTTGGCCTTGACACATCCTAGGCACTGCAATGTGGCTTGCTCAGATGGATGTACACTGCAGATAGCAACTTTCTTATCACTTTGTATACGGTACCTACAAAACAAACCCGAGAGTATATGAATTGGGATTCAGGTCAACTGCTAGAAACCAAAGTCCACATTTCAAACAACTTAGTAGGTGTTTGGGGTAAACTAAAAAAGTGCACTTTTTTTTTTATCTACACACACTTATTTGGGTCACATCAATCAACAACTATCAACATCTACTCTCTACTTTTCTAACCACTTTCTCTACTTTTCTACACATTTTTTTATAAAGTCAAAAAGTACACTTATTTAGAACATCCCAAACCAACCCTTAGTAATACATGCAGCAAAATTAGAAAATGAAGAATCATATCTCAGCCTCATCACACGTGCATGAAATTTCAAATCAACAATAATTCAAGACCCCAATCTAGAACCAAGTTGCATGGCACAACCTCAAGCAGAGGGTTAAATCTATATTGAAAAACATGGAAATCCAGCACACAATTACATTTTGGTGATGAAAGGAAGGGTGTGCAAATTTTAACCAAGTATCAAGGCTTTCGAGTAACAACACAAAATGCAATTATTTCGTGTGATCCAATCGGTGCATCAAGTTATTCAAAAAAAATAAAAAAATACAGTCCGTCCCTCTCTCCCTCTCTCTCTCTAAAATGTATGCAGCAGCCACTATTAATTTACTTTCTCTCATACTCTATGAAGTTTAATGCCTTTCAAATTCTAATTTAATTTCATTTGATTCCTGCCCAGGTTCAAAATCCAATTACTTCTCCTGTCCAAGTAACTAATTACAATGACACTTTTATTTTCCACACTAAACATGAGTTGTAATCACAAGGAATGCTAACCACTTCAAAAAACTTCACATAGTCATCACTTCTAATTCAGTTGCCTTGATTCTCTCTGAGGTTCAAAATCTAATTTATTCTCCATCTAAGATTAAACCAGCTCATGCAACACTATGTGATACTGATGGGCCTCAAGAGGGGCCAGCCCCTAACTCAAGGCCCAGATACCAAAGCCCAGTATCCTTGAGAAACCAATATTGAACCAGGACCAATAGCATTTAAACACATGTCAGGCAAAAAATCAGCCACGAAAACAGACAAAGACCCTGCAAAGTCATTGCACCCACACGTCAGCCATTAATAAGGCCCTCATAGCATTAAATGCAGCAACCCCTCCACGCCGGAGGATACAGACTCACCATGAACGATATTAGCTAGACTACAGAATTTTAGCCAATAGGGCAGCTTAGAATGAACAAGGAAATGATGAACAACAGGTATAAGAAAGTCTTGGAGATACGTCGACGTTAAGTTCTTCATCCCTCTCTTCTCTCTCTACACAACCAATCTACTCTATCCTGACTTGATTGTCGGAGTATCCGCCATGGGATTACCTCCCCTCTTGGACCTTTTTGCAGGCACACTCCGTGGACGTCAAGGCCAGCAAACCCGTTAGAAGTGTGGATTAGCCTGACCCATCCTCCGTTGGAACTGTTGCACTATCAATTGGCTGATACTAATGGGCCTCAAGAGGGCCCAGCACCCAACTCAAGGCCTAGATACCAAAGCCCAGTATCCTTGAGAAACCAATATTAAACCGAAACCAATAGCATTTAAACACATGTCAGGCAGAAAATCAGCCACGAAAACAGACAAAAATCCTGCAAAGTTATTGCACCCACGCATAAGCCATTAATAAGGCCCTCATAGCATTAAATGCAACAATCCCTCCACGTCGGAGGATACAGACTCACCATGAACGACGTTAGCTAAACTATAGACTTTCGGCCAACAGGGCAGCTTGGAATGGACAAGCAAATGATGAGCAACGGATGTAAGAAAGTCTTGGAGATAAGTCCAGGTTAAGTTTTTCATCCCCCTCTTCTCTCTCTACACAACCAATCTACTCTATCCTAATTCGATCATTGGAGTGTCCGCCGGGGGATTACCTCCCCCATTGGACCTTTTTGCAGGCACGCTCTGTGGACGTCAAGGCCAGCAGACTTGTTAGAAGTGTGGATCAGCCTGACCCATCCTCCGTTGAAACTGTTGCACTATCACTATGCAACACAGATTTACTATCTCAAAGTTAGTATGGGTAGCCATGCCCCTATTAAATATCCATCCAGTTGATCCAAAAAACAGTAAAGAGTAGTTATAGTCATTCCTATGATGCACGGACACGGACATATGGACACAAATTTTCAAAAAATAAAGGACACGACATGCTGGAGACACGCTCAATATATATAATTTTATTTATTTATTATATGTAAAATTAGAAAAATATAAATATTATTTATTTATTTTAATATCAAATATAATTCACAAATTAAAATTTTCCTATAAACAAAAATAATTTATTTAAGCAAATAATAATACCTAAAAAATAGAAAAAAGGAAAAGAGAGGAAAAGAAGTTTTTGTTCAAATACATATATATATATATATATATATATTAGTATATAATATATATCTATATATATTATTAGGAAAAACAAATTAATAGAATAGAAAAGAGATAGCGAGAGTCAAACGCTAGGAGCGAGAGAGAGCTGAAACACCATAGAGAGAGAGAGAGAGAGAGAGAGAGAGAGACGAACACAGATGAACAGAAGAAACGAAGAATGAAGAAGAAAAATAAAAAAAATAGAAGAAAAGAAGAAGATCGAAGAAAAGATTTGAAGAAACGAAGAACATACTTGATCTAGGGCTCTCTCTCTCTCTCTCTCTCTCTCTCTCTCTCTCCATAACGTGTCCAAGAGAGTGTCCGGCTAAAAAAATTTAAAAAAAAGAAAAAAAGAAAAAAAAAGAAGGGACACCTTTAGTAGAGTGTCGGACACGTGTTCACTGCGTGTCCGACACCCATACATTGCCTCTGGAGAGGTGTCCGTACTTCATAAAGTCGTTCCATAATAACATGAAGCGGGGACCGCATAGCAAAGGCACATAGAAAAGTAAAGGTTGGGCGCACCTAAGGACGAGTTTATGTATTTCACATATAATTGTATGAATGTCTTATGCAGTTGTAATATTATATCTTGGAGGGAAAGAACTAAACTAACATGGGATCCAGTAGTTAAAAAGGATAAATTTATTAGCATAGAGCTCTTGACAAGGTATAATCGTGAAAAATGATTAACGTAGCCGACCCCACTTAAGTGGAAAACAATGCTTAGTTTTGTTTGGTTAGTTGTAATATATATAAATGTCTACATTATACTAGCACTTAAACGGTTAAACACAAACATGGTAAATTCTATTTACAAAAGTAACCATTCATCACCAATAACATATGTCTTTACTCCTCAATCTTCAAAAACCCAATTTTAAAGATCTATAAAAATTCATTCTTTAATTCCTAAGAGTAAGCCAAAATCTAGGGTAAATATATGTTTTCTACAAATTTTCTTTTGCTTGATAGTTTATATTTTATGTCTTTGAGATTAATATGTTTGACTAGTTCCATCCTAGTTGGAATAGCAATTCTATCTTAGTCGGGATGAGTTTCGACAAGATTCTTACACTAAACCACAGAATCGTGGTTCTAAAATCAAAACATCATCTCAAATAAGAGTTTCCTTTAGCTATCGCATTGTGCATTAACTAGGGTATCAATTTCAATAAATTAGAGGTATTTGAACATAAATGCATTTATTAAAATAACTCTCTTGTTACTGAACAATATTAAGTAGCAGCCATCACAATAATAATGGTGGCAATGTTGCAGTATTGGATGTAGTAAGTGTAACGGAAACAAGAGCACTGAAATTTGAATGTTTCTCCTGCATAAACTTAGCAAATCTTATAAATATGTATACTTTTCCCAAAATCACATTTATTTAATTTTGTTTAATTGATAAAAATGAGCAAATATATGTACTAACTTTTATACTATTTTAAAGTCGGCACCAACAGAGTTTTACAGATTTTCTTTTAATTAATGATGGCAACTATCATAAATTCATAAAGCATTTAAAACAAAACAATAATAATAATAATATAATAATAATAATAATAATAATTGACTATACTAAATATAATCCATTTAAAAAAATTTAGATGGCATATTTGCACCATTTTACTATCACTTATATTTCATACTAGTAGTAAATCACATATACTAATCAACACAAACATTGTGACGTACTATAATTTTATTAATATTACATATTATAATGAAAAAAAATACCTTAATATTACCTATTTGGTTGATTTCGAAAATGAGGGCCTACAAAGAGTAAATGAGTGTAGAATCCAACCTTTCTTCAATAAATCAAGTGACACCCTCATTAATTTGAATTCCCCCACATTCACCAACCAATCCAACATTCAAAATGACAATATTTGATACATAGTCCAAGGATTATCAGCACTAATTAGATGAAATGAATGCTCTGCTTGACATTGAGAACATGAGAGAAATGGCAGAAGCATAAAATCTGAATATGCCAGGATGTCTTTGATATATGGATGTTTATTCCCATCTTAGATTTGCTAAAGCTTGATAAACATAAAACATGTAACGATTGCTAGTTGTTAACCTACTGTAATATATAGTGGGAAAATAATCCTTCTCATCAGGGTTATAGATTGCTTTAGGCTAGAAATTGACATTTTTTGCACGTAATTGCCAGCTTATTACAGAAACTTAAAGAAACTTAATAAATTCCCCAACCGCCTTCTTAAAATCTAGGATGTAATTGAAGCAACGCAACAAGACACAATAGATATAATGAATGGTGAACCAGAGCCATATGGAAAAATAATAAATCTCAAAACTCTACTACTATTAAACTATTTAAAAGCATAGCAAAATGAAGGTATCGACAATAAGGCCAAATTCTATGAGGCTCCATTTCTTCTCTTTTATCCTTTACATGTCATAAAGTCACAGACAAAATGACCTAAACTAAGCCACTTACTCCTAGAAAACAAATGATAATAATTAGATGGCCTAGACTTTTGGACAAGTAATAACAACACGGATGGTATGACAATCAGAGTGCTGACTGCATGTAAAATCAAAGGCACAGAGTAATTGGAGTTGGGCCAACAATCTTTGAGAGCCTAAACTTTTTGACACGTAATAACAATACGGATTGTACGACAACAAGAGTGTTTACTGGACACAAAATCAAAGGTATGCCAACAATCTTTAAGAGCCTAAACTTTTTGACACGTAATAACAACACTGATTATTACGGATATAACGACAACAATAGTGCTCATTGGACATAAAATCAAAGGTAAAGAATAGTTTGAGCTGTGCCAACAATCTTTCAGAGCCTACAATTTTTGACACGTAATAACACCACGTATAATACAACAACAAGAGTACTGACTGGATGTAAAATCAAAGGTACAGAATAATCTGAGTTTTGCCAACAACTATTAAGGCCCCGTTTGGGGACTTACTTTTTTAGCCAATTAGCCAAAAAGCCAACAACTCATACCAAAAAGTCAAAGATTCTCTTTTCTCTCTACTTTTTGCACATCTTTTCGTAATTAGCCAAAAAGTCATCCCAAACATACAAATTTTTTTTACCTACCTCTTTAGCAAAATAGCCAAAAAGTTATTAAATTAGCCTGTTCCCAAACGAGGCCTAAGACTCTTGCGGGTCTTGATTGGTGGTCAGGAGATCCCAACAACGGGGCCCTCTCTACAATTCAAATCCTATTTATATCTGAATTTCGACTTCATCGACCCTTTTCCACGTTTCCACGGAATGTTGTACTATATTTGCCGGGCTCCACATCTTGCAGGGTTTATCAGTATTACAAATAAAAACAAACCCCTAGAAAAATTCAGTACATAATTGCAATATATCAAACCAAAAACATCAAATTTATCCGTTTCAGAGCACTCATAAGCTAAAAATCCAATTTTTACCAAAACCCAGATAATTAAACATTAAAAACCATCCAAATCAATCAAAATAAACCAATAAACTAGTAAATTTTCAAAGAAATCAAAACAAACCCAAATAAAAGTAAAACAACTGACCACTTGTATCTCAAGAAGTGGCCATCAAGAGGGGCGGATTCGGGGACATCCTCGGTGGTAACGGTCTTGTCAGGGCGGCGTAAGAGCACATAGGGCGTGAGCTCGCAGCCTACAATGGGAATATCGGACGGAAGGTGCACTCGCAGCACGCTCAGCATTCTTCCAAGTCTCTCACTTGAAACTCTACAGAAACACAAGTATGAAACCCTAACCCTAGAATTGAACCGAGTTTTATGGTAAAAATTTGAAGCCTTTGGCGGACACCTGGCGGATCCGCCATCACCAAACCTCGACACCCGCCAGCCTTGCACGACCCTCACAAAAACCCTACCAATTTCAAAAAAAACTACACAAAATGTCGAATCACACCGACCGAAAATACGGGAAGTCTGGACAAAGACAGAGAATGGATGGATTCGAATGACAAGTGGAATGATTACAGAGAAATCGATCGATTAGAAAGATCGGGAAACAGAGAGAGAGATAAAGGTTGAATTTAGAGAAAGAGAGTTGGGATTGTAGAGAGAGGAGAGAGATAGATACAGAGGGGGTATCGATTGGTGGAGTTAGGGTTTTACACAAGGATGAAGTGGAGTCGCTCCTCTTTTGCGTTGTTGGGTCGTCTCGTCTGAATAGGAGTACCATAATTATAGAGAGAGATATAAATATGTATATAATATTAATTTTTAAAATTTAAAATGAGAAGGGAAAGTTGAATTTAGAAACTATTTAACCTTGGTTGTAGTAATACTTGGGGTTGTTTGGAATTAGTTTATTTAATATACATCTTTATTTTTTATAAAAATGAAAAGGGAAAGTTGAATTTGGAATCTATTTAACCTTGATTGTAACAATACTTGGGGTTGTTAAAAATTTGTTTGTTTAAGTTAAGTTTGGTAAGTTGTCAAAAAGTTACTCAAAAAGTTAAAAAGTTATCACTATTCATCAAAAGTCAAAAAATTACGGCTGCACAATTCTCAATCTTAATTTTTCTCTATACACTAATTTATACAATTTTTTAATATACATTTTTCATAAAAAGTCAAAAAGTCAACCCAAATATTCATATTTTTTCCCTCAATTTTTTAGTCCAAAAAGACAAAAAGTGCACTTATTTAAAACACCCAAACAACCTCTTAATGCACGTCTTTATTTTTTATAAAAGTGAGAAGGAGAAGTTGAATTTTAAAACTATTTAACCTTGATTGTAATAATACTTGGGGTTGTTTGGAATTTGTTTATTTAATGTACGTCTTTATTTTTTATAAAAGTGAGAAGGGGAAGTTGAATTTGGAAACTATTTAACCTTGATTGTAATAATACTTGGGGTTGTTAGGAATTTGTTTATTTAATGTACGTCTTTATTTTTTATAAAAAGTTATATAAAAAGTAAAAAAAAATCATATGACTCAAATAAGAAATACTTATTTAATGCATTCTCAAATAATCCCGTAGATATTATTTAACAAGAAAATAGCACTATAAATTTTAAATGATTTTCTGACTTGAGTGTTTTTAAAATTTTACATTTAATTTTTTTTGACAAATTGATGAAGGTTAAAATTGGTGTAAATTTAAAAATTATTAGTAATCATATATATATATATGTGTGTGTGTGTATAAGTAGTGTTTTTCTTTTTTTTATGTGGCATATTATAATGTCTTATTTTTCTCGAAAAAAGTCGCATAAGTATGCATTTTTGTTTGGAAAATGAGTTGGCTTTTTGACTTTTTAGCTTTTGCCTAGGTTAAAAAGTTCGTTTGGTTGAACTTTTTATTTTTTTTTTACTTTTATGAAAGAAAAAGTGAAATAATTATGGTTTGGATGTGACATTTTATTTTATTGATTTTTTAACATATTTTTAGTTGTTTTGAAGAGTTGGTTAAAAGTTGATTTTTTAACCTTTTTTTAGCCTTTTTTGAAAAATTGTGTAAAAAATTAAAAAGTTGATGTGATTTAAAATAGATTAAAAGTCAAAATTTAGCTTTTAGCCATTTTTCCAAAAGAGCCCTCTTTTTGTTGCTTAGCGACTACATATTTTAGTCAAAAAACTAAAAAGTCACTATGGCCATGTTTGATTGGGGGTTTGGGAGGGTGGATTGGATTAGCAATCCGTGGGACCCACCAAACCTTGTTTGGATGCAACACAATGTGATAGGATTAGTAGTGAAGGGGGCTTAGTAATCCCCCTCCATAGGGGGATTAGCTTGGGTGAATTTTAGGTGGGATTAGGAAAATAGTGAGGGGATTGAGTCTATTTTATATAAAAAATTTATTATTTTAATTTTATTTTTTTTTACCAAGTGCTCCTATTTGTTTTAATATTTGTTTTAATTTTTTTTAATATAGAAATAATTTATTTATTTATTTTATATAAAAATAATTTAACAATCCCATCACTAATCATCTCCTACACTATTATCAAAACAAACACACTTTTACTTAATCCTCTCACTAACAATCCACACATTAACATTCTCTTCACTAACAATCCTCTCACTAATAATCCCATCCAACCTAATCTGCCAAACAAACGTGGCCTATAAGTTATTACATCACTCTCTCTACTTTTTTGCACATTTTTTCATAAGAAATCAAAAAATTACTAAAATAGTCGGTTCCCAAACGAGACCAATTTAGACAAAAAGCCAAATTGGCCTACATGCCAAAGGAAGGCTTCTACACAAACCCAAACTCAATTTAAATTATACTTGGATTTTATTTGAGAAATACTTCTTTTCTATATATTTTTCATTATAAATTTGGATAACACAAACCCAATACTAATTTTATATGGACTCTATTTGAAAAATATTCATTCACAAACCAAATTTGAGTTTTACATGAAATCTAACTACAAATTCTATATGGATTATACTTTAATTATACAAAATCTTTCCTACGTTATTTTATATAATCATAACTCACAAGAAAAAAACTTGCACAACAATATACTCTCAAAGAATTTATAAAGTTTTGATTTACTACTTGAGTTGCTTTTTTAATTACTGAACAGTAAGTCTTCTATGTTTTGACATCATATTACAGATGATTAATCACTTCACACTTTGAGATGTATCTATCGTTTGAATGCTTTAATTTATTTATTTATTTTCTTTTTGAGTGTAAATGTTGTTGTGAGATTCTTACTTGGTTAGTTGGTGTTGAATTTATTTTATATAATAAGAGTATTTATTTTACAATCTCATAATTTAATATATATCATATAAAATCATTATATGATAATCCAACTATAATATATTTATATTTAACCTTTTCAATACATTTTATATAGTTTATATTTCTACATATTTTTATTTTCCAAATAAATATGAAATAAAATCAAATAGTTAGAATTACTTTTAATTTTATGGTACTTATTCTTCTTCTAATTTAACCATTATTTTTAATATCGAAATGAGTATTTATTTTACTATCTTATAATTTAATATATATATATATATATATATCATACAAAATTATTTTATGATAATTATACTTTTATAATACAGTAAAATTAAAATTATCAAAATACACAAATAATTTAACTAAAATTAATATATATGAATATTTAAGTAATACTTTTATAGAACGATAGTGCAAATATTATCAAAATAAATAATTAAAATCATATTTTAATTTTACTATCAAATATTTTTTGAAAAAAAATAATACGTGTATTGTACAAATTAATTGCTAGTTATTTATATAAGTTAATTAAAATATAGGCATTGTTGGAGGAATGGGGGGAAAATGCCGAATCTTTAAATTCACTTTAAATTGTAGGCTTCATTTAATAAAATAGATGATATAAATACGTCTTGTTATGCTAAACACTTGAGTCATTTGTCTAGCTTTTATTTTGTCCTTTAATTCTTAATTTTGTATTCATGTACATGTTTTTTATGTATCGTTATTTAATGTAAAGTGTAACACTCCGCTTGGAAAGAGGAATTTGGTGAAAAAAGGAAAAAAAATAATAATGAGAATAGAAAACCCTTCATTTATTTAGATGGTCAAGTATAGTGAGAAATTATGAGAGATGGTGAGAATCATTTTCCTAAAAAATCTATGTTTTGTTTCTGTTGACTACATATTTTGTAAAAGCCAGTTACAGTTCGACACGTGGCGAAGTAAGGGCAATACAGGAAGAATGTTTAATCTTCGATCATGATCGTACACGTGGCGGTTAATATTGGTTCTTGCGTGGTCTGAGTAGTATTAGATCAACGAAGAGATACAAGGTGACGTGGCTTCAACGGTTACTCACATTCAAATTCAAATATAGGAGAGAAGTCCAACTGCAAGTAATGGCGTACTGGAACTATTTCTAAGGCAGCATGATCAAGCAATCACGGAGGAGCAGTTCGACGGTTTGAAGTGCAGTTCGATGGTCATCCTTAAGGAGTATAAATAGCAGGAACCCCCCAAAAAAAACCCCCAGACTCAGATCCAACAAACCAGTCATTTACTTCATATTTTCTTTTCCAGTTTTACATTTCCAGTCTTTACATTTCATGCACTTTAAATACATGTTCTTTACATTCCTGCACTTTAAATTCCTGCACTGCACTTCGTTCATAGGAGTAGTTTCAAGTAGATTGTTGCTGTAAATCTCTACGAGGCTGAGTTTGGATCATTGTAAGTTTTCATCTTAATGAAATACTTCAATTGTTCGTCATTTAACTGTTATTTTGCTTAATTTCTCCTAAGGCCTCGTTTGGGAACAGGCTAATTTAGTAACTTTTTGGCTATTTGGCTAAAATATGAGTTAAAAAAAACTAGTATGTTTGGGATGACTTTTTGGCTTTTTACGAAAAGATGTGCAAAAAGTAGAGAGAAAAGAGAATCTTTGATTTTTTGGTATGGGTTGTTGGCTTTGGCTAATTTAGTAATTTTTTGACTTTTTGGCTAAAAAAGAGGGTTCCCAAACGAGGCCTAAGTCATGCCACCAGTAAAAGTCCCCTTCATTGAGGCTGAAAAAACTAAAACACAATCGTCTGATAATTGGTTGGCAATTATAATTTCTATAAGGACTGATTGATCCTTGCTGATACGCTCGCATTTACAAAAATACCCTTCGAAAGCCAAAAAGCCAACATATATTTTTGGCACGCCCAGTGGGACTAATTGAAATGGCTAGACGAAGAAGACAAAGAGAAAATGAACGCTTGGAAAAAGGCGTAGAAGGAGAGGTAGAAATATCTAATCTAGAGGATAATGTGGTAACACATCCTGTGGAAACTCCCATGTTATCAGAACCTATGGTCGAACAGACCAGTACTTCGGGACAAGAACCGTATGTTCATAATATTGGACGAAACCAAGGAATTGGACCATCCACTGTTCCATCTACTCAGCCAACAAATCCATGGGATGGCCTAGTAGATGCTATAGGACAACAATTAATGAACACAATGGAAAGGTGGACAACATCCTTTTTGGATCGAATGAATAACCACCAACCAACAAACACAAGACATACAGAGGAAGTTTTAAATGTCCCTCAGCAAAGATTGGCTAGAGACAAACAACCTATGCAAGTTAATGGACATTCTAATGGTCAAACTAGTAATCAGAACTATGAAAGACCATCACCTTAGTCTTGGTATGAACCCATTTCGAGGTCTATAGCAGGCCAAAATGCCTCAGTACTCAACAATGAAGCCACACAAGTTGGTGGATCTGGTCAAGTATAATAAACTGGCGTAAAAATGGTTACAAATCCCATGTTCGAGGCCATACCTGGCACTAGGGGGTATAATAATCCCTTATTCGAATTTATACCCGGGGGGTTGGAAGGTTTTCCCACAAATGGAAGGGACACAACACCTGTTCCAGCACCTTTCGCAGGTCCTTTCGCAGGACAGACTCAAAGGGGTTACCCATACCCCCAACAGCAACCTGCACCACAGGGGCAACCAGTCCCAAATGTACCACCTTATTGACCAAGAGGACCACAGGCACAAGTTTGTCCACCAAACCCTGTGTTTGTTCCTCCAGTAGTGGTTCAGTAGGCACAAAATATGGTCCCTATGGACCAAATTGCTGATATTTTTAGAGAGATGTGTGGACCGATGGCTCGGGGGGTCCAAACTCCTGTGTACAGAAAACCATACCCAGAATGGGTAGATAGGGTACATGAATACCCAAGGGGGTTCAGGATACCAGATTTTACCATTTTCTATGGGAGTGGAAACCAATCAACAATAGAGCATATTGCTAGGTTTGTTGCTCAATGCGGTGAATTTACTAATCATGACTATATGAAACTAAGATTATTCCCAAATTCTCTAACTGGGGGAGCATTTGTATGGTACATCAACCTTACACCTGGCTCCATTCAAAATTGACAACAAATGTAAGAGACATTTCATGCCCAATTCTTCCAATCGGAGCCAGAGGTTTCCATGGCAGACTTGGCTAGGTTGAGTCAAAGGCTTGAAGAAAAGGCTACTCAGTTTATTGCCAGATTTAAAAGGGCTCGAAATAAATGTAGAGTCATCCTGCCAGAGCCAGAATTCGTAAGATTGGCTCAAAATGGCTTAGAGTTCAGGCTTCGAAAGAAGTTTGACTCAACTGAATTTAGAGATTTGGTGGAACTAACCTATAAGGTATCTAGATATAAAGCATTACTAGAGGAGGAACAAGATCGAAATAATGCCTCGTATAAGACATATTATAGGGATCCTAATTATGAGATCGATGCAGCAGAGATTGTGGGCAAAGAACCTGTGATCTGTGAAGCATTAATTCATAAGGATACAACAATTGACCAGCAGTTTAAAAAGAAAGACTTTCACAGAACGTATTCTTTCGATTTAATAAAGGCAGATGACATCTTTGATCATTTGCTTGCGGCCAACTTCCTTAAGTTACCTAAAGGAGTAAAATTGCCATCTCCAGATGAACTTAAGGGAAAAGTATATTGTAAATGGCATAACTCTTGGTCTCACTCGACTAAAAACTGCATTGTTTTTCGAGACAGGATTCAAGAACAAATTCGGAAAGGAAGTTTGAAGTTCCCAGCCAAAACAGAAAAGGCCATGGGGATCGACAGTAATCCATTTCTAGAAGTTGGAGAAGCGGCAGCCAATGTCATTACGTCAGACTTCCAGAACTTGTCCTTGACAGAATTGGAAGAAGTCAATGTGCAGATGCATGTTGCTAACCAAACAACCATCAAAAAAGACACCAGAAATCTGCCAGTTATTGGACAAGGTTTCTCACACCAGAGGGAACACTCTGATGAAGAATCACTGGATGATGATTCCTTAGAGGCAGTAGTAATGCAAAGGATGTATCTCAGGTGCAGACTGAGTTATAAGTGGTTGAAAGGGCTTCCAGTTGATGGAAAGCAATATTACAGAGATGTACAGAGACGTCCTAAATCAACCAATGCTTACAACAAAAGGTTGTATCCGGCTAGTGATAGGCAGCGACCACTAGTGGTTGAGCCTGCAATGGACAGAATGCATGCTAAAGGCAAGAGGCCCTTATATGAATCCAGGCCACCTAATTATTACAGGATGGAGAGCAGTCATTCTGAAAGAAAACTGGAGAAAGACTCAGTTCATGGGATCAAAGCCAGAGATTGGCCCCCTAAACCAGCCTCACGCAGGACAGAAAGTGGCTACCTTCATCGAAAGTCTGAATCAGGCTCGAAACATGAGGTCAGAGCCAAGCACTTACCTTCATAGCCAGCTTCGAAGATGGCTTCGAAGGTAGAAAAAAGTAGTTCAACATCTGAGTCAGTAAGTTCGTGGGTACCTGGAGTTCCAGACTGGTTTGTAATGCAAAACAAACCTAGGGAAGTGCCTGCCCAGAGGGATGTTAGAAACCAAGGCAGGATGGTCAAGCCTCTTTTAGTGGCTCCGAACAATTGGGTATTGCTTAAACACCCAAAGACAAAGGAACCAGATATGGTCCCAGTCATTTTGAGATCACAAAGGAGAAAGATTCAGCGCAGGTATACTTAGTACCAGAAAGATATAAAAGAAAATGGAGAGAGCTCTTCATTAGTCCAGTCAGAAGGAAAGAAGACTCCAAAGTCAGACCATACTCCAAAGCCAACTCTACAAAGCAAAGTGGGTTGCAGCAGAGAACAGTTGGCCAAGGTTCATTCTGAACTAAAAGCCAGAGAGAAGTCTAGCTTAGCAGGATTGGAGAAAGTTCTGATGGAGAGTGATAGCGAGACAGAAGAAGAAATTGGCATAAGCCAAAAGAAAGAAATGGTGGAGGAAGAAATGTTCGAAGCCTTCATGGCTGAGCAAACATTTTTGGTTAAAAAACCAGTTGAGAAAGATCCTTCGAAGGAATCAGTTAACAACGAAGTGCCAGAGTGCAACATGGAGGATGTTGCTGAAGTAACTGAACAAGGTGGCCAAGGGGGGAAGCAGGTACAGCCAGCCATCCAATTTGGCTCATTTTCTCCAGTATCAGTCAATATGGTACACATACTGCCTCATGAGTTCCAGGCTGGAGATGAGGACCAAGATGACCAAGACATGGATCCAAACGCTATCTCTAGCGAAGACTCACAAGTAAGTATGGTACAAGATGATTCTGGAATAGCTACCCTAATGGAAACTGAATATGAGAGTGAAGAAGAGGTGAGCATTAACCTCTCGTATCCTTTTGAGTATCCCTCGAATTCTATGATACAACATGTCAAGCCTTTGTACATCAAGGCTTTTTTCGATGGGATACAATTGAACCGAGTCCTGATAGATAATGGGGCAGCAGTGAACTTACTACCGAAATCTTCTTTGAAGAAACTAGGGAAAAAGAATCCCAGGTTGATTCCAACCAGCACAACCATCGCTGGCTTTGCTGGAGACAAACAGATGGCTCAGGGGATTCTATCCATTAACTTGAGTGTGGGAACCAGGGACTGTATGACAGCATTCTTCGTAATCGACAGTAATGCTAAATACAATGCTTTACTTGGGAGAGATTGGATCCACACTAACAAATGTGTGTCTTCCTCTTTGCATCAGAAAATTATGATGGCCTTAGGCAATGGAGAGACAGAAGAAATTGATGCAGATCCTCAACCCTTCATAGCCTGTGCAGACTTTGCAGAGGCCAAGTTGTATATTGAGGGAGTGACACCACTCAGTATACTGAGTAAAGCTGATGGCTCAGCCGAAGTGACGGCTGATGAGGAAGTGACACACCTGAAGCACTTAGTCCAAGAAAGTGCTGATGAAGAGATTGTCATTAAGGATGACAATGTGTTGTAGGCAAAGAGATGAAGAACAAGAAGCCAAGTCTTTGGCTCTAATTAAGTTTTCAACATTGGATGTAAAATCAATAATCTAGCAAGTACAGAAGCAAGAGAGAAAAGCCATGATAATTGGCTGCAAACAGGAGCAGCAACAGGTTAGAATTTTGACCCTTGGTAAATACTGTGCATTGGACATTGAAACAAAACTCCAGGAGATACAGGAAGAGGATGCCTTATGGACAGATTTTGTCTATGAGGAGGAGGGCAAAGATGTTGAACTAAAGAACCTGGGAGCCAAACAAAGGGAGAAGGTTGCTTCGAAGGTAGAAGAAACCAAGGAAGAAACTTCGGTAAGTTCTCAAACACAAGACCCCTTAGAAGAAGTAAATTTAGGGGAAGGTTCTATGCAACAACCCACCTATATAAGTGCTTGTTTGAATGATCTGGACAGGGACCAATTATTGGTTGTTCTAAAGAAACATAAAGATTGCTTTGCATGGTCTTATAATGAACTATCAGGATTGGATAGGTTTAGTGGAACATAGGCTCCCTATGAAGCCTAATTTCAAGCCATACAAGCAGAAACCAAGAAGAATGAGTCCAGAAGTAATTCAGAAAGTCAAGGAAGAGATTCTTAGACTACTCAAGGCAGGCTTTATTAGGACAACCATGGTATGTTGAATGGCTATCTAATATTGTGCCTGTAGTCAAGAAGAATGGTAAAATGAGGGTATGCATTGATTTCAGAAACTTAAATCTAGCAACTCCAAAAGATGAGTACCCTATGCCTATAGTGGATCTGTTGGTAGACAGTTTAGCAGGGCATCAAGTTTTATCAATGATGGATGGACACTCTGGTTATAACCAAATCTGCATTGCAGAGGAGGATGTCCACAAGACAGCACTCAGATGTCCTGGAAATATTGGCACCTTCGAATGGGTTAAAATGCCATTTGGCCTGAAAAATGCTGGAGCTACATATCAGAGGGCTATGAACACTATCTTTCATAACCTCATTGGAGGGTATTTAGAGTGTTATATTGATGACATTGTAGTTAAATCCCAATCCATAGAGGAGCATCTGTTTCATCACTTAGAAGCAGCCTTTGAAAGAATGAGAAAGTTCAAATTGAAGCTCAATCCTCTTAAGTGTGCTTTTGGCGTATCATCTGGAAACTTTTTGGACTATGTGGTACACAAGAAAGGAATACAGATTGACCAGAATAAAGCCAAAGCTATCATTGAAGCCAGACCTCCATCAAGTAAGAAAGAATTGCAGAGGTTCCTTAGATAGGTTAACTTTCTTCGAAGGTTCATTTCTAACACTGCAGGGAAAACTAAAGTATTTTCTTCCTTGTTAAAGCTGAAAGGTGAAGAGGAATTTGTGTGGACAGCAGAGCATCAAATTGCTTTCGAAGGTATCAAAGCCTACTTGGCCAATCCTCCAGTGCTGATGCCACCAAAGGGTGATAAGCCCTTGAAGTTGTACATAGCTGCAGCAAAAGATTCATTGGGAGCTTTCTTGGCCCAAGATAATGAAGAAGGCAAGGAGCAAGCTGTTTATTACCTTAGTAGGTTTTTAAATTCTTGTGAATGTAAATATTCAGCTGTTGAAAAGCTGTGTCTTGCTTTGTATTTTGCTGCAATGAAATTAAGATACTATCTTTTACCTACAACTGTCTTGGTAATTACAACCACAGATTTGGTTAAGTACATGTTATCTAGACCTATGTTGAGGGGAAGAATTGGCAAGTGGATACTAGCCTTATCAGAATTTCATCTAGAATATGTCCCTCAAAGGGCAGTAAAAGGGCAAGTTTTAGCCAATTTTCTGGCGGACCATCCATCTCAAACAGAGAGCCAAGAGATAATGGAACTTGGTATGACTAGTGTTGAGCCATGGCAAATGTGGTTCGATGGGTCGAAAGCCAATGGCTTAACTGGAATTGGTATTGTGATTAGGTCTCCACAAGGGGTAGAAACCACACATGGTTTTAGAATTGATGAAGCTACCTGTTCTAATAACCAAGCTGAATACGAAGCCTTAATAGTGGGACTAGAAATTCTTATTGGATTACAAGTTCATGTAGTTGACATATTTGGAGATTCTCAATTGGTGGTTAACCAAGTGAAAGGGATTTTCAAGTGTCAAAGCATAAGCATTTTACCATACTATGTTGTTGCATTACATCTGCTTTCTCAATTTCAAGTAGCAAATGTAACTCATGTTCCAAGATTCTTGAATAATAGAGCTAATGATGTGGCTCAGAAAACTTCAAACTTCAAGAGAAGGGATAATGCCCAAAGGGACGTAAGCCAAACAACATATCAGAAATTGATACCACATTTGAATAAAAGGAATGTGGTCTTGGAAGTCAATCATAATGACTTACAAGAACAAGATTGGAGGCATCCAATAATGCAGTACTTGGCTGGTCCATCTTCGAAGGCCAGTAGGAAAATTAAATTGCAGTCTATGCAATATATGATATATGGCAATGCTCTCTACAAAAGGGGGGGAGATGGCTTATTGCTGGAATGTTTAGGCCCAAAAGAAATTAAGCATTACAGCTATGGTTGAGGTTCATGAAGGCATCTGTGGTGCCCATCAGCCTGGTGTGAAGATGAGATGGTTGTTTCGAGGCATTCTTACTATTGGCCAACTATCCTTAAAGACTGTATAGAATATGCAAATGGTTGCCAGGCATGTCAAAAGCATGGCACAATAAGACATGTGTCCATAACTGACCTACATGCAGTAGTGAAGCCTTGGCTATTCAGAGGATGGGCTATGGATATGATGGGGAAAATACACCCACCTTCTTCGAAGCATCATTGTTTCATTCTAGTAGCCACTGATTACTTCACTAAGTGGGTCGAAGCTAAGCCATATAAGGCTGTAGACCAGACTGAGGTCATTGGGTTTATTAAAGAGTTGATCCATAGATTTGGCATCCCACAAACCATAACTGTGGATAATGGGACTGTGTTCGATGGGAAAATTGTGAAGTCTTTTGTGACAGAGTTTGGAATTAGCCTTGTTAATTCCACACCCTATTATGCACAAGCCAATGGTCAAGCTGAATCATCCAATAAGTCTTTGAAAAAGGGAATACAAAAGGTTGTGGAAGATAATCCTAGGGATTGGCATAACCTGTTGTTGGATGTTTTGTGGGCTTACAGAACTTCCCAAAGGTCAAGCACAGGAGTCACTCCTTATGCCTTAGTATATGGGCATGATGCAGTGTTACCTGTGGAGATTAATGTTAAATCTTTGAGGGTAAGATGCCAAGATCAGTTAGATCCTGAGCAGTACCATCAAAGTATGTGTTTGGAGTTAGAAAGCATAGATGAAGCCAGAATTTTGGCATTAAATAACATTCTTTTCCAAAAGAGGAAAGCAGCCAAGAACTATAATAAGAAAGTCAAACACATTGGCTTTGATGAAGGTGATTTGGTATGGAAAACAATACTCCTAATAGGAATTAAAAGCCATAAGTTTGACAAATGGTCACCTAACTAGGAAGGACCATATCAAGTTTATAGAGTTCTGCCTTTTGGAGCATACCATTTGAGAAATTTGAATGGGTATATACATCCCAAAAAGATTAATAGCAGATATTTGAAGCCTTATTTTCCAACCATTTGGGAAACACAAGAAATAAAATAAACACTAAGTACAAGAACATAAGACTGCTCAAATGATAGACAAAAATTTGTTCTTTCATAAAGAATTAAGTACATTTTGCCACAAATTGGCCCAAAAATTATTACAGTGTCTTAGTTGTTCTTTTACAATGGATTTCCTATTGCTAAGTGATGAAACTAGTTGAATAGCTGTAGCTATCTCTTCCTTTCGATCAGCCAGTCCTTGGTTGGTGATTTGCAATTTGGTATCAGTTCGAACTAAGACTTGATTCACTGCAGACAGCTCCTCTTCAAGCTGAGCTTTCCTTTCTAGCAGCTGGACTCGAAAGTGGGAGGCAGAGGAGTGTTGTTCTTTCAGATTTGACACTTCGGTGTGCACTTGGGAAACAAAACTCTGATCTCTAGCCAGTTTCTCATCCGCAGCCTTAGCAGCATAACAAATGCTGAGGTAGAAGTCGATAGTAGCTGCTGCCTGAGATAGATGACTTGAAATATTCATGCCAGACTGTTCAGCAATTTTACAGCATTGGAGGAACCCATTTCTGATTATAGGCCTTTGCAGAGCCTCGAAGGGAATCCTCGAAAAAGAAATCAACAGTTCCAGGCATGTGTCTAGGTCTATCAAAGGTGCAGAAGGCTTGCTGCTGGAAGAAGAAGAGCTCTCAAAAATTTCCAACAAGGAGTCAGCCAAAACTAATGGCTCAGCTTCAACATTCAATGTTGGAGAGGTAGAGGGTATGTCGAAGAGACTAGCTAGTCTGGCTTCGAAGATGTCTACCTCATCCGTAGACATGAGGAGTGCAGAGAGAGTTGTGGTGGAAGGCATAAAGGACTGCATAGGGATAGAAGAAGTGGATGGAGCATCTTTGGCAGTCTCTATGGTCTTAGCCACCAATGAATTAAGTGAAGAGGGGCTGGAAGTAAGTAAAGGTAATGAACTATGAGTTGGAGAACTACCAGCACCCTCTGTAGGAGAATCAACTGCCATTAGAGATGGAGTAGCAGTTGGAATTTCGGTGAAAGAGGAGGAGGAGCAAGGCTCGAAGGAGAAGTGGACTGAGGTAGGTCAAGGTCAAGAAAGGGAGGTATGGCTCTAAGCCAAGAAGAAGAGATGCAGGAATGCTGGGGCTCAAAGAAGGTACATCGAATGTAGGCCTTGGAAGTGGGAGTACGATTTGAATAACCTTCACATTCTGCATTTGATCAACTTCAACTGAAATTGAGGGAGGCCTCATTGGAAAGATAGACGCAGTAGTTGTTGCTGCAAGAGAAAGAGATGTAAAAATGTCAAACTTTAATACCAAAAGCTGACAAGGGAAAAACAGTAGAAGCATGAAAGAAATTACTTGTTTCAGAAATAATGGAAGAGCTGCGAAGGGAATAATGTTCGGCAGTCTGTTGCCTTCTTGCCGTTTCCCTTTGTAATGCATCAGCAGCAGCAGCTTCCTCTCTTATAAATTGTTGCTGCCGTCTCTTCTCAGCCCTCTCGAAGACAATCATGGCTTTGGAATGTTCCTGCTCTACTGCCTTGGCAGCTGCTTCATGAATAGGGTCTTTGTAACGGCCCCATCGCGTATAATGATTAGTACTCGATTAATTAAGAGGACTTGAGATTTAATTGCCGAGTATTATAATTTATTTAGGATTTATGAGAATTATGGAATCTGACTCGTATATGATTTTATTGAAGGATTATTTTGGAATTAGAAATTAAGGGTCCAAATGGCTTAAGAAATCGAATCAATTAAATTTTAATTACGGACCCATTTGGGAGTTTAATTAAATATTCAATTCAGTTTAGTGAAACTAAGATTCGATTAATTAGATCCTAATTGAGGTTGATTAAGTCATGAGGATTGGGAATTGTGGTTAATATAAATTAAATTTAATTACGATGCGTCCAATTCGAATATGTAATTTATTGATGGAAATTGGGTCTGATCAGGAATTGAAGGCCTAAATAATTTGGGAAATCAAAATTATTAATGATAATAAATTTAATTTAATATTTGGAACCTTTTAGGAGTTCGATTAAAAATCTGATTCAGATTGATAAATTCAAATATAATTAATTGAACTCTATTGGAAGCCAATCAGACTAATTAAATTATGTAAGATATGTGTTTGGACTAATCAAGATTGATGAAGATTTAAATAATGTTCAATTAAACTAAAATATAATTGGTATATAATTTATTTTTAATTTATTTTTTAATATAATATATTATAAGGTATTGGGGTGTGAATAGTCCAAGGCAACAAAGAATGGGTTTTGTATCATCAAGTTCTGTGTGTGCCGAAGAAAAGAAAACAGAGCCGAAGGGTAGGAGGTAGAACCGAGAGAGAGAGAGAGAGAGAGAGAGAGAGAGAGAGAGAATTGTGCTGGTGAGTTCAAGGCAAGGGGAAGAATTACAAGAGGAGAGCCAAAGAGAGGAAGGAAAAGTCCAAGAATTTCAAGCCATTTAAAGTTTAAGGTATGGAATTTATGTTAAATTGTGTAGGATCTTTACACTATACTTGAAATTAAAGATGGAATTAGACTCAAATCATGTAATTCATAGGAATTAGTAAGAAGATGAAGGAATTTTGAATTATGTGTTGAGATTATGGAAATTAATTTAGAAATTAATTAGTTAGGGTTTGATTTCTCTTATTCTTCACAAATTGACAATCATCCTTGCATGCATGTTGAAATTTCAAGATTTTAGATTTAATTCATGTGTAAACATTGATAAGTTTAAATTTGGGTGTATTATGAGGAAAATTAATTTAATCTAAATTTGGCTAAATCAAGAATTAAATTATGATTTGATTTTGAATATAGAAAATTAGTTGGTTCTTAATTTCATACATGCAAATGTTTTCCTAAGAGCCATATAACTTCAATTTCATGTAAATTAAAAGGAATTAGTGAAAGAGTGATAAAATTGAATTAGATTCAAAATTATAGAAGTTAATTTGAAATGGATTACATGCATGAAAGTGGTTATGGAAAGTGAATTAGAAATTAATTATCTTTGGCTCGATTTTGTAGAACCATCCTATAATACTTGGAGATTGAGATTTAATTCATGGGATTAGAATGAAATTGGGTGTCAAATATAAAATAAGTTACATGCATCATAAATTAAGAAAGTTATGAAATTAATCTCATGGATTAAGAAATTAAGTAGACTCATGGTTATGGAAATTAGTTGGAAAATTTATAAGAATATAAAACTAGCAATTTTGATGTCAATTTCATACATGTGAATAATTTTCTAAGGAATTTATGACTTTAATTTCATGCTTGAAAGGAAAGTAGAAAGAGCTTGAAATCAATTTTATGTAACTAAAAAGAAAATGAGAGTTTGGAGTCTTGTTCAATTTATGGAGATTAAGTTAGAAGTTAATCGTTTTGAATTGGGATTTGGCTTGTTATGGAGAAAATGATTTCAAACTAAATCTGGCAATTGGGGTATGATTTTGAATAAATGATTTTTGATTAAGTGATTTAGCAATTTATGACTTTAATAAATGGTTTTCTATGTTGGTATACTAAAGTGCATGTTTTGAAGCTTTAAATACCAAATTTGAACTTTAATTTCAATTTTATAATTTCAGGATTTTCGTTGTTCGCTCGAGCGAGGGAAGTCTCGCTCGAGCGTGAAAATCAAGCTCCCAGTAGTTTTTCAAATTTTATAGTTCGCTCGAGCGACCAAGTGGCGCTCGAGTGAAGACCCCATTTTCAGCACATTTTGAAAAGTTGCATTTAGTTCATATTTTTATCCTCATCTCTTTCCAATGCATTCTAGACATGATTTATGACTCAATAAGGATTAATAAGCTACTAATCAACATAGATTAGTTAGTTAAGGAATGAATCATTGATCGTGTGGTAATTGTTTAAGAAGCCAAGTAAAGGATCAATCTATTTGGAAAAGAAGGACTTAGTAATGAAAGAATATGTGAATTAAGAACCCAGTTTACTTAATTGAGAAAGAATAAACGTAGTAGAACTTCGGACTATAAAGACTAGAAAGGACAAGTTTAATCAAGGGAGTAATATTGTATTTCAATGTGTATATGTTATATGTTTGTGTAGGTCACGCGCCATTGTCTGTCTGATTTATCTGATATATCCAGTCTGTCTGATTTGCCTCTGCAGCCCTCTGTAGTAATAACTCTGTAAAGTTATGTTTAACTTTAAGTATTTTCTGACTGATATGATATGATCTGCTTTCCGAAATGCTACGTTATGAATTATGAATGAATGTCCAATTTTCTGAAAAGTATTATGGCACCCTTAGTTCATATAGCCCTCGCCCGGGGGTAACAATACCGTGGCCGACGGCCCTTGCCCGGGGGTAAGAATACCGTGGCCGATGGTCCTCGCCCGGGGGTAAGAATACCGTGGCCGATGGCCCTCGCCCGGGGGTAAGAATACCGTGGCCGATGGCCATCGCCCGGGGGTAACAATACCGTGGCCGATGGCCCTTGCCCGGGGGTAATAATACCGTGATCGATGGATCTGTTAGCTAATGGGTGTACCACGTATGATCTTATGCAAAATCTGAATATGAATATGAGTATGTATCTGAATCTGTTTCTGATTTGAAAACTGAAAATGCATAAGACTCTATTTCTGATAAGATTATGTTTCTGATATAAACTCTGATTTCTAACTCTGTGATGGACATCATTCATTAAACCCTTTACTCTGTTATTATTCACTGAGCTTTAGCTCACTCTATTATTTATGTATGTAGGTGATCAGGCTTAGAGGCATCTGTCTAGAATCTGTTCTGTCAGCCAACCTATGTGCCTCCCGTGGAGGTTCCGGATATGCTAAGTGTTGTCGTTATGTGATGTAAAGTTTAAGTTCAGTTATGTTTTTCTTGGTTCTTCAAGTCATGTGTATATATGTAAATAAAAAGTTTAAAATTTTTCTGTATCATATAAGTCTGCACAGCTCAATGGACGTTGTATATTATTATTTGCTTCCGCTAGCCCCTAATATTTTGTTAATCTGTTCAGAGGCCGTAGGTAATCCTCGATTACTGGCCGGTTACGGTGCCAAACCTATAGGGGCGGGTTTGGGTCGTGACAGTCTTCAACCAAGTCAGTAGCAGGAACAGTCACTTTCTTTCTCTTCCTTCTTGGCAGTGATACTACCGGCTCCTTTTCAACCCCCCTTTCTTCAACCTGGGGTTCAGATTCTTCAGAGGTAAGTTCTTTCTCCACTATTGTGGTAGTTGCCTCGTGAACAGGATTTTCGATTATATCGGATGAGGAGACAGCAACCTTTTGTCTCTTTGTTCTTTGCAAAGGTACTTCTTGTTCTTGCTCAACCTCTTTCTCTTCTGCCTGAGATTTAGATTCCTCAAGAGGGAGGATTAGCTTCCTTTTCTGTTTTTGTTGTTGTCTCTCTTTAAGAGTAGCTAAAGTTTCAGCTCTCTTGGGAGATTCTTCTTGTGGGGACCCTGCACCAAAGAAAAATATGAGTGTAAAGGAAACAAACAAAAGATTCAAAAAGAAAGGATATGAAAATACTAACCCTTTTTTGAGGCAGCTCTAGTGACTCTAGATGGAAGGGGTGAAACTGCAGGAGCAGTTTTGGCAGTTTCAGGAAGAAGGGGAGTGTTCTCAACTGTTGCTGACTTAGCCTTCGAAGGCACTCCTAACCCTATTAGCAAGTCATGAGGGTGTACAGATAGGCGCACTTCCATATTGGCTGTCCACCAGTTCTGGAATCTTTTCAAAACTAAGCCAGATGGGAGAAAAGGAACAAATTGAAATTCATTCAATTCCTTCAGCAGTTTGAATATTGCCGCCTCTAGCTTTGATTTAGATATTCTCAAGTCTCTAGCCGTAAGGTGGACATTCGAGAGACTGCAAAGTGGAACAGGTATCCCTTGAGTGAGCCCAAATTGTCTGGCAAACTGAGAAGGGCAGTACACCTCAGATATGCATTTATAACCTCGAGGGTTTAAAGTGCCAATGAACAACTCCCTCGGTAGCAAAATTGAAGCCCACATATCTTTGTGTGGTGAGGTGGAGCACTCTTTATCAGCCAGAAAAGTTTGCAGCCAAGCAGGTCCTTTATTGGCATCAAAAGGACAAAAAAGGGAAGCAGGAGGAGAAATAGGGAGTTAGTAAAAGAAAACAAAGTAATAAGCAAAAGAAGCAGGGTAAAGAACAATCTGAGCATACTTTTCCCCATAGGTGCTAGGATCTTGAACAAGGAATTTTAGGCATTTTTGATGCAAATCAGTGAAATAGGCAAAGAGCCAGAGCTGGAGCACCCAGAGGGGACCTCCTTGGTTAACATCAAGAGGTTTTTCACAAAATTGGGAACAAGCTCTGTAAACATGACTTAAAAGATAAGGAGCAAGAGCTATACGTTTTTTTAAGACAAGTGCCTTCGCGAGTGGAGCGAACTCAGGCATAATCCTCTGAGATGATGTGCAAAAGAGAAATTTGCATAACCAGTATAAAATGAAGGAAAATAGTTCTCTGTCTCTCACGGGGCCTTCCCTTTTATTTTCAGCCTTTACGAAGTCGCTGTAAGAAGAGTTTAAGGCTGGAAGGGAAAATTTGATAGGGAGGTCCGGGTAGTTGGGAGTAAAAGGAGAGTCATGGGGTGAAAGCCCTAAAAGATGGCAAATATCAAGAACGGTGGGGGCCATCATGCCACACTGAAATTGGAAGAAATTAAAAGCCATATTCCAAAAACATAGAGCAGCAGGAATTAAAAAGGGGTCCTCAGGAATGATGAACCTGGAAAGACGAAGAGCGTCGAGGATGCAGAGCTCCTGTAGGTCATCTTCTCTCGCAGGCACAACCCTGTTATACCATTCCTCCCATTCGGTTCTCAATGTCGGCCAGCAGCGATGAGGCCGGGTCATTCTCCAATTGCTCCAGTCAAGCCCTCCTTCGTAGAGAAGAAAGTGATCCTCCAAACGAGGGTATAAAGCTGGGAGTTGGTCAGGGGCCTCCCGAAAGATGGGACCTAGGACGTACTCTTGTTGGTTGCTGTGGCGAGGAACAAAGAGACGTCCATCTATGGCGCTTGACCTACCAGTTGTTAGCTTGGCGATTTCTTCATCAATGCATTTCTTCAAAGCCATGGTAGGGCTGATACGGTCGCCAGCGAGCACTTTCAGCGAGGAAGGATCCATTGATAGCAAGTAGCAAGGAAGAGAGGGTTAACAGAGGATCGGTAGGGTTTGTGTGTTAAAAGAGCAAGTGATTTCAGAGCACGAAACAAAAGGGTTTTTAAAAGCTTTTGTGTCTGAAAAATATATTGCGTAAGTCGTTAAGCACTAGAAGTACGAATACGAAGAGTTTCCTTCAATATTGATACTTTTGGAGGGAAAAAACACAGCCCAGATGCTAAGACCAGCTTCAAAGTAAGGTATTTGGCTTCAAAAACCAGATTTTGGCGCCAAAAGTCAAATAACATCGACTTCGAAACAGAGAAGCCGGCTTTGAAGCACATTCCGTATTTAAGGATGCAAGAATGCTCAAGTATTTGTTTACTTCAGAAAGTGAAGTCCTTCGAAACAAAACTTAAGGCCTCTTAAGGATGTGAATTGTTGTTCGAAACATCAAAACCAATAGTTGGTTGGTGTATATACGGAAAGATTTTATCTTTTGAACTAAAATAGCATGAACTGTTGTTCGAAGCAAAATATGGTCAATTTAAAACTAAATTGATCATACTAACAATGTTCAGATGTTGATTATGGTTGAAACAAGCTTTAAGTATAAGATTGCTAGATTCGAAACACTGATTCTGATTGAAAATCAGCCAAAAACTGTCAATTTTATTCCATAAATTGGAAAAGTTCATAATTGGTTCTTTGCAGTGTTTCATTTAAGACAATTGAGTCCAGGTTCGAAGGATGAGATTGTTCAGTTTAAAGTCTTGAATTTGCTTTTAAAGGCAAACAGAGACAATGCCGAACATAGGAAAAGTCTTAATTATATTTAAGCAAAAGTGATTACATCGAATAACCCTATTTGGGTACAAACTCAAGCTCATAAAAATAGGGAATGGAATAAATAACAAGATCATGAAACTTAGTCCAACTATGATCAATGAATTTCTGTTCTTTCTTTATTCTATCATCTATTTCTTCTAACATTGGCTGCATGAGTTGATGTGTCCTCACTTCATAAAAAAGCTCATCAGCCTTTATTTCGAACGCCGTTTCTCTTAGTCCTTGTTCCAACTCATCCATTTCCAAATCATCCCAGTACGCAGAATCCTTATTTTGAAAGTCGTTGTATTCTTCGACGAGGTTCTCTGCTTCATATTGAGAATGAACTCGAAGCGATGAAAGTTGATCCAAGGATTAAGTGGTGGCCAAAGAAGTGCGGTGCCAATGGAGAAGTGATGGAAGTTGGTCCAAAAACGTGTGAAGTTCTGCTTGAGCAATGGGGTTGAGAACGTGGCCCCGAGTCAAAATATTACAAGCCCATCGAAAGTTCTTAAGGGGAACATCTTCCTCAAGAACATTGAAGGGTATGTGAGAAAAGGATGCAAACAGGAGTTGGGCTTGCTTTTGTTGAGCTAGAGTAGGAGAAGGTGGAAGTTCGTAAGGAGGGAAAACTTTCTCTACAGAAAGGGTAAGCCTCAACTTATCTATCCAGGAAAGTTTTTTCGAAGGAGGAGGTATAAAGGCCCCCATTTCGAAAGAAAGAGGAAATTTGGGAGCATTGACACGATCAAGCTAGTCAGAAGGATGAAGCTTCGCCTTCTTGGCTAAAAATGAAGGGTTATACCCCTGTGTCTCTTCTGGACGAGGAGCAGATCGTACCATTTTTGTAGGCATGGATGATGTACCATGCCACGAGTAGACTGTCCTCTAAACTGCATCGACAGTCGATAGGCATGTAAGGATAAACCACCGAGCTTCGCGCATAAGAAGGAAAGTCCAACGGGTCGGTGAATTCGACAAAGTGATGGTTGATTCGCTCCTTCAATTCCCAGACCTCAGGTTCTGACCAGCTTGACCAGCCTGAAGCCCCGGAGGAATTTGAAGCCACAGCCTTATCCCATGCAGAGGATTGTGGAGAGGGGCCTCTTATGTCCATATTTGCAACTTTCTGAATCAAAGGACTAAGGGCAGTTTGTTCATAATCCAAGGGTGAATCAGAAGAAGAATTTCCCATGTCCATGTTTGCAACTTTTTGAATCGAAGGATTAAAGGCAATATGTTCGTAATCCAAAGGTTGGTAATTTGCAAAGGCATTCATGACCTGAATATAGAAAGGCGGGTAAAGGTGGCTAATGAATGCATGGAAGTTCTTTCGAGGGGAAGCAACATCATCAGATGACTTTTCATGTACTTGATCAATAGAGAAGAAGTTTGGTTCAGTCATGAAAGAGGTATTAGTCCATTCGATTACTAAAGTGGTGGAGATGTTCCAAAGGTCGGAAACGAAATTAATGCAAATAATCATCAATGGGTGACGGTTGTGTTTCCAGAATATAGACTCCATGCACGTTCCAAAAAGCGCGGGAAAGGCTTTGATCCACTAATATCACCAAGTATTGGGTATATTAGTGCGGGGGGTAATGTTGGCTACATATTTTGTAAAAGCCAGTTACAGTTCGACACGTGGCGAAGTAAGGGCAATACAGGAAGAATGTTTAATCTTCGATCTTAATCGTACACGTGGCGGTTAATATTGGTTCTTGCGTGGTCTGAGTAGTATTGGATCAGCGAAGAGATACAAGGTGACGTGGCTTCAACGGTTACTCACATTCAAATTCAAATATAGGAGGGAAGCCCAACTGCAAGTAATGGCGTAGTGGAACTACTTCTAAGGCAGCATGATCAAGCAATCATGGAGGAGTAGTTCGACGGTTTGAAGTGCAGTTCGATGGTCATCCTTGAGGAGTATAAATAGCAGGGAAGCCCCTAGAAAAAACCCCCAGACTCAGATCCAACAAACTAGTCATTTACTTCATATTTTCTTTTCCAGTTTTACATTTCCAGCACTTTAAATACCTGTTCTTTACATTCCTGCACTTTAAATTCCTGCACTGCACTTCGTTCATAGGAGTAGTTTCAAGTAGATTGTTGCTGTAAACCTCTACGAGGCTGAGTTTGGATTATTGTAAGTTTTCATCTTAATGAAATACTTCAATTATTCGTCATTTAACTGTTATTTTGCTTAATTTCTCCTAAGTCAAGCCACCAGTAAAAGTCCTCTTCATTGAGGCTGAAAGAACTAAAACACAATCGTCTGATAATTGGTTGGCAATTATAATTTCTGTAAGGACTGATTGATCTTGCTGGCACGCTCGCATTTACAAAAATACCATTCGAAAGCCAAAAAACCAATAGTTTCTCACAAAAAGTTGTTAGATTTGGTGAGAAAAGAATTAGGTTTAATTAGAGTTTTTTAAAATACCAAAATTATCCTAATGAAAAATATAGCTTGTTAATATAAAAAGTTATTTAGATAAAATAAAATACAACACTTTATTTTATTTTCTTTTATTTACTCTATCCAAACAAGATAGATGGGAAATCACATTCTCTTATCTTTTATTCATCTAAATATAATAGTGAGAAATCATAATTTTTTTTTTCTTTTCTCGCAGCACCTCACAATCTAAACTGAGAGTAAGTAAGGGTAACTGATCTTGCCATATCATATGCTTATTATTAAGGATTTTAGTTTTAAAAGATGGTAGTTCAGATTTAATTGAGGAATAAAATGCCATGTTAACATAACTATCGACAAATCCTACCATTCATTTTCCTTAACAAATCCTAAAATCTAAAAATAAAAGTATGAACAAAATGAATAGATATTTCTCCAGATTAATTTTCTGTTTAGTTATTCACAACAAATTGAACAATTACAAGGAATTTATTTATTTATTTTTGGTCCTTTTATTCAACAAACCATATATCAAAAAATATCATTAAGAAACTTCCTAAAATTTTAAAGAGTAATTTGAATTTTAATTATATTAAGGACGTTATGAATTTATTCAATTTCCAAATTGTGCAATGCACACATACATAGATTGCTTTATGATAGATTGCAATGCACACATAACATAGATTTCAGACACACAAACTATTGAAATGATTTGTAATTTGCGTTGCTCATGATAGACAAGTTATGAATGGTTCCTATTAGGGGTGAGATTGATTGGGCAGGCCCAAGTTTACATTGGGCTAGAATAGAAAGAAGAAAATATGTCATGTCTAAATCCAACCCGGCTCAATATCGGGCTTATTAATGTTATCGTAAGCTCAATCCTAAAATGATTTTACAACATCACACTCACCCACAAAACTCATATATTTTACCTGAAAATATCAATTCTATTAAACCAAATATCAATAAATTTGTAATATCTATTTTACATTGTAAATTAAAGTCTTGGAGGGTCATTTTATTTCTTAATTGTATTTATTTATTTAAATATACAACTAAGAAAATTGTATATGTATTATACATACTAATTAGAGGTGATTGTTGATCGGGTTGGATCAATCGATATTTTATCTGCTATCCGTCTAAAATTAAGTAGATTGAAAAAAATCAATTTACATCCGTCCACTGATTTGGCGAATGCGGATTGAGCCGGCCGTGTGGGTTGGCGAATGGATGCAATCGAATTTACAGTTTGGACTTTACAAATTTTGAACATTTTTTTGAATTGTAATCCATTACTTTTACAATCTCCAATAGCTAATAATCTGAAGAAAAAAAAGTATTATTTGTCTATAATAGACTATAGCACCACGCACGCATATGTTTAAGGTATTGTTCTCTATTTTCACAAGAAAATATATATTTTATTATTTCTACTTTATGTTGTTATTTGTTAGTAGTTTTTTTATTTTTTTTTAAACTTCATTTACGAGCGAATCGAGTTCATGTGGGTGTGTGATGGTTGATTTGTCATCCGAAAATTTTGAAATATTTCATCCTCATTTGTTTGCCGAAAGACATGCATCCATCCAAAATTAGTCAGATTAGGTCAGGTTGGGCGGATTGGATAGATCCATGATCACCCTTAATACTAATATATATATATATATAATATTTGTAATTCATATAATAGTAATTGGGTGGAATCGAGCTAAATTTAAATGACTATTTAAAGTCTCAGCCATATAATTTATTTTATTTTTTTTGGTAAATGATAAGATGTAAGTGATTAGCAAGTTAGATTATAATAAAAAAATCACAATCGTTCCATTTGCTCAAACCCTAAACCTCTACCATTCTCATTGTCCAGCTATATAAACCACTAGGCCAATGGCCTTGGTCCCAAGTCTCACCCATTCAATAAAAGGAGGCTAAAAAACCTCAATCCAACTTTAACTTATGGCATAAAATGTAAATCTACCCTTAAAAGAGAGGTGATTCTATTTATATCTAAATAGTAACTCAATATGTCTAGCTAAAATTTTAGGTGATTATACTTATACTACTACTTTACCTTTTTACACTCTCCATATGAGTTTTTTTTTTTTTTTTTCCCAATTTTATCCATGTGTGAAATTACCTTTAAGGACAAAACACTAAAATTAAATATATATTGTTATCTCTTTACACTCCTTGGTCTTCAATCCTTACTCTTCTTTTTCCTTTCTTAATTTTTCTTTTCTCTTACACATCTCTTTTCAAAAAGTGAGAATCATAATATTTTGATCATTAAAGAAAGTAATGGATGAAGAAACGATGGTGAAGAATCATAAAAAAAGTGAAATGGTGAGTTTATTTATTTATTTGGTAGGTTTTTGTTTCGTTTTTCTGAATTGGTGTTCGACTTTTGTTCGGTGGTTCGAAATAAAATAAAATAAAATAGCCCGGTATCACATTCTCAAACAAAAAATATAAGTCTGGTAACCAACTACCGAATAAAAGATACATTTCCGATAACCCCAAACTAAATTTTTTAAATTTGTTTGGCTTCTCATTACCATGTATTTTCAGTTTCATTTTTTTATATTTTTTATTTTTTGCCTGGAAGAATTATACTTATACTCATTGTAACAACGCAAGTACTGCAATATTAGTGTACATTACAGATGAGGTTTGTTAAGTTTTTTTTTATGAATACGATTTTTTTCTTATTTTTAATTTGTATTGAGTTTTATTAATAATTTGACGTATAAGTGTATTTATTATCTTTAGATTTTTAGTAGTCATGAAGCATTAATTAAATGGGCTTTTGACGTTGGGAAGAAGACTGGATTTGTCATTGTTATAAAGGCATTAGATGTGACGCCCCAAAAATCAGGAACATCAGATAATATATTAATAATTAAATACAGGGTTTATCTAAGGTTACAAGAGTAGAAAACGCCACTAATGAGTCCTTTGGCTAATAACCAAGCAAGATCCCAAGAAGGTCGGAGGAGTCAAAATAGCCTCCCTTCTAAGTCCAACCACCTTAGATAACAAAGCTACCTTTTTGACAGATCTTGACAAGGTATTAATACAAGGCCTACATGAGTTGACGGAGTATAAGGATAGGTTATAAATGTTATATATAAAAATTACAAAATCATGTCTTCAAATACAACAAGCGATTAATCACTTATAATCTCATAATCATGTTTACAAAACTAGTTCCTAACTCTCATAGGATAGCTATACGTCTTCAAATACTTCAACTTTGCCTTCAACCAGTCTAATAGTCCTCAATACTTGGCATGAAATGCCATGAGCTTTGAATGCCTAGTAAACGTACACACACTCGGTCCCTTTTTCCCAATTCAATACACCAATGTATTTATAACAAGCAAGTAGTGACGTATGATATTCAAGTCAATAACAGCAATTTCAGTAACAGAGGAAAGGAACATAGCATTCAAATAGATAGCAAAGGCTACAATGTTAGTGGTTAGTATTCTAGAAATCCCTCAAAGAGATTTTATCCTCCCAACCACAAGAATTGGACTTGGATTATTTGGTATGCCCTCTTTTTTGCTGCTTTGCAGATCTTATCCCAGATGCCTACCAACAGTTATATACCGCGTAGCGCCAACTGAGGACCTCAAAAGAGACGGTACAATAAGGGCCTTGCCCATAACCTCCTCCAACCTTATCCATCATAAGCACCTAGGGTCTGAATACAACCGATTCATTCATGGTTTCGATACAACCGCTTGCGCAAGACTTTCCTTCAATCAGGGAACACATCTCATCAATCCATACATAACACATTATTATCTCTTCATTATTCAAGTGATCGAAAATCCAATACCAACCTAATTAAGTTTCTCGTTGAGTTAAAAGTTTTAAATTAAAGTTAGAACAACTTAACAAGGTAGTAATATCAACATAAGCATGAGCACCATCAAATCAAGAAGATAAGGAACATAACCATAATACATTCAATATCATATCAAGACATTTTTATATACTAATAAGCATATTCATAAAGTCAAGAGTACAAAATATCAATGTAAACAGAACTTCCAGATTCAGAGTCATTTAAAGATAAAGATTAAAAGAACTATTTCAGATTTTTCCCAAATCCGTCCTTCCTATGGTTCGTGGAGAATTTTATCTAGTTTTCAGAAAATTTTTTGGAAATGGAATAGCTTTTCCAGATAATTAGTTATTTCAGAAATACTCCAGCTCTATCAAGATTCATTGACCTTTACGAAAATTGGATTTTCTTACAAACCACTCACTCTTTTTCAATGAAACCAATTTTCCTTGAAAAATAACTCCTTAAGGAAGATTTTGACATAACATTTAGGTTCAGAAGATTTTTCTACATTTTTTTAGAATTTTTGAAAGTTGGCTGTAAAACAGATTTCTCTGGCACAATTCTTAAAAAAGAAAGTTGGTGAGAAAAGAGGTCAACTAGGAGAAATTTTCCACTTCTCTTGTGATGAAAACATGCTAAATAATATGTATTAAACTCAAAAATTTGAGGTGAAGGTGTGCCTTTGGAAATTTTGAGAGATTGATATGGAAAAAGGTAGCCTTATACCGATTAAGAGAAATACAAGAAGGGTAGAATCAAGGCTCAACTCCTTTCATTTTTAACACAAGAATGTCATCAAAACACATCTGAAATGAATGTTTAAAACTTCTAAGAACATATATTTGAAAAGAAAAATAAAAGAGAGTTGTGTTGTGGCTTACTTGAGGGTTGTTGGAATTGCTAGCAAATTTTTTCTTCCTCTCCTCTCTTCTACCAAGCTCACCCTCATTCCTCTCTTTTCTCTCAGCTGAATATATTGTGTATGTGTGTGTTCTTGCATGTAAAATGCTATGGAAGGGGTTGTTTCTATAATGAATTTGGTGCAAAAGGTCATAAATGTCCATTGGTTGGAATTGGATTGGATAGTTTGGATTTAGTTTGAATTCAATGGTATAGTGAAGGATTAGAGACCTTAATTATGTTCCTAAACATGATCTAGTTAGGATTTTCCTCCTAATCAAACCAACCTAGTTGCATATATACATATATATATAAGTTTGTACCAAGTTAAAGATATTTTCCTTAAATCATGCAAAATTGTCTCAAAGTACATTCATAGTATCCATATAGGTTATGGCTGGCCATAACTGGTGGTCTAAGGGACTTATTTTATTATTTTTTTGGGTACAAATGTTGGAAATTGTAAAATATAATGTTTAAAAAAGATTTTAGGGTACAAGTGTATATATAAATATATAATGGTACTTGTTTGGGGTCAAAATATGATTTAATAAAAGTGTGAGGGCTTAGTGTTTAATTTATGAATTGAAACATTTATTTTAGTGTAGAATTAAACTAAATTAGGATTATAGAATCTAATTTGGTTTGAATTTCTTGTTTCGACTAAAAAGACGATCAATTGACAAACGCGATAAAAATGAGAAAAACATAGGGTTTTCAAGTGGTAATTCCATATTTAGAGAGTCAATTAATCAGTATTAGAATAGTAGAAAATGATTCCTAAGTTACTGAAATCGATTAAGGTTTGCGAGTTTTTAGTTGGCATATATATTTTGATCATAGAGTTAAAATTGCAATTAATTAAGAAACTGAGGGACTTTAAGGAAGTAATTTAAAAGTAAGGGACTTTTAAGAAAGTAAAATTTTCAAGGGCCTTACATCAGATGCGAGAGGCAATGGTAGAAAACCAAGACTTACACTTACTTGTAAAAGAAGTGGTTACTATAGAGACAACAGGAAGATCAAGGTGGAACGATTGAGGTTGATATGTTCTAAAAAGTGTTAATGTCCATTTCTATTAAGGGGGAAAAAATTACCTACAAATTACCAAGACGAATTGTGATAACATGTTTGATTGATGGATGCAAACAATGACAAATTTTATGGGTACTTTATGGATATTGGTACACTTGATGTTCTTATGAATAATTTTACGGATACTTTTTATGTATGATTTTATGGATGTGTGTTTGATTTATGAATTTTTTTATAGATGCTTCAAGGAAAAAGTAAATCTTTCAATGTACATCGATGAGAGCCTAGACAACTCTATTGTAGTTTGGCAACATGATACTAGAGTAATCCCATTTGTATAACAATGTATCACTAAACATGCACTTCACAAGTAGCCCAAATTAATTTCTTATTATCATCTAATTGGACGACAACATAATGCTGGGATAAAAAATATTGTCCAGTAACATGGCGCTGGAGTAATTCAAATTAATTAGCGTTGTATTACTGAACAGACCCACTATAAATTAAAAAATCATTGTTTGAAAGAAAGTGTCTTTGTAAATGTATAGTAACAAAATGCTGGAGAGATCTATTTTTTCTAGCAACATAACACCGGAATAATGTAAATTGTTTAGCACCGTGTTACCAAAATTAGTGGTGTAAAGAGATGAAATAGTTAATTTAAGGTTAAGGGTGAATTACACTAATGGTCCCTATAGTTTCGGGTTTGTGTCATTAAGGTCCCTGACTTTTCAATTGTGACATATTTGATCCTGAATTTTGAATCTTGTTCCAAATAAGGACAATTATAGATACTATTGGATTTTTCAAGGGCAAAATCGTCAATTTGATAAAATATAAATTAATTTGACAAAAATAAATGTCAAAAAATTATTTTTGAATTTTTAAAAATTATTTCTAGCTACTAAAGATAAAATTATATAAAATTGATAAATCTTTTAGACATTTATTTTTTTTTTACCAAATTAATTTTTATTATGTATTTGGATGATGATCATGTAAAATTAATTTTTAAAAATTAATCATGTAATTTTTATCAATTTTACATAATTTTATTTTTGGTGAGTAGAAATAATTTTTTTAAAATTTTAAAATATTTTTTTGACATTTATTTTTGTCAAATTAGTTTATATTTTATCAAATTGACGATTTTGCCCTTGAAATTAAGTAATGGTATGTTCAATTGTCCTTATTTAGAATAAGATTTAAAATTCAAGGTCAAATATGTTACAATTGAAAAGTCAGTGACACAAGTCCCAAACTATAGGGACTATTAATGTAATTAACCCTAAGGTTAATTATGGTAATATATTGGGGGTGTAATGAGAATTACATTTTTTTTAGTGGTGTAATGAGATGGAGGGTGTAAAGAGGTTAAATAGTGCTGTAAGTAGAATCATCCTAAATTTTTTTATTATATCTTAATGTAAATTTACTAATAAAGACAATACATATTAAATCTTAAAATAAAATATTATATTTTTTTATGATACACACTAATCACTTATACGTATTTTTCATATTCAAGCCTCTTTTTTCCCCCCTAAGTTTTAGTTATTTCATTTTCATCTTCTTTTTCACTCCAAAATTCCAATTCACTCCACCAAGACTCACCATTATCATTAACATTAATGCTTCTTATTGTATTATTATTTGTAAATAGAAAAAAGTTTGAATAAAATTAATTTGGAATAACCCACATGAATTTATGAAGTGAGACACCGTAAAACACTCGATTTCGGCCTCTTTTGACAAGAGGTTAAAAGTAGTTTTTTGACTTTTAACTTTTTTTGAATCACATCATCTCTCTATTGTTTTACACATTTTTTTAACAAATTAAAAAAAATAAAAAAATTAACTTTTAATCTAGTTCCCAAAACAACCCTTCATTATTGGTTGGTGATGTTGATGTTTTCACTACAACAAATTACACTTTTAGCGACTAAATTTTTAGTCGTCAAAAGTTACACTTTAGTCGCCAAAAACTTTTATCGACTAAAATGTTTGGTCGCTAGATTGGTCGTTGAATAATTGTTGAGAAAGGTAATTGGCTACTAAAAATGGTTTAGTCGCCGAAATCCTCCATTAGCGACTAATTTTTTAGTCCCCAAAAGCTTTCAATAATTTAATATTGCATTTTCAGCAACTAAATTTTTTTATTGCAAAAAACTTCAATTATTTAGCTACTAAAAATTTTAGTCGCCAAAATATTTTTTTGGTTCATCTTATTTCTTTTTAGCTACTAAATATTTTAGTCGCCAAAACTTTTTTTCGCTACCAAAAGTTTTAGTTGCCTAAAGTCTAATTTTGTTTTTTAGCTACTAAACTTTTAGTGGCCTAAAGTCTATTTTTTTTTAAGCTACTAAATATATAGTCACCAAACATTTGACGACTATAACTTTTAGTGACTATAATTTTTTTAGCTACCAATTGTTTGGTCGCAAAAAACATCATTTTATGTTTTTCTTTAATTAATTTGTCCACAACCTGTATGTTTTCCATACAACCTGTACCATGTATATAAACAAAACAATACATTTATTATTAATCATTCGACAATCTATATCCATTTCACTTCCATCCATCCAAAAATGAATAACTTTTAATGTCAAATTCCATACAACCCAAGTATATTCCAATCTACAATAATAATTCCATACAAAACAGAGAATCATACGAAAACCATGTCCTCTGTACATAAAAAATATATTCACTACCGTGCCAAATAGCCATTTGGCATGATACAAATTACCATGGTAATCTGTACCACGATAAACAGTAATCTATATATAGCCCGCCAAAAGTATTATATACCAAGTCAAAAATAATCTATACGATTAATACTAATCCACACAAAAGCAAAGGACAACAAAATATGCTAATTATACAAAAGTATAAATTGTCTTCTGTACACAAAAATGGAATATCCACAAATCCACGCCAAAAGCCATCTACAAAAATATAAAATAAAAATTGCACCATTAGTACTAGAAATGCATGTACAACTTGATACTCTAAGGCAAAAACATTAAAGGTTATGGTGAGTAAATTAAACTATTCTTCTTCTTCATGCTAAAATGAAGATTTTTATTTTATTTTATTTATTTATTTATTTTTTTAATTGAACATATTTTTTTTTATAGAAAACACATTGAAATTGTTTTTAAAATATTAAAAAAATATTCACAGAAAAATAAAAATGATATGTAAAGTTTAAGTGTTTATGAACTTGAGTGTACATGGTTAAATAGGGGATGTAAACAATTGTTTTTTAGGTATAAATAGAAGCACCCTACACATAATAAAAACAAAGCTGATAATAAAAATTCTAAAGAGATGAGAATAGTAAGGTCCGATCTCATAATACCTGCACAATTTTGTTAGACTTTAGCTTGACATTTAAAGCATGCCCATCTCTGCAAGAAACACTGAACTTAGTCAGTGTATTGATTAGATTAAGTAGTTAAGAAAACAACAAGCTAACCCTTAAAGATGCTATTCCAAAAGATAAGATCACACAGATCTTATTCAATAGAAGGCCAATTTATTTATTTATTTTTAAGTTTAGTATAACTTAATTGTAGCTAGGGCTATCAATGTCATATCTTCACCAATACATGCGAAGAAGCTTCATCAGAATGTTTTACAACTTTGGTGGATCTCAAATGTAGTAGAGCAGAAGAAGAGATGAGTTATCACTGAGTATCACATCTTCCCAACCCGAATGATGTAGTGTTTACTGTTATGCCATGGCACTTATAACAACGCCTATTTCTTTTTTCTTTGTATTTTTTTAAAATTTTTATGAGGCTATCTCAAACTTTAACTAAACAATGAAACTATGGATCAATCATATAGATGAAATGTAGATTCAATAAAAAAGAGAACTATCAACAAAGACAAATCTTAATCTATGAAGTGTCATCATCTAATACATTTCTAAATACAATATTTAAACAGAAGATTTCTTCAAAATTAAAACCCCATTAACATGTGCCATATTTTTTTTTATTGTCAACCACCTCAATGCTTTCAAACAATTGATTAGGGCTTTGAATACATACACAATCAATGAGCAACCATACATGCAAATATATACACAATCAATGGATTAGGGTTTTGAAACTAATGAAAGAGAAAGGAAAAAGAGGGGGAAATGTAACAAACGCCTAAAATCAAACCCATATTTAGGACATCAAACCCATAGAACTTTAGAAATCAAACCACTGTTGGGTATACCTCCTTATTGGAGTGTGGGACCCAATTGGTTTTGGAAAAAGAGTTTTAATTTGGCTTGGTTTAGGTATAATATTTTTATATATTATATTTGTGGAGGCCCAATTCAATTTGGATACAATTAGGGTTTGATTACAAAACCCAAGATTTAATAATATATATATCTAATATATATATTATTTTTGTTCCATACATACACAAGAAAAGGTGCGGCGGCTTACATCACTTCGGTAACAGTGCCGAAGATTGATATATTTGGTTCAATTTCGGTCTTTGAAGCTCGATTTTTGGGGCATCTTCGGTTCGTGTTTGGTTTGTTATTTTGGGTCTTCTGCAACTCTGATTCTGAAGATTTTGGTTCATCTATTTGGTGAGGTCTTTCCTCTTGTTTATTTGTGATTATTTGGAATTCACCTAAGAGTGGTTTTGTGAGACCATTAGTGTCTCATTTGTAATCGTTTGGAACTTATTTGGTTGATAGTGGAATCGGATTTCGATCCCGTGGACGTACCTCACATTGAGGGAACCACGTAAAAATTCTTGTGTTGCTTCTGATTTTATTTTTTCGCATTAGTTTTTATTCCCATTGATTGATTTACTTGTGGGGAATCATCGATTTTCCCTAACAACACAACAACCAAACCCATTTCACAAATCAACACTAAATTAAACTGAATCAAGCATATAAAACCCTAGAGTAACAGTTAGAAAGAGAGAAATACAGGGGGAGAGAGAGAGAGAGAGAGAGAGAGAGAGAGAGAGAGAGAGAGAGAGAGAGAGAGAAGTGATTTGCGAGAGAGTGAGAGAGTGTGGCGTGTGCGGCGGTGGTGTGTGACGTGCGGTTAGTAACAGTGGGTTGCGGTGAGGTGAGATGGGGTGAGCTTTGGTGGTGAAAGAGAATTTGTGTGAGGAGAGAGGGAACAATCTGTTTTGTCTAAACAGAGAGCGCCAATATCAAATAATTTCCCTCTAAAATTTTCACACTTTTGGCGGCGAAATTGATTTTTTGTCGGGAAATGTTAATAATTGGAGACTAAAACTTTTTGTAGCCAAAGCTTAATCAACGACAACTAAAATATTAGTCGCCAAAAGTATTAATTTGGCCACTAACTTTTTTTTTGGTTGGAACAAATGAATAAACCACAACTAATTTTTTTTAGTCACTAAAACTTAATATTTGCCGATGAAATTGTTTGGTCGCCAAAGAGTAACCATAAAATATGGCTGTTATTTGGTGACTAAATTTCCTTTTGTCAGCAAAAAATATTATACGAAGACCAAAAATAAATTTAGTAGTCTAAAATCTACTCTAACGGCAACTAATATTTATTTTAGTCGCCTATTATGGAATATTTAGCGACTAAATTTTTTTTAGTCGCCAATAAGTAATATATCTTGACTAAAAAAATTTAATAGCTATATTCTAAACTAACAGCGACTAATACATTTTTTAGTCGCCAAAAATGTCACTTTTAACGACTAAATTCCTTTTAGTCGCTAAATTTGATCGCTAAAAGTGTAAATTGTTGTAGGGCAAATTGTTTGAAAATCTCTCAAACTTCCAAATATAGCTAGTCTTGAATAATCTTATTAAAATGACTATTGTAGTAGCTAGTTAGTTAGAGTTAGTAAAATATTATGATCCTAGCTATAATGGCCAACAAATATATTTTAAAGAGCTCTTAGACCATATCCAATGGTTACTCAAAACTTTCATCAAATTTGAATTTGATGAAAAAGAACTTCAAAACCTGCTATAACAGTTTCATCAAATACGTATCAAATTTAGGATTTCACTTTTCTTTCATTAAAATGAGAACCAATGCGATTTTCATCAAATTACTGTTCATTGCCTTTGGATTTTCACCACCGGATGTCCTCTCGGATGTTCTCCCGGATGACCACCTCAAGGCAAAGATTACACTGGTCGATCGACCGGCCGGTTGTCGGCCTGATCGACTGGTGGTTTGATGAAACTATAAAATCTTCCGTTAGAGCACTTGATATGAATGGTAACTTTTACTCTAATTTTAAAGCAAATTTGATAAAAAAATTGATGCACAGTTAGGAATGCTCTTAGAGATGCTTTCATAAGAGTCAAAATAATACATGTTTTTATACTAGTTATAAGTAATAGAATCGTGATGAAAATAATATGAGAGAATGGTAGATGCACAGTAGATAGAATGAAAATGGCAATTCTCTAGCATAATTTGTATATGGAATTCCCATTAAAATGATATAATGGGGATATTTTTATAATTATATATAATTTAATTAATAAAGGAAAATAATACTCTTGAATAATTTGTATATGAAATTTTCATTAAAATGGTATAATGGTGATATTTTTCTAATTAAATATAATTTTAATAGACACTCTTTAAAATGACGTGTCCCAATGTAACTACATTATTTTATATGTATTTTTTCCATTTATATATCATCCTTATTTAATAATATTTGCTATTTCATAAAAAAAAATACATATTTAATGGAATGCTTTCGCAAGAGGCTTTTTGGCTTTTTTTATGGTCAAAATTCACAAAAAGATAAAATAGGCTAAAATAGTTAGGCTGGTTTGAAAAGTGGGTTGACTTTTTGATTTTTTTGGCTATTTTAGCTTGAGGCTAAAAAGCTTGATTTGGGAAGGACTTTTGACTTTTTTGGCTTTTTTAAGAATGTAATGATTATGGATTGAATGTGATATTTTGTCTTATTGGGCTAAAAATGTATTTTATTTTTTGTGGCTATTTTAGCCAAAAAAGCCCCCAAACCATCTTCTCAAACCATGCCTTAATAAGATAATGTCATATTAAACCTATAATCATTTCATTTTTTCTCTCATAAACATTACATCCAATTACAAAAAAAATCTAATCATTTTTTTAAACACAAAAATTTTAACCTATTAAAATAGCCAAAAACTAAAATAGCCTTCTAAAATAACCAACTTCTCAAACGGGGCCATAGATAAAGAGATAGAGAGATAATGCTATTTAACGTCATAGAAAGAGAGAAAAATTAAGGGCTTTTTATTGATAAATCCCATTTAAAAGTGTTCTAACTCAAGAAGTCCATGAAGGAATTTTTTAACCCACTTAGTCTCATATATTTATACATTTATTTCATAAAGTTATTTTTCTTGATTTACATTATTTTCTTAGACTCTTATGCCCTTATATTTAATATTGATATTTAATGTTAGGGGAGGAGAGAGAAGGGAAAGGACCAAGGCATAGAAAATTTCATACACAAATTAAATAATATTGATGTTATTATTTTATATTATTGTATAATGTGAATATATTTTTAATTGACAACACATTAAAATAATGTGAACATTCTCTCTCATCTGATGTGAATATATTTTTAATTGACAACACATTAAAAATAATGTGAACATTCTCTTTCATCTGATGTGAACATTCACAACACCTTTTCGAAAAATTCTTTCTCATTTAATGTAGTGATGTGAACCTTCTTATTTTTAATTGACAACACATTAAAATAACATTCATTATATTTTTAATTGACAACACATTCTAATTCACAACATTCTCTCTCATCTAATATAGTGATGTGAACGCTCACATTCGTATGTTTTAATATGAATATTCACATTATGTAATTAACAAAACAATGACAAAAATTCATTTTAAATTAATGTGAATATTCATTTCAATTACATGATGTGAATATTCACATCATGTAATTGACAACACAATGACAAAAATTCATTTCAAATTAATATGAATATAATGATAGTCAACATCTTAATGCATGAGAATTACCAAAACATAATGACAATCAACATTAATAGGGGGTAGGAGAGATTAAGGGTGTTTTGGTCTTCTTACCTCAAATTAGACCTAATGGAATAGTCAAAAAGAATATGAGTTGGATGGAATAAAACTCTTAAAAAGAGAATTTATCAAAAAAGATTCCAAAAATTAAATATGAAATGAACACCGTGGAAGAGGAGAAAAAATTATATGGCAAATAAGAAAAATAGAAAAGCAAAAAACATAGGACTCATTGATAATTTTGTCAAAAATAAATGACAATAAATGATGTTTAGGTACTATTTGGCATCCTATACAAAAGTGTACTTTTTTTTTTCTTTTTCTTTTTTTAAATCTTTTTTATATTATATTATTTCTTTATTTTTTTTCATCTCTTTTCATAAAAAGTTAATATAAATTTGGAAGAGAAATATTTAATAAGGATGATTTCAGTAGCAAATGCATGAGAGTTTTTTTAGAACTTCGAGCAACCTAGAGGAAAAGGGTTTTTGTATATCTATGTCTATATTATATGCACTACAACATATAAGAGTTTTATACATCAAATATTTTAGCCTTTAAAAGTGAAAATTTTGTTATAAAAGATATTTAGGGACTAATTTCTATCGTCATGAAGATAGTCGCTAAAAGGTCGTCTTGAAAAGTAAAAAACAAGGCATTTAGGGACAAAATTTTGAAAATGTCACTAATAAATAAACTTTTAGGGACAAAATAATTTGATCTCAAGATGATTTATTTTTTGAGACAAAATTTGGTTCCAAAAGGATAATAATTCATCACTAATGTTCAATTTTTGTTGCTAAAAATATAATAACGACACTTTTCTCAACAAAATTATTTGGTCCCTAAAAAATAATTTTGTCTATAAATTTTGGTCTTAAAAACTTTAATTTTTTTGTAGTGATGACTGGTGATACATCTACTTAACATATTATTTTTATTTTGATTCCTAATGAGGTGAAAGAGAGAAAGAATAAAGAGAGACAGAGAGAGGAGTGTGAGTCATTCCTTCACATGGTTCATTCCATATCATTATGGGTGAATTGGGAGTGTTTAAGTAGAGCTCCCAAACATTTTTCATGTTATATCTATCAACAATGTTAAGAATAAGAGATCAAACACAAAATAAGATACAAATGTCTCACAAAGAATGGGTCCTACATGTGGATCCCACATTATATGAGGTCCATCTCTTGTGAGACATATGTATCCCATTTTACGTTTGGCTTATGTGCAATTACAATTATTGTATATCCACTCTATAAATAGTACCCTAGCTAGGATTGAAGTATTCCAATTTCCAAACGAACAAACATTTAGTAATTTCTTTTCTTAATCAGGAGATGGCGAAGTTGTCTTGTGGCTATTTCTTGCTCTTTGTTCTTATTTTATCAGGTTTGTGCATTAGTCTTGACAAACTTTTATGCAATTTTTGTGCTTTGATAGTGTGTTAGTTTCAAAATTTCAAGCTAGCTAGACACCCTATATGAGATTTTTTTAGACATATCAAATACATAAAATAAGAATATCAAAATAAATTCTCCTTATTCCCTCTATACTATACGATGAGATGAGATTCATTGCATTGCATCATATAGAAAGGGAGTTCGATATTGGAAGGAGAAATTTCAAAAAAGATTTGGTATCCATAAAAAATTCGTACCTCATGCATGAAACTTCTGCTTACAATATGTTTTGAGAGAAGCAGTAGGTATGTATTCTTTTCTACTTTTTGTGGAGAGACATATTCGGATGACTCCAACTAGTTATGAGAACAAAAAAAATATCAAATTAGGTTAATGTTACAAACCAAAAGCAAGCAACAAAATTTAAAGGTTGAAAAAAAAAAAAACGAACCGGCAACGAATTTACAAGAGGCATGCAAATCAATTATTTATCATATTTCATGTAATAATATAAAACACGAGCACACTTGAGTCTTTTTTTTTTTTTTTCTCCCTCCAAATTTCTCGACTAGAATGACATAGAAGTGTCATTTTGATTAGTAGTTGATTTCAAAATGTCTAGTCCCGATGCAATTTTGTATATAAATGTTTATATTTTTTGGGTTTTTCTTTTCTTAAGGAAAATATTATCTCCTTAAAGAATTATATACCAAAAGATGTGATAATTACCTTTTTGTAATTTTAATTGACACTTTGTTTTAAAATTACAATTCTCATTGCATCCACCTCATTCTACATACAAATTATGTATATTTTTTTGACTTTTGTAAATTGTTTATCTTTCCATCTTTTGCAGGTGGATGGACAATGGCTCAGACAGGTGATAAGACCTGCAATGAACTGTTAAGCCTTTATGGATGTATTAAAGAAACTTGTAATCAACAGTGCACCAAATTGCACCCTACTGGTAAAGGATTTTGCTCTCGCAATCCTACCGGTGATGGTGCTTCTTGTGTTTGTTCTTACAAATGTGCTTAATCAAACTCTCTCTTTCTCAAAATGTCATATTTTCAAGAGAAAATGTATCTTGTATAATCCCATGCTTAGAGGCTAAATACATTGATAATAAAGAGTTTGTATCCCTAATATATATTTTAATTGTTTGTTGTTTTATTATTTTTGTACAATAGAATAAAAAGAACAAAATTAGGCTAGTCTCTTGGGGAGACTCTCATGACCCGTCACGCAGTACTTTACTGCTTAAAATTTTCTTTCCACACTTTAAATGAAAAATAAAATGTCTACTAAAATAAAATTTAATTAAAAAAATTATTACTACTACATCATTTTATTTGATGATTAAATATAATAAATTCCATAAGAAATTATCTTGAAAATGATGGGAAATTACTATGAAACACGGATACGGGATACAACAATACGAATATGACGATACGTCAAAATCTGAAAAAGTAGGATACGGGTATAGCAGAGATATGTTCGTAAAAAAATTTACTTTTATAATTTTAATAATGTGATGTGCATGAAAATAAAACGTAAAGCAATATATATATGTATTGCACTTGATGTTAATTTTAATTTTTAATTTTTTTAGAGTGGGATCACCTCATTAGTAACCTAACCAACAAAAAATAAAAATACAAAAATTCTTTGGTACATGCACTTTTATTAGAATAATGCTAATTTCTCCACTGCCACTTCACCAAGTATATGTCACTTTGAGTATCTGATACTTCAAAAATTAAGTATCCGATACTCCAAAATTAATGAAAAATTAATTAAAAATATTTGATACTTTTAAGAAGTATCCGATACATATCTGCAAGTATCTAAAGAGTATCAGTATCCAATATGGATACGTCTCTTTTTTTGAAATATCTGTACTTGATAGGGAAATTATTTAAAATTATCATTGTACAAAGACCATTGAATGATCAATTAATTATCCCATGGAAAAAAAGAAAAAAGAAACGTATATCACTGTGGTGGTTGCTTACAATAATAAGTGCAAATACAAGTGGTGCCTGTACATTTTCCCAAACCATATGGTTCCTCAGAACAATCCTTAGAGCACTTCTGCAACTCACATTTGCTTGAGTCAATTAGCTTATGACATGTGTCCTCTGGAAGTCTGATGGCATGAGCATCACAAACTGCAATGGCTGTACAAGAGTTAGCTATCAAAGGATATATACAACTAAAATGAATACAAAGATCACATGTATGTGGAATGTTTTTTCTCCTTCCCATTTGTTTGGTTTTCTTTCCAAAATAAAAATGAAAAATATTACATCTTATACAAAATAATAATTCTAGGAACAGAGAATCATACACAAAGATACATGAATGAACAAGATTTTATGCATAGAGAGAGAAAGAGAGGTACTCTTTAAATCAAACAATGGTTTATAATAAAAGTTGAAAAATTAAAAGGACAAACAAAACCATTGGTAAGAGAGAACCTGAGGATATAAGCAATAAGAAGAGGATGATGAATGTATAGAATATCTTCATCTATCAACTCCAATTTTGTGTTCCAAACTTGACGTCCTTCAATATATGCACAAGTAGTAGAGATTCTTAAAGGAAGATAAATATAAAACTATTAAAAGAATTATATACTATGCTTGTAAAATTAATGAAATAATGATCCTCATATATTCATATGGTTTAATCATTCCAGTGTAAATAAAGAAATACATTGTTAAAAATAAAATAAAATATAAGGAAAAAGAGGATTAAAGTTCTTTTGGATAAGAAAAGTAAACAAGTCTCTTTATTGCTTCAGCATATATTCATTTCTTTCAGCCTATTCCACCTTACATGCCACCTTCAAAATTGTAATTTTCATTAGGTTTTGGCTTTGGTCCAATTCGATATTGAACTGGACGATACTATTGGGCCCGTGAGGGCCCACCATGGGTCCCTTTTTGATAATCCGAACTGTCAATGTGTAGAAATCGTTAAGTAATATATGCCCATAAAAAATCACGTTGATCGAATATCGATAGTTATGTGATCAAAACAGTTTTTTGTCAACTGTTAATTTATTCACTGTCCATTTTTTTTATACAAAACTGATTTGATCATATAGCTATCGATATCTGATCAATGTGATTTGTTGCAGACATATAGTACTCGATGATTTTTACACATTCAACGGTTCGGATTATCAAAACGAGATCCGTGGTGGGCCCCCAAGGGCCCAACAGCCGTCCAGTCCGGTCTCGGACTGGACCAAAGCAGAACCCTTTTCATTAATCCTATGTATTGTGGTTTTATGGTTGGAACTTGGAAGGCATGTTGCAATTTTATAAGAGCAATGCTACTACGTATACAAAATTTGTATACAAAAAAAATACATTAAACATTTAATGTATGATGATTCAGATTCATTTAAGATGTATGTTTCATCATATAAGAATTTAATCTGAATCATACATTATTTTTCTAGGTATATTTATATGTAGTGACTGTGTAGGGTCCACACACCCACTCTCTCTTGGTATGTGTTTAAATGTGTTTGTGTTACTATCTTTTCTATAATAAAAAATAACATGAAAAGAAAAAAACTACAATAATACACTCATCCTAATGGAGTGTGGACCTTACCGCAACAATTATGTACTTTTTTTTAATTATAGAACATTTATGTGTTTATAATTGTTGCTTAACATGCAGAAAGCAAGCGAATTGAATAATGACTGTATTTTTATAAAGTGTTTTTGGTTGCACAACCCAAAATCCTCTCAAAACACCACTTGTAGTTTGTAGAGAGATTAGAGAGAAGAATACATAATAAATTGATCAAGATCCTTTGTTTGTAAATGGATTTCATTGTCTACCTCATAATTGGACTTAAAATCTAAGCCCAAATGACCAAAGATGCCTGGCCTCTAATGGACACCCATGGTGTCCATTGGTTTGGTTGGGCATGAGTTGTAGACCTTGTTAGCATTGATTGGGCCTTATGAAGTCAAACTTAGCCCAAACCTTGTTGAAGATTAATATAGAAGGGTTAATAATGGCACTTCAGCCCTTATAATTTTACCAAAGGTGAACTTTGCCCTTGTAAAATTAAAAGTTTCAATTTGTACTTTACACTTTTTTTTTTTTTTTTTACCGTATTCCTCAATAATTTCTAAAAATAAAAACACAAACTATAATTTTTATAAAATTATTAGTTACAAAGTAGTAGCACTTTTAATTTTATGGACAAATTACAACTTTAACATCCCATAAAAAAAAAAAAAAATTACCACTTTAACAAATCATTGAGTGTAAAGTGCCATTAATCTAGTAAAGAAAGGTAAATCTTGATGAAGGTTTTAAAAAGTTAAAAAAAGTACACATCTTATACAGCAGGTGGATAGACACATGACTAAACTATAAAATCAATCACAAAAAATAAAAAAAGTGCACATCATATACAACAAGTGGATAGACACATGACTAAACTATAAAAATCAACCACAAAAAATCTAAGTAGAATAATCTAATGAAATTGTAACTTTTTGTGATAGATTGTACCATTTGATATGTATGATCAAGATTGTTTGATATGATTGATTCTGTTATTGGTTCTTTTTTGATTGATTATAAATTATATATGACACAAGTTCGAGTCATCCTAAAGGATAATTGAAGGTTCGTTTGATCGTTAATTTTAAAATTCTTAAGTTAATCAAAAGTATATGCAAGTTAGTCCAGACATGTAGTTTTTTTTAAAAAAAAAAAAAAAAACTTATATGTGAGATAAGTCAAACATGGGGAATTTCCTATGGCCTTCACTCCCATATTTTTTGGCATACATTTCTAAGTATGCGCTCAATTAGTCTCTTGGACTCTAGTACCCAAATCTTCAACTTTTCAATTTTCCAGACGGTGCCATCTCAAATTGGACGGCTATAAAGCAACCATAATTTCTTCAAATAATGAAGAAAAATTGGGAAGGTTAGGTCACCTTCCATCCATCTTCCATCTGGAGATCTCATAGTTTCCTTTTCTCTTTGATGATTCTAAACAGTAGTTATAACAAGAATATGCAGGAAAAAAATGTGTTTGATTTGGTATGATATTATTTTAAAAATTATGGGATACATTTCAAATACTTTTGGAAATGATACTTAAAAGGAAATTCCAAAGAATCTAAGGAAAAATTTGGGAAGAAATTATACTAATAACTATTTGGAAAAACGTTAGGGCGTGATTCAATGGTCTAGAAACCGCATCTTTAGGTGTGGTGAGTGAAATGTCAGGGATTCGAGTTGATGGAGCAGTGTAAACCCTTAACAATATTAGAGATTTGGAAAGAAAAAAAAAAAAAAAAATTTGACTTATATTTCATTCACATTTATCTCACATTATTTTTCATTTTTAAATTTTTACCAGCATTCATGATCTAAACACAATATAACACTACTATTTGAAAACTTTGAAAAAACTATGCCTTATCATCCATTAGTACACTAATGGATGCATATACTATTGTTCCTCTAAAAAACTAGTCTATGTGCTACTTAGGGGTTGTTTGGGATGACCTAAATAAGTGCACTTTTTGTCTTTTTACGAAAAGATGTGCAGAAAAGTAGAGAGGTGATGCGATGGAAAAAAGATAAAAAGATAGATTATTTGTAACTTCCCAAACTTGGCCTTAATAGTCATAGTTTAGATGATAGAGTTCATTATTTTTATAGTTTGGTTTAGTAATTGAATTTTTAACAGTTTTAAAAAATAGTTAAAAAAACTTCACTTTAAGGTCTTACATATTATATAAGATGGACCTGAAAAAAAAATAATCTAATGACAAAAAATAAAATAATAAAAAGTAAAAATTTTGGACACAAATTTTAAAAAAAAATTTAAGAAAAAATTATGGATCAGTGATAACTTATCACTTATTTATAATTATTTTTTAAAACTATCACTGAAATAAAATTTTCTCTTTTTTTAATTTTTACCTAACATAAAATGACTCCGCTACGTAGCTCGAAACTCGGTGGGCCGAATTTGGCTCGACACCAAAATGACGTCGTTTTGGTGTTTTTTTTTTTTTCCTTTTTTCTTGTGTTTTTGTTGCAAAAGGAAGAAGAAAAAGAAGGGAGAAGAAGAAGAAGGGTGGAGAAGAAGAAGAAGGGTGGGTTTGCAGATCGGGAGGAGGGGGAAGGAGGAGGAAGAAGGAGAAGTAGAGAGGAGGGAGCCATAAAAATCAGGCCGGAGGAGGATGCGGGGCCGGAGGCGGGGCTGCGACGAGCTGGGGCGGGACTGCGATGGAGGAGGAAGAAGAAGAAGGACTGGAGGGGAGCTGCGACGACGGCGGGAGCTCCGATGACCTCTCCTCTCTCTTTCTCTCTCTCTTCTCCTCTTCCCCTCTCTTCTCTTTCAAGTCATTTTTCGAGCCAATTTCTCGAACTACCAATCTTTTTTCAACATAAAAAGACGAGATAAAAAAAAGTTTGAATTTTAAATTGGTGTGTACCAATCACCTAATAAATTTTCTCTCCATCTATTTGGACACATTTCCAAAGACCCTTTTTCTCTCTTGGACTCCAGCACCCAAATCTTCATCTGACTTTTCAATTTCCACGTGGTGCCATCTAGTCCTTTCGTCTCACATCGAACGGCTATAAAGCAACCATAATTTCTTCAATAAAGAAGAAAGTGGGTAGGTCATCTTCCACCTTCGAGGTCTGGGATTTGCTCGCCTTTTTTAAGACATTAAAGTAATCGGATTTGTGGATGCTGAGCAAACCACAGCAGCCTTCTGGGGGATTTCGTGGAGGCTTTTTGATTATATTTTGATAATTTAAATTATTTATACTATAAGATTTATTAAGTATATTATTTATATAAAAAATTAATTTAATTAAAAATTTATAATTTCATGATCAAATGCTAATTATTTTTGAAAAATTATAAAGATAAAGTTAATCGTTTATTTTTTTAAAAATAAATATGCTTTTGTTACAGAGTTATAGATGTCCAATTAGTTTTTCTTTTTTTGTATAGATGATCTAATTAACGAATTCTATAATATGAACGGTTCATTTTATAAAAAAAAGATTCGGGAAAGACCTCTACCGGAACACCACATGAAGCTACTGTGAGTTGCTCACAGCAGTATTCCTAATTCCGGAGTAAGTTTATGTGTGCAGAAATTAAATATAAAATGAGACACAATCCTTTTATAAAGGATGAGACGCACATGTGTGGAACTCACATATAGAACCTACTCCTTTTGAGAGGATTGGGTTTCATTTTGTATTTGATTTTGTATTTCTAATATTACTGCTCTCATAGAGTCTGAATTTGAGTTGTGTTTTTATTTTTCTCATTTAAAAAATAAGAATAATTAAAAAAACACTGATAGTTTTTATATCATTTCTTTTAATTAAAATGATTTGGCAACACGAGTTTCTTGTGTTTTTCCAAATGAAAAAAAAAAAATGAAATCACAAAAATAAATAAATAAATAAAAAGATTTGGTAAGAGAAAGACAAGATAGCATTTTTTTTTAAAATTAATTGGTCAGAGATTATTTTTATATTTTTATAAGTCCAATAATCAATACCAACAACTAACACGGAAAGGAACTCATACTAAGACCATCTCCAACGCTTTAGCAAATTTGATATCAAATTCAAATTTTGATGAAAATGGTACTATTCACAGCTCCAACGCTTCACCAAACCTGATACCAAATTGAGATTTCATCAAAAATTTCATCAGATCGAGGACGAAGTAATGAATTCACCAAAACACTGTTGCGGACCGTTGGAGGGGGACCCGGGTCGACCAACCGGTTGCCCACCCGGTTGACCAACCGGTCGCCCGGTAAAAGATTCAAACAGTTCAGGCAAAACAGTTCAAATCGGTAAAAAAAAAAAAAAAAAAAATTTTTTTGCCTAACCGGTCAACCGGCCGGTCGACCACCCGGTCGTCCTAGAAAAAGTTCAGAAAGTTCAAAAAAAAAAGTTCAGACAATTAAAAAAAAAAAAAAAAAAATTTTTTTTTCCCCTAACCGGTCAACCGGCCGGTCGACCACCCGGTTGTCCCGGATGAAAATTTGATGAAAATGAAGGGTTGGAGCGCTCAGTATCAGATTTGGTGAAAAGTCATTTTTTCGACTCAGATTTGGTGAAAAAAGAAGTGAAGCGTTGGAGATGCTCTAACAGAAACTCATAAGAAGAAATAATATTTTTTTAATCTTTCTTCAGGGACAAAAATTGTGACAATGAACAATTAAACTAGCCCAGTTGGTTTTCATCTAAAAAAAACTAGACGAGTTGGTTAGATAACACCTACTCAGAGCATCTACATCAAGCTCTTAAAATTTATTTTTTAGTTAATAACTTCAAAAAATCAATCGCATTAAACTCGCTAGCAGCTCGTCAAAATTTACGAACACTACAGTAACTCGTTATAATAAGTGAGACACTGTTCATCGTACTTGTGTGTTATCGGATGTCCGCCTGGAAGTCCGGCCAGTCAACAACAATATTTTTTTTTACTCTTTTTAAGAATTGTTTGGTTGGTAACTTATTAATTTAATAAAAAAAAAGAAAGACTAACAAACACAATAAGAAAATAATATTTAATAAGAATAAGTTAGAATAAAGAATTTGATATAGGTGCTAAAAGATGAATAGCTAAAATAATGAAATAACTTTAATTTGACTAAAAAATTAAAGAGTTTGGTCTGGATCCTCTTAGAACTCCTTTTTCATAAAATTTTCAATTCATTTTAATGGTCAAAAGTTAGAAACAGAGATGGGATTACCCTTTAGTTTTTGAAAGAAAATTAGTGTGATTTGCTTTAGCCTTTAGCTATTTAAATGGAACTCTTTGTCCTACCACAATGCATCTTTGTGTATACTTTATGAGATTTACCCTTTACTCAAATAAATATTTAAAAAAAAATTGAATTACATAAATCAAAAAATTAAAAGTTTAAATTATCAGGTTGAGGCTTTTTCCAATTTTCTCTTTTCAAATTATTCATATAACTCTAGCTGTTCCTTCTATTATTCGTAATCAAAACTAGACACAACTACAAAAATATGGATTCTAAAAATAAAAAACTTTGATGTCTTATGATCATGAATCAATAAAAAAAAGTAACACATTCTTTGAGTAGGGGCAAAGTAAAAACAAAAAGATCGAAAGCACTCGATCCTACAATTTATATTATTTATCTAATTCTTTTGATGCACACTACTTAATTAATTAATTTTGGAAAAATGAAAGTCCATGAACTGCTTTACGTTTTTCCAATCTTTTTGATTTTTTTTTTTTTGGGGTATGCAAAAAACTGATGAATGAGTTCCAAATTATCTGCTAAATCAGAACAATGAAAAATGTCATTTTTTTAAACTTATTATTGTCGAAAATATATAAGAAATAACAAAAAATAAAATAAAATTAAAAGGCCCAGGCCTTGTTTGGTTTGTGTTTTAGATTTTTTGGTGAAAAAATGGAAACTAATTTGATAAAAATAAATATAAAAATATTATTTTAAAATTAAAAAAATTATTTTTATCCTCCCAAAAAATAAAATTATATAAAAATGATAAGTGTTTTTCATTATTTTTATTTATTTCACCAATTTAATTTTTAGATTTTTGGAAAAAGTTTCTACGGCTAGTTTTTGAAAATCAAATCAAACATAACCTAATTTCACTCTCTCTCTGTTTTTTTTTTTTCTTAATCATTTTTATATAAAATCTTACTGTCAAAGATCGGCTTTACTCAAATTCATGTGACCTAACCTTAAGCACTATGATCATGTTTGGCAATAACTTTTTTGGCTAAAATAACCAATAAAGATAAAATAAATTAAAATAATTAATAATACAAAATGGCATATTTAAACCATAATTATTTCTTTTTTTTTTCTTCTAAAAACTATCAAATTAACTATAAAATTTAAAAAAAAAAATCAACTTTCCAAATACAACTTTTTAACAAGGTTAAAATAATCAAAAAGTGTAAAAGACAACTAAAATAGCCAACTTTCCAATTGGGCCCTATACATACATGTTTTCCATGCAAAGCTTGAATTTTCAAAGGGAAAAAAAAAATGAAAAAATGAAAAAGAAAAGAGAGAGAATAGAGAATAGACCAAACTTTATATTTTAATGACCATATGGCTATTCTCTTTGGAACCTCTCTGATTTCATAATTTGTGCTTGTAATTCACGCCAAACTTGACCGTAGTCCATACTCAAAAATTGATTTCGCCAAAAATTATACAAATTATTATTGCTACAAATTTGAGTGACATATTTTGTATATTTGGTGACAGTAATGCTTCAATCATTAAATTTGAGTATTAGATATTGTTTGATTTGTTATTATTGATGTACAAAAACATGAAAGCTAAATGGCTTATACAGTTGCCAAAATGTGTGTCACAATTTTGATTCTCTCCCACCAATGTTTTAAATAATAATAATAATAAAAATAATTGAAATGTAGGATTTACTAAACTAATATCCTAAAGACATATCACATTTTAGTAAGTGGATTAAAAGTCAATTTTTTAACTTTTTAAAGTCAAATCTCTTCTCAACTTTTTTATATGTTTTTTTTTTTAAAAAAAAAGTCAAAAAAATCAACTTTTAACTTACATTCCAAAATATTCTATAAAATTGAATAATATTGTACAAATTAAAAAAATTTATAAAACTTTTCCTTTCGCATATGTGATTTCGTTCTGATTAATCTCCAACATGTAATTTTTTTTGTTTCATATATAGCATGTAATTAACATGCTTAAAAGTCCTATGTTCTCTCAATCAACCATGCAAAATAGAATTTTAAACCATACCGTTAATGATCGAACCAATAACTTTTAGGTCGTCTGACCAAAGACTTCTAACTTGTTGGGAGGGTTATGGATCTGACCATCTAGAACCCAATTGGTTAACAATAAAGCTAGAACACCAGAAAATGTCGAGAAGTCACTTAGAATTTTTATGTAGGATTTAGATTTAATTCTATAAAATGAGATTTATATTTAAAATAAATTTTAACTATTTAATTTTTTTAAATATTTATTTAAAAAACACTCATGTGAGAGGTTCCTGGAACTCTTGAGTCAATAGGCCCAAGTTTAAATTTTTTTTAGGCTAGAAGAATATTATTTGTCTAAAAAACAAAATCTCTCTATTCAAAATTTATTAATTTGTCTATTTGTTCAAATATGATTTATCGGTTTAAATATCTCACTATTTTTATACGTATCACATATTTGTGCAACTATGTATTCAAATGTCACACTATTTGTATACTTGTCACTTATCTATTAATTTATCTGTTTAATATCACTTATTTGTCACACCTCACTGCCACCCATTGCTCCATTTTTGACGACTTTTCAATGTGTCCTTCTTAATAAATAAGATTAATTTTTTGATTTAATGTTTAACACTCCTCAACTTGAATTTACGGGCAATTTTTTCTTTTTTAAATATATATATATATATTTTTTGGGATACCTAACCTTGTTAAATGGTTGATTGATAAATTTCACTATAAAGCAACACCCAATTCCATTTGGTCCTTCACCTCTTTTCTTCCTTGAAAACCTTACCACCCTTTATTTCCCCACCATGGCCAAAACCATCCCAAACGTCACCTCCACCAGCTTCACCATCTTCTTCTTCTCCCTCCTCATAGCCACAAAAGCTCAAGAATTCTCAAGAAACCTCTCCCAGAAAAAACTAGGGCTCAAAAAAGAAAAGCTCAGCCACCTCCACTTCTACTTCCACGACATCGTCTCCGGCAAAAACGCAACCGCAATCCGAGTTGCAGAGGCTCCCATGACAAACAAATCCCCAACCTTTTTCGGAGCCGTGGTCATGATGGACGACCCGTTGACAATAAAGCCTGAACTGAGCTCCAAACAAGTGGGAAGAGCACAGGGAATCTATGCCTCTGCATCACTGAATGAGTTAGGTTTCTTGATGGTTCTTAACTTTGCTTTCACAGAAGGGAAGTACAATGGAAGCAATCTTAGTATTTTGGGTCGAAACAATGTGCTTTCGACGGTGAGAGAGTTGCCGGTGGTCGGAGGGAGTGGACTTTTCAGATTTGCAAGAGGGTATGCTCATGCCAAGACTCACTCGCTTAACTTCACCAGTGGTGATGCTGTTGTGGAGTACAATGTCTATGTCTTCCATTATTGACCACTTGTTTTAGTTTCCAAGTCCACAGATAATAGAAAAATACTCTACATAAATAGCAGATTTTTTTTTATTTGATTTTCTTTATCATTAGATACGAATGTAGTAAGATTTATATTAATGTTTACATCTGTGATTTATATTTTTAAGTCTATTGATAAGAAAATTTGATAAGAAATCTGTTATGTATAATTGTTGTTTGACATTTTACTACTAATGTATTATTATTTTTGAGAGTTTTAAGAGCATTTTGCAAGGATTGAAAAAAGAAAATAAGTTATTCTCAGTTGTGTGTTTCGGAAAATGTTTCCCTGGGAATGTGGAGTTATATCTTGAAGATATCAAGTAGTTGTTCGGCCCTGTTTGGTAGAATTGTGGGAAAGTGATTATAATTTATAGTCTAACAACTTATAGTTTATAACTGTGAATATAAGTTGATTTTTAACTTATAAATTAAACTTTTCCTCCCCCACTCAAAAAATAAGTTGATTTTTGACTTACAAAAAGTTATAAGCTGTGTTGTTAAGCTGAACCAAACACATCAAAATAGCTTAAATTAAGTTAAAAGCTGAAATAAGTTGGAAATAAGTTCTACCAAATAGGGCCGTTGAGATGTGCTGGGTAATTGTATTTTTTGACTTTTTGATTAAAAAAATAGAAAAAAATGTATGTTTTTAACTTTTTATAAAAAGATGTATAATAAAATATTATAATAAAATTAAAATGATTATTTTACTCTTTTAACTTTTTGACTTTTAACTTTTTGAATTCAAAAGATAAAATAATAATTTTATCCTAGTGCTTCCCCCCACAAGTTACCCTTAAATAATATAATTTTTTTAATTGTTTTAATAAATTTTTACCTTTTTAACCTTTTTTTTAATTTATCCCAAAGCTATGTGAGGTTGTATGTGTCCGCGTCCCAAAATAGCTAATGGGGCAGCTTATTTGACTACTTGTGCTTGTATTGGAGATTTCTTACCGTTGGATGGAGTATCTCATCCTTCTTTAGTTCTTGTCATTTGTCTTTCTTTCAATTCAGTTTAATTGGAATTGTTCTGTTCATTAAAAAAAGAGAAAATATTATGTAACACATGTTCTTAATCATTGTTTTAGTGGTTGTTTAGAATATACCATATAAGTATATTTTTTGATCTTTTAGTTAAAAAAGTAGAGAAAAAAAGATAATATTAGGGATACTAAATTTTTTACCAAATAAATGACTAAATGTCTCACATGGGTGTGGGGTCCGCAATTTTGTGGACCCCACACCCATGTGAGACATTTGGTTATTTGTTTAGTAGAAAATTTGGGACCTACAGCATTTTCCAAATCAAAATGACTATTCTATTTTTTTGACTTTTTCATTTTTAACTTTTTGACTTTTGAGTAGTTGAATTCAAAAGATAAAATAATAATTTTGCCTTCTAGGTTTCTCCCACAAGCTACTCTTAAATAGTAAGTACTTTTTGATTTTTTAGTAATTTTTTGATTTTTTAACTTTTTTAGGTTATTCCAAATAAGGCCCACTAATTCTTTCTTTATTAGTTCCTTATTTAAAAATAATTATTATAAATTAAAATAAAGAAAACAAAAAATATGTTGCCAAATACTCCAATGATATAAAATGGTGAAAACACGTGAAAATATATATATAACGTGAGTAGATATTAAAACAAAATTTTTATATAATTTTATTCATATAGAATGTGGTAACTTTTGTAATTCTTTCATTTAATATCGAAATACTTAATATTATCTTCGTGAAAAATATTATCATCTACACATTATTATTATTATTATTATTATTATTATTATTATTCTTCATTATAAGATTTGCAAATCATTTTCGCATCATTGAAAGTGATTGTTTTCAAACTGCAGAGCAACAGGAAGTCCGATCGACAAATAGCCCAGACCACCAATGGCTGACCTCTAACCTCAATAATTAATGCTCCCAACGACCCATTACTGATTCCTTTTCAACTGTTCTCCACTCCACTCCATTATGCAATAGGAATGCTGGGAACTAAAAAATAAAATAAAGGGAAATTTCTCGTAACTCGAAAAAATGTGGCACGAATGGTTCGAAAATAATTTTTTATCGGTAAGAGATTATTTTTTTGCCTATGAAAATAATCTCTTGCCGGTAAGAGATTATTTTTGAGCCATTCGAGCCGTGATATTCGAGCTACGTAGCAGTGCAGTAAAATAAATACATAATAATGTGTGATTTAAATTTATTTTAGTGTAAATTTTATTATATAAGAATTGAATTTGAATTATACCTTATTATTCTTTTTTGGGTATTTTTCTATGTTTGATTTTTAATTTCAAACATTACAAATGCACATACATATACATTGTAAAGTGCTGTTAGGGCCTGTAAGATTCACTATCACGGGTGGGACTCCAACTATCTAAACTGTTCAATATAATGTAGTGCAAATCATTAAGTCAATTAAGCACTCTTTAAATGGGAAGATATAAATAGAATTTTTTTAAAAAAAAATTTAGTGCTAAATTGAAAACTAGAGTTAAGTTGTAGTGATTACACTACAAGAAATGAAGGTTTTAAAGATAAATTTTTAAGGACAAAAATAATTTGTCTGTAAAAATTATACTTTTAAGGACAAAATGAAAGAATTTAAAAATATATATATTTAATCATGTTATTACATTTTTTAAACAAGTTAATTTGGTTGTAAAAGGATTAGTCATTTTTACCTACAATTTTAGTTGGTCTGTAATAAACACAAATCATACATCATTTTATTTTATATATTGATTTTTGAACTCAATAGTCGGGACTATCTAAAAAAAAAAAGTATCTAGGTTCTATTTCATCATTCACTCTCTCTCTCTCTCTCTCTCTCTCTCTCTATGTCTCTCTCTTTCTCTCAAATCCCTAATTTCATTTTCTCTCGCAAATGCAATGATTCTTCTCTACGGATCTCGTTGATTGCTTCTGATCTTGGTAACAATTTCATCCTCGAGGAGTCTCATAGCATCTCTCTCTACTGTGATTTTAACATCCAGGTTCGATCGATTAATCGATTTCAATATCATAGATTTGGTTTTTGATCTGTTGTTCGTATTTATTTTTCGAAAATGCTTATTTATCGGTGTAATGTTTGTAAAAACGCAAGTTGTCAGCCAAATGCAAATTTAAAAGAAAAAAGACTGACATTTCAAACTGTATATACATGTGAAAGTTTAAGAGTTTCTGTTATTGAACTCTGATTTGTAATAATAATATATTAAGAAGCAATAGTAGGTAGCTATTAGCTTTATTCTAGCAGATGGTTTAGGTATTTTCAATTGGAGAATATTAAATCCGCACTTTATTTTCGTTGTATTTAGAGTGAGAAAAATGGGTGCATATGGATCCACCATTTGACAACATGAGTGTTAAGAATTTTCTAAATGTTGTGTTTGAATTTGTTGAAGGAAAAGAACAAGCTGCTTCTTTTTTTGGTCTCTGTGTGTGTTTGTGTGTGACGATCCAGACTTGCTAATCGTGAATTTAATTAATTAATTATGTGTTAACTTCTAACCAAGGTATGTGCCATTTGATTTAATTGGTTCATACCTGTCCCAATTGAGAAACTATCTATTGTGAACTCAGCTTTGAAACTGAAATTGACAGCCTTAATGGGTTCAGAAACCGAAATTGAGTACATGGATATGCTAATGAAAATTTTTAGAGCCATTTGGGAAGTTTAATTAAAAATTGATTTCATCTGATTCGTTAAGTTGTGTTTGGCTCTCATTATTGTAATAAGCTTGGGAATATATATATATATATATATATATGAGCTTTAAGCTCATCTTTTGAGCTCAACATCATCATTTAGAAAGAAAATCTGCATACTTCATTTTAGAGAGAGAAAAACTTCATGTTAGAGAGAGAGTGTAGAGATTGAAAGAGACTTTCAAGGTTTTGCTTGAGTTCATCAAGAAGAAGCTAGAACAAGAGTAATTCAAGACTCTAGATAAGCTTTTGACTCTCAATTCTTGAAAATAATGTGTTCTAGTGTTGACTTCATGGAAGCAATTTGGTCTCTTGCATATATTTTGTCATAGAAAGTCAAGACATAGTTGAATTCCTACATGCATGGCATGAACTCATGACATTCTTGTTATATCATGTAATTTCTTGCATGAACTTCATGGATTCTAAAGGTTTCAAAAAGATTTCTTGAGCTATGAGATTGAAGAACATCATTTCTTGCATGGTTTTATAAGAAATCTTCGAAGTGTTCGACTTAGAACTCATATATGGATGATTTCATAATTTTCTACTTTAAACCCAAAAGTTTGATCCTTGCATGGCATAGATTTCATGAAATCCATTATCATACATTTGTTTTCTTACATGAGTGTCCAAAATTGAAAGGAAATTTCATGGGAATTGAAGATTTAAAACTCAAGTTTGTATGTTTCTGTATATACATTTCATTTCAAAGATTTGAAATGTTTTACATGGAACATTTGAATTGATTCAAAACCATGACTTGTGTTTGATGTTAGAATTTCTTAGTCAAGGTTATTTTCATGGATTTTGAGTTGAATTGCATGAAAATGAAATTAGATTTTGAAGAAAAAGAGGTTCAAAACAAGAGCAGATTTTTGGATTGTTTTTGAAGCAGCACTACACGTGCAGCTTGGGGTCCTACACGTGCGGAAAATAGGGCAGCTTGAGTGTGCATTCTGAAATCAATGCACGTGCGGGGCACAAGTGCGGCAATGGTTCCGCGCGTGCGGTTTTAAGGTTAGCCCCGATTTTGTTTTTGCTTTACTTTTCTACCTTCTGGGCCTCCGTTTGCATGGTTTTAAAGTGTTTTTCATGTACATTTGCATCTCATGAACACGAATGAATTAGAGAACAAAAAGTTAGAACCGAACGAGTGAGCAACGAATAGAAATCGAACAAGTAAACAACCGATCGAATGATTGAATTGTGTATTGAATTGTGCTTGAATTTGTTTGTTTAGATCGGATGTCGCATCTTTAACGCATTAGTAACACGTGTTTCAAGGAGCCCATTGTGAGTAACACTATTGTAAAGCTATGTTCCATTATAATTATTTTTTGATCGATGAAAATGTATTGTTTTACTGAAATGATAATGTTTACTGATGAATGATTGTTCTATTTTCTGAACTGTATTCGTGGCATCCATAGCATATTGTTATTGCTATTGATATTGTTACAAAGATCTCTGTCAGTTCCAAATCTTAAAACCATTGTTATTGCATTGATAGCCATCAAATAATTGTTCAGTCTTTAAGACCTATCGATTGTTCTGCTATTGGATGTACAACGTATAACTATTACGAATCGAAATGCTTGATATGATATGAAACATTGATTGAGAAATTGATCTATTGATGAATTGATTGTTTCAATTATTGTAAGGACATCATTCATAACCTCTTTATACAGTTGTTATTCACTGGGCCCTAGCTCATTGTTTATCATATATATGTAGGTGATCGAGCACTAGATTAGAGTTAGCGGCATCAACCCGAACTCTGTTTTTTTTTTTTAAGCTAACTATTGTGCCTCACCGTGAGATTCTAAACCAACACGTGTCAAGGCTTATTAGGTGATTTAGATTCACCCTTTTGAAATTGGTCAAGTGTCAAGATTGTTTTATGACTTTCATTACTACTGTTTTGACAATGAGATTTAATTCCCTGATTTATGTTTTATCTTGTACATAAGTGTGTTTTGGACTTAAGTGATTTTTCATATACAAATATATGAAAGTTTGTTTTGTTCATTTAAGTCCTCATAGCTCATTGGACGATATATTTTATTATTGATAGGCTTTCGCCACCCCATTTTTATTGTATTATTGTCATTATTGATAAGCAGGCCTTCGGTAATCACGGATTATTGGCCAGTTACGATGCTAAACCCATAGGGGCGGGTTTGGGTCGTGACAAAGTGGTATCAGAGCAGGAGTTATACTACACACGCGCGTCCAAATGAGCTATAGGATGTTATAGAAAAGAAATTAGGACATTACATAAACATGTGTGACTGTGTGTGGAATTGTTATGTGCATATGTGATAATAAAAAATAATAAAAACTAAATAAATAAATCAAATGTGAAATTGTGAATTTTTATAACCATATCTGAAAACAAAAATGAAATCTGTGAGAATTTTGCCCTATGTTTATTGTTATAGACAATGGAAAGAACAAGAACTGTAGATGAATCTAAATTCTCTGATGTTCGAATTGATCGACTAGAAAGAGTAAACGGTGAAAATTTTAACTAAGACAGTGAGATAACTAATGCAGATTATGTGCAAAATGTTTATGTGGAAACTAGTGTGAGAATCGTACACTTGTGCTGTATACCTTGAAATACTTAATATGTGGAACTTGGAATTGCAAACCTATGCCAATTATCGGAGAATGAATTTTTGTTGTTGAGCAGTGTTAGAGGGCTATTAACAAACTTGGGTACTTGTGAGCATACTGAACTGAAGGAATTGACTCTAATTTTGAATACACTTGAAATTTATCGATGGACTTTTGAATTTGGGAATTTATTGAATTGAATATACTGTGAACTGTTAGTTATGCTGTTGAGTTACAAGAATGAATGGGAGTGGGATTATTCCGTTATCGTTGTGTGTAGTTCTGAAATATGACTTTCGGATGGGTATCATTAATGTTTGACTACTAATTGCCTATGAGAATCTGTGATAAAGTAAATGTGTTTACTATCATCTACTTATATTGAATGGTTAAACTGCATGGCTTACTCACTTGTGCGACATCTGTGGCTTATGTAATTATTGACTGATTTGTTCCATCTCATGTATTCTGAACTATGTGTGAAAGAACTAAATGGCTGATAACCTATCCCACTAGTGTGTTACATTACTAAATCATGTCTTTTTCTTTCTTTTTTTTTTTTTTTTGCAGTAATTGAATGCCTGACTTCATTATGTTTGAAAGAGTTATGCAAATTTGATGACACGCTTCAGTATAAATACAAATTTTGAATTTTGAGAATTTGCTGGGTTGGTTCTTTACATTGTATTTTGACAATTTAATATGAACTGTTATGCATTGAATTATGTTGAAAATGAATGGACAGGGAAACATACTATGATTGACTGTGTTATGGGGCTATTGTGTACATTCTGAACTATGACGTCTTCGGAATGTTGGGATAGATGAATGAAGTTTACCTCCATTTGGCTCGTGAAACTTGGACATAAAGTAAACATATTCCTGCCAATTGTTTATACAGACTAATGAAATTGTATGAATACTTATTCTTGAGACATTTGCTAGATTGATAAGAACTACATGCAAGGTTGAATAAGGTGTGACTACCTCTTAAAGTTGTGGAATCCGGATGAATATTAATACCGTTGATTGATGTTCACCTAATGAAAATTTGGGAAAAGAGTGAAAAACTTCACTTGTTTATTTATCGGGTTATTGTGATTATGGGTTCTGAATACGGGGAAAATTTTAATTAACCGCGTGTACTACGGTATAAGGAGAATCGTTTGAGCAACGAAAAACGAAAGATAAACGGGATCTGAAATTGATTTGTGATAAAGTGAACAATTGCCTATGTATTGCTGTGAACTTCTATATGTATCTTTGCTTGAAATGATTGTTGTAATACGAGTCATTATAAGATCCTGATTTTGTGAATATGTGAACTGTATAGATACCCCAAAGGGTGAACGTTGGAACATGCATAATTGTAAACCTATACGTCTACATGCGAGACATATTTGATAATTGATTCTGAACTCATATATATCTGTATTTTCGCTTGCAATGCTATTAGACTTGACGGGGTTGAACTATAGTTGATGGATACTTTGAGACTTACTAATTGATATGAATTATGTGCATAATGTATTGAAACCCTAAGCCTAACAATTATCTATGCTATGGGAGAAATGTTTGAATTTATGAATGTTGAAAATTTGTTAATTGACCCTTTATATTGTAATAGACGATTTGATATGAACCGTTATGTATGACTTTTGAATGATTCTTCTTTAGTTCTTTTGCACCATGGATAGGAGTTGGATACAACTTCATAATAGAAGGTCACCTTAGTACATTGATGAGGTGAGGGAACTTATCATGTTTGCTTGTGATCATATAAAACCAGGGGCAAATAAGATTTGGTATCCATGTTATAGATGCAATAACCATATTCAAAAAACCATAGAGGAAGTTGAAATTCATTTGTATGCATATGGGGTGATCACGAGTTACACTAGGTGGATGTATCATGGGTAAGGTTTTGAGTTGAATGACAATGATGACTCACAAAATGAAAATGACGAATATCTCGACAATGTGATCGAGAAGTTATTCATGACATACGAAGTAGAACAACAACATTTGGTTGTGTGGGAGAAGCATCTAGTAGTCATAATCCTGACTTACCTAGTAGTTGTGGTGGAGAAATAAATAAATTTGTGAGATTAATGAGGGATGCGGAGCAAGATTTGTATCCGGATTGCTAACGATTCTCCAAACTATCATTCATGGTTAAGTTGCTACATCTAAAGATATTTAACAGATGGAGCAACAAATCACTTACGATGTTGCTGGAATTGTTAAAGGAGGCACTTCCCATTGGTGAAATGCTTCCATGCACTTATAATGATGCTAAGCGAATAATTCAAGATTTGGGCCTCGACTATCAAAAAATACATGTATGCAAGAACGATTGCGTACTTTTTTGGAAGGAGTATGAAAATGAAGATGAGTGTCCTACTTGCAAAATGCCAAGACACAAAGTTCGTAAAGGTAAAGATAAAGGTAAAAAAGATCCCTTAGAAGGTTCTACGATACTTTCCTTAAAACCAAGGCTACAAAGGCTATTCATATCAAGGAAGACGGCTACTAATATGAAGTGGCACAAGGATAAATGTGTAGAGGATGAGAATGTATTGTGTCATCTAACTGACTCTGAAGCTTGGAAAGACTTTGACAAAAAAACATGAGCTATTTTGCCAAAGATCCTCGTAACGTTAGGCTCGGACTAGCTAGTGACAGTTTTAACCCGTTTGAAAACATGAGTAACTCATATAGCGTATGGCTGATTTTTCTTGTCTCATACAATTTACCACCATAGAAATGTATGAAGGATCCATTTTTTATGATGCCTTTGCTTATTCCTGGGCGTAGGGCTCCCGGGTTTGACATTGATGTCTTTTTACGACCATTGATAGATGAGTTAAAGCAGTCATGAAAGATAGGGGTAGAGACATACGATGCATCAAATGGCTAGAATTTTCAATTACGTGCTTCATTGTTATGGACCATCAACGATTTCCCTACATATGGTAACCTATTCGGTTGGAGCACTAAAGGGAAATTGGCTTGTCCTTCATGTAATAAGGATGCATCTCACCAATACTTGTATCATTGGAAGAAAACTTGTTACATGGGTGTAACATCCCAAAAATGCAAATTATAATTATTTGAATTATCCATGTGTTAATTGCGGATTATATGATTTAATTTGTGTGTATTTGTCCAAATTGGAAAATTATTTGTTGAGAATACAACTTTGGAATGGAAATTGAGGACCTTATTGGGTTCATAAATTGAAATTGAGAACATATGTATGTTAATTGGAATTTTTAGAATAATCTGGGAAGTTTAATTAAAAATTGATTCCGTCTAATTCGCTAATTTTAATAGGTTGGAATTAAATAATTGAATAGGAAGTAGAGCTTAATACACATTAGCATAATTTAATTTAGTGTCATTAAGATTATAAATGATGAAGATTAATTTAATTTAAGGGAATTTGATTTAATTAAGTTTGTGATTGGCATAATTTAATTAAATATGATGAATTAGCCTAAATCTATTCTAACTTAAGTATATTAGTAGATTGGTGGCTAAATATAATCCTATTCATCAATATAGCAAGAAAAGAGAGACCAAGGGAGGGAGAGTGAGTGCATTATGCTGGAGAGTTATTGAGAGAGAGAGAGAGAGAGCTCAAGAAAGAAAGAAAAGAAGAACAAGAGGAAGAACATGGAAGGAGAAAAGCTTTGACCTACACAAATTCATCAACTTAAGGTAGGAATCCTCTTCTAATTTCATGAATTTGACTTGTTATACTCATAAACCCATGGAATCCAAGTTCAATTAAGAAGAATTCAAGTTTAATTGGTGGCTTTATAGAGTAAATTGAAGCAAAATATATGTATGAATAAGATAAGCAAGAAAGTGTAGGAATTAGTTTAAGAGCATAACATGCATGTATACATATATATATATATATATATATATATGAAAGAATTGAATGAATTAGCTCATAATCCTTGCATGCATGGCATGATTTTCATGAAAATTGTTTTCACACATTTAAACTCTTACATGGTTCTTTACTTGCTGAAAAATTGCAATGAATTATGAAGCTTGAGGCTCACTTATGTTGTTTTGATCTTATGATAACCTTCAAGAAGTTGTATTGTTGTTTTCCATGGATTTGAGCCTCAAGTTAGAACCATGAATTTTGTTTAATACTTGTTATGACTAAATGGATGTTTCATGAAATTGAGTTTCAAAAATAGAAAAATGGGTTTAATTTGATATTTAGAGCTTTATAAGAATTCAATTAAAAATTTGATTTAGGTTCATAAAATTAGATGTAGTCAAATTAAGCCTTAATTGAGAATTAATTAAATTCAATTGAAATTGAGTTAGGCTCAAGATTATGGAAATAAATGTGAAGATTAATTATTTGGGCCTTGATTTGCTTGAAAATGGAGTTGAAATTGCAAAATGTGCATATTTATGAGTTTCTGATTCAGTAATTTAAACATGACTGAATAATTGTAATTTAATGTGTATGAGCCTAATTTAAGTTTAATTGTGTAATTAGTGAACTTAATAAGGGTTTGTATATGATGCGGGTCTTTATATTTAATTAGTTTGGTTAATACATGGCTAAACATGTTTTGATTAGAGGTTAAAGGAAATTAATAATCTAATTAATTTATAATTCTTGTCATCCATATTTAAAAGCTTAAAGCTTAAGTGAACTAAATATGTTTAAGATGATTGTGTATCGTGCTATACATATTTGTGATTGTAGGTCACAAGTCAAGGACTGCTTGACCAACTGTTTTGGAAGCCCACTGTGAGTAACGTTATTGTAAAGATATGTTCATATGAATTATGTTCCAAATGTGATTTGATAAGTTATGATTTCTGAAATGATATTTGTTTACGTGAACGAATGTCCTTTGTTTGAAATCTATTATGGCATCCATAGATAGTCCCAAGTCATGGAGGACGGCATGTTAATGCGGATCCATGACATACATGTGATTACGAGATCTCATTAGCCACTTCATTGTGGTGATATGTGTTTAATCGGTATCCGAAATCGATTACTCTAGTCGGAAGACGATATGTAATATGTTCTATGTGTCAATTTTAGAAGAGGAAAAATTAGGGTATGAGTGGTTTATCATACCCTTTTATATTAAATCATAAACATAAGTTAAGGCTTAAATAAAGGCCCATTACAGCAAATAAAGAGACTGAATGAGAATAGAATAGGAAATATCCTAACACATTCTAACACTCCCCCTCAAACTGGTGCGAAGATATCTCTCATGCCCAGCTTGTCGAGAATGTCACGGAATTGTTTAATCCCTAATCATTTGGTAAGAACATCAGCCAATTGATCCCCAGACAGCACGAAAGGCATACATATAGTGCCACTAGTAAGCTTTTCCTTGATAAAATGCCGATCAATCTCCACATGCTTGGTCCGATCATGCTGAATCGGATTGTGGGCTATATTAATGGCGGCCTTATTGTCATAGTATAGCCTCATAGAATCAGTCTGATGAATCCCCAAATCCCGCAATAATAACCTAATCCATAAAAGCTCACACACACCTTGAGCCATAGCTCTGAATTCGGCCTCTGCACTAGACCGCGCAACAACATTTTGTTTCTTGCTTCTCCAAGTAACTAGATTTCCTCCAACGAAGGTACAATAACCAGAGGTGGATCTTCTATCAGTTACTGAGCTAGCCTAATCAGCATCTGTATATGCCTCCACACTGAGATGACCATGCTTTAAGAAATAAAGACCCTTTTTCGGAGAAGATTTCAAGTACCTCAGAATCTGCATAACTGCCTCTAAGTGAGTTGCACGTGGAGCATGCATAAACTGACTAACCATACTCACTGCAATAACAATATCAGGCCGCGAATGGGATAAGTAAATAAGCTTACCCACTAGTCTTTGGTATCTCCCCCTGTCTACAGGCTCACCTCCTTGATCCTCACTAAGCTTTAGTCCAGGCTCTAGTGGTGTATCATATGCTTTACTTCCAAGCATTCCTGTTTCTGTTAGCAAATCAAGCACATACTTTCGTTGACATACGAAGATACCATCTTTGGACCGAGCAACCTCAATGCCTAGAAAGTACTTCAAGTTGCCTAAGTCTTTGATTTCAAACTCATTAGCCAAATACTCTTTTAACCGAGGAACCTCCTTAACATCATCCCCTGTGAGTACAATATCATCCACATAGACAATGAGGGCTGTCATTTTACCATGTGAGGAGTGTTTCACAAACAAAGTATGATTAACTTGACTCTGTTTGAAACCATATCTCAGCATGGCCTGAGTAAACCTCTCAAATCAAGCCCTAGGAGACTGCTTAAGGCCATAAAGTGACTTGCGTAACCGGTACACCTTTCCTATGGTTTTAACATCCTCAAAGCCTGGGGGAATGTCCATGTACACTTTTTCTGCCAGATCTCCATAGAGGAAAGCTTTTTTCACATCAAATTGATGGAGAGGCCAGTCAAGATTAGAGGCAAGGGAGAGAAGGACTCTGACAGAATTCATCTTAGCAACCGGTACAAATGTCTTCTGGTAGTCTACTCCATAAGTCTGAGTAAAACCCTTGACCACCAATCTAGCCTTGTAACGTTCAATTGAACCATCGGCTTTGTGCTTTACAGTGTACACCCACTTATATCCAACAGATCGTTTGCCCTTAGGTAACTTAGCCAATTCCCAAGTGCCATTTTTAACAAGCGCTCTCATCTCCTCCATCATGTCATGCTTCCACTCAGGAGTAGAAAGAGCATCCTAAAAATTGGAAGGAAGACTCACCGAAGAAACTTTAGACAGAAAAACTTTATAGGAAGAAGACAGATTAGTGTAGGAGACAAAATGAGAAATAAGATGTTGAGTACACGACCTAACCCCCTTCCTTTTAGCAATGGGAACATCTAGATCAGAAAGAATTGAGTTACTTGGAGGTTCACCAGAAGGAGAGGATTCTGGACACTCATCAGAAGAAGAAGATAGCAGTGGAGAATCCGAATTGGTCTCTTGTACCCAAGTAACTTTCTGTCTACCCTTGTCTCTGACATACACTTTGCCATCTTTCACTATAGATGGAAAGTCAGCATTCTCAGATGGAGAGTCAACATTCTCAATAGTTGGGTCATTAGTATCAGTAATAGGTGATGGTAGTGATACAGGAGTCTCTTCACACCAAGGCTCCCCCGAAGAGATGACATGGACATCGGGGAAGAGAGAAAGTAGGACTGAGATTCAAAGAAAGACATATCCATAGAGACAAATCATTTGCGAGAGGGGGGATGATAACACTTGTAGCCCTTTTGAGTGGCGGAGTAACCCAGGAAGACACACCGAAGGGACCGAGGATCTAACTTACTACGGCTAGAAGAATGGTTATGAACAAAGCACATACACCCAAAGGTTTTGGGAGGAATGGAGAAGGCAGCAGAAGCTTGGAAGCCGAACAAAACCTGAAGAGGAGTTTGTTTATGAAGAACCTAGGTAGGAAGCCGATTGATGAGGAAGGCAGCAGTGAGAACCGCTTCCCTTCAATAGGAACGAGGAATGCGCATTTCAAAGGATAAACAACGTGCAATATCAAGAAGATGTTGGTTTTTACGCTCGGCAACACCATTCAATTGAGGGGTATTGGTACAAGAAGTTTGATGAATAATACCATGAGTGGCAAAATAGCTGGCAAGTCCAGAATCAATGTATTCCCCCCCATTATTATAACGTAGAATTTTGACAACTGCCCCAAATTGAGTGTAAAGCATTTTATGAAAATTTTGAAACACAGAAAACACCTCACATTTGTCCTTCATAAGATACACCTAGGTGGTCCTAGAACAATCATCAATAAAGGTGACAAACCATCTTTGACCCTTTAAAGACACAAAACGAGAGGGACCCCATATATCAGAATGAATCAAAGAAAAAGGAACTAAGCTTTTATTAATAGAATAAGCAAAAGAAGCTCTGTGTTGTTTACCAAGTTGACACGACTCACAATGAAACTCAGAAACATTATTTTTCAAAAAAAGAGAGGGAAAAAGATGCTTAAGTAACAAAAAAGATGGATGCCCAAGACAGCGGTGCCACATCCAGATGTCTTTCTTCGTAAATGGAAACTGAATGGATGAATGAGCCAACTTGTCGGCTTAATCCAAGATATAGAGACCATTCTCTTGTCTACCATTGCCAATTATCTTCCTCGTGATAAGGTTCTGAAACAGACAATGATCAGGGAAACGGGTCACACTACAATTTAAGTCCCGAGAAATACGACTCAAAGACAAAAGATTAACACTAAAATTGGGAACATGTAGGACAGAAGATAAAGGAAGAGAAGCAGTGGCATGAATTAAACCTTTCCCAGACACAGAGGAAATGGTACCATCAGCAATACGAACTTTATCCTGCCCTGAAGAAGGGGTATACGCGGAGAACAAATCAGAAGAACTAGACATGTGGTCGAAAGCACCAGAATCGATAATCCAAGGTAACGTTTGATGAGAGAGGAAAACACTTGTAGAAGAAGCTAAGTTACCTAACTAGGCAATATTACCTGAAGATGAACTAGAGGTCCGACGGTCTAGCTAGTGGCGAAGAGCAACCTCCAACTCAGAAGTAGAAAACCCCGAGATGTCCGCAGATGAATCAACTGGAGCTGTGGATTGTGGCTCAACTATATCAGAATGATGGGCTCGGGCATTGAGCCCACGGCCTCGAGACTGTCCGGAGCGACCCCCTCGAGAACCAGAACGGTCTCCATGACCTCCAGATGGTTGCCCATGCAACTTTCAACAAGTCTCACGGGTGTGGCGAGGGCGATGGCAAAAATCACAGAAGAGAGTATCATTTTCAGAAGAAGGACGAGAACTACGATCCCTATCTCGAAAGGGTGAAACAAGGGAAAATCGATCAGAAGAGGCAGTCGGAAACATAGTAGAACGACGACTCTCCTCATTCTGCACATAAGTAAACGCTTCTTGGAGAGAAGGAAACACATCCATACCAAGCACACAACTCCGAACAGGATCAAACTCTACATTCAAACCTTCCAAAAGCTTGAAGACCCGCACTTGTTCCACAAATTTTCGATAACCAGCAGAATCTATGGGACAGATAGGCTTGTAGTCCTGAAGATGTTCAAGGCGCTTCCACCCATTGCTAAGGAAAGTAAAATACTGGAGAATAGTCATCTCACCTTGAACGGACCGGTCAATAGAGCGTCACAACTCAAAAGTCTATGAGAAATTACCTTTGCGGGAATACGTAGTGGCCACAACCTCTCAAATATCCTGTGCTATGTCCATAGACAAGTATCCCTCACCGATCTCTGGAACCATAGAGTGTATCAACCAACCTGTGATAAGAGAATTGGTAATCTCCCTCTGATCATAACCTGTATCAGTGATATTGGGAGCCTGAACACGCCCATCAACATATCCCATCTTCCCTTTGCTTTTCAAAAATATAGTCAAACTCTGCGACCACGCTAGATAGTTCTGACCATTAAAGAGAGAGGTGGTGATTTTCTAGCCAGGGTGGAGAGAAGCGGTCATCGAAGTAGTCAAAACAAGACTCGTGCCCTGTGTAGCAGGCTGCGAAGTAGTAGACTCACTAGTCAATTTGGCCATAAAGATGTCGTAACGGAACCCTCACAAACACACCTAGAGTGAATCACAAACCCGAAAGATGGGAGAATATAATAAGGAATTTAAAAATAAATTTAAGGGAACATTATTATTATTATTATTATTTTTTAATTTTATATTTTATATTTTTATATTTTTGTTTTTTTTGTTTTTTAAAAGACCGTCAGAGAGAGATTATGAAGAGAAAAAGACAGACACAGAGAGACTTACATATTACGAAGACAAAGAGAGAAGACATACAGAGAGAGACTTACATATTACGAAGACAAAGAGAGAGATGAAGACGAAAGAGTTACATGTAGAGACTGAGAGAGAGATGTCGACGAAGACAGACCACAGGGCTGGAGCAGGAAGGTTTCGACGAGCCCTAGGGGTTGCGCCTGTGTCTTCGACTGGAGTTGGGACTCCGACTGGGACTGTTGGAACCTTAGGTGCCTTCGACTGGGGCTGTCGGAACCCTAAGTGGCTTCGCCTGGGGCTTGCGGGCTTTCGGTGGTAGTGCTGTGGCTTCGCCTGGGGCTTTCGGGCTTTCGGTGGTGGTGTTGTGTTGATGCTGTGGTGGTACAACTAGTTTTTTTTTTTTTCTTCTTCTAGTTTTGCTCTGATACCATGTCAATTTTAGAAGAGGAAAAATTAGGGTATGAGTGGTTTATCATACCCTTTTATATTAAATCATAAACATAAGTTAAGGCCTAAATAAAGGCCCATTACAGCAAATAAAGAGACTGAATGAGAATAGAAGAGGAGATATCCTAACACATTCTAACACTATGAGATGTACCATTATATTATGTTCTAATATGAGACTAATATGAATGATTGTGTCATGATTTGCTTTACAGATATGATATATTTAGAATTCGTTTACTAACCCCTTTACTTTAATGTTATTCACTGGGTTTTAACTCACTGTTTTTATATAAATGTATTTATAGGTGAGCACCCCGAAAGTCAAGCCTAGGCGGAGTCTTGAACCGAGCTACCGTTTTGAAGCCTACCAAGTGTTTTTGTGTGCCTCCAAGTTGGGGCTAGGCTTGGAAGGCCGTTAGCAAACTTTGTTTTTGTTGTACACATTTGACCCGTGCACATGCTTTGTATAAGATATTTTGTTGTATGTTATGTAATGTAAGTGGGTAAATTAACGTTTTTGCATGTGATTATTTGTTCATATAGATGCACAGCTCATTGGACTATTGGTGTTTTTGTTTATTGCTTCCGCAAGCCCCTATTATTTTGATTATACAGGAAGGCCTTTGGTAATCTCGGATTACTGGTTGGTTACGACGCTAAACCCATAGGGGCGGGTTTGGATCGCGACAGAATGGTATCAGAGCATGAGTTAATTTACCCACACACGTGTCCATATGAGCTGTAGGGTGTCCTAGAAAAGAAATAAGGCATGGCATAGACATGTGTATGTGTGTATGTGCTTTATATGAGATAAAATGAATTTGAATACTATGCACATATTGACATGAAATGGATACGTGTGAACTAAAAGGAATATATTTGAACTAAATTGACATGAACGGAACACTGTGAAAACTGTACGGGATTATTTGTTTATGCTAGTAGTGCTCTCCATGGAAAATTAGAAAGAACAAGAACTATAGACGAAATGTAATACATGGGTAAATATGATTAGTGTTTGAATATAAACAAGAAAGCTATATTACCTATATGAGAATGTGGGTTGAGCATGAACAAAGAAAGTGAATGAATTACCATACAAGTTTGATTGGAATGAGCATGATTACTATTTTGGCATGAATATGAATGTATGTGACCTATGTGAACATGAGATCCTTCTGTGCTATTAGACCAATGGAAAATGCAAGAAATACATATGAGACTGAATCTTCAGAAGCAAGAATTGCAAGGTTAGAAAGAATGGTTGAACTACTGATTGAATCTTTAAAGCAACAACAACAAAATCAATAGCTCCCACCTCTTCCTCTGTCACCAGTGCAAGTTGAACCAAACAATGATGATGTCATAGCCCTAACACAAAAATTCAACTAAATGAAGCCACCAGAATTTTTGGGGGGTATTGAACCATTAAAACCAGAGGCTTGGATACTAGAAACTGAAAAGATCTTTGAGGTGTTCTCGTGTACTGACGTACATAAAGTTTTGTTGGCAACATTTACTTTAAAAGAAGAAGCTAGAAGATGGTGGATGCTCGTTCGAGACGAGAATAGAGACATGACATGGGATCGGTTCAAAGAAATTTTCTATGAAAAATACTTCTCGCAATGCATTCGAGATAGAAAAGTATCCGAATTTGAACAACTAAAACTGGGTGATATGACTGTGGCAGAATATGAAGCCAAATTTACTGAATTAGCCCGATATGCACCTCATATGGTTGATACTGATTACAAAAAGGCAAGGAAATTTGAGGGTGGACTCACTGTTGAAGTTCTTGATCGGGTGAATGTTTTGAAATTGGTAAAATATGTAGATGTACTTGACAGAGCCTTTATGTCCGAAGCAAACATTGCTACCTTGAAAATGTCCAAGCCAACAACAACAATCGAAGGAGAAAGTAAGAAATTAAAGAAACAGAAAATGGAAATGGTTAGTGAATCAATGGCCTCCGTGAATGAGAAATCAAATTCGAGAACGTTTGGTAATACAAGTCGGGGAAATAATGGAAACAATGAGGTACCTACATGTAGGGAGTGTAGGAAATAGCACTGGGGCATTTGCCGCCGTCTTTTTGGAGCTTGTTTTAGATGCGGACAAAAAGGACACTTAGCCAGATCTTGTCCACAAGCTCACCCAAACAATGAAAGACCGGTTACCAGTAGGTTTGAATCAACAATGACACCAAGAACAAATGTAATTGCTACTGCGGAGGGGAATAACCTTAGGCAGGGAAGAGTTTACACTCTAGTTTCAGAAAATATGCAGAATATTGAGACAACAGATGCAGGTATTATTTTACTTATGTGCAAAATATATATGGAAATTATTATACATCATACCATTTGTTGAACTATTGTGATGAACTATGATAATTACTTTTGCTTACTCATGAAGCATACCTCCTATTGCTTACATGGAATATTGATTGGCCATAACACTTACTAGTGGACAGACTAAGAAATTAGCTAATTTATTAGACACTGTTACGTACCTTCCTTGATTTGATATGACTCGAGAACATGCTGATTGAAATGATAGAGATGCTATGCGATGCCTTTAAACGTTGTGACTTTGACAAATCACCTATGCTGATTATTGGGGGATGAATTTTGTTGTTGAATACTATTACTTCCGAATTTATAACCAAATGCTTATGTGATCATGGAATTTGGACTCGTATGTGTGTATCTTTCCTCGGAGTAATTTGTTAGGATATGTGACCCTTAGAGTTAGATCCTCGAAACCATGGTTTTGTGATGAAGGAACCCATTTGAAGTGGAACCTTTATTTGATTTGATTTTGTTTTATGAGGACTATGAATTGTTATTGAACAAAGGCTAGGGTTACCTTTGCTAAGGGAAGAATAAACCGAGAACTTGTTTATTGTATAACTTCGACTGATTGGGAGCACATGTCATATTACAAAGATTGAATACCTCGGTATTACCTTTGCTATTGCTTATTCAGGGAATGGTTGCATTTATGCTACTAGCTACTTGGAAGTATATTACTTAGATACATTGCCTTATCTTCCAATTGATTTTGTGGGAAATGTGAAAGATATGCTCATTATGTGCTTGACTACGACTGCTTTCACTGTTATGGGATGGAAATATGGAGTTGATTTGAAATTTTGAATGACTGAAATGGATCTTTGAATTGTATTGACCACGTGTGATGGAATTGAATAATAATATAAGACCGAGGTTTCTAATCGTATTACAGGGTAAGAAAAGTTTGGAGGACCAAACTTCTTAAGGTGGGGAGATTGTAACATCCCAAAAATGGAAATTATAATTATTTGAATTATCCATGTGTTAATTGCGGATTATATGATTTAATTTGTGTGTATTTGTCCAAATTTAGAAATTATTTGTTGAGAATACAACTTTGGAATGGAAATTGACGACCTTATTGGGTTCAGAAATTGAAATTGAGAACATATATATGTTAATTGGAATTTTTAGAATTATCTGGGAAGTTTAATTAAAAATTGATTTCATCTGATTCGTTAATTTTAATAGGTTGGAATTAAATAATTGAATAGGAAGTAGAGCTTAATACACATTAGCATAATTTAATTTAGTGTCATTAAGATTATAAATAATGAAGATTAATTTAATTTAAGGGAATTTGATTTAATTAAGTTTGTGATTGGCATAATTTAATTAAATATGATGAATTAGCCTAAATCTATTCTAACTTAAGTATATTAGTAGATTGGTGGCTAAATATAAGCCTATTCATCAATATAGCAAGAAAAGAGAGACCAAGGGAGAGAGAGTGAGTGCATTATGTTGGAGAGTTATTGAGAGAGAGAGAGAGAGAGAGAGAGAGAGAGAGAGAGAGCTCAAGAAAGAAAGAAAAGAAGAACAAGAGGAAGAACATGGAAGGAGAAAAGCTTTGACCTACACAAATTCATCAACTTAAGGTAGGAATCCTCTTCTAATTTCATGAATTTGACTTGTTATACTCATAAACCCATGGAATCCAAGTTCAATTAAGAAGAATTCAAGTTTAATTGGTGGCTTTATAGAGTAAATTGAAGCAAAATATATGTATGAATAAGATAAGCAAGAAAGTGTAGGAATTAGTTTAAAAGCATAACATGCATGTATACATATATATATATATATATATATATGGAAGAATTGAATGAATTAGCTCATAATCCTTGCATGCATGGCATGATTTTCATGAAAATTGTTTTCACACATTTAAACTCTTGCATGGTTCTTCACTTGCTGAAAAATTGCAATGAATTATGAAGCTTGAGGCTCACTTATGTTGTTTTGATCTTGTGATAACCTTCAAGAAGTTGTATTGTTGTTTTACATGGATTTGAGCCTCAAGTTAGAACCATGAATTTTGTTTAATACTTGTTATGACTAAATGGATGTTTCATGAAATTGAGTTTCAAAAATAGAAAAATGGGTTTAATTTGATATTTAGAGCTTTATAAGAATTCAATTAAAAATTTGATTTAGGTTCATAAAATTAGATGTAGTTAAATTAAGCCTTAATTGAGAATTAATTAAATTCAATTAAAATTGAGTTAGGCTTAAGATTATGGAAATAAATGTGAAGAGTAATTATTTGGGCTTTGATTTGCTTGAAAATGGAGTTGAAATTGCAAAATATGCATATTTATGAGTTTCTGATTCAGTAATTTAAACATGACTGAATAATTGTAATTTAATGTGTATAAGCCTAATTTAAGTTTAATTGTGTAATTAGTGAACTTAATAAGGGTTTGTATATGATGCGAGTCTTTATATTTAATTAGTTTGGTTAATACATGGCTAAACATGTTTTAATTAGAGGTTAAAGGAAATTAATAATCTAATTAATTTATAATTCTTGTCATCCAAATTTAAAAGCTTAAAGCTTAAGTGAACTAAATATGTTTAAGATGATTGTGTATCGTGCTATACATATTTGTGATTGTAGGTCACAAGTCAAGGACTGCTTGACCAACTGTTTTGGAAGCCCACTGTGAGTAACGTTATTGTAAAGATATGTTCATATGAATTATGTTCCAAATGTGATTTGATAATTTATGATTTCTGAAATGATATTTGTTTACGTGAACGAATGTCCTATGTTTGAAATCTATTATGGCATCCATAGATAGTCCCAAGTCATGGGGGACGACATGTTAATACGGGTCCATGACATATATGTGATTACGAGATCTCATTAGCCACTTCATTGCGGTGATATGTGTTTAATCGATATCCGGAACCAAATACTCTAGTTGGAAGATGATATGTGATACGTTCTATGAGATGTATCATTATATTATGTTCTGATATGAGACTGATATGAATGATTGTGTCATGATTTGCTTTACGGATATGATATATTTGGAATTTGTTCACTAACCCCTTTACTTTAATGTTATTCACTGGGCTTTAGCTCACTGTTTTTATATATATGTATTTATAGGTGATCGCCTTGAAAGTCAAGCCTAGGTGGAGTCTTGAACCGAGCCACCATTTTGAAGCCTACCAAGTGTTTTTGGGTGCCTCCGAGTTGGGGCTAGGCCTGGAAGGCTGTTAGCAAACTTTGTTTTTGTTGTACACATTTGACCCGTACACATGTTTTGTATAAGATATTTTGTTGTATGTTATGTAATGTAAGTGGGTAAATTAACGCTTTTGCATGTGATTATTTGTTCATATAGATGCACTGCTCATTGGACTATTGGTGTTTTTGTTTATTGCTTCCGCAAGCCCCGATTATTTTGATTATACAGGAACGCCTTTGGTAATTTTGGATTACTGGCCGGTTATGACGCTAAACCCATAGGGGCGGGTTTGGGTCACGACAATGGGACATCATCGTATTTTGCCGCATAATCATGTTTTACGAAAAAGCAAGGCATTAAACGGTGAGCCAGAGCATAGATTGGAACCTAAGTTGTTGTCTAGGGAGGAGGTTTTGGGACGATTGGAGAATATTGACTCGATAGTATTTGGGAAGATAGATAAACGTGGGAAGAAGCGAAAATGTTCTCCTCAATATTTAAATTGGACAAGGAGAAGCATCTTCTTTGAGTTACCTTATTGGAAAACCCTCAAAGTTCGCCACAACCTCGATGTTATGCACATTGAAAAGAATGTATGCGATAGTGTAATAGGAACATTGATGAACGTTGATGGAAAAGCCAAGGACTCATACAAGGCTTGTCTTGATCTAGTGGCTATGGGTATAAGGCCTGAATTATACCCAAGGTAAGTAGATGGAAAAAATTTCCTACCCACTTTTTGCTTCATGCTCTCTCCAACTGAAAAAGGTGTTTTTGTGAATTCTTGAGTACAATTAAGTTGCCAGATGGCTATGCATCAAACATATCACATTGTGTGAGCACTAGTGTTTGTCGAATTACAGGGTTGAAAAGCCATGATTGTCATGTTATCTTGCAAAGATTGCTTCCTATTGCCCCACGTGGATATTTGAAAAAGGATGTGAGCAAAGCTTTAATTGAGTTTTGTTTGTTCTTTAAAGAGTTATCGGCAAAAACATTGAGAGTTGATGTCTTAGAATAACTTGAGAAATATATTTTTTTAATTTTGTGCAAGCTTGAGAAGATATTTGCACTATCTTTTTTCGATAGTATAATCCATTTATTCGTACACTTATCACGTGAAGCAATCCCGGTGCAATATCGGTAGATGTATGCATTTGAGAAGTACATGGATATTCTTAAGGGCTATATGCGTAACAAAGTTCGTCCAGAAGGCTCTATTGCTGAAGGTTACATTGATAATGAGGCTCTTACCTTTTGCTCTATGTACTTCAACGAATGTGAGACAAAATTTAATAGACCAGTGCAGAATTATGATAGGCCTATTAAAATTACACAAGATGGAAATATTTTTGTATTTAAGCAAAAAGTACATGGAATAGGAGCTGCAATTAATGATGTGTTGAATTTGAAAATTTACCACTCAATGGGACCAGAGAAGATCAGATGCATATTTGGCCTGTGACAAATAGTAACCAGTGGAATCATGAGAGATTTCAAGCCCTAAGAAGCAATTAAGAGTGCCAATGTCCTTCATCTCAAACTGACGATTGAGAAATTGTTTGATGCTAATAATACCAATCACATTATCACTAGTGATAATCATATCATCCGCATAAAGAAGAAGAAGAGTGGTACCATGAGTAATAGTCTGAACAAATAAAGCAGAGTCATATGAGCTGGAGGTGAAACCGAAGTCATAAATGGTGGAACTGAACTTAACAAACCAAGCTCGTGGGGCTTGCTTGAGACCATAGAAGGCACGTTGTAGTTTGTAAACCTTATGAGCTGGATAAGTTGACCTAGGAGGAGGTTGCATGTAGACCTCCTCGAGAATATTACCATTAAAGAAAGCATTTTTGACATCCATCTGAAAAAGATCCCAGTGGCGAGCTGCAGCATCAGCAAGCAAACTGGGAACAGAGGTAAGTAGAGCAACAAGGGCGAAGGTCTCCTCATAATCAATGCCATATTCTTGGTTGAAACCCTTTGCAACAAGATGAGCTTTATAGCGCTCAATAGAGCCATCAGAATGGGTCTTGATTTTGTATACCCATTTGCTGCCAATTGTAGTCTTTCCAGGAGGAAGATTAACAACATCCCAAGTATGAGTTTTGTCTAAAGCCTGTAGTTCATTAGTTATAGCTTGCTGCCAAAAAGGATTAGTACAAGCGTCACGATAGGAGGTAGGTTCATAAGTAGAGAAGACAATAGACCTAATAATATAATCACGAAGATGAATAGGTGGTTGAGTTACTCGGTGTGGTCGACCTGTGGGAGGATCTGTGGGGGAAAGGTCTGATGGGAAAGGAGGAGACGGGCTAGAAGGTGCAATGAGAGGTGGACCATCAAGGAGAACAGTTTGGACGGGATCAGGGGTCAAAAAAGGCATCTCTATGAAAGATGAACCTGCATCAAATTCATTAGAGAAGAGATTTATCGAAGGATTAGTAAACATGACAGAAGTGGAGGGTGTGGGTAAGTGAAAGGAGGATAGGGAGAAAAACATTTTGTGCTCCCAGAAAACCACATGACGAAATACATGAAGACGCTTAGAGATAGGATCCCAACAACGATAGCCTTTATGTTCAATCCCATACCAAAGAAAGCAAAGACGAGAACGAGGTTCAAGCTTGGTGTGTTCATGTGATTGAAGCAGGACAAAACATACAGACCAAAAAACCTGAAGATTTGTGTATGGAGGGCGAGTGGGATGTACACGTTCAAAGGGAGTTTGATTATTGATGATAGGGGTAGGAACAAAATTGATAGTGTACACATCAGTAAGTGTAGCTTCCCCCAAAAAGTTTTCAGGACAAGAAGAAGAGAGAAGGAAAGCTCGAGTAGTATCAAGAATATGCCTATGTTTTCGTTCAGTACGTCCACTTTGTTGGGACGTGCCAGCACATGAATGATAAGGTTGAGTACCATGACTCTGAAGAAAGGAAAGGAAATCTGTATCCCGATACTCCATAGCATTGTCAGAGCAAAAAATTTTAATGGTCTTTGAAAATTGGGTTTGGACCATTTTGGCAAAGTTATAATAAAGTTGTTTAAGTTCAGACCAATTTTTCATGAGAAAGAGCCAAGCAAACCGTGAAAAATCATCAATAAAAAAAACAAAATAACAAGATCCCCCCATGGTAGTAGTAGGTGATGGGCCCCAAATTTCTGAATGTATAAGATCAAAAGGTGCATGGGAAACAGAAATACTTTTATTAAATGATAAAACAGGTTGTTTTGCAAGTTGACAGGGTAAACAATCAAAATTATCTGGAAGTATATGACCCAATTGACCACTAGAAACCAAAGATTTTAACCTACTAACAGAAATATGCCCTAAACGACAATGCCAAAGATGAAAATGAGACAAAGAGGAATCAGATGCAGGAGTAGCTAACTGTGGGGAGTTTGGAACATGAAGGTGAATGAGTTCATAGAGACGTCCATACTTACAGCCGATCCTAAGGGTTTGTCCCGTCTGAGGGTCCTGCACCAAATAACCATTAGCAGAAAATATGACAATTAAACCAAACTCACATAATTGACTAATAGAGATAAGGTTTAAGGTCAGAGTAGGGATATGATAAACATGAGGTAAAGACAAATGAGAGGTGGAAACAGAACCAATATGACTGATGGACATAAGAGAACCATCAACAGTATAAATAGAGGGAATATGAGTAGATGGAGAGATGAAAGAGAATATAGTAGAACTGGAAGTCATATGATTACAACATGCAAAGTCAAAATACCAAGAAAATGTACATGGAGTCACAGACAAAGCAGTAGGAGGAGGTATACCAAAGAAGGAGAGAAACTGTTTGAACATGGCCTCAACATCAGTTTGGGAAAAGACAGGGGCAGACGAATCATGAAACTCAGAGGCAACAGCAACAGTGTGATGAGTAGGCAAGGATCTAGACTGATTCCCGAGACGATGTGAGCTACCCTTGGAAGAGCCACCGTGAGAGGAGTGACCAATGGAAGATGACCGGGATGGATTGCGAAAACAATCTTGTTGCAGATGACCAGGACCAAGTTTGTTGCAATATTGGTAGGATCTAACAGGGCAATGAACTAGAAGATGAGTAGAAGGAAGGCCCCGATTCTGACAATAAATGCAGGCAGTGGACCACTGAGTTAGTAGGGAAGATGGCCGTGACTGAGGAGTGGCAAGAACAGAGTCCACACGATGAGTCTGGAGAGTACCAAGACGAGTCTCCTCAGATAACAGCTCAGAAATAACATGCTCAAGAGTGAGCAGCGGAGTGCGATGAAGAAGAGATGCATGCACGGGCTCAAAATAGGGAGTAAGAGCCATGAGAAATTGAACCAACCATTGCTGATTACGATATGTAGTTAATAAAGCAGCATCTTTATGGTGAGCAAGCTGGTCTCAAACAGAATGCATTTGAGAAAGAAAATCATTAATAGACTGACTGGATTCTTGACGCATGTGATGAAGCTAACTCTGAAGTTGATACTGATGGGCAAGGTCGGTAGTCTGGTATTGTTCTTTCAAAAAATCCCAAATGTCTTTAGCAGGAATGGTGACAGAGCCAAGTTAAAAATGATCAAACTGAAGACTAATAGAGGGAACATAGGTATTCTGAAGCTAAGTAATGATCTGATAGTTCTTACTGTCCCAATCTTCGAGTTGGTCTTCATATGTAGCAGCAGTTTTAGCGACCTCTTTCATCGGTTGGGTCACATCCCCGGTGATAATACGTAAGAGTTTCTGAGCAGTTTGATGGGAAGAAAAAAAACGATAAAGCAGTTGTAGTGTCACTGTGTACGGGCCTAAGCACAAAGAGAAAAGAAAAAAGGCCATAAGTGTAGAACTTAAAGCTCTGATATCATATTTGAATGGTTGAGAGAAAGAGAGAGAGAGAGAGATAAGCTATGTATGTATTTAATAATCATAACAATGTATAGGGGCTCGTTTATATAGGAGAGAGATACAATCTAAACATAGAAGGTAGAATAACAATCCTAATCCAATCCCTAAATCAAGCCATAAATCAAGGCCCTAATTATATAATTTACCCTAAATATATAATCTATCTATATATACATTAACATAATGGATGACATCATGTTTACGGAACAAAAGTAAAAATAAAAAGGGGAATTGCATATCAGTGGGACGGATAAATTTTTTTTATATAAATACGAAGGAGTGTAAATGACACTTGCATTCCCACAACTTTTCACTTACACCTCATCATAAAATCACTTGCATTCCACATATTTTTGTAATTTTTTTTTCTTTATTCCACTGTTTTGTAATTCTTCCAGAATTGGACTAATTTCATTTCATTGTAGGCTTAGAAAAATATTTTTAAATTAGTGGTCAACTTTATAAATATTAAAAAGTCAAATCATAGTGTGTTTGGTTTGATTTTTAAAAAAATTGTATTTAAATGAGTTTTCATTTTATTTTAGTGATTTTTTAAATATTTTAATCACCTAATCAAGATGTATCTAAAAAGTAAAACAAATTAGCTAAAATATTAGTAATTTTTTTTTTACTAAAAATTGATAAAAAATTTGAACAAAAATTCTCACAGATTATTGTTCGAATTTTCGTTTGTGTTTAGTGTTTATTTTATTATTATTTTTTTTCATATTTTAGTTAACCTTTTTTACTTTTGTTTTATTTTTTAGATGTATTTAATCTTAATGTATCTATAAAATAAAAAAAATTTGACTAAAATATGAAAAAAAAAAAATCAATAAAGACAAATTAAACCCCGTTTAAAAAAGTTTTTGAAAATTCCACTGACATGAAATTTCCAACAAAAAAAAAAAAATGAAGATTTTCTGTAATAAGAACAAACATTTGAAAGACCCTAATTTTGCACTTCTTTTCTTAATCGTTTTAATTTTATTTTTTTTGGGGTCAAAATTGGTTTAATTCAAGTTCATGTCACCTAATGAATCTTTTTTTTTTTTTGTTTTTTTTTGTTTTTGGAGTCCAATAGTGTCTAACCAGTACACACTTTCTAATTAATTAAAAATAATGTGTATACTTTTAAATAAGGTTAATATATATTCTGGATCAAATAAAATTTATATATTATTCCCACACTCATCACAAATTTATTTTTTATTTTTTTCCACGCAAAGCGTGAATTTTCAAACGAGCAAAAAGACAACACGACCAAACTTTATGTACTTACCAACCACAGAACCATTGGAAGCTGCCAATTCATGCTAATAGTAAAGACAATACGACCAAACTTTATGTACTTACCAACCATAGAGCCATTCTCTTTGGAAGCTGCCAATTCATGCCAAAGTATTATTTGTGGCATTCAATTCATACCTGTACGAGTAAGAAATAATGTTCTCGTATAATCCTGTTGATCAAGTCTGCGATCTTCTAAACGTTGTCGCTTTACTCCCTGAAAATACAAACGTGAGTTAGCCGGCGGGTGTGTGCCGGATACCTCTCCGATGCCTAAGTCAGCCAAATAGACAAATAGATAAAAGCTCTATGTATTCGGGAATCAAAGTTGTGTTACCTGTACATAGGTTATGTTGTGAGCTTTTATAGGTTCCGCGTGGCACAATCCTAGTAGGACTATTACTCTTCCGTGTAGAGTCCTCCTAGAAATCACACTCCTGAAAGATAATGCTTATCCTTCAACACCCCCCTCACTACTTAAACCAAGTGAGATAGTTTTGCTTCGGTTGGATGAAGGTATAACCGAGCTAACACTAGCACTTTGTCATACTTAATCCCACGCCTTCACATGCAACTCATAGCTCGGCTCTTGTTCACTTGTACCTCGGTTGCTTGTTGAGACCAAGCTAACTTTCAGCAAGCTTCGACCGCGCTAATCAAAGCGAGGTTCACCATGAGAAGCCATCATACCTCGGCTCCGAATGCTATGGTCGAGCTAACTATCTCTACTCCGACTGTGGTGACTATAATCACACTTGGACCAAGCTAACATTCGCCGAGCCCTTTTCACACTTGGACCGAGCTACCATTTGGATCGCGGTCCACTTGCTAAGCTCTTTTCACCACTGCCCAAAGAACGGCCCATTTACCATGCCTTGGTCTAGTTCGGCCCCAATGCACATAAAAACTCCCTCTCAATTGCCCCTTAATTCCGTCTGCGTAGCATGATTGGGATTACCTGTCACTAGCCGAGCTAAAAACCTTAGCCTTTCAATCGTGCTAAAACGCCGCCGGGCTACCGAACAGTTTGGTCAAAAACGTCTTTTCAGTCGCTGCAAAACTGAATCACTTTCTACTCCATGAACACGTGGCTGACCCCCATTGGTCAAGCACAGCTGTCCCAGCCGTCTTCGTACTTTGCGTATTTTGAACAGTCCCGCCTTTTCCATACGCTTTAAACAAAAACCCTATGCTTTGAATCCACCATTTCTACTATTCATGATTCTCTCTCTTTTGCTTGAGCCTCCATTTTTGCAACCTCAGTACCTGCGAAGCTCTTCCTCGTGACTTCGATCTTCATCAACTCGTCTCCATACTTGTAAGTAACTCAATCCCATTTCCTATTTCTTTCCTTTCATCTTGCAAATATATACATAATATGGATATATATATATATATATATATTCATATATATTAGAAAACATACTCTGTAGTCTTGATGATAATGGGAAGAACAGATAGCACCAAAAACCAGACCCCCAAACCATAGGTTTTAAGAACACACCCTCTGGATTAAAAAAACATGAAGTTTGAATCTAGAATCGTGGTGTGACCGAGCTAAAAACCCGTTTGGGCAACTCAAGGCCTAGGCACAACCGAACTAAAACTTCACGCCGTACCTGTAGTTTCAATATGTCTAAGCACCTTCTGTTTCATTTAGCCGAGCTAGCGAACTGTATTAGGTTCGCACAATACCGAGGTTCGCGCAATACCGAGCTAGAAAGCCTCAACCACCAACCGAGCTATAACTTGGGGCTAAACCAGCTCTCTTAGTCAAAACTGAACTAAGAATGCTGCACCGTAAGCTTCAACCGGGCTACGAACTTCTTATTTACTTAACCGAGCTAAAGTCCCTCGCTCAAACCGAGCTATGAATGAACAGTGTCCCACGTAGCCGAGCTAAGACAACATTTATTTTACCTTCGTTACTTTTAGCACGGTCCATCGATTTGTGCTTAACACTTTTCCTTTGCACTTTGCAGACTGACTTAGGTTGGCCAGGAACACCTTTGTACGCTCAACCGAGATACTGAAGGTCATCTCAACACCGAGCTAAATTATACGTAATTTAAGGCCACATGGGGAAGTATCGATTTTTAGTGAACTCTCCAGGGGCCATAGCCGAGTTCCGAAAGGATTACCAAATTCCAGACGACGTCCACCTCTTACCAGCCGAACTAGACACCATTCCTTGGGGAAAACCGAGCTTCATCCCTTTCAACGTTATTTCCATCGTAGAGGCTGGTCTCCGATTCCTCGTACAGCCCATTCTTTCTGAATTCCTCAGACAAACCAGACTTTGCCCTACCCAGCTTAGTACCAATTCATATAGGATAATAAATGGCATCGCCGAGCTAAACCGCCGGCTTGGCCTCAACCTCGGTTTGGCCGAGTTATTTCACCAGTACTCTCTAGGCTAGAACGAAGATGGCTGGGTTTATTATTTAAGAATAAGACGCCGCCGAGAAAAGATAATAAAGAACACCCCAGATAAAGATGTAAATGACGACGATTTTTTCTGGGTTTCTGGGAATTTTGAAGACCAGGAAGCCCAGATCCCAGGCGACCGAATTAACTGGAACAAAGGAGTTACCGGTATAAATACCTCGGCTCAGTGTCGTGCTTTCTCTACTTCGTTGTTCTTATTTTCAACCGTACTAACCGTTGTCTTTTTCCTTTATGCAGACTTGGACCATCTAAAGTCGCTGTACAGTTACCCCAACCTTGACACATTCCGCGCCACACTGAGATGTCCCAATTGAGGTTGGGTCGAGCTACTCAACTTTGAGCCGACGTATAGATACAGCAGCAGGCGAAAGACCAGGGTGACAGACTTCCTGTTGGAGCCTTCGCCAGAACCAGATCCAACCTTGCCTCAAATCAACCTGATCCCTTTAACTGCAGAACAAGAAATGGCTAAGAAGAGAGCAGTAAGGGCCCTTATCACCGAGACAAACCAACCCGAGGTACCACAAGCCGGTCAAACACAGCCGGCCGTGGTAGCCCTTCTAACCGCTCAGCCGTCCTCATCTCGTCCAAGCAAGCGTGCTCGGACTTCCACCACCGAGTCACGCCTTGTTGATGAGGATGAAATAGTGCTTCCCCAAACCACGCCACCAAGCCCCCAGCTTGAGCGTTCTGACCGGGCTAGCTCTTCTGAATGGGCACCGAAATTATCCTACCGCAACCGAGCCATCAGAGACACAGATTCAGTGGTGGCAGACAAAGACCACACGCTCGCTTTCAACCTGGCTAAAAGCGTGTGCTTGCCCCCTGATATGGAACATCATGAACATTTGACCGAGCTAAAGGCCATCCGATCGGCGACGAAGTCAATGGTACTGGTAAGTACTCCTTCTAATCGTCTTTTATTCTGTACTATCTGTTTGCTCGGTTTTTACTCATATTTGCCATCTCTCCTTTCGCAGGCCATGTAGAAAAACCACATTGCGCATAAGCGAGTGTTGGAACTGCGCAAGACGACAAGGTTGGCCGTGGCTGAGGCTGATAGCAAGACGGCCGAGCTAAACGAGGCCAAACAAAGAATGACCGAGCTACAATCAGAGGTCGCCCGACTCACCGGACTAGTTGACTCGGCGGAGGTGGACAAGCAAAAGGCTTTGGCCGAGCTGAAGGACCGCTATCTGCGCGAGTTGGTTAAGGTCGAGAAGAAGAAGAGCGACGAAATAACCAAGCTGGAGAAGAAAATAGAAGACGCGGAAGACCGCGGTTACAAGGAGGGCGAAGCCACTTATATCCAGCAGTGCGAAGCTGCTAAGGATATATTTTTTAAATATGGGTGGAAGGCAGCCGTGGCGCAGCTCGGTCATGGCCAAGAGACCGAGGTCTTCCTGAACCCTCATCCACATTTCATACCGAGCTACATGGCGGAGTACGCCCACGCCATTCAACAAAAATTTCTTCAAGTTAAGGATGATGAAGAAGAATCTGAGCCCAACAACGCCCCGGCCGTCAGTGATCCCGCTGTTCAGTCAGCTCGGGTGGAGCCACCGGTGGAAGACTTGGTTGACAACGTGACTGAGCTACCTGTTGAAACCGGGCTTCGAGTTGATCTGAATGCGGATCTTGACGACCTCTTTTCTTGATTTTTTTTTCTTTTCCTTGTTTAACGAAAAAGTTTGTAACCAGGCTGAGGCCCACCTTTTGTACCTTTGATTTGAACTTTGAATGAAAGCTTCTTTTGTTTCAACTATTTGTTCGGTTAACTCTATGCTTGCGCTTATTTTCTTACCTTAAATGCATGAAGTATAACATTTTCTGGCCGAGATACCTATCTCGGTCTTAACTTTGTAATCTGTTTGGCCATACCTGCCAACCTCTTCAGCCTAGATCCTTATCTCGGCTGAAGAGTACTTAAATTTTGTTATCCCAGCCAACCACTCTTCAGCCTAAATCCTTTATCTTGGCTGAAGAGTACTAAAAGTTGGTTATTCCAGCCAACCACTCTTTAGCCTAGATCCTTATCTCAGCTGAAGAGTACTAAAAGTTGGTTATTCTAGCCAACCACTTCAGCCTTGATCCTTATCTCGGCTGAAGAGTACTAAGTGTTGGTTTTTCCAGCCAACCACTCTTCAGCCTAGATCCTTATCTCGGTTGAAGAGTACTAAAAGTTGGTTATTCCAGCCAACCACTTCAGCTTTGATCCTTATCTCGGCTGAAGAGCACTAAGTGTTGGTTTTTCCAGCCAACTTCTTCAGCCTAGATCTTAATCTCGGCTGAAGGGAGTTCAAAGTTGGTTATTCCTGCCAATTTAGAGCTAAGTGTTTGGTTATTCCTGCCAAACTTCTTCAGCCTAGATCTTGATCTCAGCTGAAGGGAGCTCAAAGTTGGTTATTCCTGCCAATTTAGAGCTAAGTGTTTGGTTATTCCTACCAAACTTCTTCAGCCTAGATCCTGATCTCAGCTGAAGGGAGCTCAAAGTTGGTTCCTGCCAATTTAGAGCTAAGTGTTTGGTTATTCCTGCCAAACTTCCTGCAGCCTAGATCCTTATCTTCGGCTTAGGAGAAGTGTTGGTTTTTCCAGCCAACCTCTTCAGCCTAGATCCTGATCTTGGCTAAAGAGAGCTTGAAGTTGTTTATTCCTGCCAACCTAGAACGAAGTGTTTGGTTATTCCTGCCAAACATATTGCAGCCTAGATCCTTATCTTGGCTTAGGAGAAGTGTTGGTTTTTCCAGCCAACCTCTTCAGCCTAGATCCTGATCTTGGCTGAAGAGAGCTCAAAGTTGGTTATTCCTGCCAACCTAGAGCGAAGTGTTTGGTTATTCCTGCCAAACTTCCTGCAGCCTAGATCCTTATCTTGGCTTAGGAGAAGTAAGTGTTGGTTTTTCTAGCCAACTTCTTCAGCCTAGATCCTGATCTCGACTGAAGAGAGCTCAAAGTTGGTTATTCCTGCCAACCTAGAGCCAAGTGTTGGTTATTCTGGCCAACACTACTTTCATTACCCCTAGCTTACTAAAACAACTTTTATAGAAGCAAACAATTTATGCTGAAAAAGAAACTACTTGTTTTATTGAAAAAAGAAAAACTACAAGTACGTTAAAGAAAAGCTAAAAATAAAATAGTTTGAGATTGGCGGTGTTCCACGGCTTGGGAATGGTCTTGCTGTCTCTATCTTCCAAGTGATATGCCCATTTGCCTGCTAATCCAACCACTTTGTATGGTCCTTCCCAATTAGGCCCTAACTTGCCATCTCCGGGTACTTGAGTATTTCCCATTACTTTGCGCAGTACCCAGTCTCTAATCTTGAATTGCCTCAGATGTACTGTCTTGTTACATTTTCTGGATAACTCTTGCTGATATGAAGCGATATGGACTAATGCTCTTTCTCTTCTTTCTTCAGCTAGGTCAAGTTCTAAGGTTATGGTTTCTCCATTCAAGTCTGGGTCAAAATTTTCACTTCTAATTGTGGGGAGGCCGACTTCTAGTGGGATTACTGCCTCCATGCCATAGGCTAAGGAGAATGGAGTTTCTCCAGTTGAACGCTGAGGTGTGGTACGGTAAGCCCATAAAACATGAGGGAGCTCCTCAACGCACTTGCCTTTTGCTTTCTCCAGCCTTTTCTTCAATCCATCTAAGACGACTTTGTTTGATGCTTCCGCCTGGCTATTTGCTTAGGGGCATGCTAGTGTAGAATTGTAGAATTCCATCTTGTATTCTTCACAAAAGCCTTTAAAAATTTTGCCATCGAACTGAGTGCCGTTGTCCGATATTAGAGCTTTTGGTATGCCGAATCGAGTGATGATATTCTGCCAGACGAATTTCTTTACGTCTTTCTCTTTGATCGATGCGAGTGCTTCTGCTTCTACCCATTTTGTAAAATAGTCGATTGCTGCAAGAATGAACTTTCTGTTGCCGGGTGCCGATGGAAGTGGTCCTACTATGTCCAAGCCCCACATTGCGAAGGGCCATGGGCTAGTTAATGGTAGAAGCTCTTTGGCTGGTTGATGTATTTGGTGTGCGAACTTCTGACATTTCTCGCACTTCTTGACATACTTCTCTGAATCTGCTTGCATGTAAGGCCACCAATATCCTTGCGAAATTGCTCTGTAAGCCAACGATCTTCTCTCTTGGTGGCTTCCGCATACGCCTTCGTGTATCTCGAACAAGAATGCTTCAACTTTGCTGGGATGAACACATTTTAGGTAGGGTCCTGTGAAGGATTTCTTGTACAAGGCCATTGATGGGGAGAGCCAAAATCGCTGCGACTTTGCTCTTATTTTGTTGGCCTCTTTTTTCACTTCGGGTAAGATGCCGTTTTTTAAGAATAGTATGATGGGATCTATCCATGAAGGGCCTAGTTCGGCACAACATACCTCAGCTACTTCGGGCTCTTCAATGCTTGGTCTTGGTAAGAAATTGATCAGTAATGGATGTGGGATGGATGTATCTGCCATCGAAGCGAGGCCTGCTAGTTCGTCTGCTCTACTGTTTTCTTCTCGGCCGATCTGCTCTATCCGCACTACTTCGAATTTTATGATCTCCCTTCTTACTAACTCTTGGTACTTTGCCATCCTTTCATCTTTTGCTTCATAGTCGCCTGAAATTTGGTTTACCACCAGCTGTGAGTCATTGTAAACCATTAGCTCGGTGGCCTTCATGTAGAGTGCTGATTTTAGTCCTGCCAAAAGCGCTTCATACTCCGCCTCATTGTTTGATATTGGGAAGCCAATGTTGACTGCTTGTTCCACTATCAGGCCATCTGGTGAGATGAGGACTTTGCCAAGTCCTGCACCGTGCCTGTTGGATGCTCCGTCCACAAAGAGCTTCCACATTTCTCCAACGAATAGCTTCCAGCAAGTGGAGGGGTCGGATGATGTCTTGGGGTCATGCGCGCTGCTTATGTTTTCTTCCAAGTGCCTGCCTGCTGTTGGGTTTTGCTCTTCACTGTCTGATTGCCCTAAGTTTTTACTTGTGGATGAGTCCTCACTGGGAATGGCATGGTTTATTCCTTCTTTCTGAAGTGGCGGGGTATCTTGTATTAGGGGTTGCGCATTTCCTGCGGCACTTTCCATCCCTATTTCGGTTGTACCAGTCAAGTCAACTGGGCATATGTGATGACTTCCTAGTGTGAACTCTGCCACAAAGTCTGCTAAAGCTTGTGCTTTTATTGCGGTTCTGGGCTGAAACTTGATATCAAACTGTCCCAATTCCACCGCCCATTTCAAGATTCGCCCAGAAAAGTTCGCCATCTCAAATAGAGGCTTTAGCGAAAAAGCTGTTAGGACGATTACTGTGTGGACATGGAAGTAATGCGACAGATTCCTTGAGGCCATCATCAAGGCTAAGGCCAGTTTTTCCAATGGTAAGTACCTGGTTTCTGCGCCCAGCAAGGTCTTGCTAACATAGAAGATGCGCAGGTGTTGGATTCCTTCCGCTCTGGCCAACATTGCGCTGACTGCGTGCTGTGAAACTGCCAGGTACAAAAAGAGCTCTTCTCCGGGTATTGGGGTGACTAGCAGTGGTGGAGAAGACATGTACTCTTTCAGGCTTTCTAGGGCTCGGTCGCATTCTTCATCCCACTCAAACTTGACCTTTAATGCTTGGAAGAATGGTCGACATCTGTCTAACGACCGACTTATAAACTGGTTGAGCGCAGCTGCCATGCCAGTGAGATGCTGCACTTCTTTTACTGAGTTGGGCCTCTCTAGATCTTGGATTGGTTTGATCTGAGAGGGGTCTGCCTCTATACCCCGGTTGGTCACCGGGAAAGCCTAGGAATTTGCTCGATTCTACGCCGAACGCACACTTGGATGCATTTAGGCGCAACTTGTTCTTTTTTAGTATCTCGAACATTTCATCTAGGTCCCTAAGATGGTCCTTCTCATCCTTGCTCTTGACCACCATGTCGTCGATGTAAGCCTCCATTGTTCTGCCTAACAATGGTTCAAACATCTTGGTGACCATCTGTTGGAATGTTGCCCCTGCGTTTTTTAGGCCAAAGGGAATCACCTTGTAACAATACAGCCCTCTAGGAGTTGTAAAAGATGTGACCTCCTGGTCTGGCTCATACATAACGATCTGATGGTAACCTCTATACGCATTAAGAAAGCTAAGCCGGTTGTGTCTTGCCGTTAGATCTACCAGTTGGTCTATTTGTGGGAGGGGAAAGCTATCCTTTGGGCATGCCTTGTTGACTGTTTTGTAATCCACGCAGACACGTCATTTTCTATTCTTCTTTGGCACTACTACGGTATTGGAGATCCACCTGGGGTAGTGCACTTCTCTAATAGCTCCTGCCTCCAGCAAGTTTCCCACTTCTTCCACCATTATCTCGGCATGGTGGAGTGCTGATCTGCGAGTGCGCTGTATAATTGGTCTGGCAGTTGGGTGGACATTAAGTTGGTGACAGATGAAGTTTGGGTCAATGCCAGGCATGTCATACGGTGTCCAGGCAAACACTTCGATGTTAGAGGTTAAGAATTCCATGACCTCTATTCTCTCAGTGCTGGACAAAGACGAGCCTAGCAAAAAGAACTTTTCTGGGTCATTTTCATCTATCCTTACCTGTACCAAGTCTTCCACTGCCTTCTGTTCAGCTGCCTTGCCAACATCCGCAAACAGTTCATTGCTCTCGGGTTCTTCCATCATCTGTACATACCCTTTGGCAACGTGGCTGCCATTTACTGTGATGAAGCACTGTTTGGACATAATTTGGTCTCCAAGGACCTCTTCAATTACTCCGGCTTCGTTGAGGAACCGCAATACCTAATGGTAGGTTGAGGCTATCGATTACATGGCGTGCAACCATGTCCTCCCCAATATTATATTGTAAGTGGAAGGGACTTTTGATACCCAGAATTCCACCTGCTTCGTCATGCTTCCTGCTCTGACTGGGAGGATTATCTTGCCCACTGGCCACTCTGGCATTGAGTTGAATCCGATTAGGGAAGATGTTGCAGGTGCCAAGTCTTTGTCCTCCAGTTTAAGTTGTTTGAAGATTTCATAATACATTATCTTAAATGAGCTCCCTTGGTCAATCAAAATCCGCTTGATGTCGAAATTCTTGACGCGGAGAGTGACAACCAGTTCATTATTGTGAGGGTAATATATCCTTGCCAAGTCTCTGTCTGAAAAAGATATGACATTCGTGGCCTCTGTTCTCCCCTTTTGATGGCAGGTTGTGCGCTTAATACCTTCATTAAGTGCTCAGCCTTTTTGATCATTCCCCTGAGCTCACATACCCGCTCAGGTTTGAATACTCCATGTATTACGTTAATTACGCCTTGGAGTGGGGCATCGACCGACATTCCGTTTGGGTTGTTGTGGTTCTGGGGAGCTGGTTGTGTCCCTCCTTCTATTTACTGATCCAGATGTCCAGCCGCCACTAACTCCTCCAAATGCTGCCTCAATGGCGTGCAATTTTCAGTACGGTGCCCCTTTTCATCATGGAAGGTGCACCGGGACCTTTCGTCATAGTCTTTCTATGCTTCTCCCAACTTAGCTGGCCATCGGACGAAAGGTTCGTCGCGTATCTCACTGAGAATCCGGTAGATTGGTTTTTTAAACACCGTGGTAATGGCAGTGCGAACTCTTAACCACCTTTTGTCTGGGTCCTCTCTGTTGGCCCGCCTGCCTCGCCCATTTTTTCTTGATCGTTCTACCATGTTGACCTTTGCTGTAGTCTTTTTATCTGGCATTGCTGTCGCACCAGATTTTGCTTTAGCACGGGTGCCATCCTCCTCCACCCGAATATGCTGGTGCACTCTTTCCATCAAGGCCTCCATTGTGAGGGGTGGCGTCATAGTAATTGAGTCTCTCAATTTGTTGTCGACTGGCAGGCCCCGTTTGTATTGTGCAATGGTGAGATTTATAGGGCAATCCCCAATCTGGTTGAAGGTTTCCCAGTAACGACTATTGTAGGATCTCAACGTCTCTTTGTCGCCTATGTCAATGGAGAGTAGCTGATCGATCTCTATTGGTGTTTTGGTATTCGTTCTGAACCTAGTCACGAACGCCTCTGCCAATTGCGCCCAAAAGGCGATGCTGCCTTCTGGTAGCCTTTCGAACCAGGTTAAACCTAGGTCGCCAAGGCTGGATGGGAAAAGGACGCACATTAAAGCCTCGTTCCGTTGGTATACTGCCATAACCTGGCGAAAGTGGCTTAGGTGCATGTAGGGGTCTGTCTTGCCTTCATAAGTAGTGAATTTGGGTTGGTGAAAGCCCGAAGGTAGTGGTGCGTTGTCAATTGCCGGAACGAACGGCGAACTTTGTAACCTTGCTAATGCTTTGTTCGTTGGTTCATAAGCAAGGCGCGTCATTGGCATTTCTACCTCGACGCTCCCATGCGTCCGAGGGGCCAACCGCTGAAGGGCTGAAACTCTGTGCAGGTCGCGCACTCTGGTGTCTTCCTTCCATCGTGCCCTTTCTTCGAGTACAGTCCGCAGATCAGATGATCTAGGCAACTTGTGTGCCTAGATGACGTCTGGTGTGTATGCGAGGGCCGATAGGTGCTTTCCTCAGTATATGACCTCTCAGTTCTCGTTCTCTCAGACTTGGAATAATGAGTCCTGGAAGTCCTTGATTGAGTATCGCCTGTTCTAAGGCTCCTACTTTCTGCTTGCGATGGTGTGGTACGCTTATCCTGATTCTCCGAGTGGCGAGGGGGCGTGTTGCCTTTGTGCCCCCTCTCCTGTCGCCACCGTTTCTTCTTTTATCTAGCGTTTCATCGACTCCATATCTGCCGCCATCTTCCTTATTAACTCGTCATGTTCCTTCACGCGATCCTCCAGAACTTGAGGATCCATCATCTGCCTCTGTCTTTCAGGACTTTAAGAGCGACGGGGGCTGTTAGCCTGCCTCCCCCTGGCATCCCTCCGAGGGTTCTGTCGCTGGGGCTCCAAATCCGCCATGGAAGGGATAAAAGGCAAACCTTCGCGCCTCCCACCCCCCTCTGGGGTTTGTCCGTCGATAGCAGACTGCGGCAAGTCTTCATTGTGCGCCATTGCTTCCAACTAACGAGGAAAACTCGATCAAGAGGTTTTGTTCTTTCTGGACTTCCCACAGACGGCGCTAATTGTACGAGCAAGAAATAATGTTCTCGTATAATCCTGTTGATCAAGTCTGCGATCCTCCAAACGTCGTCGCTTTACTCCCTGAAAACACAAACGTGAGCTAGCCGGCGGGTGTGTGCCGGATACCTCTCCGATGCCTAAGTCAGCCAAATAGACAAATAGACAAAAGCTCTATGTATTCGGGAATCAAAGTTGTGTTACCTGTACATAGGTTATGTTGTGAGCTTTTATAGATTCCGCGTGGCACAATCCTAGTAGGACTATTACTTCTCCATGTAGAGTCCTCCTAGGAATCACACTCCTGAAAGATAATGCTTATCCTTCAACACTCCCTCACTGCTTAAACCAAGTGAGATGGTTTTGCTTCGGTTGGATGAAGGTATGACCGAGCTAACACTAGCACTTTGTCATACTTAATCCCACGCCTTCACATGCAACTCATAGCTCGGCACTTGTTCACTTGTACCTCAGTTGCTTGTTGAGACCAAGCTAACTTTCAGTAAGCTTCGACTGCGCTAATCAAAGCGAGGTTCACCTTGAGAAGCCATCATACCTCGGCTCCGAATGCTATGGTCGAGCTAACTATCTCTACTCCGACTGTGGTGACTATAATCACACTTGGACCGAGCTAACATTCGCCGAGCCCTTTTCACACTTGGACAAAGCTACCATTTGGACCGCGGTCCACTTGCTAAGCTCTTTTCACCACTGCCCAAAGAATGGCCCATTTACCATGCCTTGGTCTAGCTCGGCCCCAATGCACATAAAAACTCCCTCTCAATACCAAATACAATTTTTTTAGTAAGGTTAAAATAATTAAAAAAGTATAACAACTAAAATAGCCAACTTTCTAACCGAGCCCTATGCATGCATGTTTTCCATGCAAAGCTTGAATTTTCAAAGGGCAAAAAACGAAAAAAAGAAAAAGAAAAGAGAGAGAGAATAGAGAATAGACCAAACTTTATATTTCAAGGACCATATGGCTATTCTCTTTGGAACCTCTCTTATTTCATAATTTGTGCTTGTAATTCACTTCAAACTTGACCCGTACTCTAAAATTGATTTAGCCAAAAATTATATAAATTATTATTGCTACAAATTTGAGTGACACATTTTGTATATTTGGTGACAGTAATGCTTTAATCATTAAATTTGAGTACTAAATATTGTTTGATTTGTTATTATTGATGTATAAAAACATGAAAGCTAAATGGCTTATACAGTTGCCAAAATGTGTGTTCCTCCTCCGGTGATCACAATTTTAATTCTCTCCCAGCAATGTTTTAAATAATAATAATAATATTTGAAATGTAGGATTTACTAAACCAATATCCTAAAGACATATCACATTTTAGTAACTAGTTAAAAGTCAGTTTTTTAGCTTTTTTAAATCAAATCACTTATCTATTTTTTTATACGTTTTTTTTAAAAAAAAAGACAAAAAATTAATTTTTAACTTACTTTCCAAAATATTCTATAAAATTGAATAATATTGTACAAATCAAAAAAAATTATAAAACTTTTCCTTTCTCATGTGTCTGTAAATTTAATTATTTATTTTTTTCATGAAAGTGTGTGATTTTGTTCTGATTAATCTCTAACTATATGTAATTTTTTGTTTCACATATACCATGTAATTAACATACTTAAAAGTCCTACGTTCTCTCAATCAACAATGCAAAATAGAATTTGAAAGGGTAAGTTACAAATACACTCCTTGAGGTTTGCTTAAAATATACATTGTTTTTTGTGGTTTGATAAATTAGAAATACTTCTTTGTTAGTATTTTTTATTTAACAAAATTAACTAAAAAAATTAAATTTATATTACCCTTCTATACAATAATAAAATTACCAAAATTATTAATTAAAATATATTTCTAATATCATTAAAAACTGTTAATTGACTTGATTATTTATTAATAAAAGGGACAATTTGTTATGAAATTAAAAATCTCAGGGAGGTGGAATGTAATTTTCAAAATTACAAAAAATGATTTGTATTTTAATCAAAATTTAAGAAGTTTATTTATAATTTACCCAATTTTAAACCATACCGTTAATGATCGAACTAATAACTTTTAGGTCGTCTGACCAAAGACTTTTAACTTGATGGGAGGGTTATGGATCTGACCATCTAAAATAATCAGAAATTTCCTATGGAAGTCCAATGGTGAGCGAAGTATCTCTTGGAAAAAATGGATGCATTTATGCTTTCCAAAAGATTGGGGTGGATTGGGATTTAGGGATTTAACGTGTTTCAATCGAGCACTACTCGCAAAACTGGCGTGGAGGTTGATTTCTAATCTCAATGGATTATTGTCACAGGTCTTCTTGAGTAAGTACTGTCATAGACAAACTTTCCTCAATGTTACTTTGAGTTCTACCGCTTCTTGGGGGTGGCGGAATATCTTGTAGGGTAGGGATTTACTGAAGTCGGGTCTTCATTGGGTAGTGGGGATTGGACAATAAATTCGGCCTTTTGAAGATTTATAGATCCCTTCTATGCCCAACCCCTTAAGAGGAAGGGATATTACCAGAATTCTTTCGGATATGCGAGTTGAACATTTTATTGATTGGGATCACGACTTTTGGAGAGAGAATTTGATAAGATTGTTTTTCTCAGTAGACTGTACTCGAGCTATTATATCGGTTCATATACCCAATTATCCTTGTGAAGACAGACTAGTTTGGAGCCCAGTTAAAAATGGAGTTTATTCTATAAAATCTGGGTATAAACAGACCTTGATTCGTATTTATCCTTTGTTTTACAGGACGTGCTCTACTCAAGGGGTATGGAAGAAGTTATGGAATATAGGCTTACCTCCAAAATGGGCTATCTTCATTTGGAAATGTCTTCATAGAATTCTTCCTGTCCAATGGGAATTAAAAAAAATTGGTGTCCAAGTTAACACTAGATGTGCCAGATGTCATAATGAAGATGAGACAATTAAACATGTATTTTTTGAATGTGAGTGGACACAAAGAGTATGGAGGGGATCACCTTTGGGTTTGGATTTTAGAATTGGTGTACCAGTATCTTTTTTTCAATGGTTTACGAGTTGGACTGAACAAGTCCATGGCACTCAAATTGTTATCCAATCGGTTGCCATTCTATGGGCCATATGGCTACAAAGAAATCAAGTGGTGTTCCATCACAATTCCCCAAATATTGAGAACACATTAGAGGAAGCTAGGAAACTCTTTGATATGTTCTCATGTCTTACTAAAACAGGCAATGGAACTTGCTTTACTTCTAAAAATAATCAAGGCACTAACACATCTAACCTTTGTATTTTGCAGAATGTTTTAGACACCAGTAGTGCAATAGATTCTTGGCATTTCATTATGGATGGCTCATGGAAATCACCAACCGACAATGGGGGAATTGCATGGATTTGCTTGGACAACCAGAAGCAGTTGATCAAAAGACAGGCTGTGATGAAGACATCCTTACCACATGCCTTACTAGCTGAAGCACATGCATGCTTGGATGCGATCCGATGGGTTGTACAACACGAATTGAAACATATAAATGTGTACACAGACTGTCAGGTACTAGTCCAGATACTTCAATAGCAACGATGTCAGGAGGATTGGCACATTTGTACTCTTGTTCAAGATATTATAGCTTATGCAAAGTGTTTGAATTATGTATGTCTTCGTAAAGTTGACAGAAGTGTTATTCAGCCAGCACATAATCTGGCAAAAAATGTAACTACTACTACTTAAGAGTATAATATATGGATGGTTGTTTCGTTCTCTAAAAAAAACCCAATTGGTTGACAATAAAGCTAGAACACCAGAAAATGTCGAGAAGTCACTTAGAATGGCCTTATTTGGTGTAATTGTTAAAACATATTATAAATTATAACTTTATAGATTATAGATTATGACTTTAATCAGAAGTTGTTAATCTATTTGGTATAACTGTTGGATTATAGATTTAAGTTGCTGAGTTGTGTTTGTTAAATAAGTTGTGAAGTAACTTTTTCAATTAATTTTTATTTTTTGTTATTCACTACGTGTTTACATTTCTCATAAATAATAATAATAATAATAATAATAATAATAATAATAATAATAATAATTTATAGTCCATTTGGGTCTTTTTCTGTTTTTAAAAAACTAAAAAAATAAAAAATTCTAAGAGTATAACCATAAATTAACATGTCCACAGTAGAAGCTGATAATTAGAAGTAAGGGGTGAACAGTTTCTCAGAATCAATTGTTTTTAGTTAAAATAAGTTATTAGAATCAAAAGCTATTTGATATAAGTTTAACCAAACAGTCTAAAATAGCTTTTCGAAAGCTAGAAGTTATAAGTTGACTCAAAAAAGTCCAAACAAACACTCCCAATATTGATGTAGGATTTAGATTTAATTCTATAAAATGAGACTTATATTTGAAATAAATCTTAAGGTAGCGTTTGGCAACGTTTACGTTTTTGGTTTATGTTTACAAAAATTTTATAAATTGGTTTTTGTTTTTTTTTTAGAAAAACATAAATTACAAACGCGTTTAGTTTGAACAAAATATTTGAAATTTTTTAAAAACATAAACTAAAAAATATGTTTGTTTAGGCCTAAAATATTTATATTTATTTTTTATTATTTATGACAATGGGATGATACATATTATAATTGAAAAAAAAAATTAATTGAAAAAAATTTATTTGAAAAAAAAATTAATTGAAAAAAATTTATTTGAAAAAAAAATTAATTGAAAAAAATTTGTTAGTCAAAATTTTAAATTTCTGTTTAAAAACAAACGTAAACTCATTTTTTGAGTTTATGTTTTTTTCTCAAATTTATAAGCTGAGACAACCATTTATAAACTAACAAAATTAACAAATAAATTTTTATGACAGGTTTTTAAAATTTTGTAAATATAAACTAAAAATTGAAATTGAAATGGTTATTAAATAGGCCTAACTATTTAATTTTTTGAATATTTATTTAAAACACATTCATGTGAGGCCGAATGGTTGGTTTGAGATGTTCTAAAAAAATGTACTTTTTGATTTATTGGTTTATATGGGTTGGGTTTGGGTTGGGTTTGATGTGATGTGTTAGAGAGGTGATGTGATTTAAATAAGATGATGTGACTTAAATATGATAGTGACTTTTTAACTTTTTGTATTATTTAGTGTACCCCAAACCAAGCTTAAATTTTTTTAGACTAGAAGAACATTATTTGTCAAAAAAGAATCTCTCTGTTCAAAATTTATTAATCTGTTTATTTGTTCAAATATCACTTATTTGTTTAAATATCTCATTATTTGTACATGTATTGCATATTTGTGCAATTATGTATTCACATGTCACACTATTTGTATATTTATCACTTATCTATTTAATATCACTTACTTGTCACACGTCATTGTCACCCATTGCCTTTTTTTGGCGACTTTTCAATGTGTGATTATTTATAAATAAGATTAATCTTTTGATTTAATGTTCAACACACTTCTCAATTTGAATTTACCGACAATTTTTTTTTTTTTTAAATATTTTTTTTTGGATACCTAACCTTATTGAATGGTTGATTGATAAAGTTCACTATAAAGCACCCAATTCCTTGAAAACCTTACCAAGTCACCACCCTTTATTTCCCCACCATGGCCAAAACCAACCCAAACCTCACCTCCACCATCTTCACCAGCTTCTTCTTCTCCCTCCTCATAGCCACAAAATCTCAAGAATTCTCAAGAAGCCTCTCTCAGAAAAAACTAGGGCTCAAAAAAGAAAAGCTCAGCCACCTCCACTTCTACTTCCACGACACCCTCTCCGGCAAAAACCCAACCGCAGTCCGAGTTGCAAAGGCTCCCATGACAAAAAAATCCCCAACCTTGTTCGGAGTCGTGGTCGTGATGGACGACCCGTTGACATTAAAGCCTGAACCGAGCTCCAAACAAGTGGGAAGAGCACAGGGAATCTATGCCTCTGCATCACAGACTGAGTTTGGTTTGTTAATGGCTATGAACTTTGCTTTCACAGAAGGGAAGTACAATGGAAGCAGTCTTAGTATTTTGGGTCGAAACACTGTGTTTTCGACGGTGAGAGAGTTGCCGGTGGTCGGAGGGAGTGGACTTTTCAGATTTGCAAGAGGGTATGCTCATGCCAAGACTCACTCGCTTAACTTCACCAGTGCTGATGCTGTTGTGGAGTACAATGTCTATGTCTTCCATTATTGACCACTTGTTTTAGTTTCCGAGTCCATAGATAATAGAAAAATACTCTACATAAACGGTAGATTTTTTTTTATTTGATTTTCTTTATCATTAGATACGTAAGTAGTAAGAATTATATTAATGTTTACATGTGTGATTTATATTTTTAAGTATAGTGATAAAGAAAATTTGATAAGAAATCTGTTTAGCATGTTGGATTGATAAGATTAATAGTGAATGTATTAATAATCTCATTAAATTAGTGTGGTATTCACTATTCAATTAGATTAGTAGAATAAATTATCTCCTTATCAATTGTTTGTTTGATTTGCATTAGATAAGAAAACATATGAATGTAGGATTATAATTATATTTATCTTCTTTTTTTTTCCCAATTTTACCCCATCAATATTTTTTCACAATCTTTACTTTATCAAAATTTCCTCATAAACATGGTTTTGAAAAAAAAAATTATAAATAAATAAATAAAAGCAAAATAAAAATACAAAATACAAAGGTCATGTTTGGTTTGTTTTTTAATTTTTTTTAAATGTAAACTAATTTGATAAAATAAATATCAAAAAATATTTTTAAATTTTTAAAAATTATTTTTAACCTTCTAAAATATAAAAATAATAAGTATTTTAATTTTTCGTCAACAGTAAAAGAGTTATTTTATTTTATTTCTCAGCTCATAATATATAATCCCACCCCTATCCCACTACTAATAATATTACAAATTTATTGAATTAATTATCCATTAGATTAATAATTTTGAGACAAAATTTTATTGAATTAATAATTCTAAAACAAAATTTCAAAACGAACACAGAATTATTAGTAATAATTCTAATCACATACTTTAATCTTGTCAATCAAATATATCCCTAATGTATTATTATCTTTGAGAGTCTTAAGAGCATTTTGCAAAGATTGAAAAAAAAAAAAAAAAAAGAGAAAGTTATTCAGTTGCGAGTTTCGGAAAATGTTTCCCGGGGAATGTGGAATTATTCTTGAGGATATTAAATCCATGGCAATCTGAGGTTGTATGTGTCCCTGTCGCAAAATGGGCCCGCTTATTTGACTACTAGTGCTTTTTTAGGAGATTTCTCGCCTTTGGATGGTGTATCTCATCCTCTCCTTTAGTTCTTGTTATTTTTCTTTCTTGCAATTTAGTGTAATTGATATTTTTCTGCTCATAAAAAAAGAGAAAATGTTATGTAACACATGTTCTTAATCATTGTTTTACTTTCAGTACGAGCACGAAATAATTCTTCTCGTATGATCCTGTTGATCAAATTTGCGCTCCTCCAAACAATATTGCTTTGCCACCTGAAAACACAAACGTGAGCTAACCAGCGGGTGTGTGCCAGAAACCCCTCCAATGCCTAAGTCAGCAACTAGACAATAGACAATAAGCTCTGTGTATTCTAGAGTAAGAATTGGGATACCTGTACATAGGTCTGGTCTTGAGCTTTTATAGATTCTGCTTGGCACAATCCTAGTAGGATTCCAACTCTCCCTATGAGAGTCCTTCTAGGAATCACACACCCTACTCACTACCAACCAAGTGAGATGGTTTTGTACAATCCTAGTAGGACTCTACTCTCCCTAGCAGAGTCCTCTTAGGAGTCACACTCCTACTCACTGCCAACCAAGTGACATGGTTACCTCCTTTATATAAGCTGATGGTTAACTCCTTTATATAAGCTGCTGCAACCACACCGAGCTAAGTTATCTCGGTCACACACTTAGGTAATGATGTAGATGGCGCCCGGCCGAGCTATACCAAGACCGGCCGAGCTATACCAAGCCCGACATCCTTTCTTACCAATACCTCGGCTAACCACCAGGCCCACTTATTTCGGCTAACCCCTTTACCTCGGCTGACATCTTTACCTCGGCTGACACCTTTACCTCGGCTAACATTGCGGTCAACCAAGTTACTTCAGCTCTGTGAAACTTTAAGCACCACTGGTAGCCCATCTCTGACTGACCCGATGTTTAGATGATCAAGGACCGTGCTTTATAAATAATTACCTCGGCCCATAGTTCGGCCCAAACCCGAAATATGAGATGTCTTCTTGGCCTAAGACCGAGCTACACCAGCCCTTATGTCGGCCCATTACGCGGTCCAACTCCCAAAGAAGACTCTTCCTAGCTCGGCCCAATTTGTTTACAAATTACCCTCTCAATTGCCCCTTAATTCCATCTGCGTAGCATGATTGGGATTATTTTTCCTCCAGCCGAGCTAAGAACACCCCATTCTGCCGAGCTAAAAAGTTTGTTTGGTTTCACAGCTTGTTCGGCCCCAATAAGCCTTGTCAGTTGCTCAACATGTCTTTCTACTAATCTGGTACGACGTCATTCCCAAGAAACATGGCGTGCCCCGATTATCCTCGTTTTCCTATTACCACCGTCATATACCTCCAAAATTTTTGAACAACCTCTGCTTTTTTGCCTTCAACTTATATATCCTTCGAGTTTGTAATCGTATGGCGAGTCGCTCTTTTTGTGTCTCACCGAGCAAACTAACTTGGTTTATACTAACCCTGCCAACCTGCTTTAGCCGAGATAACCATCTCGGTCCAAGAATTCAAAAATTTGTTGGTCAAACCAGCCAACCTGCTTTGGCCGAAGTAACCATCATCCCGGCCAAAGAGTTCAAAAATTTGTTGGTCAAACCTGCCAACTTTCTTCAGCCTAGATCCTGATCTCGGCTGTAGAGAACGAAGTCATGGTTATTCCGGCCAACCCTCTCCAGCCTAGATCTTGATCTCGGCTGAAGAGAACAAAATGTTGGTTATTCCTGCCAACCCTCTTTAGCCTAGATCCTGATCTCGGCTGAAGAGAACAAAGTGTTGGTTTTTCCAGCCAACCCTCTCCAGCCTAGATCCTGATCTCGGTTGAAGAGAACAAAGTGTTTGTTTTTCCAGCCAACCCTCTCCAGCCTAGATCCTGATCTCGGCTAAAGAGAACAAAGTGTTGGTTTTTTTAGCCAACCCTCTTCAGCCTAGATCCTGATCTCGGCTGAAGAGAACAAAGTGTTGGTTTTTCCAGCCAACCCTCTTCAGCCTAGATCCTGATCTCGGCTGAAGAGAACAAAATGTTGGTTTTTGTAGCCAACCTCTTCAGCCCAGATCCTAATCTCGACTGAAGAGAGCTTAGTGTTGGTTATTCCGGCAAACCTAGAGCGAAGTGTTTGGTTATTCCTGCCAAACTTCTTCAGCCTAGATCCTGATCTCAGCTGAAGAGAGCTCAAAGTTGGTTATTCCTGCCAATCTAGAGCCAAGTGTTGGTTATTCCGGCCAACTTCTTGCAGCCTAGATCCTTATATCGACTTAGGAATGAAAAAAGTGTTGGTCAAACCTGCCAACGTCCTGCAGCCTAGACCCTTCTCGGCTTAGGAATGAAAAAGTGTTGGTCAAACCTGCCAACGTCCTATAACCTAGATCCTTATCTCGGCTTAGGAGAGAGCTCAATGTTGGTTATTCCTGCCAACTTTCTTCAGCGCGGATCCTTATCTCGGCTGAAGAAGAGCTAAATGCTGGCCAATCCTGCCAAGCTTTTTGATTGCCCCCCAGTCGGGCAAAGACTTATTTAGAAAGAGTTGGTCAAACCTGCCAACCCACTTTGCCCCCAGTTGGGCAAAGATTTTTGCGCGGTTAGTCCTACTTGTCAACCGTGTTAACTCTCGCCAAAAGCTTTTTGTCTGGTATCACTATTGCGCCAGACTCTGCCTTGGTGCGTGCCCCATCTTCCTCTACCCGGATGTATTGGTGCACTCTCTCCATTAGGGCTTCCATAGTAAGGGGCGACATCATTGTCATTGAATCCCCCAACTTATTGCCAGCCGGCAAACCTCGTTTGTACTGTGCGATAGCTAGGTTTGTAGGGCAATCTCCAATCTGATTAAAAGTCTCCAAATACCGGTTATTGTAAGACCTCAATGTTTCTTTCTCGTCCATGTCTATGGAGAGAAGCTGGTCAATCTCCACTGGTGTCTTGGTGTTCGTTCTGAATCTGGTCACAAATGCCTCCGCTAGTTGCGCCCACAAAGCTATGCCACCTTCTGGCAACCTTTCAAACCACGTTAAACCCAGGTCACCAAGGCTGGAAGGAAACAGGATACACATTAGAGCCTCGTTTCGCCGATACACGGCCATAACCTAGTAAAAGTGGCTCAAGTGTATGTAGGGGTCCGACTTCTCCTCATAAGTATTGAATTTGGGCTGGTGGAAGCCTGAGGGTAATGGTGTGTTCTCTATTGTCGGAATGAACGGTGAGCTCTGCAACCTTGCTAACGCTTTGTCTGCTGGTTCATAGGCAAGGCGTGGCTCTGGAATTCCAACCTCGACACTCCCATGTGTTCCAGGAGCCAATCGTTGTAGTGCAGAGACTCTGCGGGGGGTCGTGAGCCTGAGTGTCTTCTCTCATTTGAGCCATTTCAGTCCTCATTCTCTCAAGCCTGGAGTAGCATGTCCTGGAAGTCTTTGATTGTGTATGGCCCGACCTGAGGTTTCTACTTTCAGTTTGTGATAGTGTGACTTGTCTGTCACGATCTTCTGAGTGGCAAGTGTATGTGTTGCCTTTGCGCCCCTCTTTTATTGCCACCCCTTTGCCTTTTATCTGGCTTCTCATAGACTCTATGTCAGCCACCATTCTTCTTATTACTTCGTTTTGCTCCCTTAAGCGATTTTCGAGAACCTGAGGATCCACCTTCCGCCTCTGTCTATCAGGGCTTTGAGAGCGGTGTGGACTTGAGCCATGTCTTTCTCTCGCTTCTCTCCGCAGATTCCTTTGTTGGGGATCTAATTCTGCCATGGGTGGGATAGAAGGTAAACCTTCGCGCCTCCCACCCCCTTCCGGTGTTCTCCCATCAATAGCAGATTGCGGCAAGTCTTCGTTGTGTGCCATTGCTTCCAACTAGAGAGAAAAGCTTGATCAAGAGGTTTTGTTCTTTGTGGAATTCCCACAGATGGCGCCAATTGTACGAGCATGAAATAATTTTTCTCGTATGATTCTGTTGATCAAGTTTACGCTCCTCCAAACAATGTTGCTTTGCCACCTGAAAACACAAACATAAGCTAACCGGCGGGTGTGTACCGGAAACCCCTCCGATGCCTAAGTCAGTAACTAGACAATAGACAATAAGTTCTGTGTATTCTAGAGTAAGAATTGGGATACCTGTACATAGGTCTGGTCATGAGCTTTTATAGATTCTGCTTGGCACAATCCTAGTAGGATTCCAACTCTCCCTATGAGAGTCCTCCTAGGAATCACACACCCTACTCACTACCAACCAAGTGAGATGGTTTTGCACAATCCTAGTAGGACTCTACTCTCCTTAGCAGAGTCCTCCTAGGAGTCATACTCCTACTCACTGCCAACCGAGTGAGATGGTTACCTCCTTTATATAAGCTGCTGCAACCACATCGAGCTGAGTTATCTCGGTCACACATTTAGGTAATGATGTAGATGGCACCCGACCGAGTTATACCAAGACCGGCCGAGCTATACCAAGCCCGATATCCTTTCTTACCAATACCTCGGCTAACCACCAGGCCCACTTATTTCGGCTGACCCCTTTACCTCGGCTGACATCTTTACCTCGGCTGACACCTTTACCTCAGCTAACATTGCGGTCAACCAAGTTACTTCGGCTTTGTGAAACTTTAAGCACCATTGGTAGCCCATCTCTGACCGACCCGATGTTTAGATGATCAAGGACCGTGCTACATAAATAATTACCTTGGCCCATAGTTCGGCCCAAACCCGAAATGTGAGATGTCTTCTTGGCCTAAGACCGAGCTACACCAGCCCTTATCTCGGCCCATTACGCGGTCCAATTCCCAAAGAAGACTCTTCCTAGCTCGGCCCAATTTGTTTACAAATTACCCTCTCAAGTACCTTTGTGAATTCTTGTCTTTTTAAGTTCCTTATTTAAAAATAATTATTATAAATTAAAATAAAGAAAACAAAAAATACATTGCCAAATACTCCAATAATATAAAATGGTGGAAACACCTGAAAATATATATATAACGCGAGAAGTTATTAAAACAAAATTTTTATATAGGGTAAATTACAAATACATCACTTGAGGTTTGATTAAAATACGAATTGTCTCCTATGGTTTTAGAAATTACATTCCACCCCCTGAAGTTTCTAATTTCATAACTGTTAGAATAGTAGAGAGAGAGAGAGAGAGAGAGAGAGAGAGAGATAGTATGTATTGTATTGAATGAATTGTGTTATATGAAATATCCTCTACAATAGAAGGCTTATATATATAGGCTGAGAAAGAGTATCCTACCAGAAGTCTAACTATAAGAAAGAGTATCCTATAAGAAACTTAACTATGGCAATATCTAATATATTTAGGAAATTAATACCTAATATATGTAGGAATATATACCATATATACATTAACATCCCCCCTTTAAACTTAAGAAGGATAAACATCTTGAGTTTAAAGAGAGAAACTAAAATATGAAATAAAACTAAATAAAATAAAAGGCAAATAGATTGCAAAATTTGAACAGGAACGCAAGAGGGCTTGAAATAGATCAGAGGTCGGAACTAAAGCCGGGAGACAGTTTGACTATTATAGGAACTGGCTAAAACTAATGCTAGGACAATTTAAGGTCGTGCCAGACCGATATAGAAACTGGCCGGAACTAATGCCGAGAGATATTTTATGGTCGTGTCGGACCATTGTAGGAACTGGCTGGAACTAAAGCCGGGAGACAGTCTGACCATTGTAGGAACTGGTTGAAGCTAATGTCAAGACAATTTAAGGTCGTGCTAGACCGATATAGAAACTGGCTGAAACTAATATCGAGAGACAATTTATGGTCATGTCGGATCATTGTAGGAACTGGCTGGAACTAATGCTAGGACAGTTTAAAGGGGTTATGCCGGACCGATGTAGGAGTTAACCGGAATCAATGTCGGGACAGTTTAAAGGTCATGTTGGACCGATGTAAGAGTGTAACATGCTCGGGGGACTCATGCCCGTTAAACAGTTCGGACCCTCGGTCTCTTTGATCTAGTCTCACTAGTGTAATATGAAACATAGATGAGAGTCCAAATTTGGTAACTTTTAAAAAATCCATTTTATTGCAAAACCTTTTGCTAGAAATGGACTGCGTCATCAGATCTCAGAGTCGCCACCTAATATTTTTGAAAAATTAGGAAACTCATGACTCGTGCCAAGGTCACTGTTTGTCATAACCAAAGTTATGTCGGTTCAGAACCTTAGGTATGAGAGGGGAATGTCATTAATTGAGCACCCCTACTCACCCGATCAAAAGATCGGCCTTTACTAAACCATGATATGAATTTTATTTATTTTATATGTTCATATTTCGATTATTTAATAAATCCTAAAAATTACTATGTGAAGCATACAAGTATAGACTATGTCATTTATTTTGGAATAATTTGATTTCATGTAATTTTGGAAGAGTTTTGGAAATGTACAACCCAAATAAATTGAGTTTACAAATATGAAAATCAACACTATTCCAAATTAAGTGACACAACCTTCATCCACTGGCATTCATACAGTTATATCAAGTAAGCAAGTAGCCGCATGGTAGGATGCTTAAACATAATAAGAAAAACGCACTCAAACGGGATGCTAAAGTATAAAAACTTACATATTTACCGACGTCCCTCGAACCGCTACAAAACAAAATTAGTAAAACATGCATGATCTTATATACAAAATCCTAATGTAATTCACTCATGAGATGCAACTAAAGATTCGACTTCTAAAATATGACATGTGAATCATCTCAAGAATATGAGGTAGCGCATATAATCACATAGGAATTGATTAAATCCACAAATGTAAACTTAGCCGAATCAGGATGCATGAAACACAGATGCAAAGCATGGATATAACGACAAAAAATAAAATAAAATAAACATGATGCATATTTACAAACAAGGAAAGCAAGGAAAAGAACAGGATATAAAGAAGTAGGGCAGGAAATTATTATGACATTTTGAATAAATTATTACAAACCAATTAGAGGGGGTGAGGAGAATATTATAACAAAATAAAAACCTCACAATACACTCAAAATAAAATAAACAAAAGAAAAAAAAAATTCACGTGCCTTGGAAACCATCTGAAGTTGGTTAATATCGGAAGACAACGCCGTTTTGTCCAAAAGAAGCTAACCGGTCGGCCAAATAGGCCGACCGGCCAACTAGGCCTAGCAAAACCTGTCTTATTGCGAAACCAAGAAAATGAACAAACAAGAAATATATAGGTGGCTCAACTAATAACTACAGGTTAGATTAAAAATAAGAAAACAAATATAAAATAAAAAAGTGCAAAATTATAATAAAACTAACATGAACCTAAAATAAGAAAACAAAATATATGGTAAAATATGCAAAGACTATAACAAAACTAATATGAGACTAATACAAGAAAAATATAAGTTAAGAAATACAAGATTACAACATAATTACTATGAAACTAAAACAAGAAAACAAATATAAGATAGAACATGCAAGACTACAACAAAACTAACATAAACCTAAAACAAAAAAAACAAATATGAGGTAGAACATGCAAGATTACAACAAAACTAATATGAGACTAATACAAGAAAAATATAAACTAGGAAATGCAAGATTACAACATAATTACTATGAAATTAAAACAAGAAAATAAATATAAGATAGAACATGCAAGATTATAACAAAACTAACATGAACTTAAAATAAAAAAGCAAATATGAGATAGAACATGCAAGATTAGAATAAAACTAATATGAGACTAATACAAGAAAAATATAAGCTAGGAAAAACAATATTACAACACAATTACTATGAAACTAAAACAAGAAAGCAAATATAAGATAGAACATGTAAGATTACAACATGAACTTAAAACAAGAAAGCAAATATGTGGTAGAACATGCAAGATTACAACAAAACTAATATGAAATTAAAGTAAGTGAATAAAAATAAATAAATAAATAAATAATTATGAGCTAAACAAACCACTTAGATTTTAACAACACACAATGAAATATAAAGTAAGAAAATAAATATGAGATAAACAAACCACTTGGATTATAACAAAACATTATGAAATAAGAAGCAAGAAAATAAATATGAGATAGAAAATAAAGAAAATGAAATACTAGAAATTCACATTCCAAAGAAAGATTGAACTTCTTGATTTCCAAACTTCCTCTTGATCACCCTCAAGTTTAGGAAGTGTGTTCTCAATCCTCAATTTGAAACTAGAATGAAACTCTGGGTATGTATGGTGGAAAAATGGCTAACTTTCTTATTTTTTCTCACTTTCAACAACACTCACTCTTTCCTTTGATCAATCACTACTGAAATTTAGCTATTTCAGAATTTTTGGAGGAGTTTTGGGTGTAGGAAAGATGAAATTTCAATTTGTATGCAAAGTATGGGGTGTATATGGAAGATAGGAGTATTTTTGGCTCAAAAACTCAAATTTTCTCTATTTTTTCACCATTTTCTCACTCTTTTTTCTTCAATTTTGTCGTCCTCCATTCTTACAATTTGATCATTCTATATAGACAATGAGGAAGAGTTAAGGTCAAAAAGAAGGTGGGAGACAAGGTAAGAGACAAGAATGTGATAGAGGGGTGAATTTTTAAAGTGATTGCATGGGATATTCCTTTATGGATGCAAACAAAATCTCTTTTTGACAATGGAGAATGATTAGGTATGTATTTGGTGATATATGGGTTGGCCAATAGGGTAGAGGAGTGTCCCACACACAAGAAAAAAAAATGCAATAATAAACCTTCTGTAGGCACCCCATTTTTGACCGACCTTAAGACTCAGACGTCACCGATTGAGCGCTCGGTGGTGTTGCATATTGTGCTCGTTCAGAAGTCTCAGAGTCGCGGCCGTGCGCCCTGCCTCCGGACTTCCGAATCCTCTTCTGTGCCTTGCCTCGGTTTGCGAACCAGACTCGGTTTTCTCTGTTTTCTTTCCTGAGGGGAGGGAGAGGTCCTGTAGACCGTCTCTCAGTGGCCGTGGGCTACATTTTGTGGCCGTAGGCCATTTTGCCCATTTCGGAGCCCGGTTCCCGGTTTTCGGAGCCGTCAGGCCGTGTGCCTCGGTTCGGGACCACCCAACCATCTCCGATTCCTCCGGTTTTTGGCATGCATCTCATTTACTCCCTTTCGAGGGACACTGGGGTCTTAGATACCCACTTCCTGGCCAAACACCACTTTCGGTGCTTTACGGCCGGTTTTCGAGACCCCGAACTGCGTGTTTTGGTCCCCGAGCATTCGTTTTGCATCGGTTTTTGTTCATTTTTGGCAGGTACCTCTGTTTTATCATAACGAGGGACACTGGGGTCTTAGATACCCACTTCGTGGCCGAATGCCACTTTCGGTGCTCACAGCCTATTTTTGGGACCTCGAACTGCGTGTTTTGGTCCCCGAGCATTCGTTTTGCATCGGTTTTTGTTCATTTTTGGCAGGTACCTCTGTTTCATCATAAGGAAGGTCACTGGAGGGTGGGAGGCCAACAATTGTCCAAGCAACCTGTTATGCTCTTCCGGCGCCCCCCGGCGCCCGTTTTTCTCACTTCCGGGCTAATGTTGACCACCCTAGGAGCATTTTCTTCAAGCCAAAACCACATATTTGTGTTGTACACACATGGGAGGACACTAAAAACCTATGGCCGGCCAGTAAATCTCATTGAACCTTTTGAACCCCTCTTTGAATTGGCCTATTCTCTCTCCTGTTTTAGAGTTGTCAAAATTGAACCACAGGGTCTTGTTCAGCACACATGGGAGGCCACCAATGTGTGGTGGCCGGCCAGCAAATCTTCACTTCATTTTTACCCCTTGGCCGGCCGGCCATAGGGGGTGGCCGGCCGGCCACCTGCAGCAAAAGTGCCAGGCCGGCCATGCTCCTTGGGGAGTGTGTTTCACAGCTGTATAGCTGTATCCCCAAAAAGATCTGATTTCGGGGGATATTTTTTGGTGCAAGGGAACTTAATCCCTTAAGGCTACACTTTTGCCTTGACTTTCATACACAACCCTTGCATGCATACATCTCTCTCCCTCTCCCTCAAGAGTAAAAACCCTTGCCTCAAGGTCAAGAACACAAACACACCCCCATCTCTTTGATTTTCTTAAGTTTGGTTCCATTTTCTTCATCATCATCAAGCATCACCATCACCACTCCATTTCCAGAAACAAGAGGAGGTTCTTAGAGGCTTAGAAGCAACATTTATCAAGTCAAGAAGCAAGGAAAGAAAGGTCTTTAAGGGTAAGTCTCAATCCCTCTCTTTTACACCACTTTCTTGCCTCTTTTCTTAACCCTGCTTGCTCACTGTTTTGAGCTCCGACCAATACTGAAAGTGGTCCTATTTTGAGCTATTCTTGAGGTTTGTTTAAGGGCTCAACTCTGTTTGAGCCCTCCATCTTGCACTTGTCTCAATATCCTCTTATATGCCATTATTTTGCATTGAATATTTGGCCTATGTGTGATCTGAATTGGAGCATCTCATGAACTGATATTGTGCTTATTTTGAGGCCCTCTTCAACATTGAAGAAGGGTTCAACCTTTTTTTCATGCTCCATATGTTACTTGCTTTGAATCCATGTTTTACCCTTTTTTTTGCATGCTTTTTCTAGCCTATGAGTGATCTGTTTTCGAGCATAAGGTAAACTGTGAGTGGGCCTACTTTGAGCCCCTCTTAAACATTGAAGAAGGGCTCAACCCTGTTTGGCCCCTATATCATGCACTTGCTTCATAATTTCTCATATTTACCGTAAACTTGCATGATTTATTTGACCTACATGCAGTCTGTTTTGGAACATGTCATGAACTGTGAGTGAGCTTATTTTGTGTCTCTATACAATATTGTAGAAGGGATCAATCTTGTTTGGGGTCTCCATGTTATACTTGTCTTTATATCTCTCTTTGACCCCCCTTTTGAATGCTTTTTTAAGCTTATCTAGCTTCTGTTTTCGGCCATCATCAGTACTGAAAATATCCATATTTTGATCTTTTTGACATATTTCATTAAGGATCTTTGCTGGTTTGATGAATGTTTGGGGTACTTCATGTTATAGCCTTATATATCCTCATTCTTGCATAGCATTTTTACCATGTTTGCATACTGATTTGGGGGATGTCATCTACTGTAAATGTGCATTTTTTTGGTCCCTCATCAGTGTTGTAGAAGGGTATTTTTCCATTTGGGCATCGCATGTATCACTTGCTTCAATACCCCTCTCTTGGCCCGTATTTTTGCATGCTATTGTTGTCCTATCTATGCTCATTATTTCGCCATGTTTTGTACTGTAAATAATGCTATTTTGGGGCTGCCTTGCTACTGTTTTGCATACCATGTACCAACCATGCATGTTTAGTGTGGCTATAGGCCATTCCGGGTGCTTATTATCGCATTTCGGGACCATTCCGTGCATTCGGTGTCATTTCCCCGCCTTTCGGGACTGTTTTGCATCATTTGTAAGTGGTGAAATTCCATTTGCATGTTTGCATATCATTTTCCACGTCATTTCATGCTTAAACGCATTGCCTCGGTTTGCGCGCCCGTGTGCACGCATTTCGAGGCACCCCATTTTCATCTCCGGCCTCTCATGTGAGTGTGGCTGAGGCTCACTCATGTTAGTATAAGTCCATTTCGCATTTCGTATGTCATTTCATGCTTTAATCTATCGCCTCGGTTTGCGCGCCCGTGTGCACGCATTTCGAGGCGCCTCATTTTTTTATCCGACGGCCTCCCGTGTGAGAGTAGCTGAGGCTCCCTCATGTTGGTATAAGTCCATTCTGCATTCTGTATGCCATTTTAGCATCATTGCATTCCGTATGCCATTTTCTCGGTGTGCGTGCCCGTGGGCACGCATTTTGAGACATCTCATTTTAGTCTCATTGTTGTCATATTTCATGCCATTTCATGCCTTGGGATCATCGCCTCGGTTTGCGTGCCCGCGTGCACGCATTTCGAGGCATCTCATTTTCATAGCATTGTGCATGTTAGGATTGTATTTTAGTTGCATTCATGCATATCATGCATACTGCATCGTGTTCGGGATAGGAGTTAGCCCGGGCACGGGAAACGAGGCACGTTTCGTACTCCGAGTGACGGAACGGGTCTCAATTCCCAAGTCACCAACACCCCGGATCACCCATGATGGAGTTAGGTTTTGTTGTAGCATTCATCTGCATTCATCCTATATTGAGTTGTGCAATCCGACTCCTCGGCCATCATGCATCGAGATGCGTGATTGGTGGCACGAGGGTCGAGGCATGCATATATTTGTGAAATACATTGCTATGCCCCTTTCCTGCTCTCTGTTGTAGCAAAATGAAGAATCAGCAACTTTTCGGAGTCGGGCACGCGTTTCGAGAAACATTGCAAACGGAGGCTAATCGGGGCATCCCAGTGGATTTCCGCGCAAGGCAGTCCTGCATACATTATTCATCAGAATCGAGGCAGCTCCTGGCTTGCATGCCAGTTTACAGCTTTCTTAGTTTAATTTGTTAATTAATTAGAAATATGTATATTATTCGGATTGTATTATTCTTTTATTCGGACTGTATTATTTATTTGGACCCTCTACGCGAGGGCATAATTGTAATAAGTGTGCGTGTGTGTGATGTATGTTTTCCAACCCCACGTCTTTCTTTCCTTTTATTTACCCGCTTATGATGATTAGATATAGGGCATATTTCAATTAGCATACAGTATGACAGCATGTTTGCATCATTCATCTGTTTTGCACGCACCGGGCTCGGCGCATCATACAAACTGCATTCGTATTTCAATCCCAAGTTGAATACGTGATAGCTGTAGCATTTCATATCCCATATTTAGAATAGCCGAGCCTGCTATAGTTGCATCTTTGCATGTGTTGCATTAGGCAATTCTGTATAATTAGGATCATGCATTGATTTCTAATCAGCTTCTATTTTGGCTTGGAGTACTCGGTAAGTTTTATGCTTTAGCATCCTTGCATGCGTGTGAGTGACTGCCATGAATAGCGTGCTTACCATGAGGCTATATGCTTATGTGATATAACTGCCTTGAATGCCTGTGGGTGGAGGCTGAGTTACTTGGATTGGACAATTCATCAAATGTTTGTTTTAAGCCCACTAGATAGTGGCAAAATCATGTTTTCTAAGCCCACCTGAGGGTGGCAAATCCGCGTCTTAGCCTACCTGCGGGTAGCACCATCAAACCATTTTCAAACAAGCAAACATGAAATATTTTGTTCCAACTCAGGCGGCCCAGTCTATACTTGTTTGCTGCGAGCATCACATAGTAATCTAGGCTAATAACCGGAATAAGAACTCACAATGTTTTCAAAATAAGATATCATGGTTAGTAGAGGCCGGTCTTTGACCGGGCGAGCGGGGGTGCTCACGAAGTGACCTTCCCCAATCGTACCCAAGTTCCCGAGCCGAGGCAACTTTGGTGATGACGGACACGTGGCCTTTGGCACCGAGTCAGGGTTTCCTAAATTTCCCAAAAATAAAATATTTAGGTGGCGACTCTGTATCTGGCAAAGCAGTCCATGTTTGGCACTTCTTTCAAAAAAATCTGTTTTTCAAAAACGATTTGCCGGATTTGGACTCTTTGGTTCAAGATTAAGAACCGTGACACAAATCGAGTCCGAGCTGTAGCGAGGTCCCCCGCGGGCTTGTTACACCTTCTTTGCCTGTTGGTTTGAAATGGTCAAATATTATTTGAGGGGAAATTTAATACAAGGCAAAGCTTTGGCTGAGTGGTTAAGGTGTTGGGTATTGAGTGGTACGTTAGGGGTTCAAACACCCTTCCAAGCATTCCTTAAATTCATTTTTTTAGATAAAGACAAGTCAGCGTGACGTCATTAGTAAGGATCAATCCAGTTATGCCACGTCAGCATTGACGAAATATTTTGCATATAGACGGAATATTCCTTGACTTAACAGAATATTCCTTCACATAACAAAATATTTCCTGAGTTTACAATTTGGCCCATAAGTTTCAAATAATTATGCTGTAACCTAAATTTCGGGACAATTTTTCAATGAGGCCCCCGGAAGTGCAACAAAGGTTGATCCTAGCTAAACGAATCATTCTGGACGCAATCGTGAGGTCAGAATTTGCCATTGGAAAGGTAATTTGTGGCTGTTATGGTTGGAAACAGAACTCAAATTCTAAGTTTTCTTATTGAGGATTCTGTGAGAAACACCTTCTTGTTTTGTCATCATAGGATAATCAAAAGAAAGCACCAAAGTCTTATAGCCGAGCGAAATGGGATGTCTACAAAGAGCTAACCGGAATCAATGTCGGGACAGTTTACGGGGTCATGCCGGACCGATGTAGGAATTAATCGGATGCTGAACCAGCAAGCGTAGTACGACGTGGTGCTGAACGACGATGGCAACAGATGACTGAATGCGCTAGGAGGCAGCTTGGATAGTGCGCCAGAAAGGGCAACTTGGATTATGCACCATAGGGGGCGGCTTGGGTGATTCGCTTGGATTGTGCGCCAAATGGGGCAGCTTAGATTGTGCGCCAGAGGGGGCAGCTTGGATTGTGTGCCAGAGGGAGCGGCTTGGATAGTGCGCTAAGGGACGACTTGGGTGGTGCGCATAACTATGTTCACTATGATATACGTATAATACCCTCCTCAAACTCATATAGATTTGAAGATAGAAATTTATTTGAGTTTGAAGCTGAGAGAAAGACAGAGTCGAGTAGAAGTACACAAAAAAGAAAAAGAAAAAAAGATTGCGAGTAAAAAATATATATGATAGAAATATTTGGGGTAGAAATAAATCGGTGAACAAAGGAAGAGATTACCATAAAGCAATATTGACAGAAAAATATAACAGCAGAATGGGTTGAAGTCCGACGGGTAGCCAAGGCAAGGTTGCTGCCCTGCCAGTAAGGCAAAGAACACCAAAAGCTTAACCTATACCTTTGATATCATGTTAGAATAGTAGAGAGAGAGAGAGAGAGAAGAGAGAGAGAGAGAGAGAGAGAGAGGAAATAATACGTATTGTATTAAATGAATTGTGTTGAATGAAATGTCCTATACAATAGAAGACTTGTATATATAGGCTGAAAAATTGTATCCTATCAGAAGTCTAACTATGAGAAACAATATCTTATAAGAGATCTAACTATGACAATACTTAATATATTTAGGAAATCAATACCTAATATAGGTAGGAATATATACCATATATACATTAACAATAACAAATCGCCCATTTTATTAACAAATATCATCAAGTCAATTAACAGTTTTTAATGATGTCAGAAATATGTTTCAATTAATAATTTAGGTAATTTTATTATTGTATAGGAAATCAATTATGAATTTCATTTTTTTAGTTAATTCTGTTGAATAAAAAATACTAACAATGAGATATTTGTAATTTTCCAAACTACAGGAGGCAATCTGTACTTTAAGAAAATCTCAAGCGGTGTATTTGTAATTTACACTTCTATATAATTATATTCATATAGAATGTGGTAACTTTTGTAATTCTTTCATTTAATATCGAAATACTTAATATTATCTTCATAAAAAATATTATCATCTATACATTATTATTATTATTATTTTTTGGGTAAATTACAAACACGGTCCCTGAGGTTTACTGAAATTATAAATTACCCCATGTGGTTTTAAAAGTTACATTATGTTCCTTAAGGTTTCTAATTTCATAACAAATAGGTCATTTTATTAATAAATTATCAAGTTAATTAACAGTTTTTAACAATGTCAAAATTTTATTTCAATTAATAATTCAGATAATTTTATTATTGTATAGGTAAACAGTTAGAAATTTTACTTTTTCAATTAATTCTGTTAAATAAAAAATATGATAAGGAGATATTTATAATTCTTCAAACTATATAAAATAATTCATATTTGAAACAAATTTTAAAAGGTGTATTTATAATTTACCCTTTTTTTTTATTATAAAATTTGCAAATCATTTTCGTATATGACATTATTGTTGGGTTGAAAGTGATGCCGTTGTCAAGCTGCAGAGAACCTCAATGATAAATGGTCCCAACCACCCATTACTGATTCCTTTTCAACTGTTCTCCGCTCCATTACGCAATCAATAACGATTCAGAAGGTGCCTTAATAGAGTATTAACAATATGATAAGGAAAAAAAAAAAAATTAAGATCAAAATATTACATTACAGTAGGTGGGATCCATTGTCAGCTCATTAGAGTTAACTTTAGAGTTCAAGAATTAGAGTTTCAAAATGTTTTTCTTATGCAATAGGAATGCTGGGAACTAAAAAATAAAATAAATAAATAATAATGTGTGGTTTAAATTTATTTTAAGTGTAAATTTTATTATATAAGAATTGAATATAAATCATACACTATTTTTTTTTGGGGGTATTTTTTTTATGTTTGATTCTTGATTTCTAACATTACAAATGTACACATTCATTGTAAAGTGCTGTTAGGATCTGTAGGATTCACTACCACAGGTCTGCCTCCAACTATCTAAACTGTTCAATATAATCTAGTTCTAATAATTAAGTCAATTAAGCACTTTTTAAATGGGAAGATAAAAACAGAATTTTTTTATAAAAAATTTAGTGCTAAATTGAAAACTAGAGTTAAGTTGTAGTGATTAATTGATAGTTATAGCTTTATCTGAATAAAGCTTGAAATTAGTTTGATGAGGCTTCCTTAAATCATTGGTGATGAAAGTTAAACACAACTCTTTTAAAAATAAAAAAAAATCAATTATGCAAATACAAAACGTTGTTGCCATATATGATCACGCATCAATTAAATAAGTAACAAATTCTTTGAGTAGGGGAAAATTAAAAAATAAAAAATAAAATCGAAGACCATCCTGTCCGATTTATTTTACTAGCCTTTTTTGTTTTGTTTTGTTTTTTTTTTATTTTATTTAATGAAGGCTACTTTTTAAATTAAATTTCGGAAAAACAGAAATTCATGAACTGGATTGCGTATTTCCAATTTTGTGAAAATTCGTTTTGTGCAAAAAAACTGATGAATGACTTACAAATTATTTGGTAAATCACATCACCAGAATGAATGAGTGGCTGCTTAAAAAAATAAATAAATAAAATGACCACATCATACCCTTTAAGAAAGAGAAAAAGAAATGATGTCGTTTCCTAATAATTTAACTCCTCCTGATCCCCCTCCTCCCCCCTCTCTCTCTCTCTCTCTCTCTCTCTCTCAAATTTCAGATTACATGAAAAAAAATTAGGAATAATTATATTTTTGGTTTTCAAAGTATAACTTGTGCGTCATTTTAGTCTCAAATATTTAAATTATTTTAATTTGATTTTCAATGTATAAAAATTATTTCAATTTAGTCTCTCAGTTATATCTTAACAAAGTTAGATTGGGGGACAATTAGGAGGCTAAATTGAAATACTTTTATACATTAGGAACTAAATTGATAATTTAGATATTGAGAATTAAAATGATACAAAACTCATATTTTGAAAACCAAAAATATAATTGATCCAAAAACGTATAAATTTAATATTTAACATAATTTCCCTCTCTGGGTTTCTCTGTTTCTCGTTGTTTACAGTTTAAGATCCAAATCTATATTAATGGATGACATCATGTTTATGTTGGAAAAAATAATTTTTTAGTAACTTTAATGTGAAATTAAATTAGGTCTCAACTATTGGCTGAGGTGGGATTAAATGGGTTTAGATTATTTGTAACAAGGTGTTTATACCACAAAATGAATGACTAAAAACCATTGAGAATTGAATAAAAATTGTCTCATAAAAATGGCCTTATGAATGAGGTATTGGAAATTGTGTATAATTACTAATCCCACATTGATTGTAGAGGAAAGGTTTAATGGGTATTTGAATCTCAATATTTTGATAAGGGTATGACTCTTTTGGGGCATCCAAATTTTCAGAAGAAATGGAGACATGGATGCTTCAAGGATGGGCTTGGGCTAAGGTTATGGTCCATGTTGGTTATGGCAAAATTACCACAAGTGCGCGCCGTCCAGATCGGACTGGACCGGGTTCGTGGATCGTAGGCCTTGAGGCTTTAGGCTTGAAGAAACGGGTTAGGTTTAGGCTGGGTCGGATTGGTGATCCACAAATCTAATTGTGGATATGTATATTATAATGTGTGTAACTCACACATTGAATCCCCATCAATTGGTCCATCTCTCCCCTATTGTGTATAAAAGGAGGCACATCTCCCTTGGGTTCAATAGAAAATTTTTTGCTCTCGGATTATAGCCAAGTTAGTCTCCTCCTATAATTTTCTTCCTGTGTGAGAGATTGCTGCCATTGTCAGTTCGCCAAAGCTAACAGAAGGTGTTCTGCATTAGCTAGTCTAAACCATCGTATACTAGGAGATAGAAGTCGACGTTCCTCCAGCACCCATGGTAAGGTGGCTAATCTATTTTAAGGACATTGTGGTATCACACATGTTTCAGTTTACTTCTTTTTACTAGTTTTATTTTATTATGAATTTTTGTAAATTCCAGCATGTTATTGTTCTAAAATTCAAAGTGATTATTCAATATGAATCTATTTATTTATTTAATTACATAATTTCTACCACAATCTAAAAATAGATTATTATTCTTCATGAAATTTGAACAAATAAATTTATATGTAATTGGACAATATGTGGTTCATGCGTAGAAATTCTGATTGTCATTGTTTACATCTCTTCGTGTGGGTAGTGCACTGTTCCCATAAATCTGTTACTATTGCGCCGATTCATTTTTTTTAATTAAGGTTACTGTTTCTTTGATATCTCTAAATATGATTGCAAATTAATTTGATATGCATGCTGCTGTGGTTTCTATAATACATGTTATCAAATTTATTTTATAAAGGGAAAAGTGCTACTGTTTTGTTTGGAGAACTTGATGCTAATTTTTTGGAAAAGACCATTTGGTTTTATGATATAAAATTAAGGGATTGTTTGGAATGACCTAAATAAGTGTACTTTTTGTCTTTTTATGAAAAGATGTGTAGAAAAGTAAAGAGGTGATGTGATGAAAAAAAAATAAAATGATAAAAAGATGAATTATTTGAAATATGCCAAACTTGGCCTAAGGCTCATGTTCTAATTTTGGTTAACAATTTAAATATTTGTTTTATGTTGTTTGGGCATAGTAGTGCTTCCCTGTCCAGTTTAATTTTGTGTGTCATAAGTTTTAATTTCCTACCATGAGATGCATGACTTTTAATATAATATAATTTACATAATTTATATAATTTCCTATCATCATTACAAGAATTTACACATTTTGCGACCACTTTTGCCGACCAAAAAATATTTAATCGCAAAAAAATGACATTTGGCGACCAAATATTAATTAGTCGCGAATGATCAATATTTTTGGCGACCAAATATGAGTTGGTCGCAGAAGGTCACATTTTGGCGACCAAAAATGAGTTAGTCGCAGAAATTGGTATGCTTTTCGCGACCAACTACAAATTTGGCGGGGAAGGTTACATTTTGGCGACCAAAAAAATTTAGTCGCCAAATTTGTACTTTTAGCGACTAATATTTTAGTTGTCGTTGATTGAGATTTAGCGACTAAAAAAATTTGTTGCCGAAGGTACCTTTTTTGCGACTAATATGGTGTTTTGGTCGCCAAAAGTGTTTGGGAGGGAAATTTCAAACAGGGAGGGGGGAAATGAAATTTTTTGGCAACAAAAAAAATTTGGTCGCCAAAGTAAAAAACGACGTCGTTTTGTACCTGGAAAACAAAAAAAAAATAAAAAAGGCCCTGATCTCCTCTCTGTCTCCAACTCTCCCTCTCTCGTGTTCTCTCTCTTAATCGGCTTGCAACTGCTCAAGAATTGCAGCCAATTCCAGTCCAGAATCCAACATTTCTTCCTCAATTTTCTCTCTCGTCTCCTGATCCTCGGCCCTGGCTAGACGAGTACACCACACAATCTTCAATCGGTTCTGCAACAAACACTTAACAAGGCTGAAATTATCGAATTGGAAATTTGGTCTCAACTTTAAGATCATCATCATCAAAACCATTCTATTCTTCTTCCTCGTCAAACACAACAGTAAAACCCATTCTCTTCCTCCTGTTCTTCTTCTTCATCAAACACAACAGTAAAACCCACATTATCATCAATCATAACATTGTCTTCTTCTTCTTGGAAATCAGTGATTAGGTTCCCAAAGGAAACCATCTGATCGAAAACATGATTCGACATAGGGTTCAACAATTTCTCAATCTCCTCCTCTTGTTGGGGTTATTGTTCTTCAAAACACCCAAAACCTCATCAGCGGCGGCGGCGGCGACTGTTTCGGAAGGCTGACCACTGCCCAATTGCTGTTGTACGAGGCTAAGCATGGCCTCATAGGGAACCCTAGTTTTCTTCGTCTTGGGCTCGTAAAAAAAGGCCCAAATTTTATGGCTCTGCAATAATACCATGGGTTTCCTAGTCTTTTCCTTCTAAATTCTACCATGCGTGTATGCTATCATGGTTCTCGGACCCTTGGTTCTCTTGTTTCTTTCTACGATGATGTTACTGGTAAGGCCTTACCCTGGAACTTTTTTGGTCATTGTTTAAGGAAACTCACTTGAAGATCTTATATTTTTTTTTCTGAAGATGTTGATTTCATTTATGCATAAGAACTTGTAGTATTTTGTTCTTTGCATTATTTGTATCAAATTACTGAAGAAATTTCAAAAGCGATATCTAATGAAAACAAGGTCACTTTTTTAGGCCTTAAGACTGAGCCATTGAATGGAACATACTTGGAAAGAATTGGACAGTCATCTGATGATGGAAAAAACAACCACCCCGAGCAGGAAAGTTGCCCATTCTCATGGGCTAGATCTCTAGAGAATTTGCTTCAGTAGGAGACATATTTGGCCTTGGCCACTGCATTCGTGCTTTTGAGGTTGCTCTATTTCCTTTTACCAACTCTGTCTGCATGTATTCGATTGGTTTGGAGACTGTACATCCCGAATATGAAGTTAAAGAGCTAGTGGAACATCCTCCGGCCTATCTGAATCGAGCAATCTAGTTATTCAATTCCCTAAAGGAGCCCTGCAAGAGAAGTAATTTGCAAGAGGGAGCGATGAATGCTAAGGCATGGGCTTCAAAGTCCTTAGCTTCCATTTCATTTGGGGATGCATACACCAGCCGGGTTGTGTCAGTAAGTTGATCTCACTTCACTTTTTCTGGCGAAATTAGGCTTTTAGATTCTCCTTTGCTGCAAAATCTTTTCTGTGTCCGTCTGCAACAAATTCATGATTTGATTTGGTTTTCCATTTGGGGCTCAATGTTTCATGGTAAGGTGGAAAATTTTACATTGGTTGGTTGTTGTAGCAACCGTCATTTCTATGTAATTTAGAATAGAATTTGTTATCACCATCCCAAAAATAAGAAATGGCTTTAATTTTGTGAATAGCTTGTAAGCTATATAGCCTTGACTGGCTGGTTTGCACCCCTTCTTGTCATTCCAGATAAGTTTGTCATTTATGTATCTCATCTTTCTATGTTATTAACATTTCTTGATAACTAATTTTAAGCAACATGTTAAACAGCAGTTTAGAAAATGCCTTAGTGTATGACTTTTTCTTTTCTTCTGGCGGCTCTTAGAACTTTACTTGTGTTTGTGTATATACTTAAAAGAGGTTTAAAAACTGGTTAAACGGGGAATCTGATCTGAACTGGTTGAAATCGGGTAGTTTGGTTCTAGTTTTAAAAAATTTAGAATCATTGAATATGGTTTCGTTAGTAGATTAATGCTCAAAAGAATTGAACAAAACAAACTGAATTTTTTGATGTTTTTGTTAATTTTAGTATTCGTACGTATAGGATCTTCCATGTGAATAATGGGTGTTCTCTTATTTTTTTAATTTTATAATATGATGAGGAATGTTGGACTGAATTTCTGGGCAGCCCCGTTTCTCTCAATCTGAGCCCTAATTTCAATGTCATCTTGTGAATTAATTTGAGCAGGGTTTTTAATAACAATGAACTCAGTGGCAAGATTCCTTCAAGGCTAGGACTACTGCAGACTTTGGAGATATTGTGAGTATCTCTATCACATACCCAATTAAAATCATAATAAGATGCTAGCTGTGAATACCCATTAAATTTTTTGAATTGAGTATACAGTGTTGGCAATGGATTTTCCTGGATATGGACTCATTGGTGGCCCTATCCTAATTTCAATCTCATTGTTTTTCGTTCTTGTAGTGACATGCCTGTTAACAAAGCACATACTTTTATGTACCATTGAGTGTAGTTAATCCTAATATGATCTATGTTTGTGCATTTTTATCATTGATCTATAGACCTTATTCAAGTACCCAATAAAATAAGAAAGTCTAAATACATAGAGAATCAAACACACAATAAACACAAAAATATCTCACAAATTTACAAATGTCTCACAAAAGCAGAAAGTCTATGTTTAGTTTTCTACATTTCTAACATTGCTCTAATTAAATTACTGCGCTGGACTTTGGCAAAACAGTTGACATCACATGAAGAATGTGTTCCTATAATTCTTTTTCTCTTACATGAGCATTCACTTAGAATATTTTTCTTCTAGTGACTTTTTATTTTCCCCAGTTGCCAAGATCACATCTGAGGCAGGTGCACAATGAATTTCATGAAAATGCCTTGCAGGTATGGACTATGAAACTATGAAGAAGCCTATATGTTGATATTATAAACATGATTCTAAAATGTGTACTGAATTAAATTTCAAATTCACATGAAACTAACAAATTGAAAAGAAAAATACATGATCTTGGTTTTGTTTTAGAGTTTTTAACTGATTTGAGTATATACAGATGGCAGGAATTTCTTTTGTGGGTCGAAATTATTATGGTGTGTTCCCGTTGAGAGGTACATTGCTTAATGTGAGGGAAGTAAGCCATAAACAGATCATGGAGAACGCTGAAATCATGAGTATCAAGCAGATTCTTGGACTTCAGCATGGAAAACAGTATGACAGTGTGAAGACTTTGAGATATGGTCATTTGATGATCATGACTGATCAGGTGTAAAACATTTAACTTCTTGTTTTTTTTTTTCTTTTGGTTTTATCTATATGCAATGGACAATGGTGAAATTTTATATGTTACAAAAATCTGTTTAGAATGTTTAGAATCTGTTACCAAAAATCTGTTACTAAAATGTGGGACCTCTAGTGATGTTTAGAATGTCTCATGTCATTTCTTTATGTCAGTAGCTTTAGGGGAATTGAGTTCTATCCTTTTTTTTTATTTTTCTTCCATGATCTTGTCAATTGACCTTGCTTCGGGTCTTTGTCATTTTTGTAAAGCTATGGTTATAATTTTTGCATCATATTTGTTTTAGTATGATCTACCGTTGTTGATTGTGTTATCCTTTGCATTAGATGGTTTCTCCTAATGCTAATTGCTTGCATGTGGTTGAAGCATCTATGGCACATAGATCGTCAGATGAATCCTTAGTCTATGCTATATGATTTTTTTTCACTAGCACTTTATTTACCTTCAATGGCATCTGTTACAGCTGAAAATATTTGCAGGATTGGCCTTTCCTCCCCTTTACTTCTACAATGGAGGAGTTAGAGAGTTCCTTGCTACAATAAAGCAACATGTTTTTATTGCGAGGTAGGTTGTTTTTAATTTTAATTGTTCTTTTCAACTTGAAATCCTTTGATTGTGAGTAATGAGCATAGTTGGAGATAGAATAAATTTGTTTTTTGGACTAGAATATAGATAGATTGGGTCCATTACCTAATATAGAGTGATAGTAATCACTCTGTTTGATTAATTTTTCATTTTTTGGTTTTCGTTTTTTTGAAATTAAAAAAAAAATGTTCCATTTTTTATTTTTGTTTTCGAAAAACAAAGGTGGGTTGTTTTAAGAAAATTTTCTTGAAAACAATTTTAAGTAACAATTTTCAAATGTTTATTTTAAACATGGTTTCTTGAATGTTGAGTCATTCAGTGGTTCTTGGGTGAATCTGCTTACTGATGATGATTAACTAGTGAGCAACTGCTTTCTGCTTGGCCGTTTCACTACTGGCCTCAAGCCTTTGAGTTCGTTCCTTCAATTCATGCACATTATCTAATATTTGGGTTATTTTTCAAGTGATACCTATATTTTAGCATTTTGTGGTTTATGGTAGGATACTATTGAACTTGTTAAGAATTCAAAAGCTAATTACTGTTAGTTTTTATGTCCATAACAAAAAGAATTGTAGGAATTTGTAAATTAGCAAACTAGTTGCAACCTTGCAATTCTACCAATGTAAATCATCTATTCCTTTCAAAATGAAATTTATTGACTCTTTTTTTTAACAAGACTAATGGAATGTAGCATTTGAAGAGTCTGAAGAAGCTTCAGTAGTAGTCCAGATAGTAACATTGGGAAGCAATCCAAAATTGGGAAGTCAATTTGATCTATCAAACCTTAGTCAGAAGCTCGAGTTTTCCCCCCTATGAAATCCCAATACTGCAACTGATATATGTAACTTGTTGTCATAGTCTGATTCCACTGTGCAATTCACTGCACTGTGTAACAAATTTGATGACATAAGAAAGGGTAGCTTGGATCTATTTAAAATTTTGTTCTCTATTTTTTCTGCTGCTGTTAACAATTTTCAACGGACTTCTCGCACATGCTTGGCTCACAGGCTTGTGAAACTATGAATATTGTGTATACCACTTTATATTCTTTTTTTGATAAGTAATCTCTCTTTTATGTTCATACACAAGATGATCCATTCTTGATGTGCTATTGCATTTTTTTTACAAGTAAAAATTATTATATAAAAAGGCACCAAGGGGGCACCACCCAATTCTTGATGTGCTACTGCATTATGAGAAGTTTAATTTCTAGCAAGTGATCAAGTTTGATCATAAACTTTTTAATCATAATTTTTTTAAACCAAGTTATAGAGAAATTCCTGTCATTATTCTTTTTCTTTTATTGAAGACTATTAGTCTATTATATTTCTACGCATCCTTGATCATGTTAAATTTATTTCCTCATCTTCAAATTCTTCAAATTCCTCACTAGCTTTTGGCCTTTTATCATTTTGCAGGTTACAAACAGTCGAGGAGATGTTCTCCAATGTAGTCATTACATGCCTATTGTTCGTCCAGAAGGAAAGGCTTTGCCTTGTGTATTCTATTGCCATGGAAACATGTTAGAAAATAAATGTGGATGAGTAGAGATTGTTCTTATAGAAAAAGTAAGGATAGTATACGGAATATCAAAGGTCTGTCTAATAATTTTTCTAAAAATATAGGTCCTTCACTTGCTTTCTGTCATAGTATGGATGAGTATTAAGCTGGTAGATAATTGAATTAGCTTTAACAAATTCATTCTGTAAATCTGTTTTACTAACAAGTTGTCTGTATTGATTTTGCCAGTGGATGCAGGGCAGATGCCAGTGAAGCGGCTATAATATTGTTGCCTTCAAACATTACTGTTTTCACCCTTGATTTCTCAGGGTCTGGACTATCTGGAGGAGAGCATGTCACATTAGGGTGGAATGAAGTAAATGGCTGAGCAATTTAAATATTTCCTATTTTATAAAACAGTGTCTGTGTGAATGGAGTGTATGATGCAGATGATCAAATGAGTTGCTCCAGTCAAATACATTCTTTGAGGATTGAAATTGCTGATGTATAATTTAAACCCTATTATTAACTAACAAGTTGTCTGTATTCAAATACACTAACAAGTTGTCTGTATTGAAATTTTTTTTTCCAACCACTTCATGTGGAAAACATTTTCTCCAATTTTGAGAACTCTAGCCCACTTTCTCTGATCTTTTTTGTTTTCTAATTTTTTGTTTACTTACAGTATTTTTCTTTCTTATTTCTTTCCAGCAATTTGAGGTGGAATAAGTTGCAAGATGTCATTCCTCCTGAAATAGGTGAACTAAAGAGTCTAACCCATCTGTGAGTAATTTCATCATCTTTGAGGGTATTAGTTTTGTTGGAATTTTCTCATATTATTTATTCTATATACTATTAATGTGTTATAATGAATCTTCTGCAGATACTTGAGTTTCAATAATTTCAAAGGAGAAATCCCCAAAGAATTAGCTAATCTTCCTCTGCTACGTTACCTCTATCTACATGAAAATCGTTTTATTGGGCGAATTCCACCAGAATTGGGCACTCTGCAACAACTCCGACATTTGTAAATTTCATGTTCTATTCCCTACAATATTTGTATGCTTTACTATTTGTATCTCATTGTAGATAATCTCTCTGTGATAACCATGTTTTCATAGGGATGTTGGTAACAATCATTTGGTGGGAACTATTAGGGAACTAATACGTATTGAGGGATGCTTTCCATCTCTTCGCAACCTGTAAGTCTATGCTTCAGCGAATTTTGAAATACTTAATATTTTCCAGTTTAAGGCTATCAGAGTCGTAGTTCTTATAAAAACCATTTTTGATCCTTTGTAATTCTGATATGCAGTTATCTGAATAATAACTACCTTACGGGTGGAATCCCAGCTCAGCTAGCAAACTTGACTAATTTGGAAATCTTGTAAGCATTTCATTTTCTTTTTGACTGTATTAAGACTGTTATCTATCTTCTTTCTGGATTTCTTTTCGTTGTAATTGAAACCATCTTAAAAAATTGACTGCTATGTTTGTAACAGGCATTTATCATACAACAAAATGTCTGGTATCATACCATCTGGACTTGCTCATATTCCCCGATTGACTTCCTTGTAAGTTTATTTTTGAATTTTCTGTCCACTCTACAATGTGATCCAGTTATGTATGAGGAGTTTTATTTTTGCAATGTATCTAGAGGATTTTCCTCTTTCTAAGAGCAATACACATAAATTTGGCAGTTCAGATTTTAAGTCTGGACTTTTTTAGCTACACTTTCTGGGCATACTATTCATTGGATCACAATTTGGCTGATGTGATTGTATGGTTTGAAAGAGTCACATATCATGTCTTCATGACAAGAAGGACAAGACAAATCTATATAATAAAACACATCAGTTTTTGAAAAATGTTGTGTGCTATAGTTTGGGGTTAAGCTTGAATAAATCTAACGGTTGGTGTTATTTCCCTACTGATGAAGTACCTTTAGGCACGGACAATTTTGCTAGTGGTCAATATTACAATTGCATATTGAAAAGTTATTTGGATTTGCAGGACAAGTTTGTTAGTGGAACCAAGGTTGAGTTAGGATTCCTATTTCATCGATACACTTTGTTTCGTTCCTTGACATCTGTGACCCAATCTTCAATATTGAGAAGATTTCTTCATCCCTTATGGCTTTGATTCATGGCTTTTAACTGTTGTTTTTATCACAATTAATGCCTTTTTTTTCCCTTTTTTAATTTGCTTTTCCCCTTTTTTTGCATCTTTGTGCTTTTGTGTATCTGGGACAGCATCTTTTTTTGGGTAGGCATGGGACAGCATCTTAAGCTTGCTTTCATTGCAGGTACCTGGATCATAATCAATTTACTGGGAGAATCCCGGATGCATTCTATAAGCACACTTTCTTGAAAGAAATGTGAGTTTCTGTCTTCAATCACTACAAGCAAATTACAGTTACCCAACACTAGGTCAAATGCTAACTGATTAAATGTTGTCACAGGTATATTGAAGGAAATGCTTTCCGGCCAGGTGTGAACCCTATTGGCATCCACAATGTCCTCGAAGTTTCTGACACAGAGTTCTTGTTTTAGTCAAAGCTTCCACATATTATTTACTCATAGAATTGTTTCTTTTTGTTCTTGCTAAAACTAGGGTGTTTCAGTTTGAATTGGAATGTAGTTCTATAAATAGGATGTATATAATGTACACTAGTGTTTTGGGAAATTTAAGAAATTTTAGAAGTAGGTTGTTTGACAGTTTAGAAAGGTGTTGTTGGATTCTTTGGTTGTCATTATTTTGTGTGAACAATGTCTGGTGGAACACCAGTTGGGGATGTCTGGTTGTTTCAGTTTGAATTGGAACAATGTCTGGTTGTTTGATAGAAATTTAATAAATCGAATGTTAATGAATTATGTATTGTGTCGAATGTTAATGATTCAGTTAATTTGAATGATGCTTTAAAATTATAGGTTTATTATGGATTGAATGAATTATTAGGAATTACAGGTGTATTGTTTTCTTGCTTTGGTGACCAATTTATTAGTCGTGACAAATAAATAATTTTTTTTCGCAAAAAATTACAATTGCCGACCAAGAGTTTTGGTCGCAAAAAATACATCTATTGCCGACCAAAACAGCTCTTGGTCGTGGAAACTCACTTTTGCCGACCAAAAGTTTTGGTCGCGAAAAGTAACAAATGGCGACCAAAACCTTTTTTGGTCGTGGAATGTCACGATTGGCGACCAAAATTTTTGGTCGCGGAATGTCACAATTGGCGACCAAACTTTTTGGTCGTTGAATGTGATAATTGGCGACCAAACTTTTTGGTCGGGAAAATATCACTTTTCGCGACCAAAGTGTTTTAGCGACTAAATGAATTAGTCGCGGTAATGATATATTTCGCGACCAAAAATTTAGTCGGCAAATCCGACTTTTGCCGACCAACCAAAATTTTGGTCGCGAATTACTTTTGCAGACCCTCAATTGGCGACCAAAGTAGCGACCAAAAAATTTGGTCGCAAATAACTTTTGCCGACCAAAAATAGACTTTTAGCGACCAATTTTTTTGTTACCAAAAGTGTTAATTCTTGTAGTTTAGTTTCTAGCTTTTAGTTTATCTTGCATAATTTAATTTCTTGAATTATCTGCATGTTATTGCTTACATTGTTTTTGTTTTGTAATGATTATATATAGCTTTTGCCTATTAAATTTAATTTAAGGTTTTGGAGTTATCAAAATTGTGTAACTTGTCTATATTTATGTACATGTTTATTGTGTAAATAAAACTGTAAATTTATTTTATTGGTGTAATAATGTCATATATAATTACTTCATAATTTGAATTTAATTATGTGAAGTTATAAGGTATATGTAACTCTTGCTAATTAAAATTTTTAATTTTGTAACTTGTCTATATTTATTTACTTGTTTATTGTGTAAATTAAATTGTAAATTAAATTTTGGAGTTTTAGTTGGGTAATAATTTCATACATAACTAATGGGTATTAAAGTTTTAATTTAATTTACTTGTAGAGTTATAAGTTTATTTTTATAACTCATCTAGCATTTTAATTCATTAGTTAATTTTGCTATTAATTAGTTTGCTAGAATGTTTAAAATAATTTATTGTCTTTAGATTATATGGGTTGTATTTTTTCCTTGTAGTTGTCTACTAATTTTCTTTACAGGAATATTTATGCAAAAGGGATTGGGAAAAAAAAAATACAAACCAAATGAATAATATTTGGGATATCAAAACAAAAATGTTTAGACTACTAACCTTTGTGTTGAACAGGAATACCTAGGCGTGGAAAGGCTTTTGGACTAAATAGAATCCTTATGGATTGGCTATTTAATTTAAATGTTTGAAGTATTTTTTGCTTGAGATTTAGTTGGTTTGTTTACCAACTTGTAGTAGTAAGTTTTATTTGCTTGTATTATTAGAAGCATTTTATATGCGTGTAATTGTTATAGCAATTTTTAACATTGCTTGTAATTTGGTTAGCAATTTTTAAATTGCTTATAAGTTTGGAACTTGGTTTGATTTTCTGTAATAGAAAGCAAAGTGTTTAGTCTTGGCTAAAGAGTAGTTCTTATTTGTTTAGAAATGACAACTAAGACGGATTTGATTTCAAACCTTTAGGGTTTGAGAAAGTCTTTGGGTTTAATCATTTTATTCTCAAAGTGTTGGAAAACTAAGTATGGAGAAAGTGCTTGGTTATTATCTGATTATTTCCAAAGTGTTTTGGTTTTGAGAAAAGAAACCAAATTTTAGCATTAGCTAAACTTTTTCTGATTTTTATTCAAAAATAATGGGCTCAGTTCCGGGAGTACCGGTTAACTTTTATGAGTGGTGTAATTCTGATAGCAAATTTTATTTACTTGGGAATTGGTTTGTTTTAACCTGGTGTATCCCCTGAAAACCTTAATTCTAAAAATTATTTCCAATGTACTGAGAGTCAACATGCTTTCGAAAGTTTTGTCAAAAGGTTAACTGGGTTTTAAGTGGAACCGATATGACCCCTCCAATCTTTCTACGAACATTCTTGACCATGTTCGATTCTAGGTTAAGTGGTGAGACTAGTTTTGAATTGAATTTTCAACTGTGGGATTTTCTACGTGTTAAGTTTAATTTCTGGAAACACAGGAAGTGAAATTCAATTGAGAGTTTTCAGAAATGGCTTCAAGAGGTGACAGCATAAATGTTATTCCACTTGCTAACCTTAAGCCTTACGAGGTTCTTAAAGGAAGATCTAGAGACATCAAGTGTGATTATAGAAAATTTTAAAGATTGCATGACAATATCTCTAACTTAATCAGAGACAATTAGTATGTTATCATTGTGTCGATTATAGCATATATGATTGTTATGTGACTTTGCTTGAAAGCAAAGATGAGACAACTCGTTAGGGTGGGAGAATATAATTTTGAATTTTTAAATTCCAAATATATTCTTAAATTGGTGGTTCCTAGTGAGTATAAGATCACTGATCACAAAGATAGAAAACTGGTGGTTCCTAGGAGGTGTTAGAGCACTGGTTATACAGTTATGAGTTTATGGTTCTTGGTAGTGAACAGATTACTGATCACATGTCAAGACATGATGGTTCTTAGTAGTGGAGAGGCAACTGATCATATGTCAAGACATGATGATTCCTAATAATGAAAGAGTCTATTGATCCTATATCAAGACATTGTGATTCCTAGTAGTAGAAAGTCCACTGACCACATGCTGAGAAATTATTGATTCCTAGTGATAAGACTACTAGCCATGTTTATGAAGTTCTAAATAGTAGACTATTGAACACTGGATTTGTGTCTCCTAATAGTAAAACTATTGGTTTCAGAGTGATAGGTTGGATCAAATATGTTTGGTTGCTTAATTCGGTTGATGACATTTTGGAAATGTATTTACTGTGATATGATTTTGAGAGTTTCATAATCATTGTGACATAAGGAATTGTTTAAAGACCCTGTATAAATTTTTGAAAAAGGTCAAAAGCCTTTGTATAAATTCTCCAAATATGGGGGTGTCATGAAAAATGTAGGAATACCTAAACCCAAGAGGGTTAGGATAAACCTAAAAATCCGTTGACTTTGTATTCAACGGTTATGCACAATATAGTAGTGCTTATCGATTTCTTGTGTATAGGTTTATTATTCTAGATATACACAAGAATACTATCATGGAATCAAGAAATGCATCTTTCTTTGAAAATGTATTTCCGTGTTGTCTCTAAGAAGAGATTCATAGTTCCATGAAAGAGATTGAAGGTGACAATGATCACATAGTTGATCAAACAGATGATCAAGTTGATGATCAAGCTGAAGATGTAGATGAGCCAAGAAAGAGTAAGAAGGCTAGGATTGTAAAGTCTTTTGGTCTGGACTTATTGACTTATATGTTAGAGAGAGAACCTCGAACTTTCCATGAAGCTGTAATTTCACCTAAAAGTCCTTTGTGGAAAGAAGGAATTAAGAGTGAGATTGATTCTATCTTACAGAACCATACTAGGGAGTTAGTTGATCTACCCCTAGGCAGTAAGGCCTTGGGAAGTAAGTGGATCTTTAGAAGAAAGATGAAAGCAGATGGATCAATTAAAAAGTTTAAAGCTAGGCTAGTTATCAAAGGATATAGGCAGCGAGAAGGCCTGGGTTACTTTGATACGTATTCACATGTGACAAGGATTACATCTATTCGCATAGTGATTGCGATAACAGGTTTACGTGGTCTGGCAATACATTAGATGGATGTAAAGATAGTTTTCCTAAATGGAGATTTAGCTGAAGAAATCTACATGGAGCAACCCGAGGGGTTTTTAGCTCCAAGACAAAATAAGACTTGTCAAATCATTGTATGATTTGAAGCAAGTTCCTAAACAATGGCATGAGAAGTTTGACAACTCTATGTTGTCAAAAAAATCAATGAGTGTGACAAATGTATATATGTCAAAGACACTGACAGAGGTTATGTCATTTTGTGTCTATACGTTGATGACATACTCATTGTTAGTAGTAATAATGAGATGATTAGAACTACCAAGAGATTGTTAAACTCTAAGATTGACATGAAAGATATAGGCCTTGCAGATGTTATTCTAGGTATTAATATTATCAGAACATCTAGTAGTATTGTACTTTGTCAGTCTCACTATGTTGAGAAGATACTTGAGAAATTTGGTAAATCAGAAACAAGTGTGTCTAGGACTTTGTCAGTCTCACTATGTTGAGAAGATACTTGAGAAATTTGGTAAATCAGAAACAAGTGTGTCTAGGACACCAATAGACGTGAGTCTACATTTGACTAAGAATAATGGTGAACGTGTTTCTCAGCTAGAATATTCTCGAGTCATTGGAAGTTTTTTGTATCTGATGAGTTGTACAAGGCCGGATATAGCCTACTCAATTAGCAGGCTTAGTAGATACACGAGTAATCCGAATGTTACTCATTAGAAAGCATTATGCGGGTGTTAGGTTATCTATGCTACACCCAAGATTATGGGCTGCAGCATACCAGATACCCAGCGATACTAGAAAGGTGTAGTGACGCTAATTGGATATCTAATATAAAGGACTCAAATCCACTAGTGGTTATGTGTTTACCCTCAGAGGGGCAATCGTGTCTTGGAAATCTTCCAAGCAAACATGTATATCGAGATCAACGATGGAATCTGAGTTTATTGCTTTGGATAAAGCAATTGAAGAAGCTAAATGGCTTCGCCAGTTTGTTAAGGATATTCCACGTTGGCTGAGGCCTGTGCCTGCTATCTGTATTCATTGTGATAACCAATCGGCGATTGGACAGGCACAGAGTCATATGTATAATGAAAAGTCTAGATATATTCATCGTAGACATAATTCCATATGACAACTACTCTCTGATGGAGTTGTCTCTCTAGACTATATAAATTCTAAGGACAACATTGCGAATCCACTAACCAAGGGTTAACTCGAGAGTTAGTAGAAATGTCGTCAAGAGGAATGGGGTTAAGGTCTTTAGTAATGTTACCGAAAAGAAAAACCCAACCTAGTTGACTGGAGATCCCAAGATCTAGGTTTAAAGGGACAACCTAATTTTGTGTAACGGATGAGTCACTGAAGAGGTAAATACTCTTGCATATTCCTTTGTACAGTAACACCTTGTGGGATTGGAAGGTTAAGCTAATGCTTTTAATGACCTAAGTGATATGAATAGTCAACTGTGGTATAATGAGATACCTTATGTAGGTCACCTATGTGAGTGCGAAGTGGGGCCGCTTCTTTAAGAATTGGTAAGGCCGAATTCTTTAAAGCCACTCACTGAACCAGGCTAGTGTTCTAGGGCCATACCGGACACAGAAGTGAGAACAAGAATAATGGTTGGACCGTAAGAACCTGAATTTTTAGACAACTAATTAGTTTGATTAATAATAATATTTGATCAATTAACATATGTTAGGTTTTTATTCTTGTCAACTCCGTTTGACAAAACTCCTTTAAGTTGTATTTGTTTTCGCATTTTTTATTTCAATGAGATTATGAGTTTTTAGATGCGAATCCAACCCGAATTGTGTCTTGTAGAGAAGTTTTGTGATGCTAATTCTTTCAAGATTGCCACTTCGCTGATTATGACGGGGATCGAGCTGCCCGGTCAGCTCACGGGGGTCCAGGGGGCAGTGCCCCTTGGTGGGTTCGGGGGCAGCGCCACGGCGGGGTCGAGGGCAGCGCCCCCGAAGCAAAATGCAAAAATACATTCCAAGTTGCCTGTCCGCTCGAGCGGACATTCCCCGCTTGAGCGGAGAATGCTGAGTTTCAGAAGTTTATTCGCCTGCAAAAAATACTGGATGTTGTTTTTTCCCGCTCGAGCGGCACTTTCCGCGCTCGAGCGTTGGTCCGCTCGAGCGGCCAATCTGATGCTCGAGCGGAGATCGTGGGACAGTTTTCTATAAATACGTGTTTCAATCCAAATCTAGGATTACTTCTGCAGATCTTCTTCTTGGGTTCTAGGGTTTATATCTGGGGATATTTTGCTAGTTTTCTTTGATGTTTTGATTGAGTATTCAACTCATAGTTTAAAGAGTATACATCAAAGGATTATTTGTTTGTTCTACACAAAAGAGAGAGTTGTTCTTCAGTGGATTTTGAAGAATTCGAGCCTGAAGCTTTGGTGGATTCTAGAGTTGTTTTTGGAGTTCGACAAACACAAGCTTTGATCTGTGAAATTGTAAAAACAAAGGGTCCTAACAATCTCCCCCTTTGTCAAATCTCGGACAAAACCATTCTAAAACAATTTTCCTAGCAAAATCACAAAAGTACTAAAACAATTTTCCAAACTATTCTAAAACAATTTTCCAACCAAAATCACAAAATCAACACCACCAACTATGAACCAACATTCACAACCAAATCTCAAATCCATGCTCTTGAACAATTATCCTGAAAGAAAACAACCACACATAAGCCAACCAAAAATATGTGGAACTGGATTAAATAACAAAAGACAAGTCCATCCATAAACAAACCATCCAAAACATATGACAAGATGATCTTGAAGTATGAGATGGAAAACATGAATAGATGCGACTTGGAGATTTTAAGAACATGTAGTATGAATAGATGAAAACTAAGACACATGTACTTGATGCATGACATGAAAACATGAAATCCTAAGACACAAGAAAAACAACTTTCTTCCCCTTTTTGTCACGAATTGACAAAGGAAGCTCAAACAACAAAAGGAAGATCATAAGCCACACAAGCAATGATATGATGATGGAAATATCAGGAGCATGCAAGAAGGAAATAATGAACAAACAATGCATAGCAACATGCAAAACAACTATAGCCAATCTCCCTTTCCAAACAAATCAAAGTGTTCATGCTAACAATCTCTTGTAAAGATAAACCAAACTCCCCCTCACTAAAAACAATGAACAAGAAGAAAACGACAAAAATAATATGGTGGAGCAAGCAGGGAATTTCAGATTGTACCTTAAAACATACAAGACTATCCAAGAAGCACAATTACTTGAAAACACAATGTGCACAGCCTCTAGAAAAATCCTCATAAAAGAAAGTGATGCATTATGTGAAAAGCATAGATCCCATGATAAAAGTGTGTGTGTGACTCTTGGAGTTCGACAAACACAAGATTCAAATCCTAGTAGTGATCTGATAGCTGGACCTCCGGCAAGAGAATCTAAGCATAACTAAGGAAAGTCAAACCACTAGCAATCAAGGGGAATTTTGTGAGTAAAGGCAGAGGCTCCCCCTTAATCAATGAATCATTTATTTTATTTTTTATTTTTTTTCACATTTTTTTTCTTTTGCACATTTTTTTCTTTCTTTTTCACATTTTTTTTTTCTTTTGCACACTCATTGGCAGCTGACACGCTCAAGAGTATGGAAACCGAACCAGAGAAGCATGGATATAAAAAGAATAGCTTGGTTGGTGACTCTGAGGTAGCTGTTTCCTCATGGCTGGACTACAAAGAATAGAGGGGAAAGCCGTAGAGATGCAAAAAGATAGAAGGTGGTTAAGAGACTCAACATCACCCATGATATGCTAGTATAGGTCAATTCCACTAGAAAAACAAAAGATACAATGCCAGAAATCCATAGAAAAAAAATGATCACTAAGGCGGAAGACTCCGATATTTGCTAATCCAAGAGTGTGTACAGAATGAGACATACTAATCAAAAAACACACACTCCAAAATGAGTAATGACCACAGAAAGCACACACATATTAACATGTAATGGATATTCTTATCAATTCCAATATGCACCAAGGACTACTCAAAAAATTCAAGCTTGCAAAACCATATAAGAAAATCTTTTTGGATTATTTATTTATTTATTTATTCTTTTTCTAAACAAAGCAAGACAGAAAACGAACATGCACACATTAAAAGACTCAAAAAGAAAAAAACACACAGAAACCTAAAAACAAAACCGAAAAAACAAATTAACATAAGCCAAGTTTTCTCACCCAAACCGCTTTAGTATGAAAAAAGTTGTGAGAATTGCGGTTCTTGGGTGGTGTCTTGACGTTGCGGTTCCCTTTCCCTTCAATGGGAACCCGTCTCGACTTGGTTTCTAACTTCATATTCCAAGGTCTAGTCAAACACATCCTCTGTTCATGTTTGGTCTCAAGCTGATCAAAATAGTGAGGTCTAATATGACCTTTAACCTTATTACCACCAATGAAGTGTCTCCTACCACACGAGATGTTGGAATTTCTTCCATCTCTATGAGACATGCTCCCATGCAACTTATAACAATAAGGGTGAATATGACCATGCATACCACAATGATGACAAATAAAAACAGGGTGTACAGGATGTACCTTCTTTTCTTTGACCTTACCAACTCTAGGAAGATTGAGAAGTCCATCCTCATGTTGAATTTTTTGTTCTCCCTTTCCTTGAGTTCTTGCATCATGAGATGTGGAAGCACTCTGTTTTTGCTCTATCTTACCACCAAAGCCAAAGCCAATTCCACTCTTGTCAGAACAAATTTGTTGAGAACCAATGATATTTTCCAAAGTCTTTGATCCTTTGTTCCAAAGACAAATGGTTGCCATAGCACACTTGAGTTCTTCCTCTTTCTTAATCATTAGTTCTTCCAAAGTAGCTTGAGACATCTCGAGAGTTTCAATCTTTTCTTCATATGTTGCATAGATTTGCTACAGCTGATTCCTCTCGGTCTCACAAGTCAAGAGTTTTGCACAAAGAGCTTGTCGATCATTAGCTATCTTGATGGCATCAATCCTAGCCTCGGAAATCTCCTCATTTAGTTTGACATTCTCACTTTCACATGCTTTGAGTTTCGTTGTGAGTTTGTCATTCAATTTGGATAAGCTAAGAGATTCCTTGTACAACTTTTCATAAGCTTGCTCAAGCTCTTCATCATCACTCCCCGAGGATTCATCATCAGTGTCATTCTCAACCAGCCTCTTCGAATACTCTGTTTGTCCTTCTGTTTCGGAAGCCGCCATGAAAACAAGGAATTGTTTATGTCCCTCTTCACCTTGATCTTCATTGTCACTTTCATCTTCATCAGATTCTGACTCATCATCCCAAGTGATAGCGAGGGCTTTCTTCTTCTTCAAACGAGTGGGGCATTCTAAAGCAAAGTGGCCAAATCCTTGGCATTCATAGCATTGGACTCTTTCAGAGTTCCCTTATATTTTTCCTTTCTCCTTCTTGGCTATAGAATTAATTTTGAGTTTATCTTTGCCTTTAGATTTATGAGTATGAGTAGATTCCAAAAGATTAGGATTCTTTTTCAAAAAAGACTTTTTAAATTGTTTAACAAAAGCAGCCGTAATCTTGGAATCTATCTCACAATCCTCATCAGAATCCTCTCAAACTCTATGAGCACTACTAAAAGCAATAGCATCTTTTTATTTCTTTTTGAAATTCCTATGTGCCTCATAAGTTTGGAGATTTCCAACCAAGTGATCCAACTTGAGGTTGTCAACATCTTGAGCCTCCTCAATAGCCGTAACTTTTGGTTGGAACCGATCGGGCAAAGATCTCAAAATTTTTCCCACAACTTTGGATTCTGGTATTTTTTCACCTAAATTGAAGCTGGAATTTACAATGTCACTCAACTTCGCATAAAATTCATCAAAGGTCTCACTATCTTTCATTGAAAGGTTTTCAAAACTAGACGTGAACCTTTGAAGTTTTGAGCATTTAACAGAAGGAGTGCCCTCATGAATAGTTTGTAAGATATCCCAAGCCTCTTTTGCGACTTCACAATTACAAATACGACTAAACTCTTCAGGTATGACAGCGCAAAAAAGAGAATTGATAGCTTTACTATTCTAGCTACTATTTTGGTAATCAATTGTGTCCCACTTATCAATTAGTTTGGGGAAAGTTACTCTATCAACGGTAATCGTCGGTTCAGTCTACCCATACATGACAGATTGCCAAACTTTTTCATCAATAGATTTTAAAAATGATCTCACATGAGCTTTCCAAAAAGAATAATTAGATCCGTCAAGTAGGGGTGGTCGAACCATAGAATTTCCCTCACGAATTGTATCCATTATCACAAATCAAACAAGATCTCGCTCTAAAAGATTTGTAAAACAAAAAAAATAGAGCGACCCACTCTGATACCAATTGAAAAATCTAGAAATCCGCTAGGTAATTGAGAGTATACTTGTTCAATTCGGGCTAGGTAATTGAGAGTATACTTGTGTAATTCATTTATATCTACTTAGTGGCTTGTTTTGTGGCTGTTGCCCATGGTTTTTTTTATCACAATTGGAGGTGTCCAATTGTGATTTTTCCACGTAAAATCGTTGTGTCGATTTAGCTTGATTGTTTGATTGGAATTGTTATATACTGCTTAAAATTGATACATAATCACAAATAAACATCTAGGGGATTTCTAGATTTTTCAACATAGATTATTAAATTATCGAATTATAATGTTAATAGCATCATGGTTGATACCAGTATTAGATTCCTTTAAATAAAATTACTTATCTTTCTGTGATAAAATTTTTTGTATCTAAATACAGTTGTGGAAACTAAATGAGTTAAACAAATAATAACTAAGTTAGTAAGAGAATAGTAGGGAGCAAAATATCTAGTGACTAGGTTATATATATTCATTGATTTTTATTTTTGTACCAAAAAAAAAAAAAATGAAATCGGAATTTATTTTTGGGTAGAGAATTCTGACGCTGCTGAGCAAGCATGCCAATGCATGCCAAAGCTTGCTTACTACCACACTCTAAAGCCTACACTCATAGATGGCAATTCCAAGCCTCTCTGTCAAGGCAGCCATGGCATGCAAACATGCAGTAAGCTTCTCTTATAGATGATAGTTCCTAAGCTAAAATAGAAATAAAGTAAATAATAATAATAATAATAAAAATAATAATAAAATAGCTCCCCAAACTCTTATAACTAGGAGCACTATTCAGCCTTCCATTACATACACGTAACTGAGCAAAAGAAAGAGGGAGAGAGGGAGAGAAAGCAAGAGGGAAAGGAGAGAGGAGAGGAGAAGAAAGGCTCAACACTTGGGATTTTTTTTTTACTTCATTGAGGTAAAAATACTCAACCCCTATCCTTCCTCAGATGTTTTTCTTAACTAAATCTATACATTAAAAATATGCAAGAGTGTGTATTGATAATACACAAATGCTCAATGCATGTTACATTTGGATAGAATGATAATCTTATGATTATGTGATTTCTGTCCTTTTTGCAAGTATGGATTAGATGGTTTAGCTACTGATTTTTCTCCTTATCTGTTCAAATATTCTCCATTGTTGAATTAATCTTGCATGCTTATGAATTTGTGTTTACTCTTCATAAATATTATTTTCTGTTACCACCAATGAAAGTAAATATGAATGATTAGAGTTTCACATGAGAATAATAGTAAGAAACATTTTTTTTTAGTCTTGCATGTGATTCGTGGTGAATACAAAGCGTGTTTTTGGCAAACTAATGAACTTCCAACAAAACAGATTTTTAATCTGTTTTGAATAAACCCTAAACAAACTCATGAGGACACTTTCATAAAATCTGAAACTACTGGAGTTAGTTTAACATGTTTTCATGGTGCTAAAATATTGAAGAAAATTATTTGACAACGTTTCATGGCTTGAATATATTTTTAACTTCATTGTTGTTTGGTGGCAACAACAATGTTGACTTTACCAGGTCACCGTTTATTCCACAGAATGAATTTTCAAGTGATTCAAATCGGAAAAGTTAGATTTTTAAGTTACCTTTCAAATTCCACTAGTTTCATAATTTTTTATTAATCATTGAGAGAGAAACGCTAATTTTTCCAAAATGTAACAGAATCTGTCCAGTTTTCTTATAAAAATTATTTGACCATCTTCCATTGGTTTTCAGTCTTCAAACTCTTTTGGAAATATGTTCTAAACTCAAATATTTAGCAAGCCGTTCTGACCATGCCTCCTTTCGACACCGTTTGAGGCCTCTTTTTTATTTTTCAAACACAGAACACCAGTGCTGGAGGTTAATGCAACTCATTATCCCAGAAAACCAATTTTCTTCCAAAATTTATTTCTCTATTTTAAAATCATTTTCAGCCCTGGTATTCTTCTCGAAATATTTTTCTAACTCGATCAACTAGCACCAGTTAAAATATTATAATGGTTGAACTTCGTTTGGTATGGGTTTCATATTTTTTTTTCTAACCATACAGTGCTGAAAGAGGAAGTGTGCGAATTCTTAAGAAATTTTGTGACGATTCCTAAGAAATTCTATCACATTTAGTTTGGTTGCCATATATGATTTTGTTGTGCTATATAAACATTATGTCACTGTGGTTCTCAAACTATAACTCGCACATGCATAAAAATGTGAATTCGATGAAGTAAAGAAATACGAAATTGAACCGACGATACATTAAAAATTTAAAAGTGATGGGGTGAGCCCGGTTTAGAAGCTTGCACCAGTGAGTTGCGAACCCTAACATGGCACGGGAAGGTATTTTGGCTCTTATCAGTGTAGGCGATATAAGGTTGGTGGTGCGGGTGTCACAACATAGACCGTTCCCTTGGGGCAGACCGTGATGTCACGACTCGGGTATGTAACCCTGCTACGTGGGCATCATTGGTAGTTACAGCAAGTAACATTTGAATATTTGACCAGGGACGAGTCAAAATTGCCCGTGGCCATTGTTTAGCGGTTGAATGGAAATAGTGCTCCGCGGGGAGTTACTCAAACTTATCTGATAAACTAAATTTATGAGAATTTAAAAAGAAAAGTGGGCATTTTCGTTATGATAAAATACTGCTTCTGTTTGCCATTGTTTTTTTTAAATTATTTATCTACTGTTATTATTTCAACTGATGGCATTCCAGTTATGCTTTTTAAATGCTGCCTGTTATTTTATTACTATGCATTATTCATTAATTGTGAGTATTATTATCGGGGTGGGTATTTTCGGGTTGTAGTATATTATTGAGCTCGTCTCTCGCTGCCTTGGCGTTTTATGCCAGGTACCGAAGAAAATCAAGAAAACATCGAGGCCTTGCAAGGCGACATTCAGCCTTGGTTAGCTTGAAGAGTCCCCAAGTTCCACGAACCAATTTCTAAGTTTCCTAGTTTTTCTCTAGTTTTCTTTTATATTTGTGTTTTTTTTTTTTTGTACTGTGACTAAGTTTTAAGTTTTATTAGAATTGTAATTTGAAAACTTTCAATTTCTGGGTTGTTAATTAATGGATGTTAGTGATATTGGTGGCAACATTGATTTTAAGTTCTAAATCTTATTATGATGTCCTTGCGAGTGGAAGCGTCGAAGGGAGGATGACAAATACATGGGACCTGTAAGAGTTGTCAGGGAATTTACTAGGGCCATGTACGAGGTCGATCCTTTACCACCAGCCTTGGCCGATAATTACACCAACCTCTTTCACCAGCGGGACATTTTCTTAGTAGCCCCACCGGCCGGAAAGATCATCCCTATAGATGGGACAGTGGACTTCCACGACCCACTCACTTACAAAGAGGTCCCTGTGAGGATTCTGAGCCAGCACGTGGGATTGGAAGGACCTAGGTTGTTAGTCTGTTGGAGGTGCTACGGACTTTTTGATGAGAGCTGGGGGTATGCCTGGCAGGTGCATCAACACTATCCGTGGCTCTTCAATTAAGAGGGATTGAAGAGGGGTAGGCTAGGTTGCTTAACAATTTTGTTGCGATTTCATTGTAAAGGCCTAGTCATACAAATATTAGTAATGGGATAAGAGAGTCCCCTCGATTATGTAGAAGAATGAAATTTTTTTTTTTTTTTCTTCTCCTTTTTTTATTTTTATTTTTTATGAATGTACTGATCTTTTATTTTCATCAATGAAATCGTAGTATTTAAAAGTTTGTGTGTTGGACTATTTTACTTGCGTTTTATCTATAAAAAAAAATAAATAATATACATATACAATAATAAATAAATAAATAAATAAAGGGTGTAACAATAATATCATTCGTATAGAAAATGGCAGGAAGAACTAGGGCAAATGGATCCAATGACAACAATAACAACGACAACGACAACAACAAACAACAACAACAACAACAGTGATATCATGAATTTCGTTCGGGCAATTACTAATGAACTAAGAAACCAACCCAGGCGTGAAAACAACAAAGCAGAATTAATAGCGAAATTTCAAAAACTCAAGCCCCAAAATTTTTCGGAGAACCTAATCCCCACATAGCTGAGGCATGGATAAGGCAAATGAAGAAAATACTAGAGACGCTAGAGATTCAGAACGAGTAGGACCAAGTGTCCCTCGCTTCATTTCTCTTCGATGGGGAGGCCAATTTTTGGTGGACAATGATTAAGGAAAGCCGTCAAGTGGCAGAACTATCTTGGAGACAGTTCGAGGAGTTGTTTATGGAAAAGTACTTCCCAAACTCAATAAGGCAAGAAATGATCCAATAATTTCTCCAACTAAAACAAAGGGGCATGACTGTGACACAGTGTGCCAATCGGTTTGAGGCCTTTTCTCGCCATGCCACAGCTATAGTGGCAAACGAAATAGACAAAGTAAGGCGCTTTGAGTGGGGACTTGATTCGGGAATCTGAGACAAGTTGGTTGTAGTGCAGCTACCTTCTTATGCACAAGTAGTAGATAGGGCTCTTACTCTAGAAAGAGAGAAGATGGACACTGCAATGACCCAAGGTAAGCAGTCTAGAGCTAACCAGCAAAGAAGCGGAGGACCCTCAAAGAACAATAAGACCCCTGCTACTTCGGTACCTTATGCTAGGGGGCCATAACAACAGCAAGGGTACAATCTTGAGCAGCGTAATGGGGAAAGGACTAGAAGGTGTTATGAGTGTGGCCAAGAAGGTCACTTTAGGAACAACTGCCTTCAAAGGTCAGGCTACTTTATCAAACAAGGAGGAGCTACTCAACAAAATAAATGTGCGCCAACTCAGAGAACACGAGCTGTGTAAAATTCCCAATCCAGCAGAGGTTAGCCGCCAGCTAATCGAAATGTGGGACAATCGAGAACTCAACAACCAGAAGATGCCAATGGAAGGAAACCTTGGGTGCCAAATCAGGGTGCCACCGAGAGAGTCTTTGCACTCCAAGAAGGAGAAGACAATGGAAATCCTTCAGTGATTCAAGGTATACTCATCCTTATGAACTCTTGTGTACAAGTCTTGTTTGATATTGGAGCATCACACTCTTTCATATCTGTTACATGTGTTACAACCTTGGGATTAGAACCTGAACGATTAGAAACACTTATGAGTGTAGCTTCACCGCTAGGAGGGCAAACTCGAGTAGATCTCGTATACAAATCATGTGAACTAGAAGTCTCCAATTTGCGTTTAACGTGCGACCTACGAGTCATGGAAATGTTAGACTTTGACGTTATTCTAGGAATGGACTGGTTATCAACCCACAGAGCCATCATTGATTGCTATCGAAAGATGGTGACTACTTACTCTCAGGACGGAATGCGATTCCAATTTAAGGGGAATAGACAAGATTCTTTATCATCGACACTTCAAAAATCAAAGTGGCACGATCACCAGGCTGGATGGCTAGCCAGCTTAGTTCTAGAAGATAAAGATCGTATGAAACTAGGGCTACCTCATGTGGTGTGCGAGTATGCTAATGTATTGCCAAAGGAATTACAAAAACTACCCCCAAAGCGAGCAATAGGCTTTACCATTGAATTACAACCTGGAACATCATCGATCTCAATGGCACCACATCGTATGGCACCAGCTGAATTGAGAAAACTTAAGACACAATTGCAAGAATTATTAGACAAGGAATTTATAAGGCCAAGCACGTCCCCGTGGGAAGCACCAGCCTTATATGCTAAGAAGAAAGATGGGACACTTAGGTTGTGCATTGACTACGGACAACTCAATAGAGTCACCATTAAGAATCGATATCCACTACCTAGGATTGATGACCTTTTCGATCAACTTAGAAGGGTAAAGTATTTCTCAAAGATAGACCTTAGGTCTGGGTATCACCAGTTGCGTGTTCGGGAAGAATATATTCTTAAGACTGCATTTCGAACCTGTTATGGCCACTATGAATTCATAGTGATACCATTCGGCCTAACCAATGCACTAGGCATGTTCATGAGCTTAATGAATAAAATATTCACGCTTTACTTAGATCAATTTGTGGTAGTTTTCATAGATGATATTTTGGTGCATTCCAAGTCTGAATAAGACCATGAGGTTGGGTCACGTGGTGTCTGAAAAGGGAATATCAGTTGACCCAACTAAAGTAGAAGCAGTGACAGAATGGAAGCAACCTAAGAACACATTTGAGATTCGTAGTTTCTTAGGATTCGCCGGTTACTATCGAAGATTCATTCAAGACTTCTCAAAATTGGCCAAACCAATGACACGATTGACTCAAAAGGGGGTAAAGTTTGAATGGAACAAGTCTTGTGAAAATTCATTCCAAGAACTCAAGAAAATATTGACATGTGCCCCTATTCTCATAGTACCAGAACGCGACGTTGGGTACAATGTGTATTGTGATGCTTCTAAAGAAGGTCTGGGGTGCTTATTGATGCAAAATGGCAAGGTGGTGGCATATGGATCAAGGCAATTAAAGAACCATGAGAAGAATTATCCCACTCATGACTTGGAGTTAGCAGCTATAGCTATAGTTCACCCACTCAAAATTTGGAGGCATTAGCTGTATGGTGAAAAGTTTAAGATATTCACCGATCACAAATGTCACGACCCACTCCCCGTACCCAAGGGTTAAGCATCGTGATGGCCAGTAACTGAAGTTACCTCCGGCCAATCCATAAACAAATTAATAAACGCAAGCGGAAGAAATATTTAAGTAAGGGTACCAAAATAATCATTGGAGCTTCTATTTTAATTACAAAATTTATTGACCAAAAAGGCCGATATTTACATATAAAAATATCAATAAAAGTGCTGTGTGTGTTTAATCCGCAGCCTCGCATCTAAGACTTTCCAAAAGCTATTTCTGAATTGAATGTTTCTTGAAAATTGGTAAACAGCTATGAGCACATGGCAGAGTGAGAAATATTATACCAAGAGTATAAGGAACACGAAATAACCATGGATAGTTAGTTAGGCTAAAACATTTAAGATAACTTAGTCGGAACAAATAATCCTTTAAGTAGCAAAACTGAGATTACGTAAATAAATAACCATAACCACGGTAATTTGGTAAACAATCATTTAAGTGGCAGAAACTGAAATACCAAAATTATGTAAGTAAATGACCATCACCACGGTACTGAATATAACAGAACAGAGGTCACAGAAGTGACAGTCAGAACAGAGATACGGATTCAAGAGGTGGCTCGTACGGATTCTAGAGGTGGCTCCCACAGTAGTGTGGCACTTAACTCCGCACAACACTTTGCTCCGCACAGAACAGAGGTCAATGGATCAAAGGGCCACAAAGTAACCAAACAGAGGCCAATGGTTATTTGAGTCTCCCAAGGCGTGGGACTCCCGTGGTGGTACTTACAAAACATAATTGTTTATAAGGTCATAGTCAAATATTCTTTAAAAGTAAAACAAACATATCCATGGGTTTCCTTTTCACAAATAGGGTTCAGAAAATAATCCACGTAACTGAAATAATAATATAGTTTATAATAATTTATAAAACATCACTTATATAAAATAAATATAGTAAGTCAAAACATACGTAAAATATATTTGGGTAACTCAAGGTATAATATAACTCACCTTAACTTTAATACCTTACTTTTTCTTTCCATTATCAAAGACCCTCTTGTAGACGTCCCCGAATGTCCCAGGAGGGAAATCCCATTTTGTTCATTTGGGCTCACTACAGTTCAGGACTCAATGTCATGGTCCTGTATCTAATCTCGCAGAGTGCAATGCAAGACCGATGAATCATCAAAGAGTCCAAATCCGACAAATCGTTTTTTTTTTAAACAAATTTTTTGAAAGAAGTGTCAAACATGGACTGCTTCGCCAGATACAGAGTCGCCACCTAAATATTTTATTTTGGGAAATTTAGAAAACCCTGACTCGTTGCCTAAGGACACGTGTCCGTCATCACCAAAGTTGCCTCGGCTCGGGAACTTGGGTACGATTGGGGAAGGTCACTTCGTGAGCACCCCCGCTCGCCCGATCAAAGATCGGCCTCTACTAACCATGATATCGAGTTTTGAAAACATTGTGTGCTCTTATTCCGGTTATTAGCCTAGAATTACTATGTGATGCGCACAGCATACAAATATAGACCGGATCGCCTGAATTGGAACGAAACATCTCATGTTTGTTTTGAAAACAGTTTGCTACTCGTAAGTAGGCTAACATGTGGATTTGCCACCCTCAGGTGGGCTTAGAAAACAAGATGATTTGCCACTCTCAAGTGGGCTTAAAACTCACATTCAATGCATTATTCCAATTCAGATAATCCAACCTTCACCCACAGGCATTCAGGCAGGTATATCATATAAGCACGTAGCCTCATGGTAAGCATGCTATCATGGCAATCACTCACATACATGCAAGGATGCTAAAGCATAAACACTTACTGAGTACTCCAAGCCAAAACAGAAGCCATATTAGAAATCAATGCATGATCCTAACTATGCTGAAATGCCTAATGCAACACATACAGGAATGCAACTACAATAGGCTCGGCTATTCTAAACATGGCATATGAAATGCAATAGATAACATGTATTCAACTTGGAATTGAAATACAATGCAGTTAGTATGATGCGCCGAGCTCGGTGCATGCAAGACAGATGAATGGATGCAAACATGCGAGCATAAGTATGCTAATTGAAACGTGCCCTAAACTAACCATCATTAGTTGGTAAATAAAAGGAAGAAAGACGTGGGGTTGGAAGACATGCATCACACATACGCACACTTATTACAATTGTGCCCTCGCTCGGAGGGTCCGAATAAATAATACAGTCCGAATAATAATTACAGTCCGAATAGGTACAAAACCCTAATTAATTAACAAATTAATCTAGGAAAGCAGGTAAATTAGCATGCAAGCCATGGACCGCCTCAGCTCTGTTTCGAATGATGAATGATGCATGCTTGAGTTCCCTGGTGCGGAAATCCATTGCGATGCCCCGATTCGCCTCTGTTTGCAATTAATGCCGGAATGCTGTGCAAGGCTTTAGAAAGCTGCTGATTTCTGATTTGCTGCAACAGAGAGCAAGAAAGGGGCATGCCAAAGTATTTTCACATATGTATGCATGACTACTCTTCAGGGAGTGTAGTCCTCGATCCTCGTGCCACCAATCACGCATCTCGATTCATGATGGCCAAGGAGTCGATTTGCACGACTCGATGTGAAATGAATGCACATGAAAACACAACAAGATCTAAACTCCATCATGGGTAATCCGGAGTGTCGGTGACCGGGAATTGAGACACGTTCCGTCACTCGGAGTACGAAACGTCCCTCGTTTCCCGTGCTTGGGCTAACTCCTATCCCAAACACAATGCAAATGAGATGGCATACACAATGCGACTAACATACAACCTAGCATATGCAATGCTATGAAATGGCATACACAACGCTCGATGTAACATGGCATACACAATGCTCTAACATGCAACCTAGCATATGCAATGCTATGGACCAAAATGGCATACACAATGCATGATGGACTTACACCAATATGAGTGAACCTCAGCCACACTCACATCAGTGGCCATTAGATGAAAATGAGACAACCGAAATGCGTCCACACATGTACGAATACCAAGGACCGAACCTAAGGCATCAAATGCCACTCTACCAAAGCATGGCAAGGGATGAAAGATGGCATACAAACATGCAATTTCCAGCACTGAAATATGATGCGCAATGGTCCCGAATCATGGAAATATGGCACCCAATGCATGAAATAGGCCCCGAAACTCAAAACTAGGCAAATGCATTGAACCACAAGTATGCAAAGCAAGCATTATTTGACCATAAGGCATGAAAACAGAGCCAAGGCAGTCCTAAACATGCACCAAATCAGTTTCAAGCATGGCCAAAGGGTGCTAACATGAAGGGCTAAAACAACATGCGACATAGGCTAGTAAGCATGGTTTACATGGCATCTATATGAAGCACAAGAGAGGTCACCAAACCAGCCACAAATAGGAATATGGTATGCTAAATAAACCCCAAATAACCACTGAAATGCATCCAATGCGTGCAAAAATGATGAGCTCCTTTGGAGAGCCATACAAGGGGTTACTCAACACATACAACAAGAACACTTAACATGGCAAAACCAACTGTGGAAATCAATTATGACAGCCTTAAAACTCACCAAAAAGGCCCTGAAATGGGTCAAGGAAGCAGGCAATGAAAGGTCCTCTTGAAAGGCCTTGAGGAGGATTGTTCCACACATGCATGAGGGACACAAAATATGGTCAAAGAGGCTCCGGACAGAGCTAAAGAAGACCTTGAAACTCACCAAATTGGGCCTAAAAAGTGACTTCACAACATGCAAGTAAGGGGCCCTTTGGAAGGCCAAAAGGACCAACAAACAAACAAGGAGAGAGGGGGTTACCCCCCGTCTGATTTTAGCTCTCAAACTGAAAATCCACTAGATTTTCAGTGGCTTAGAGGCCAAACCAAGGCCAATGCGAATGCTCTAATGCATAGCCCTAATCATGAGGAAATGAAGCATGCCAAGAGGAAGATCACCCCAAAAATAAAAATGCCCTTAATCAAACTTCAAGAGGGGCTCAAAATAAGACTTTTTTTAGTTCATGGAAAATCTCGAAAATGCTTGCAAGTAAGGCTAAGATATCATGCAAAATAAGCCCTAAAAGAGAGATGAAGCATACAAGGATGTAGGAGACCTCCAAAAAAAAGTATCCTTAATAAAACTTTAAGAGGAGCTCAAAATAAGACACTTTACAGTTTATAACAAAACCCAGAAATGCTTGCAAATAGGGCTAAGATATCATGCAAAATAAGCCCTAAAAGAGAGATGAAGCATACAAGGATGTAGGAGACCTCAAACAAAAAAGTATCCTTAATCAAACTTCAAGAGGAGCTCAAAATAAAATACTTTACAGTTTATAACAAAACCCAGAAATGCTTGAAAATAGGGCTAAGCTGTGGAGCAAAAAAATGCAAAAATGGGGGAAATGAGGACTTACCCTTGTAGCACAGCAATGCAGCAAGTTCTGGACCAAGAAGGTGAGTCTTCAACCTCTGAAAAACAGCTCCAAGATGATTGAATGGATGGTGGAGGTGGTAGGCTATGAGGTGTGGTGTAATGGCCAAGAACAATGGGGTATTTGAGCTTGGATGAGAGAGATATGGAGGATGGAGTGTATATGCCTTGGCTGGTTTCTCTAACCCTTGCAAACGGAGGGGGAGTGTTGGTTTGATAGAGGAGAAGAGCCAAGACTTCTTGGAGAAGCCTTAAGAGAGGGTCAAAGCTTCTCAAAGAAGCTTAACCAAAAGTGTCAAGCTTCTTGAGAAAGCTAGACCAAAAGGGTCAAGCTTCCTCAAGAAGCTTGACAAAAGAGTCAAGCTTCTCTAAGAAGCTAAGCAAAAGGGTCAAAACCAACTTAAAAAGACCAACAAAAGGCTCAAAATCTCGGAGGAAGGGCCAAGTGCTTCACAGCTGGCACAGCTGTGTTGCACTTGAGAAGGCCAAAAAGGAGGTGGTTGGCCGACCAGTTCAAGTGGTCGGCCGACCACATACCCTGGTCGGCCGACCAGGGTTCAAAAGGGTCAAGCTGAAATTCTGGTCGACCATACCAGAAAGGTGGCCTTCCAGATGAGGAGAATACAGCTGTATGGTGGGAAACCAGAAAATGTGACCCAGGAGAGAGGAAAACCAGCTTTCTAGCAAGGTTCAAAAGGGTCAAGAAGAAATACTGGTCGGCCTACCCATATTGGTGGCCTCCCAGATGAGCACAACACAATGGTGGTATGAAAAACCAGAAATTATGGCTCAAAAGTGAGAAAAACCAGTTTTCTGTCAAGAAAATCGGCTGGAGGAGAGAGAAAATGGTTTTCAAAAGAATTGCTGGTCTCCCACCATCCTACCACCTTCCTAGCAATGAAAATAGGGTCCATACCAAAAATGAACCCTAACCGATGCAAAACGAGGGTTCGGGGGCCAAAACGCGCAACCGGGGGCCCCGAAAACAGGCTGTGAAGCACCGGAGGTGGCATATGACCACGAAGGTGGTCTCCCGGGCCACAGTGTCCCTCTAAGGAGAGGAAACAAGGTGTGCGCCAAAAATCGGAGCAAACGGAGGTAGTTAAGCGGTCCCGAACCGAGGCACACGGCCGACGGCTCCGAAAACCAGAAACTGGTCTCCAAACGGGAAAAATGACCTACGACCACGAAACGTAGCCTACGGCGACTGAGAGATGGTCTATGAGACCTCTCCCTCCATTCGGGAAGAGAAAACAGAGAAAACAAGACTTGGTTTGCAAACCGAAGCAAAGCATAAAAGAGTCCCGAAGTTCGGAGGCAAGGCTCGTAGCCGAGACTCTGTGACCTCGGAACGAGCACAACATGCGCAACCACCGAGTGCTCAATCGATGATGTCTAAGTCTTAAGGTCGGTCAAAAATGGGGTGTCTACAGTTGCCCCTCTTTGACAGAACTCGGAAGTCATAAGTGACGGGAGTGAATGTCAAAGCCCAGAGACGACCCATTTTTGACAAGGCCGAAGACTTAGACAAACAGGCAAGATAAACGAAGAGATGTGCCCGCAGGCGCGCCCGCAGGCAGGGGGCAAAATGCAAAACGATATGCACAAAGCCGAATGTAATTCATGACCATGCAAAGCAGCAAGCTGTAATGAAGCAAATATTCACAATAGATGCAATAGTTCTAAGTGAGAATACAAGGCAAAACTACATTTCATGCAGTAAGGATCATGTAAATAAAGCTGTAACGAAGCAAATATTCACAATAAATGCGATAGTTTTAAGCAAGAAGGCAAATCAAACTACATTTCATGCAGTTATGATGTAAGAAGATTATGCAATCTTAGCGAGCATGTGCGATAGATACACAAAAGTGAAGAGAGTGTGATGGATACACTATATGAATAAAGTGTGATTGATACACTAAGTGAAGCAAAGTATGATGGATACACAAAAAGTGACACAAAGTGTGATAGATGCACTAAGTGAACAGAGTGTGATGATACACTAAAAGCGAACACAAAGTGTGATAGATGCACTAAGTGAACAGGTGTGATGATACACTAAAACGAACACAAAGTGTGATAGATGCACTAAGTGAACAGGTGTGATTGATACACTAAAAGCGAACACAAAGTGTGATAGATGCACTAAGTGAACAGAGTGTGATTGATACACTAAAAGCGAACACAAAGTGTGATAGATGCACTAAGTGAACAGAGTGTGATTGATACACTAAAAGTGAACACAAAGTGTGATAGATGCACTAGTGAACAGAGTATTGATACACTAAAAGTGAACACAAAGTGTGATAGATGCACTATGTGAACAGAGTATGAGATACACTGAAGTGAACACAAAGTGTGATAGATGCACTAGTGAACAAGTATGATGATACACTAAAAGTGAACACAAAGTGTGATAGATGCACTAAGTGAACAAGTATGATAGATACACTAAAGGTAATGAAGTGTGATGGATACACTAAAGTAAATGAAGTGAATATGTGCATGATAGATACACAAAATGAGGATGTGTGTGATAGATACAAAAATGAGAATGTGTGTGATAGATACAGAAAATGAGAATGTGTGATAGATACAGAAAATGAAAGAAGTGTGATTGATACACTAAGTGAAGAGAGTGTGATTGATACACTAAATAAATGAAGTGTGATTGATACACTAAGCGAATGAAGTGTGATTGATACACTAAATAAATGATCTCAAACGGAACTTCTTTGAATGAACCGTACATACAATATCGTGCATGAATGAGAAAGAAACTTGATAGGTACAATGCAATACAATGCATGATGAAGGAACCAATAAACAAGCATAGCGGCGCTTTAGAAAGCACCTCATGGGGTGAGTGGCGATGAACCGCTCTACTCTGACGGGGATCTCCCCTCGTGCTCTTCGAACACTTACCTTCAACTGACAGTACAAAGGCTCTGAAATACTGACAAGGGTTCTTCGTAGAACACTTTGGATGCTGCCTTTCTTCCTGATCATATTCACAACTTTCCCTATTCTCCAACGGGGTGACAGACTAGGTTGGTTCAGTATCCAGAATTGAGGTGCATACACGCTATCTCAACCTATGGGGCTTCCATACAGATTTCAAGCCGAGGACACGCCTCTGGGTATTTAAACCAGACTTTAGTCTCGGAAATCCCGAACCTTTGCGTTCTAGGCAACAGCCATTCGAACTCTAGTTTCCACCGTCGCAGTTGGTCTCCTAGGAACTCATTGCGAACACAGCCGAGATGCCTCTGGCAGGGAATGATACTCAGGGAGAGCACTTCTGATCGCCATTCTGGCTTGAAGCAGACTTGATCTTGAGCTTGAGGTAGAGGCACACTCATACTTCGGAGCATTGGCAAGACCTGAAGAGGTACACACGGAATGCAATCTCGGAACTTACTGAAGTTGAAACAAACTCAGATACCCGACATTTTCCCTCTTTTCTTTTGCTTTGCAGTCTGGAACCTATATAGCTTCAGATAGGTCCTGGTTTTACTGTTCTCATGTGACCTGGGTTGAACCCTGCAGTTTTATGAAAGAACAGATCCTGTTTTGCACAAATGTAGAGAATGGCACAGCACTCGGAGCGCAAAACGATTTTATTTTTGAAATTGAGAGATGAGTTCTTGACCGGGGTATTGAGCCTACGACTGAACACAGCGCACTACGACTCAACAACGGAAAACAAAAGGTAAACAACCTAAACACATCGAGTAACACTCGAAACGACTCGAAACAAGAATCGAGATAAAACAAAAAGACACGACACTCAGACGTGCACAGGGAGCCTGTTTCTCTGGGTATTATTTCCCACCCTTTCTCATTTGTGATTCTCACATCACTCGGCCCTCAAGCTCTGTTTTTCTGAAAAAGCCCTTTTCCTCACTTTTTCCCTCAGCGCACATCTCTCTATTCTTCAATCTCTCATTTTTTATCCCCCCTGGGTGGTTGATGGATAAACAAGAAGTTGCGGGCTCTTGCCCCTAGCATTCTGCTAGATTCTCTTTCTTCTGCTCACAACAGTGAACTTCCCCCACAGAGGGGTTGTGACGATGTGCAGCAGATCTGCAATTGACATTGGTTGACGATGCTCTACTGGGGAGTTTGGATGATAGATCTGTCCATGAGGGAATGGAATATCCTGCCCCATTCCAGTTCGTGCTTCGCACTTGGCTTGATACCTCTGCTTGGAGGATGTGAGAGCTTTCGGCCCTTTTCTGTTAGCTTCCGCTGTGCCCTTCTTGGCGAATAGGGTGTCCTTTCCGGCAAGTATGGTGCCCTTTCTGGCAAATGCATTGACAACGGGGGAAAGACAGGAAGCCTGACTCAACCGTGCCCCTAGTTCATTATTTTGACCATTTTTTGTTTTTGGCTTCTGCTTAAAACAATTTTAACCAAAATGAGAGTTAGATTAACGTGCTTGTTCGATTTTCTGATTTGAAATCATGCGAGTTAGATTATGAGCACTGAAAATTTTCCTTTTTTGGGTCCAAGAAATGGTCCAGTTTTGGAAAAGTGGAATAATTTTCGAGAGAATTAGTCAACCTCATTAAAAATTCTCAAAACTATTTTTGCAAATGGCCACTGCTCAAGAGCAGAACCTACTCTTGAGATGCACAACCTCAGATCCCAAATGGAAAATTGCCCCTCTGAAGGCACTGCATGGCAACGGAAAGTTGCCCCTGTTGAATAGCACCGCAGCACATTGTATGGCAACGGAAAGTTGCCCCTTGTTTGAATGGCACCGCAGCGCATTGCAATCAGTCTTCAGTGACGATCACAACCGAACTCTCGGATACAGAGAAGACAAAGATGACCAAAACCATCACATGGACACAATCGAATTTGAAGTGTTTTACGGCTGGACTTCAGAATGAAGTTGCCTACGTATCCCAAAGATGGGAATCAAGCCTTACGTAGTTCGGGTTAAGGTACACTCGGGTATTAACCTCTCCTTTTGCGCTCTAACTTTTGCCAAGCCGCCCTTTCTGGGTTTTCAACCTTGCGAGCTTGTTCTTCTTTTTTTCAATTTTTTCATTTCTTTTCTTTTTCATTTTTTTTCATTTTCTTTTTTCTTTTTTCTTTTTTCTTTTTGCATTTTTCTTTTTTCTTTTTCTTCTTTTTCTTGCTCTAACTTTTGCCTGGGTCGCCCTTCCGGGTTTTCGGCCCAGCGAGCCTCTCAAGGGTAAAAGTGTAGCTTTGTCCATGTCAAATGGTTTTGAGATCTGAAGTCATCTGAATCCAGGAGAATGGCTGTGTTCGCTGATGATGTAGAGTCCATCCAATGGACTGAATTTGCCCCTAGTGTTGTGGATAGGAACTCTTTTTTCAGCAATACTTCTTCTTTCCTCCTTCTGGGATTTGGCATTCTTGCCGATCTTATTGATTTGCGGATGATCCATTTGCTCTTCGAGCGCAATCTGACATTTTTTGCCCCTAGTTCGAGGGTGCTTTGATCTAGCTTCGCAAGCTTCTTTGATCACATCTGATATTCTTGCCTCTAGTTCATGGGCTGCTTCTGATTCGGCCACACGGGCCTCACGTTGTGGTTGACCGTTGAACATTCTGAATCCCAGTTTAAGGTTTGAAAGTGAGGGGTCGAGTCTCGAGGCTGAGAGCGATCCTAGGCTGCACAATCTCAAGAGCGATTCCACACAGGTCTTCGCAGGACCGCGCAAAACATTTTTTGAAATCTTTTAAGAAAGCGACAAATCGCTCGCGCTGAAGACAGTGCGGAACCAATCTGGATCAAGCCAGGATCCTTCCCAGTACTCACACTAACAAGCATGATCTCATTCGTTAAGGGCTCAGCATGCCTCTCTTTCTCTCAATTGATCAAATTTTTGCAAATCCCGAGGAATTCCTTCCTCTTTGTTTTCACCGCAGTGTTCAAAAAGAGTTTTTGAAAAACTTAGGTCGATGTAATGAATTCAAGGCACAAAAGAGCAGGTGAAATGCACTGCCGTTTCATTCAAGTTTGCTGGCACAACAGGCTCAAAGCAGAACAAGCACAAAAGCATGAAAACCACAGCTGTTTCAATTAGATCTACTGGTGTAACTGGCTCCCCGGCAGAAACAGACTCAAAAAAAGCGAAAAGACAAACACAAAACAAAATAGTGATATCCGAGGTAACGCCCCCGGGATCACCCGACTCTAACAAAACAGGACTGACTCGATACAACAAGACAGACCCAACTGACTCAGTATGAAAAGACTGACTCTATATAACGGGACAGACTCTAAACGACATAACTGACTCAATACCCGAATCAGAAAGCACAAAAACCAGCATTCACAAATGCTCAAAACAGTGCGTGCCATACGCCATATCTGGAGTAAACTGAGTGCCGCCCGCAGGTGGTTCATCCCTCGATCACATAGTCACCTTATCCCCCGTAAGTTCACTGATCAAGTGCCGATAGACTTTGCAAGACTGGTGCGGCGATGACCCTGTTGTCAAACAGATCCTGTACATCATGGCGCAGACGAAAGCAACTATCAGTGTCATGACCGGTTTGTTGATGGTAGGCACAGTACTTAGTCTGGTCATGCTTTGGAGGGAGAGGATCGGGTAGAGGCCGTTGTTCCAACGGTTTCAGATATCCTTTCCGGAGTAAGGCCTCTAGAGCCTTTGACAAAGGCATATAAAGTGGGGTAAAAACCCTCTTGACTCGAGGTGGATATTTGGTTTTTTGCGAGCTACTTCCGGACGCACCGGTGAATGGGGTAGCTGTTTTTGATGTGGTGGTGGTGACCATGCCCACTTCAGAAGATCTTGCAGCTGCATCACCACTGGTGGTCGCATTCGAACTGCGGAAAAACGCCCTCCTGGGCTGCTCCTTCTCTGGTCAATGAGCCCTGCCTCATAGCGTCCTCGATTTGCCCATCTCATGTAAATCTGAAAAGGTGGGGAAGGGGAGAACAATCATTTTCTGCATAAGCTTGGGCTGGAGATTGCGCACAATCATCCGAATCTGATCTTTATCCGTCGGCCTTATGGTCATCATTGAGGCCTTGGCCCTCCAGCGGGTTACGAATTCAGAGAAACTTTCCTTAGGCTCCTGCCTTGTTGTCTCGAGATCACGGGTCGTAATCTCGATTTGCGTATTATAGGAGTACTGAGCGACAAAAGCCTCGGCCATCTCATCCCAATTCTTCTTGACATCGTTCTCCAGTTTTGCGTACCAGATGGCCGCCACACCCGACAGGGTCCGGCCAAACAATGAAAGCTTCTGTAGTCTGGTGAGGCCCATCGGCCTTAGTATGTCCGAAAACAAATGGAGATGCACCATGGGATCCCCAGACCCATCAAAACGGTCGATTTGTGGCATCTTGAACCGATCTGGCAGCGTCACAGCCGTGTCCGTATATCCATCCTCGATGTCTGGGATGGACTTTACCCCTTGGGATTTCTTGAACAACTTTTCAAGCTTGCTCAACTTCAACGCTGTAGGGTCCACCTCGAACTCAAAGGGAGAGTCCGGTTGATTGATAGGAGTGGGTGCCTTGGATAGTGTAGACACCCCATTTTGACCGGCCCTAAGACTTGGGCGTTTTCTTTTGATTACTCGATGATGACAATTAAAATGTGTTTCTCGCAGAATTCTCATTAAAAGAAATGGAATTTGAACTTTAATCCCAACCTTCACCATTATGGCCAAATTATTTTAAAATATTGAATATTTCATTAATTTAGTATTTTTGTAATTTTTCATAATTTTATGTGTTTGTTCATATTTTTGGTGTATTTTATATAAAAGAAAATAATAAAACAAATTATATTATGTGTTTAAAATTATTATATTATATTATTATTATTATTATATTATATTATTATTATTATATTATATATTTAGTATTTTATATAAAATTATATTAGTATATTATATGTTTAGTATTTTAGTATAAATTATATATTTTAGATATTTTATATTATATATATATTATATTATATATATTATAAAATAAAAATAATAAAAAAATAATCGTCGGCAGCCGACGCAACAAGCGCACCATATGCATATATTATTATATTTATTATTATATTTATATTATTATATTATATTATTATATTATTATTATTATTATATTATTATTATTATCTTAGAATTTGCCTATATAAGGCAGGGGGCTCTGAAGGATTCAGGGGGGGAATTGCTAGAGGCTCAGCAGAGAGCATTCAAAGGGTGTGGAATTTCTAGAGGAGTTTTAGAGAGGCATTTTGGAGAGAAGGAATTCTGAGGGAGAGAAAGAGTCTGAAAAAAAAAAGAGAGGATATTTTTTTTGATAATTTTATTTCCATTTCATTAATACATCATTCAAAAAATAATCACTAAAGTTATATTTCCAAATTTTGGATTGAGAATTGAGAACACATTCCATAGACTTGAGAGTAATCAAAAGAAAGTTTGTGACTCAGAAAATTCATCATTTCCCCAAAAGGTGAGTTTTCGCAAATTGTCATTTAATTTAAAAATGTGACCTAATTTGTTTAAATACTTTATTTACCTCGTTTTATAACTTTTTTTTATCGCTTTAATGGGATGGCTGCACCACTGCACCACCTACATATCTGCTATAATTTAAATATTGTATATAAATTGTTGTAATTTATTACTTTAAATAAATATCCCGGCGGTGAATAGCACCTCCAGTGGTGAATAGTAACCCCGACGGTGAATAGTACCTAATTATAACTTTTTTTATCGCTTTAATGGGATGGCTGCACCACTGCACCACCTACATATCTGCTGTAATTTAAATATTGTATATAAATTGTTATAATTTATTACTTTAAATAATTTGTATCCCGGCGGTGAATAGTAACCTCCGGTGGTGAATAGTACCTCCGGCGGTGAATAGTAACCCCGACGATGAATAGTACCTCCGGCGGTGAATAGTACCTCCGGCTATTTAATTTTGCTCGCTTTATCATATGCTAGTTAGGGGGCTGTTTAATTTATTTCAATGATTTATGTTTTAAATATCAAGTTTGTTCAATTAATCAATTTCGTATAATCCCTCCCTTCATTCTTTGCTTATTTCGATTTAAAAGTTGTGAAAAATTAAGATTGTGATTCAAGTATAAGAAAGGAACTCTTCCATGCTTAATGGTTTCAATTCTTTGGAGGTTCACTACCCCAAATGTATACATGTTCTTATACTAAAGCACAATATTTTATTTTTCATTTCTCTTTATTCATTAGTGTGTTTATTTTTAAGGGAGTAATTAACCCTTGAAAATCACCAAGGAAAGTGTCATTATCACTTATTATCAAGTTTGGATTTTAAGTCATTATCACTCAAGTTTGGGTTTTTCTAAGTCATTATTACTCTTTTGAGTTTGACTAGTCCTTGTTGCACATCTTGAGTTTGACTTAAAATTCCTAACTTGTAAATAAGTTTGACTCTTCCTTTGTGATTTCCTCTGAAGAAACTAAGGTTTATTCGGGTTAAGTCGACACTGATTTTCCTTTATTGCATTTCAGACTTAGTGGATGTAAATATCACTTTTGCACAAACAGGAGAAAAGATAAAGAAATGGACAGGTAATAAAAAAGGCTAATAAAATTGGTTAAAATTGGATTACAACCAACATAAAGAACCAATATGATTAATTGAATTCGGTCGGACGTTATACGAATTTATTGTGTCAAGGCTTGCCTTACATCAATTATTGTAATAAATTAGACAGCCCCCTTTCATTTATTATTCATTCGGTTTTGTAATAATTATTTATTCGGGCACTTGGACATTCGGACCCTCCTGCGTGAGGGCGCATTTGGACATTCGAACCCTCCTTCGTGAGGACAAATTTGTAATAATGTGTATGTCTTCCAACCCCACGTCTTTCTCCCTTTTATTTACCAGCTTATGATGGTTAGATTAGGGACATCATGTTTAATTTAGCATTTTCCATGATTTGCATCCATCTGTTTGCATGCATAAAAGTTCGGCTCATCATATTATTCAAATGTCAAATTCAAAACTCTTTACTTGAATACATGCCTATCACATGCCTTGAATTGACTCGCATGCCATGCTAGTAGCCGAGCTTATTACTTGCACGTTGTATGTGTTGCATTAGCCATATCGCATTAATTAGGATAATGCATTTTTTCTAACTATTTACTTTCTTTTGACTCGCCTTCGGACATAAGGTAAGTTTTTATGCTTTAGCATATTGCATAAGTGTGATTGCTGTCATATCAAACATACTACCATGAGGCTAAATGCTTACTTGATATACCTGTTTGAATGCCTGTGGATGAAGGCTAATCACTTGAATTGGGATACTTTGATTCATGTATATATGAGATCACCATTTTCAGTGATACATATTCAAAACATTTTTTTTAAAACAAACATGGAATCAAACGTTCCAACTTTTTGTGAAATTAGTCTATACTTGTATGTTACATATAGAACAAGAGCATATATTGTACATAAAAACCACATCATGATTAGTAGAGGCCGATCTTTGATCGGGTGAGTGGGGTGTTCAATTATTGACCTTCCCCTCTCATACCTAAGTTCCCGAACCAAGACACTTTGGTAACGACGGACTAATGGCCTTTGGCACGAGTCATGGGTTTCCTAAATTTCCCAAAATAAATATTTAGGTGGCGAATCTGAAATCTGGCAAAGCAGTCCATTTTTGGCATTTGATTCAAACATCGATTTTCCAAAAATAATTGCCGGATTTGGACTCTTTTTGTGTTTCCACTGTTTCACATTGCACTTGTGAAATCAGATTCAGAACCAACACACAAGTGGAGTCCGAACTGTAAGGGCTATTTCATTCTTCCGAAAGGGGGCGCGAAAAGCCGAGCTACAGATAGTTGAGGTAGAATCGGGGGCGGAGCCGGCCCTGTTGGGATATCTATATCCTCCTGGACATTCGGGACATTCGTCGTCTCCCCGGGTATTGGAACTCTTGGTGGGGGAGGAGCTTGGTGTGAAGCTGATGCTCCGGCTTGCTGCTGGAGTCTGGTGATTAGCTCTGCTTGTTGGGCCATGACCTCGGCCTGCTGTTTGGCAAATTTCGCTTGGCGGATAGCATCCTGCTGCATGATTTTCATACTTTCTTGGAGTTGGCGCACCATCTCCTCCATCCCTGTCATACTGCCCTGATCTATCTGGACTACCGGTATGTCTATCTCTGGAGTAAAAGCAGATATCTCAACCCAACTGCACATAGGTGAGATGGATAATGACTTCTGATCCGAAGACTGTTGAATTGATGATCTGTGCCTGACTGGCTTTTTTACCCTGCCTCTGGCGAAGGAACACTGATTTGCCCTTGAACGAAATCTATGACCTGACAAAGTCTATTGACACAAGTCCAATGAACCTGGGGGATATCGGAGCCTTCTTCCAAGACTACCTTGCAAAAGAGAAAACAGACAGCACCACAGCCTAATTTCACCAAAACCAAAATGAGCAAAGCTGAATGACTGTGCCCCCCTACAGAATTCTACCACAAGTTCTGCCTGTAAACTGATACCCTTAGGTAAAACTGATTCCCAAAACACTGATGCTGATGCCCGCAGGCCTGATGCCCAGACTTGCAAACTGATACATGCATTCCTGTAGAGACGCACTCTAAAAGCACATAGCAAGCAAGCGAGAGCGAAAACACCCCTATGTTGGGGTAAGGTTTCCCTGTCCTATTTTGTCAGGAGCTAGGGTTTCACTACACACGCAGCGGTTTCAAACAACCTATAATCGGGTAAGCAACCTGTCCTGGCTTGGAATGGTCACTATGGATTCCGAATATGCACTAGGTCGAATAGTCAAAAAGGTTGCCCCGGTAAAAACCAGGGTTTGTGTTCCTGTCGTGGCAGAGCCCGCAACCGGTTAGCCTTATGGCACGCTTCTCGAAGCGAGCCTCCGGCAAACACGGTGTCCTAGGCGCACCAATGCAAATGCAATACAAAGAAACACATAAGTGCAAACAATACAAGATATCATGAGTTCGAGTCAAGTTCTCTAAATCCCCAGCAGAGTCGCCAGAAACTGTAGTATTCCCCGAACGTCCCGGGAGGGAAATCCCGTTTTGTTCATTTGGGCTCACTACAGTTCAGGACTCAATGTCACGGTCCTGTATCTAATCTCGCAGAGTGCAATGCAAGACCGATGAATCATCAAAGAGTCCAAATCTGGCAAATCATTTTTTTTTTAAAACAGATTTTTTGAAAGAAGTGCCAAACATGGACTGCTTTGCCAGATACAGAGTCGCCACCTAAATATTTTATTTTGGGAAATTTAGAAAACCCTGACTCGTTTGCCTAAGGCCACGTGTCCGTCATCACCAAAGTTGCCTCGGCTCGGGAACTTGGGTACGATTGGGGAAGGTCACTTCGTGAGCACCCCCGCTCGCCCGATCAAAGATCGGCCTCTACTAACCATGATATCGAGTTTTGAAAACATTGTGTGCTCTTATTCCGGTTATTAGCCTAGAATTACTATGTGATGCGCACAGCATACAAATATAGACCGGATCGCCTGAATTGAAACGAAACATCTCATGTTTGTTTTGAAAACAGTTTGCTACTCGCAAGTAGGCTAACATGTGGATTTGCCACCCTCAGGTGGGCTTAGAAAACAAGATGATTTGTCACTCTCAAGTGGGCTTAAAACTCACATTCAATGCATTATTCCAATTCAGATAATCCAACCTTCACCCACAGGCATTTAGGCAGGTATATCATATAAGCACGTAGCCTCATGGTAAGCATGCTATCATAGCAGTCACTCACACACATGCAAGGATGCTAAAGCATAAACACTTACCGAGTACTCCAAGCCAAAACAGAAGCTATGTTAGAAATTAATGCATGATCCTAACTATGCTGAAATGCCTAATGCAACACATACAGGAATGCAACTACAATAGGCTCGGCTATTCTAAACATGGCATATGAAATGCAACAGATAACATGTATTCAACTTGGAATTGAAATACAATGTAGTTAGTATGATGCGCCGAGCTCGGTGCATGCAAGGCAGATGAATGGATGCAAACATGCGAGCATAAGTATGCTAATTGAAACGTGCCCTAAACTAACCATCATAAGCTGGTAAATAAAAGGGAGAAAGACGTGGGGTTGGAAGACATGCATCACACACACACACACACACTTATTACAATTGTGCCCTCGCTCGGAGGGTCCGAATAAATAATACAGTCCGAATAATAATTACAGTCCGAATAGGTACAAAACCCTAATTAATTAACAAATTAATCTAGAAAAGCAGGTAAATTAGCATGCAAGCCATGGACCGCCTCAGCTCTATTCCGAATGATGAATGATGCATGCTTGAGTTGCCTGGCGCGGAAATCCATTGCGATGCCCCGATTCGCCTCTGTTTGCAATTAATGCCGGAATGCTGTGCAAGGCTTTAGAAAGCTGCTGATTTCTGATTTGCTGCAACAGAGAGCAAGAAAGGGGCATGGCAAAGTATTTTCACATATGTATGCATGACTACTCTTCAGGGAGTGCAGTCCTCGATCCTCGTGCCACCAATCACGCATCACGATACATGATGGCCGAGGAGTCGATTTGCACGACTCGATGTGAAATGAATGCACATGAAAACACAACAAGACCTAAACTCCATCATGGGTAATCCAGAGTGTCGGTGACCGGGAATTGAGACACGTTCCGTCACTCGGAGTACGAAACGTCCCTCGTTTCCTGTGCTTGGGCTAACTCCTATCCCAAACACAATGCAAATGAGATGGCATACACAATGCGACTAACATACAACCTAGCATATGCAATGCTATGAAATGGCATACACAACACTTGATGTAACATGGCATACACAATGCTCTAACATGCAACCTAGCATATGCAATGCTATGGACCGAAATGACATACACAATGCATGATGGACTTACACCAATATGAGTGAACCTCAGCCACACTCACATCAGTGGCCATTAGATGAAAATGAGACAACCGAAATGCGTGCACACATGCACGAATACCAAGGACCGAACCTAAGGCATCAAATGCCACTCTACCAAAGCATGGCAAGGGATGAAAGATGGCATACAAACATGCAATTTCCAGCACTGAAATATGATGCGCAATGGTCCCGAATCATGGAAATATGGCACCCAATGCATGAAATAGGCCCCGAAACTCAAAACTAGGCAAATGCATTGAACCACAAGTATGCAAAGCAAGCATTATTTGACCATAAGGCATGAAAATAGAGCCAAGGCAGTCCTAAACATGCACCAAATCAGTTTCAAGCATGGCCAAAGGGTGCTAACATGAAGGGCTAAAACAACATGCGACATAGGCTAGTAAACATGGTTTACATGGCATGTATATGAAGCACAAGAGAGGTCACCAAACCAGCCACAAATAGGAATATGGTATGCTAAATAAACCCCAAATAACCACTGAAATGCATCCAATGCGTGCAAAAATGATGAGCTCCTTTGGAGGGCCATGCAAGGGGTTACTCAACACATACAACAAGAACACTTAACATGGAAAAACCAACTCTGGAAATCAATTACGACAGCCTTAAAACTCACCAAAAAGGCCCTGAAATGGGTCAAGGAAGCAGGCAATGAAAGGTCCTCTTGAAAGGCCTTGAGGAGGATTGTTCCACACATGCATGAGGGACACAAAATATGGTCAAAGAGGCTCCGGACAGAGCTAAGGAAGACCTTGAAACTCACCAAATTGGGCCTAAAAAGTGACTTCACAACATGCAAGTAAGGGGCCCTTTGGAAGGCCAAAAGGGCCAACAAACAAGACAATGAGAGAGGGGGTTACCCCCCTCTGATTTTAGCTCTCAAAAACACATCTAAGCCACTGAAAATCCACTATATTTTCAGTGTCTTAGAGGCCAAACCAAGGCCAATGCGAATGCTCTAATGCATAGCCCTAATCATGAGGAAATGAAGCATGCCAAGAGGAAGATCACCTCAAACAGAAAAATGCCCTTAATCAAACTTCAAGAGGGGCTCAAAATAAGACTTTTTTTAGTTCATGTAAAATCTCAAAAATGCTTGCAAGTAAGGCTAAGATATCATGCAAAATAAGCCCTAAAAGAGAGATGAAGCATACAAGGATGTAGGAGACCTCAAACAAAAAAGTATCCTTAATAAAACTTCAAGAAGAGCTCAAAATAAGACACTTTACAGTTTATAACAAAACCCAGAAATGCTTGCAAATAGGGCTAAGCTATGGAGCAAAAAAATGCAAAAATGGGGGAAATGAGGACTTACCCTTGTAGCACAGCAATGCAGCAAGTTCTGGACCAAGAAGGTGAGTCTTCAACCTCTGAAAAATAGCTCCAAGATGATTGAATGGATGGTGGAGGTGGTAGGCTATGAGGTGTGGTGTAATGGCCAAGAACAATTGGGTATTTGAGCTTGGATGAGAGAGATACGGAGGGTGGAGTGTATATGCCTTGGTTGGTTTTTCAAACCCTTGCAAATGGAGGGGGAGTGTTGGTTTTATAGAGGAGAAGAGCCAAGACTTCTTGGAGAAGCCTTAAGAGAGGGTCAAAGCTTCTCAAAGAAGCTTGACAAAAGAGTCAAGCTTCTCTAAGAAGCTAAGCAAAAAGGTCAAAACCAACTTAAAAAGACCAACAAAAGGCTCAAAATCTCGGAGGAATGGCCAAGTGCTTCACAGTTGGCACAGCTGTGTTGCACTTGAGAAGGCCAAAAAGGAGGTGGTTGGCCGACCAGGGTTCAAAAGGGTCAAGCTGAAATTCTGGTCGGCCATACCAGAAAGATGGCCTCCCAGATGAGGAGAATATAGCTGTATGGTGGGAAACCAGAAAATGTGACCCAGGAGAGAGGAAAACCAGCTTTCTAGCAAGGTTCAAAAGGGTCAAGAAGAAATACTGGTCAGCCTACCCATATTGGTGGCCTCCCAGATGAGCACAACACAATGGTGGTATGAAAAAACAGAAATTATGGCCCAAAAGTGAGAAAAACCAGCTTTCTGTCAAGAAAACCGGCTGGAGGAGAGAGAAATAGTTTTCAAAAGAATTGCTGGTCTCCCACCATCCTACCACCTTCCTAGCAATGAAAATAGGGTCCATACCAAAAATGAACCCTAACTGATGCAAAATGAGGGTTCGGGGGCCAAAACACGCAGCTGGGGGCCCCGAAAACAAGCTGTAAAGCACCGGAGGTGGCGTATGACCATGAAGGTGGTCTCCCGGGCCACAGTGTCCCTCTAAGGAGAGGAAACAAGGTGTGTGCCAAAAACCGGAGCAAACGGAGGTAGTTACCGAACCGAGGCACACGGCCGATGGCTCCGAAAACCGGAAACTGGTCTCCAAACGGGAAAAATGGCCTACGACCACGAAACGTAGCCTACGGCCACTGAGAGATGGTCTACGAGACCTCTCCCTCCCTTCGGGAAGAGAAAACAGGACCTGGTTCGCAAACCGAGGCAAATCATAAAAGAGTCCCGAAGTCCGGAGGCAAGGCTCGCAGCCGAGACTCTGTGACCTCAGAACAAGCACAACATGCGCAATCACCGAGCGCTCAATCGATAACGTCTGAGTCTTAAGGTCGGTCAAAAATGGGGTGTCTACACCTCTCAGCTTCCACTATTTTTTTCTTCCTTTCCTCATTTCTCTCTTTCTTTCTTTTCCTGTCCTTCTCTTCCTTTTCTTTCTCTTTCTTTCCAGGCACCTCCTCCCTATATAGGGAGGTGAAACCATCACTTGGCCAACACGTGGCCAGGCCGAATCCCTCTCTAGATTCAATCACAGATTCGATAATTAATTATATAGATTCGTTCTTATCTTATATAAATATTTAAGATAATTACACTTTGATCTAACTTTTAATATAATTATATAAATAAATTAATTCCTAATTAAATTACACCCTATCGTATATCCATAGAAAATTAATTATTTATTTACTACCACACCTACTATTATTATTATTATTATTATTATTATTATTATTATTATTATTATATTATTATATTATTATTATTATTATTTATATTTTGACCCTTAAACTTTTAATAATTATATTGTTTTACAAAATTACACATAATAATATATAATAAATTATATATTTTCCGAACTGAGATTAAATAATATTAGTATAAATTTTACAGAATAATTAAAAATCTGGGTTGTTACAATCTTCCCTCCTTTTAAAATTTCGTCCTCGAAATTTGTCATATGTAAGCTATCCGCTACGCACTCTGATAAATATATATTATATGATTAATCTGATAGAAAATATTACCTCAAAAAAAACTTTACCAAAAATAACTCACTGTCTAGTTGTCAAAAATTGGTTTGGGCCAAAATAAGAAATAATAGGTGACTTTAAAAACTTTTCATTCGTTTTGTTTATGATAAAAATAAATAAAAATGAGAACACAATGACAGAATTATATGCAAGAGTTGAAAAAATTTGAGGTGAACTTTTCATTGATGGGAAATAGTTTCAAAATTAGTATCCTTATAATTTGAACCCACTTTTAAAAAGTCGAAATAATTTTTTTTTTTTGAATACTGAACTGAAAATTATATGTATTTAATTATATTATTATTTTGGTAGGTGCTTGAGCCCGATATCCTTCTTTTCTTGTCATTCTTTTATTATAACAAATATAAATTATATCTAATATCCTTTACAAATTAGGCACACTAAAAAAAAAAAATTTATTATATATATATAATCATATAAAATTATAATATAATTAAATTGACTAACAAAATGTAATATTTAGGTACTAATTACCCGCTATCCTACTTCTGAAATGTGCGTGTGTCCTATGCTCCAATGATGATTTTTTTTGTTTTATAAACCATTACTCTGATACCACTTGTCACGACCCGCTCCCCGTACCCAAGGGTTAAGTATCGTGATGGCCAGTAACTGAAGTTACATCCGGCCAATCCATAAACAAATTAATAAACGCAAGCGGAAGAAATATTTAAGTAAGGGTACCAAAATAATCATCGGAGCTTCTATTTTTATTACAAAATTTATTGACCAAAAAGGCCGATATTTACATATAAAAATATCAATAAAAGTGTTGTGTGTGTTTAATCCGCAGCCTCGCATCTAAGACTTTCCAAAAACTATTTCTGAATTGCATGTTTCCTGAAAATTGGTAAACAGCTATAAGCACATGGCAGAGTAAGAAATATTATACCAAGAGTATAAAGGACACGAAATAACCATGGATAGTTAGTTAGGCCAAAACATTTAAGATAACTTAGTCGGAACAAATAATCTTTTAAGTAGCAAAATTGAGATTATGTAAATAAATAACCATAACCACGGTAATTTGGTAAACAATCATTTAAGTAGCAGAAACAGAAATACCCAAATTATATACGTAAATGACCATAACCACGGTACTGAACAGAACAGAACAGAGGTCACAGAAGTGACAGTCATAACAGAGGTACGGATTCAAGAGGTGGCTCGTACGGATTCTAGAGGTGGCTCCCATAATAGTGTAGCACTTAGCTCCGCACAGCACTTTGGTCCGCACAGAACAGAGGTACGGATTCAAAAGGTGGCTCGTACGGATTCTAGAGGTGGCTCCCACAATAGTGTAGCACTTAGCTCTGCACAGCAGTTTACTCCGCACAGAACAGAGGTCAATGGATCAGAGGGCCACAAAGTAACCAAACAGAGGCCAATGGTTATTTAAGTCTCCCAATGCGTGGGACTCCCGTGGTGGTACTTACAAAACATAATTGTTTATAAGGTCATAATCAAATATTCTTAAAAGTAAAATAGACATATCCATGGGTTTCACTTTAGCAAATAGGGTTCAGAAAATAATCTGCGTAACTAAAATCTTTATAAAACGTAACTTTTATTAATATACTAATAAAACATAACTTGTGTAAAACAGATTTTGGTAAGTCAAAATATACGTAAAATGCTTTTAGGTGACTCAAGGTATAATATAACTCACCTTAACTTTAATACCTTACTCTTTCTTTCCATTATCAAAGACTCTCTCAGCTTCCACTATTTTTTCCTTCATTTCCTTCCTTTCTCTCTCTTTCTTTTCCTTTCCTTCTCTTCCTTTTCTTTCTCTTTCTTTCCAGGCACATCCTCCCTATATAGGGAGGTGAAACCATCACCTGGCCAACACGTGGCCAGGCCGAATCCCTCTCCAGATTCAATCACAGATTCGATAATTAATTATATAGATTCGTTCTTATCTTATATAAATATTTAAGATAATTACACTTTGACCCAACTTTTAATATAATTATATAAATAAATTAATTCCTAATTAAATTACACCCTATCGTATATCCACAGAAAATTAATTATTTATTTACTACCACACCTACTATTATTATTATTTATATTTTGACCCTTAAACTTTTAATAATTATATTGTTTTACAAAATTATACATAATGATATATAATAAATTATATATTTTCCGAACTGAGATTAAATAATATTAGTATAAATTCTACAGAATAATTAAAAATCTGGATTGTTACAACAAAAGCTTGAAGTATTTGTTCACCCAAAGGGACCTAAACATGCGTCAGAGACGTTGGATAGAGTATTTAGAGGATTATGAATTTACCCTTTCCTATCATCCCGGCAAGGCTAACGTGGTGGCAGATGCGCTAAGTCGCAAGAATAAAGGGATTGTTGCTAGTTTAGCACTTAGAGAATGAAGTATGGTTGGAACGCTCAATGAATTTGGGGTACAAATGGAGGTTCGAAATGAAAAGGCTTACATTGGTGCTCAGATTGCTACATCTAAAATTTTGAGCGAGATATTAGAATCACAAAAGTATGATAAGGAGGTAGCATTCATCAAGGCACGAATGGAATCTAATGAAACCATGCCTGGTTGGGAAATTCACACAAATAGAAGTTTGAGATATCAAGGTTGAATGTTCGTACCAAGCAACGACTTACTAAGAGAAAAGGTACTTAAGGAATTCCACCATTCAGTATTCGCAGTACATCCAGGAGGAACTAAGATGTACCAAGACTTAAAACGCCAATATTGGTGGGGTGGAATGAAAAGGGACGTAGCAAAGTTTGTGTCTCAATGCCTGACATGTCAACAAGTAAAGGCTGAACACCAATGGCCGGCAGGGACGCTTCAACCTTTACCAATCCCAGAGTGGAAATGGGAACACATAACCATGGATTTCGTAACGGGTTTGCCTCGGTCACCACAAGGACATAACGACGTGTGGGTAGTGGTGGATTGACTCACTAAGACTGCCTGATTCTTACTGGTCGGGTCGTCAGATACGTTAGATTCGCTTAGTAGATTGTTCATCAAAGAAGTGATCAGATTACAAGGAGAACCAGTTAGCATCGTGTCTGACCGTGATCCTCGATTCACTTCGCAATTTTGGCAAAGTTTGCAGAAAGCAATGGGAACAAACCTATGCTTTAGCACGACATTTCACCCACAAACAGATGGGCAGTCTGAAAGGACGATACAAACCTTAGAGGATATGTTTCGAGCTTGCGTTATGGATTTTAAGGGAAGTTGGGAGAAACACCTACCTCTCGTTGAGTTCGCTTACAACAATAGTTTCCAAGCCAATGTTGGAATGGCACCGTATGAAGCACTTTATGGATGACCTTGTCGATCGCTAATCTGTTGGACTGAAGCAGGAGAAGCAACCTTATTAGGACCAGACTTGGTTCAGAAAACCACTGAGAAGATAAAACTGATCAAACAACGGCTAACCATACCCCAAAGTCGACAAAAGAGCTATGCGGATCAAAGGAGATGACCCTTAACGTTTGAGGTAGGGGATCATGTTTTTCTCAAATTTGACCTCGTCGAGGTACTACACGATTTGAGAAGAAAGGAAAACTTGCACCTCGTTATGTGCGACCCTTTGAAATTCTGAGCAAGATAGGAGATGTGGCATACGGTTTAGCACTACCACCACAGCTCGCAGTGGTGCACAATGTTTTTCATATCTCAATGTTACGAAAATATGAGCCACACCCTTTCCATGTTATCAACTGGAAGAGATTGATCTCAATGAAGATGCAAGCTTTAAGGAAAGGCCTATAAAGATTATGGATTGACAAGAAAAGAACTTAAGAGGCAAAGTGTAGACACCCCATTTTTGACCGTCCTCAAGACTTGGATGTCACCGCTTGGATACTCGGTGATCGTCTTTGTTTGTGTTCGTTTTGAGCTCCCGGAGGTCTCGGTTGCGCGCCTTGCCTCAGGATCTCTTAACTTGTCTGCTCCGTGTTCGGTTTTGGCACCAAACACTTGTGTTTTTGCCTTGAAGGGCAGGGAATGGCTTGTTGGCCATCCCCACATCCCACCGGCCCCTCCCTTGCATCACCGGCCGTTTATGGGTGCCACCGGCCACGGTTTCTTAACAACAATGGCCGGTCGGCACTATATTTGGCCGGCCGGCACTTTATTTTGCCGGCAACCTCTTTTGCTGGCCGGTGTGACTCCTTTGAACCCTTGAGGCATGGTGCATGCCAGCTGTGCCAGCTGGGATGCACCATCACTCCTCCCCGTGCGGTTGGTGACTGTTTTGAACCCTTGACCCCCTAATTCCTTCTAGAAGAATGACCCCTTTGGCCAAGCTTCTTGGAGAAGCTTGGCCAGCTGTATTGGCTTCCTCTAGAAGCCTTGAACCTCCTGGCCCCCTTGACCCTTTCTCTTTAGCTTAGCCATTAAGTTTCTTGGCTTTGCTTGGCCTATATAAGCACCATTCCTCTCCCTTGCTTAGGGGTTAGCCATTTTTGAACAAAAACCAGAGCTTATATCTATATATCTGTTAGATACATCCTCTCTCTCTAGATTCCTCTCTCTCCCCTCTTTTGTATGTGTTTCTAGGCCTAAAAGTATATTTCTACCTTACTTTTGCACTAACACACACACTATCACACCGTAGCTCGAGTTTGATAGGCTTTGAGGGTTGATTCTTGAGTTTTTGGACTGATTTTGATCAGAAGAGGAGGGCTGCATTGACTGTTCTTGAGGTGTTCTTCAAGGATGAGACTTTTGCTTTAGTTTTCCCATTTTTGCAACAACTTTTTACCTATCTTGCTTGATGATTTAGGCTTTGTGTATAACATAAAAAAAGCTTATATTTTCATGCTTTAGAACTTTCATTAAGGGTGTTTTGTGGTTTGAGTTCAAACTCACCCTCTTAGGCCTTATTTGGCCTTTTTGATGCTTTCTTTGTGAGGCTTTGTTTGCTTGAGTGTTGTTGTCTTCTCACCACTGAAAACCAATGGATTTTCAGTGGTGAGGAAGGTGGTTTGAGGTCTTGTGTAGGGGAGGGACACCCCTCTCCCTTTGTCCCTCATTTCTTTGCATGT